>JADMNL010000026.1:71465000-72120000 GCA_016271365.2 Neoceratodus forsteri | reverse complement strand
TGTTATGCTTGTAGAGAAACTTAACCTTGTTCTTCCATACTCATGCTGGGTACCTGCAATGTCCTTTTTTCTTACCAGATTTGTCTGGAGTGTTTTGTGATTTTAAAAAGTTATTGAATGCTGCTATGGATCTGTAAGAGTGACCAGTCATAAGTAAAATTTAAAGTGACCATCCCCTCTGCCTTATATTTTGTTTCCCAGTGTAGTTTGTAGGTATGCACAATGATTACCTTTATTGCACCCTCCTAAGTTCATCAGGATTTAAACATAAATTAAGGTACTTAAGTCTGCTGTGAAAAGCTGCTTGACTCCATTACAAAGGTCATTGCCTGACTCATGTAAGTCATTCTGGAATTTTATGATGTTTTAATGCTAATGCCTGCAGTAGTTATATTGTATTAGTCAGTGCTGTATCTGTCATCTGCAGTCCCCATGTTCTTGTCTTATGCTAGTCATGAAACTTTTCAAGGCATAGTAAGTGCCCTGCTGTTTTCTGTAGATTAAAGTGTATTTGAGTTAGAAAAAAAAATGATTTTAGAGAATACAGGGACTTCACAAGACATGCATCAGAACTGAATGTCAGCATAACTTCTTCTGGCTTGTCCATGTACACAGCATCAGCTCCCATAATGCATTGCATGAGTGGGGTCATGATCTTTGGAATGGAGACAGATTTCACATGAGGGCAAAACAAAGTGAAGTAACCTCATTAATATTTAAATTAGAATGACATTAGGGGGATGCAAAAAGAGGGAATCATTGTTTATGCGTATAAACTACACTGGTGTTCAGAAAATAGGCTAAGAAGACTTTCCCTTTAATGCTGAGTCAAGTTGTAAGCTCAGATAATTCACTATTGTCCTGGTAAATTCTATTATATTAATATAGGAAGGTTGTGTGGAGCTCAAAAACCGGCTACCTCTCCCTAACTCTGCTCCACCAGCACCTCAACCCTCGATTTCTGAGCCATTGTCTAAGAATGTGTGCCTTTTCTCAATGTCTTGGTTTTAGGTGCCCTGTAGTTGATGTGAATAAGATTTGTTCTACTGAGCTTTCATTTTGGGTTTGATATATTGGTCAGCACAACTATTGTTAATCCTAATTGCATTTTTGATGTAACAGGCACACAATGTATTTTCTACTACCTCCCCTAAGCCTCAACCTTTCTTGGTACTGTTGCTAATACAGTTTTCATATTAAAGGACATCACTTTTTGTGGGATTATTTTGGACAGATTTGATATTCTGAATGTGAACAATATCACAGCGATGACAAACTGTAAGCACCAGGAAGTGTGACCCTATTATAATCTTTGCAAAATTATATCCAAGACAAGAATGGAATAATTGCTAGAATAGGAACCCATATATGAAATTACTTTAGAAAACTTTGATCATGTTTTAGGTTCTTGAGATTTACAGTTTCTGTCTTAGATACAGGGTTTGGTTTTGGAAGCTATGTGTTGTATAAGAAATACATGTGAATTTAGTATACGTATGGGATGACACATGCCAAGGTGTGCAGTTGTAAGGGGAATAATGTACACTTTGGGTGGTTGTTAGGCATGAGACAGCTGACTGCCACAACAACAAGAGAGGTGCATTATTCCCTTATGGTCACACTCCCTTGAGTGTATTATCCCACCTAAAGAAATTAGCATTTATTTGTTAGAAAAATATATTGTTTAGGCAATGTGTGTGGTTGTCAGAGAATAATCAATGGTCATGTGATATGTTTGGAACAATGAGGTTACAGAATTTTCATGGCCCATTTTATAATAAATAATATGGTATGGGAGGCTTTGGCATTAATTTGTAATCAGTGTGCACATATATAAAGTCCCACATTTCAACTAATTGAATATGCTATTCATCTGGGGCCCCATTTGAATTTTCCCTTGCTCCTCTATGCTTTGTCTTTTTTTTCAGGGCTACATAACACCTTCCTTTTTTTCAGTGATCATTCTTTCTTCATCAGTTGTCTGTGTTCATTGGTTTGGGGCTACTGTATGTGCTCTTCTTTTTCTTCTGCTCCTCTTGGACTTTCTGATACAGTGTCTCCTCCATTCTATCTGAGCTTCTCCCTGTGAACCATGCAGCCATCATTTCCTTTCATTTCCTGCCCACTATTGTACCTTCCCAACATACACCCTTGGTAAAATGTTTTATTTGGGGGGAGGTTTTTATATACATCTTTCCCATTGCTTCTCATGGTCCTAATTTTTGTGACTTCTACCTTAGCACAGCCAGCTACCAATCTAATATTCTCTCAGTAGCCACTGCACGAGCAGCCTGGTGCAGCTAGCAACCTGGGGTACACACCACAGCTACCAGCCTAAGCTGATCAGCCCACATACACAAACAAGCTGCTTGCAATGGCCCCTTACATAAGCTGGTTACCATAGGCAATCCACTGGGTTGTGCACCACACTTTTGGCAACCTGGGCTGCTCACTGTGGCCAGCAACCTTGACTGATTGCTGCACCCTATGACCTACTGTAGGCTACTCTCCATGATCAGCATCATAGGTTGCTCACCACAGCTATACAATCACATGGGTGTGGTGTGCATATATTATGGAACACAAACAAACAATGGAGAGAAAGAAGTAAGTACCTCAGCAGGGACTTGATCCCAGGCCACCCAGAATACCATTCCGATTGCGCTAGCAGCTGTGCCTCTGAGGCAACTGGAAACTAGGCTGTCCCCAAGCACATTACTCTTTCTCCAAATGCACAACCAGGTGGCTGCACAGATAATTATATTTATACAATCACATGGGTGCAGTGTGCATATATTATGGAACACATCCAACCAATGGAGAGAAAGAAGTAAATGCCTCAGCTGGGACTTGAACCCAGGCCACCTGGAATGCCATTCCGATTGTGCTACCAGCTGTGCCTCTGAGGCAACTGGAAACTGGGCTGTCCCCAAGCACATTACTCTTTCTCCAACTGCACAACCCAGCGGCTGCACAGATAATTACATTTATATAATCACATAGGTGCAACATGCATATATTTTGAAACACATACAGACAACTAAGGGAAAGACGTACGTGCCTCAGTTGCACAGCTGGTAAACCGGTCAGAAAGGTATTCCAAGTGGCCTGGGTTAAGGTCCCAGCTGAGTCATTTACTTCTTTCTCTCCATTGTTTGTTTGTATGCTCACCACAGCTATCTACTCATGCTGCTAACTTCCATCCAAAGCTCCTTACTGTAGCCACCTGTCCTAGCAGCTCACTGCAACCACATGCCTACACTGCTAATCACCGTCCTCTAGCTCAGCTACTCCTTCTGCCATGATTAGCCTAATAAGCTCTGGGCTCCTGCAATTGCTTTATGTCTCAGTTCAGTGGGTCCTTCACCCAAGTGTAAAGGAGCCCTGTCCTCTGTGACCCAACGCATCTCCCAAAGAACACTCCTAATATTCTGCAATTTAAAACACATCAGAGCCCTTAAACACTTAGCAATTAATAGACTCTGATGCAGTCCAAGCATTAGTATGCATCATGATATATTTTGCAAAACCCATCTATCACATTGTGAAGCACTCCCATTTTCTTTTTGTTTGGTGGCTGGGGACCCCAAGACTTCCATCCCTATCCCACCGAGGCTCGTCCTCCCACCACAACCTCCACAGCTACAGAGCACCCTGGGTTACTCCCGCAAGGTGGGGCCACCGAGACAGCCCCACCTTGGGGAAACTAGTCCAGATTACTGACTGCATCTTCGCCACTAGTAGGGTCCACTGGGCTTTTTTTTTTCCAGTTGTTTAACCAGAAGTGGCATACTAAGCTGAAAGCTGGTTTACAGGTGCAACCTGGGAGCACAGAGAAGTTAAGTGACTTGCTCAGGGTCACACAGTATGCAAGTGGGGGCTGTGGGATTCAAACCCAGGCCTCCAGATTTGCAGCTCAGAGCCTTAAACCACTGTACTATATTGCCTCCCTTGCCCCCGGGTGGGGCCACAGGGGTGAGTTGACTGGTGGAACACTCATCTTGGCAGGGATTGGAAGGCACAGTGGGAAATAGCGGGACAGGGAGGCCAGCATCATCGCAGAATTCTGAGCCACTTTTGGATGCTGTTTCCTGGGGACGAGATGTGCTATGATGTACTACATCTGCCCCACCCCCCCATGATTGATGGTGTCAGCCACGGAGGAACCCCCAGCCTCTGCCAGGGGTCCGTAAAATGCCAGTCACTCTTCCCCCCTTCCCTGGAAAAGGAGAGCCATCCCCAGAATGCTCAATCCTTTTCCCGCTGGCTGGTCCTCTGACTCTTGAGTCCATCCCTGAACCCAGGATGTCAGCACTGCAAGGGGATGCCATGCCACTGCGTCGGGCTGGCGAAGGCACTCCCATTTTGAAGTAGGCCTGTTCTTTTATTATTATAAAGACATGTTGTCAATGGTTATCACAAGCCTTCTCAAGAAAAACAGTAGTCATGATTTAAACATTTTAACATGCATAGAACTTTGGTTAGTCTTGGTCAAAATTTTGCCAAACCATTTTTTTAAGTTTCCTTTTATAGCTTTTCCCAGAAAAAAAATCACAGAACACATATTATCTGTGCTGTATGTAATAAAAAAATACTTCTAACAACATTAATTACTATCTCTTGACAGTGATCTAACATTAGAATAGAAAGACATAAATCCATACCATAAGTGAGGCTGTAAGTTACAGTATATCCATTGTAGTGGCATGGCCATAGCTGAAGAATGCCATACCTGGGCATATCAGCTTGAGAGTCAGCAGTCAGCAGGAAAAGCTGCCCGCAGGAGTGTGACCTCTTCATTATGTGACTGCTATACCTCTATAGGATGTTCTTGAAATTACATTAGCCAAAATTTTTGCAAAACTGGCAATTTCGCCATGCGAAGCATTTCACAAAACTCTGCAGTTCTGGTAAATTTTTGGCGGATTGTGGAGTAGAAAAATTTCACCCTTGGAATGCACAATTTCACTGTAAAGTGCACAAGTTTGCCGAAATGGTGAAATTTCACCTGCTCATGGGTGCAATTTTGCCATTCCGCAGGTAAAATTTCTCATTCCACCGGTGAAATTTCACATTCCACTGTGAAATTTCACATTTAGCACCCACAAAATATTTTGTGAAATGAGAAAATTTCAAGAAATATTTTGCGTAACGAAATTACGCAGTTTTGCAGATCTCTATACCTCTACCTGCTCCAGTGTACATAATTATATTGGTACACATCTGCGCACTGTTTGTGTGAAGTTTGCTAACAATCTGCCTTCTAAGGTTAAATTTAATTTTGCAGTACACTGCTTTAGTATATTTATGCTGTTTAATACTTATGTTTTATTTGCCAGCCTATTACTTTGGTCCCACTACTTATCCCCACTAGTTAAAGAAGTACTGTGCTACTCCCCTTTAATTGCCACTAATTCAAGTCTGGCAATATTTTTTTTACAAGGGTTTGTTACTGATTAACTATAGTAGAACTGTAACACACACCAAAAACTTAAGTGCCTGGTCATTATCTGCTATTTTACAAGTTTTGCACTGCTGCTATCTCATATAACACAATGCTTACTATTCTATTTTGCTGTTGCTGCTCTGTTCTGATCCCACTGACCTGTTTTCTACCACTCTGCACCCTCCTGGCATTGCTAGCAGGGAATATTTAACCTATACCTACTCCTGACCATTCTTTTATAGCCTCTCTGGAGCTGCCCAAAAGGGCTCAGGGTGGCATTCTAAATATCCAAATCCTGCTGTCCAAGCTTGATGATCAGTGTCTCTTGTGCCTTCAACTTAGGACAGACATTATGGTCATCTCAAAGGGATAGCTGTCCAAAAAAATGTATGATCAGATATTTCCCATGGTTCATTGCACTGACTGTCCAAGAAAATCAAGGACAATAATATCTCCCTACGAGCCTTTCATGAACATAGTTAAGACTGTGGAAAACATTGTGGGTTGGGCAATACTGTCTATACTATACATTGGTTACATTTGCTTTTACTTCTGTCAGTGTCATGACTTATGAATTACTAATTAGAAGAATCTCATCTCCTTACTTCACCTTATCTGCATTGCTGGTATCTACTGCCATCTTGGCATTGCTAGTGTTTCCCTCCTGGTCATTATTTCTACCTCAGCCTTCATGGCCACCTTTAACAAACTCCTGTTCTTAGTTGATTAAACACAGACTGGTTGCCTAACAACAGAAACACTTACCTTTGCCATCCAACCTCAATGCCTTTCTCAATTTATCAGGAAACCTACTCATCTGCACCTGAGATCCACAAATAATTCTCAATCAATTGGATCCTCACTTTCCCGTTAGTGGAGGCTTTCAAGAAGGGTCTGAAAGCACATCTGTTTAAATAAACATTTAGAATTTAGTAATAGCCCAGTCTAGTTCATTGCTTGTATTTATTAACTGTTTCATTATATTTTATTTATTCTTCTTGACCCTTGCTGTAAATGTATGATGGTATGTTTTGCATCTTTTTTGTAAATCGCCAGCACCTCCAGGATTGGTTGCTTAAGAAATTAAAGCTTACTTAGACCAGTTTCTGGAGCCAGTAGCCCTGCCCTTCCTCTCCCAAACTCAGCAAACAGTCCTGGGTGCCCCCATCTCGACCGAGGAAGTTAAACAGGTAATTAAAAAATTGCCTAAGGATGAGGCCCCAGGCCCCGATGGGTTTAATAATTCATTCTATGTGGCCTTTGCAGATGAGCTGGCCCCTTTTCTTTCTCAGCTTTTCAATCTCTTGTAGTCTTCTGGTATCTTGGAATTCTCCCTCACCCAAGCCTGGATTTCAGTCATTCTGAAATCGGGCAAGTCCCCCTTGGCCCCAGGCAATTGCTGTCCCATTTCAGTGCTGAATTCGGATATAAAGATATTAGCTAAGATTCTGGAAAATTGTTTTCTTCCAGTCTGGCAGAGCCTAATTAGTACCTCTCAGGTAGGTTTTGTGGCAGGATGACTTCTTCAGATAACACATGCAATATACTTCACCTCATGGCTTCTGCTCAGGATGGCCCTCTCCTCTCAGTTTTAGTTTTGTTCGATGCTGAAAAGGCATTCGACTGGGTCTCTTGGCTGTTTCTCTTTGCAGTGCTTGGCAAATTTGGCTTCCCTTCCACATTCTGTGATTGGCTCCATGCACTGTATGCCTGCCCTATGGCTCAGGTCTGATGTAATGGAGTCCTTTCTAACCCCTTCCCCCCCCCCATTATGGCACTAGACAAGGTTGTCCCCTTTCTCTATTTCTCTTTAACCTTTATCTCAAGCCCTTGATCCACCTGTTGCAATCCAGTCCCAAAGTTCAAGGCATTTGTGTGGGTCAGACTGTGTTTCCTTTATTGGCATATGCAGATGACCTGTGGTTGCACCTAGAAAATCCCCAGCAGACAATCCCTTCAGCAATAATCATTATTAACTGCATCTCATTGGCCTCAGGATTCAAACTAAACTTGGAAAAAAACTATGTTATGCCCCTTAATCACCTGGTCCCTAAGCACTAGATTACAGACCTTGGTCTGACATGGGAATCTGAGGCCCTTACCTATCTGGGCATTAAGCTCTCACGGCGATCTTACACAACTTACTAAAATTAATCTTCTCCCGATCATTCGTGAGATTAAGGCTGATTTACTTAAATGGTGACACCTCCCTCTCTCTCTTTGGGGATTCATTAATGACATAAAAATGAATGCTCTCCCATGCCTTTTGTACCCTCTCAGTATGATTTGCCCATACCTCCCAAAAAAATGGTTCAGCAAGTTGCTAAACTGACCTTCCCGAAAATTGTGGGTGGTCTTGGTCTTTTGAACTTCTTTCTATATTATTGTGCAATCCAGTGCAGCAAAATCTTCTGTTGGGGTGTGGATCAGATCAGGATTGGTTCCACGGAGTACTTTCCCCATTGGTTATCACTAGAGCAACAGCTTTGTTGGACCAAAGGAATAGATTTAAAATCCCTCTTATACATTAAACTGCCAGCTTTGCTGAGGGTATTTAGGACCTCTCCTCTGTGGTGGTCTGTCAAAACCCTAAGTCAAATCAGCTCTCTCTTCTCCTTGGATCTGACTAAGAACTTGGACCAACTGATTCTGAGCATCCCACACTTTAAGACTGCGTGCTATGGAATACCTAGTGGTTTTTGCCCTAAGCTGTGGGATGCACCGCTCTCCTCACTGCTACAGTCAGGCCAGCTTAGATCAGTGCAAGATATCCAGCTGGAATACTCAATCTCAGTGCTATACACCTTCAAGCACTTGCAGTAGTGGAAGGTGCTCGTGGACTTTCTGGGCCCACCCGGATGGGACTCATTAGTAAAATCTCTGAAAAGATCTCTTTTGGACCTGGAATCCCAACCCCACATAATTTCTTACTTTAATAAAGTCCTACAAACTCAGGCACCCCATTTTCCCCAGGGAGTGTGCTATTATTTGCAACAGGATCTCAATCTCTCCCCTGCAAGTGGGGAGTGGAAGAAGTTGTGGCAACAACTGTATAAATTCATCAAGCAGGACAGACTATAATTCTTGTAGTTCCATATCCTGCACAATCAATACTTCTCTCCTGCCTGACTACACTGGATGGGGAGAGTGAACTCCCCCTTATTCACTGCTTGTCAGAAAACAGATGGTATGATTAAACATCTCTTATGGGACTGTGATGAGGTGGCACCTTTATGGCAAAGAATCAAGGACTCACTTGATCCAATACTGGGGCTAGACTCCTATTTCACTCCACAGATTTGCTTAGTGGTTCTATTCCCTGCTGACACGATAGGTGTAGATATGGCACACATGGCCCTCATTTCAGCAGTAGCAAAGTTAATCATTGCTTGTCACTGGATTGATCGAGAATGCCCTCCCTTCCCAGAGTGGCATGCAGAAATACTCTGGGTGCTAGAGTTAGAAAAACACATAGCTCACAGACAAGAAAGGCTACAAGCCTTTAGTGACCGATGGGGCCAGCTCATGGCTTTGATACCTCTTAGCTGCTCTGTGGGGTATCCTAAGGTTACCTAGACATGGCGAGGGTTCCACATGAGCTTCTGGGATATACATCTGATGGGCCATCATGGTTGGGACAACATGAATGCCCCAGCCTAAACATGACAGACTTTTCACTGTATGTAATATTGTTCTCCTTGGCTCTCTTCTCTACTTCCTAGCTCTGGGGAGGGGGAGGGTCAGGGGGGGGTAATTAGATAATAGTTAGATAAGTTTCATTTTGTCGTACAGATAGTCCTCTACTTGAATATGTGATGTTGTTTCAACTGTAGGGGGTCTTCTTATGCTGAGAAGACAGACTATTTGAAAGGCATGGAGTTTTACTGCCTTCTTTAAACTGTTGTTTTTGTGGAATTGTTGCACACATCTATGGACTGCCTCCTTGTATTGTTGATTGCTTTTTCCTTTGTGGAGATGTTGTACAATTCATAAATTGAAACATCAATAAAGTATATTAATTTGAAAAAAAAAAGAAATTAAAACTTACTTACCTACTTCACACCTGATAGGATAGTTTCAGCAGGTGCTCACCCTGACATCTTCAGCAACCAAGGTTCTGTCTTCTATGTGAGAGCAGCTCATGGAACCACCATTTCTTCCAGAATTATCTCCTTATGCTCTTTCAAAATTTTGATCTCCATTGTTTACTGGCTGGCCTCTCTGATATAGACTGGTCCCATATTTCTCACAACCCTAGTGTTGATGATGCAAGTGAGTATTTCTCTAGCAAGTTCCTTTAGGTCTGGAACTCTGACTCCTATCCCCCCCCCACACCTGGCAATTGTACGTTAAAGGATTTTCATCTCTGCTTCATCTCAGCAGATCATATTGCACTGGGAAAGGAACATGCCATGGCCTGGGCCTCACTGTAGGGCTTTGGTTCCACTACTAATCTCCTTCACTACAAGCAACTCTACAGTGTCTGCCTTAAGCAACTGTGAGGCACTAAGGCTAGATATTTTTAAGCGACCTTTCAAACGTATGTCGCCCATCCAAATTCCTCAAGGTGGTTTACAATCTGTTTGATGCTTCCCCTTCCTGTGAATTGCTCACTTCCTTCTGACTGCCACCTCTTGTGCTTCTGATACTTTAAAGAAGAACTTCACGGGGGACTTCCGGTGACGTCAGCAGCCTGAATGGCAGCCTAGAGTTATAGCTCCGTCCACTCGAAAAACAAATTGATAGGCATCCACAATTGTCTAAGATGCAATCGCCAGCTAAAATAACTAGATCAAAAGTGGGAAGCACTAAGAACGTGCAGACGCCGGTCCAGAAACTACAACTACTGCTACATGCTGAAAAAGAATCACGATTACCGGGGCCTAGTGATGAAGAGGAGGCCATGAGGGTGGATGCGGAGCCGGATGAGGGCTGTACACAGCTAGTGGAGTCTATTCTGCGAATGGCCAAAACTGTCCAGAAAATAGATGTTTCCCTGACAGAGCTAAAAACCGACCTACGAAAAATTGAGCACAGAACAGATAAGATCGAGTTAGGTCTGACTACAGCCTTGGAACAAACGGATCGTCACGACCGTCTCCTGCTATTCTTACTGGCAAGGGAAAGGGAACTCTGGGCCAAAATTGATGATCTGGAGGGAAGGAGCAGGAGACAGAACCTGAGAATCTACGGTGTACCAGAGGGAGCTGAGGACGGTGCCACCAATGTAATCGCATTCCTTCAAAAAATGCTCACAGAATTACTAAAATTACCTCCTGAGCTTGATATTTCCATGGACCGGGTGCATCAATCCCTCACACAGCGTCCTATGGGTCCTAATGCCTGCCCGAGATCGTTCGTGATAAAGCTAACCAGATATGCTGCAAAAGAGGAAATCCTGAGGAGAGCCTGGCAACAAAAAAAAATAATGCTTGGAAAACACTGTATAACACTAGACAACGATTACACAGCAGAGGTACAGGAGGCTCGTCGCACCATGTGGTCCATCATCAAACAGCTCAGAGCTAGAAACTTAAAGGCGCAGATGCTGTTTCCCATGCGCCTACGAGTGGAAACCAGACAAGGTATTAAGACATATGAGGATCTATTGGGAGCCAGGGGGTTTCTGGAGGAGGTTGGAATAAGTGTCCCAGGGCTTGAAAAAGAAAAGCTCAAAAGGGAGCTGAAACGCTCAGCCTGATCGGTGACACGAAAGGGGCTGACACGCCATGCTAACTCCCAGAATACCAGCCTACGAGCGGATGTCACAGCATTGCTCAAACCCTATCTGGCAGCAGTACAGTTGGCTGAATTGGCTTCGTGCGAGACCTCTGGAACTGAGGCAAGAATTCAAACAACGGCTTCCTCACTGACTGATGCCCCTATGGACTGAACGGTAAAATGGACAATTAAGGATGCAAATAGCTGGGCCTAATCAGTTACTGGGATCCTGTAGCATAAATGGCAGATGGAGACTTTTCTAAATATTGAAACATTGGGGAGAATTGGGGCCTGAGCTGGGTGGGTAATGTGGGGATCGTACTGGTGGATGAAGGGGGGGTTACTGCGGGGATCTTTGAGTCCGCCTCTCACCTGGTCTTTCCTCCTTCGTTCTCCCATGGGAATGTTTTTTGAAGCACGTCTGGGTGCGGGGGAGATGGGGGGTACTCTCAGGAGGGTCTTTAGATCTTGCTTGGTGTTTCCCCCGCTTCTCACACACTTGGGGCTTGGGGTTGGGGGCGGACTTGGGGAGCCTCGGTGAGGAAAGCATAGTATTTGGAGGTAGAGGGTGGCGACGCCTTCTCCTCTTGGTTCCATACACGTTTTAAGCCTCGATGGAGGTGGTTTGGGGGGGGAGCCTCTTCTGTGGTTGAAGAGCTGAAGAGGAGGGAGGAGAAAAGCTAGTGGAACCTGGATAACAGTGGAATGCTCTAACACCTCATAGATCAAAGACAGGGCACAACGTTGGATGCTCTTTCGAGGGTCTGGGGGGGCGGGGCAGTATCAGGGTGGTAACATCGGGGACTCGCTGGCAGGCGTAGGAGGAAATTCAAAGGACCACCTTAAGGGACCCGGCCTACGAAGTCAGAAGGGAAGGGAGGGGAAAGGGAAGAGGGGAAGGGAGGAAATATATACCTGTCCAGAGGTCTTCTCTCTGGGGGGGGGTAGGAAAATTCGCCTCACTTAGTTCAGGGAAATTTGGGTCTCTTCAGACTGCCGTTCTAGTTAAGGAAGGCTGGAGGGATGGTAACTCCTACATGCCGGCAGTTTGAGATGATCTGGGCCATTCTTTTGGTAGTGCTGACGTCTGTTCTCCCTCAGAGCACCGGGCTAAGACCCGAGAATGGTGCCACTAAGAGGGTAAGCCCAGAACATCATAAGGGGCTAAGTGTCTCAGATGAGTCACGAACCAGTCTTGCCAAGTGGTGGCGGACTGACCTTGGAAGGTGGGGTATTCTAGGGGGAATTAATATCTTTCCTTTGGGATACACAGCTTTAATGCAAAAACTCTTTAGAGAAAAGATAATTGGGGAAAGGATAATATCCTCCTGCTCAATGAAAGATGTAAATTTGCTGTTGGAAGCTGTAAAGTTTGAGTTAAAGGTTTCATGGTTTCAAAAGGTTAAGGGCCAGATATTCAAAACTTTGCGCTGGGCAAAAATCATTTGCGCAGGTTTAGCGCGGGATTAGCGCGGGTCTGCCATATTCAAAAGGCCAAATAGAGCGGGCAAACTGCATTAGCGCCAGGCAAAAGTATAATGCATGCAAGAACAAACTGACATGAATACAAAGCGCCAATGCTATATTCAGTGGCTAGCGCTTGGCGACTAGAGTAGTTTAGTCGACCTAAGCTGGCGACGGTGGCAGTGTGGTCACCGCCAGAAAAAGCTGATCTTAATCCTGGGCAATCAGCTTCATGAACATAAATGGCTGTGCGGGTTTTGCTGGGTTTAAGCGCGGGTCTTGCGCGACCCTAACACATACATATAACATAGATAAAGCCAAACATAGTGGAAGCTTGCTGCTAACCAATGGCATCACAATGATGCCATCATCTGCCACCAGTCCCAGCCATGCCAGGCAGTAAGTGGTGACCCTGCCGCCAGTGGACAGCATGGCAGTGTAGCCATACAGCACACACCTGCTGACCACACATATCTGTGGACAAAACAGATGCCAGCACACACATGCAGCACTGTGGGCATGGAGGATGTTGAGGGTGTGTATGGGTGGCCAGGCTGTGCCACAGACCAGGTGTGGCCACAAGGCTGGGACTCAGCATGCAGTGCACATGGGCCAGTATTAGGAATACCCCAACACTAGTGTGCCTTCGGATACTATATGCCCCCCAGCCACATACCACACAGCTGTACAACTGCCACAACACACAAAGCCAGATATGTACATGTCACTGTGGGCATCACATGCCACAGGTACAGCATCTGTGGGTCACACAACAGTGTAACAGTAATGTCGACTGTCAGTAAACACCTGCAGGTTGGGCCTGTCACTGTGTACAGTGCAATCAGCATCACTTGCCCTACACACCATAGGCAGTGCTACGTCCCTCACACTACTGTCTCCCTTGCTACTGTAGTGTCTGCTGTGCACTGTAGCATGCCCTACAGTGTGACAGTTGCATGCAGCACCACCACCACCTGTGCCTATGCTGTCCTGTCCCTGGGGTACAATATGCTATCTATGCTATGCTGTACTGTTTACCTGTAGCCTGTAGCTATCATCGTGCACTGCCAGACTGACCACAGATGGAGCTGCGGTTGGACCTTGTCTGCCCTGTACTTCCAGACTGACCTACAGGTGGCTCTATGGGACCCTGCAGTAACGCTAGGCAAACTGTGTGCAAATCAGGGTATAATGAGATGCTAATCCGGTTGTTTGCCCAGAGACTACCTAAGTAGGCTCATTTGCATGGCACTTTTGAATATGGCACATTTTAGCTCCGGGCAAGCGTGTTTGCTCCAGGCTAACTGCTTAGCTCCGCGCTAATGTGTAATAGCTGCAACTAATGGTACGGGAATATTGTAAAGTTTTGATCACTGTTCTTTCTCATCTGCTGCTTCCTGCAACCGTACTGAGTCCATGCATTTGCTGGCACACACATTGGCCACGTAGTTCATCTGTACCTGCCTCACGTTGCTGTGTACTGTGTTGTTGTTGTGGGTTGCACTTCCTGGTTGTTTTATTCAGTGCTTGTCTTATTCCAGGGCAATGTTTGCCCTGCACTCCCAACCCAGTTTGCATGGCCTCATTACCATGCTATATTCAGAAACTGTTTGCCCTGGGCTATTCCATTTGAATATGGCTTGCTTTGTGCTCCGGGCTCAGTTTGCCCGCTGGGCAGTGCTAATTTTGCCCCTGGGCAAAGTTTTGAATATCTGGCCCTAAAAATCCTATACTTCTGTTTGGGAAGGACGGTATTACACAAGTTCTTAATTATACCCAATTTGGCTGGCAGTTTAAAGCCAGTAGATTCTTATTATTAGATAGTTATAAGATATGGCACAGAGATAATTATAAAAAAATCTGTATTACAAATGGGGGGGGAGTGACGGAGCAGTCCCGAAGCAGAAGGAGAATACATTGATAAAGGAGAGGAGGAGGGGGTCTTTAAATACATCAGGGAACAGAGAAAAAGGAAGAAATTTGGGAACCTAAAATATGGATAGAGCCAAGTCTAAAATCAGTTCTTTTAATGTAAATGGCATAAACCACCCTGCCAAGAGAAAACGACTTCAACAATTTTGAAGAGGCAGAAATGCCAAATTCACTTTTTGCAGGAGACGCATCTATCTCCGAGAGAAGCTTTAAAATTAAAAACTAAGGCTTTTCCGATCATGTACCATGCATCTCTTGCAAAGGGAAAGAAGAGAGGAGTGGCGATACTAATGTCGTCCTCCCTCCCATTTGAGGAGGATGAGGTAATAGTGGATGCTGGTGCACGGTATGTGATAGTGGTGGGAAGTATTCAAGACCTGAAGATAACACTACTAAATGTCTATGCTCCCCTGGGATCAGATATAGGCTTCTTTGCAGAGTTATTTAAGTTAGTTGCGGAAAAGGCTAAGGGAATGGTGATTGCAGGGGGGGACTGGAATGTTATTATGAATAGGGCAGTTGACACAACATCAGGTATCCCGGCACCTAAAGACAGAATCTCCAAATTAATGAAGAAGCTCATGAAAGATACAGGCCTGGTGGACGTTTGGAAGGAGAAATACCCATTGGCAAGGGATTACACATACTATTCCCCAAGGCACAAAATTTACTCCAGACTAGACATGTTTTTCACGTATAATAAAGATTTGGCAGTCTTTGAGTCGGTCTGGGTAGGCTCTGAGAGCCTATCAGATCATAAACCCATATATGCGCAAATTAATCTTCAGTTGCCTAGAAAACTGACACACTGGAGACTGAACGTCAGCCTGCTCAGAGATGAAGAAATTAAAGAAGAGGTATGGGAAATAATAAGGCAGACCATGGAAACAAATGACAACACAGACATCACTCCTCAAATTTTGTGGGACACAGTGAAAACTATGATCAGGGGTAGGCTTATTGCAATAGCTACGTACAGAAAGAGGGAGAGAGGTAAGCAGAGAGAGCAGCTAAGTCAGACACTTAATAATCTAGAGGGGCAACAGAAAATAAAATTCTGTAGGAAGAGAGAAATGGAAATAAAAGAAATCAAGCGGAGACTCCAGAAAATACAGCTCTTGGAGACTGAGAAAGCACTCATATACACAAAACAGGCCTACTATGAGGGAGGAGCGAGGGCCACCCGCTTCTTGGCATATAGGCTGAAACAGCAGGCTGCTAGGGTGAACATCACGGGACTCCGGAACCCGCATACCGGTTCCATCTCACACAAATGGGAACAAATAGCAGAAACACTAGTCACATTTTATAGCCGCCTTTATAGACCCCAGTCCACCCCGCATACAGAGGAGGCCTCAGGATTTCTGGACTCCCTGAACTTGCCTAGTCTCACAGAGGTCCAAAGGAAGAACTTAGAGTGCCCAATCACCCAGCAGGAGATTTTGGACACAGTAAAAGAACTTAAAACAGGTAAATGCCCAGGGCCGGATGGGTTTGGGGGTGAACTATATAAAATGTTCAGGGCGGAGGTAACCCCTCTACTTCACACGGTTTGCAACCAGATATGGTTGGAGGGAGAAGTAATTCCTCCTTCGTGGAATTACACTACTATAACAGTCATCCTGAAAGAGGGTAAAGACCCAAGGGAATGCGGATCATATAGGCCAATCTCCCTTCTTAATGTAGATTATAAGATTTTCACAGCCATAATAACCAAAAGACTACAGCTGCTTATTGCAGGGTTGATCAACCCTGATCAAACAGGCTTCGTAGAAGGCAGACAGGCACCGGAAGGGGTGAGAAGAACTATAAACATAATTGACATCATTAATAAAAAATGCATCCCGGCCTGTCTCATGAGCTTAGACACTGAAAAAGCGTTTGATAAAGTTAGTTGGAGCTTCCTATTTCTGGTCCTTAGGAAACTAGGTTTTCCACCGCTGTTTCTAGAGGCGATTAAGGCCATCTACGCCTCACCGCAAGCCTATGTAAGAGTGAATGGGGGCATCTCACGGAGGTTTAACTTGGGGAAGGGTACCAGGCAAGGCTGTCCACTTTCACCCCTCCTTTTTGATCTATATATTGAACCGCTGGCTCAGGCCATCAGGGAGACAAAAGGGGTGGAAGGAGTAAAGGTAAACGGGGAAGAACATAAAATTTCGTTGTACGCAGACGACGTCCTTTTATACATTACTAACCCAGATGAATCACTCCCTAAAATTTGGTCTATCATAGATAAATTCAGTCAGTATTCAGGGTATACATTAAATAAAAATAAAACGGAAGTTCTAAAGTTTTATTATAACCCTTCTCCTCACATAAAACAAATCCTAGAAGGGAACTGGAACAGATGGAAAATGAAATATCTGGGAATTCAAATTCCAAAAAATCTAGCAATGCTATACTCGGATAATTTTGACCCAACTGTAGCCCAAATCAGGCAGGACATTATGAGGTGGAAGACCTTACAGTTACCTCTATATTCAAGAATACACTCAGTCTCAATGAATATTCTCCCTAAATACCTGTACCTTTTTCAGTGTCTTCCAATAAAAATTCATAAGAATCAATTCCAGATATGGCAGAAGATGCTGACAAACTTTATTTGGGACAATAGAAAACCAAGAATTAAAAATACAATAATGCAGTCAAATAAGAGGGATGGAGGCTGAAATGTCCCTAATCTGGAAGATTATTTCTTGGCCACGCAGTTAAGATGGGCCCTTTTGTGGTCAGCCAAGGCTTATAAGGCCCGCTGGAAGACAATAGAAGAGGCCCTGACTGATGGGATCCCTCTGGGGGGGAAGCCCTGGATACCAGGGATTCACATAATAGACACGAACACTCCACTTATGACAGTAGAAAACACTCTAGGATCCTTAAAACGGATGTGGACTAAACATGCCTTAGATGAGGAGCTAAGGCCCTTAAGGTGGATTGCTTGGGACCCGGACTTCTCTCCGTCCAAACAGGACGTTACATTTAAAAGATGGGGGAGATTGGGTCTTAATTCTTTCAGTCACTTCCTGAACGGAAATAATGTGGTGGAATTTAATCAACTTAAGGAAGATTTCTCTCTGAGACAGGCGGACTACTTTAGATATTTACAAATTAGGGCCTACATAAACCAGAAACAAAATTTATACACTCAAATTAAAAACACACCAAGGCTTTTACACATTATAGAAGAAACTCTAAACTCAGGAAGAAATAAGGGTCTGATCTCAGGCATTTATGGGGCTTTGAGAGATAGAGGGGGGAACAAGACTCTACAGATTAAGCATAGATGGGAACAAGAAATAGGGGAACCCCTTGAGGACAAGGAATGGGATTCTGCCCTGGCTTTGGCTTCCAGGACCACATCATCACCGATGTGGAAAGAGTTCGAGTGGAAGGTTAGATTGAGATTTTTTATTTCACCAAAGGTGCAGATCAAGTGGGATAAGAAAGGTACAGGTCAATGCTGGCGGGGTTGTGGGACAATAGAAACAAACTACCTGCATATATTCTGGGCATGTCCGATTCTTATAAATTTCTGGACGGAGATTGAACAGAAGATAAGACAAACATTTGATATACAGTTTAGGTTAGGCCCCAAACACCTAGTATTGGGAATGAAACCAGGGGAACTCAAGGGGGCAGATAAAAGTTATTTGTGGAATGTCTTACTTACGGCAGCACATAAAGCCATAACCAGAAGATGGCTAGCATCTTGCCCTCCGACAACTCAAGAGTGGGAGACAATTGTTAAGGAAATTAGGGACATGGAGGAAATCACATATAAAATAAATGGGAGGACACAGGTCTTTGTAAGGCGATGGACCCCCTGGTTAATGGGACGAAGCTAAAGGATGCCAGATGGGCTGAGGGTTAGGGGTTAGGGGTAGAAAGAAAACTACCCTAGACAGACAACAGAGGTGTGATATGGCTTCTGGGCTGCTCCCCACAAAACAAAAGGATGTTAAGACTGAATAAGATGGTCTTTGAAACCAATGATATATAAACTGGGATAACATTGAGGACTACTATGTAGTAAAACAGAGATAATTGTACTGTAAGCTGAAACTGATGATATTGACGCAGAATTATTGATTACCTGTGCCATAATATGCAATAAACTTGAATTATAAAAAAAAAAAGAAGAACTTCACCAGCTGGGAAAAATTCCTCATCTCCCAGCTTCTTCCTATGCCCTCCCCACCTCTTCAGTAACATGACCCTTCTACTTCTCATACCTCCCCTTCCTTTGTGTTTTTCCTTTTTTCTTCAACTGACATCCTCAAGGCCCTGTAGGCCCCGATCCCACATAAAGCAAAAGGCTGTATGGTCTTAATCAGGTCTCCTTGCTCTAGTTGCTGCTGCAATTGCTACTCTAATTTCCTCTGTTCTAGCCCTTTCATTCTGTTCTTCTACAGTTCCACAGGCCTGGAAGGTAGCAGGAATCATTCCTATACACAAGGTTGGAGACTCAACCCTTCCTTGGAACTATACACCTATCTCCCTCCTCCCTGTCCTTGCTAAATTGCAAGACAATTTTTTCATTCTCAACTTTTCTGCCATCAGATTTCTACGTTTCTATGTTTCTAACTTACTGCTTTTTTCTCCTCCTCTACTTTCCTTATTCCTTTCCAGTTAGGCTTCAGAGAAAGTCATACCACCATCTCTTTCTTGTTAAAGGTGATAGGAAACAGTTTTTAGACCTCTAGATCACCCCTAGTTGTTCTTTTATTGGCTACCTGCTATTTGTATATGTTTTTGACCTTTTGTGTAAAATTAATTATTTAATTTTGTTGCCTTTATAACTACGCTGAATATCTTTCTTCTCAGAAGTTGCTGCTTTGTTTTCATACTGCCTGAACATTCTATGACATCAGAAACATGCATTCCAGGCCAATCAAATGAATAGCATGGAATGGGAATCTCTGATTTCATAGAATATCTTAGAAATATAAAAATGAAGAGCAGCAGTATAGTGGAACTCAATGTAGATCTGAAGGCACCTTAGAGCTAGATTATTTATTTATCAACAAATCATAAACGCATAGCAGGATACATAACTGGCATGGAAAGACAAGGCAAGACAAAGTTTATTTCTAGTGTGCCCAATCCCAGAGGATCTGGGCACCTTACATTTAAAACAAGCAAGGGAAATGAACAAACAATAAATATAATAAAAACAATAAAATAAGATGCAATAAATAAAAACAAATAACGGTAAAACAACAAGTCTCACTAAGGCGAGTTATTAAAAATCAGGTCAGATCTCCTGTCCCAGGAAGGCCAAAGAAAATAAATTGGCCTTGAGACCACACTTGAAGATCCCTACCAATGGGGCCTCCCTGACAGATGGTGGCAAAGCGTTCCACACAACAAGGCCAGTGACACTGAATGCCCTGTCGCTGAGTTCTAAGTTTAGACCTAGGAACTTCAAAGAGGCCCATGGATGAGGAACGGAAGGTGCAAACTAATGTGACCAGTGTCAAAAGATCAGCCACGTAGCCAGGGCCTAATCCGTGTAAGGCCTCATAGGTGAGTAAACACACCTTGAGGAGGAAGATGGAAGAGCGGTTAACTATGTAAAAATAATTTCCTGTATCCTTTAAGGTTCACTAACCACATCCTTACTGGGATGGATCAGGACCTTCTTAGAGCTCCTGTGTTTGCAAACCTCTCACAGGCCCTTTAAATAGTGCCCCACCCCCTCTTGCTAAACAAGTTCTCCATTGCACAGTTATCTGCATAAGCCATCTCCTGATTCAGCATATACCTGTCCAGCAGAGTCCAATTTGTTCTTTTGAGTGGGTCTCCTTCTCCTCTCCTCTCCTCCCTTTCCCATAAACACGGGTTCCACAGGGTTCTTTCATTGGCCCTATTCTCTTTTCTATATTCCTAAATGAGCTGCACGTAGACTGTTCCTCATCACTTATATACATGAATGCAGGAGACACAGTTGTGTTTGCCAGTGGCTTGTACATTTTCTCCCTTGAGTCCAGTATTCATTCAGATTTGGAAGCCATTCTGTAGTGGTTTAATTTAAACTGGCTAACTCTGAATGTTACAAAACAGTGGCCTTGACCTTTGGTTTAAAACCTATAATGGAAACACTGCCATCCTGCCCCTGCTAAAGACCTGTGATTGTTCCCTCCTGCACATTGTCAAATATTTCAAGTACTGAGGTGGATTGCTAGACCAGTCATTGGACTTTTTTACCCACACTGACTTCATTTCCTCTATAGTTCTCTTTGAGCTTGGCATTATTCAAAGAAACAAAGCTTGCTTTCCCACTGCAGCCAGAAGGGAAACTGTTGAAACAATTATTATCCCAGACTTCCGCTATGGTGATACCATCTACAGTGCTGCTTTCAAGACCCTGTTGGCAAGACTGAATCCCCCTGTGCCATGGTTTCAGTCGTTATACCTTTAACGTCCCCCTTGCTCTCATCATTGTGATCTCTGTACTTCAGAAACAAACAAGAAGTGGTGCACTCGGTAAAAGAACGCAAACCACTATTGGCACAAATGTCAAGTGAATAGAGGCAATTTATTGAAACTATGTCCCAGCACAGGTACAAGACAAACAGTCCAACCACCATATAGATGTGCCAGAACTTCGCTCAATGGAGCTTTGCCAGGAGGCCCTTGACATTTGCGTCAATAGTGGTTTGTGCTATTTTACCAAGTGCACTACTTCTTGATTGTCTCTGTCATCTGCAGCTGTAGCCACCATTAGCACTAGCACTGGCTCACCAG
The DNA here is from genome assembly GCA_016271365.2 of Neoceratodus forsteri. NCBI lineage: Eukaryota > Metazoa > Chordata > Ceratodontiformes > Ceratodontidae > Neoceratodus > Neoceratodus forsteri. Next base: position 72,098,687 of record JADMNL010000026.1, on the reverse strand, counting down.
TACCATGAGCACAAGCCTTCTCTGGAATTTTGACCTCTATACCTCCCTTGGTTAGCCTTTCCTTGAGGACCATTGTCATGTGCAGTCTGTTTTATTGGCTTTTAAGTACTGATCAAGCAACTTCCCTGTATACTTTTCCTGTCTGTTGACGCCTGTGCCACCTTCAACCTATGTCCTCAGACACTCCAACCCCCACTCCTTCCTAACATTCGGATGTCATAGTTCCCTTGGGTAAGGAGCTTTCTACAATAGAAATGCCTCCATATGGCACACTCTAGACCTCTTCAATCCTCCTCCCAACAAGGGCCACTGAAGAGACTTTTAAGGGAGATGCTTAACATGTCCTGTGTCTGCTCCTTTTCGGCTCCCTAGGCTGATTGCTACCCATGAGCATAGCCTCCTTGCACTCAGCCTCTGCTTTCTCCATGGCTGTGATGGTCCTCTTTTTGAGGTTTACTGGATGGTCCTCAACCTTTGGACCTGCTTTCCCTTTACAACCGTTTGTTATCTAGGAGGCTGATTCTGCCTCATTTAGTCAATGAAGATTCATTGCTATATGCTATGCCTTGCACATTTAAATTGCATGGGTTACAATTTTTCTTGTGCAGTACTGTATTGTTTTACTCCAGGCTGCTCCAGTCCTACATTCTGATGCACAGTATAGTAATTGTTGTTTCTACTGTTCGTGTTTAGTCTGCAGCCAATTGTTTGACTTGCTATGTGTTGCACAACTTATTTCTTTGCTCATAATTTGTATTTTCTGTATCAGATATTTTCTTTTGTCCCCGTCCCCAAAGACGCACCTGGAAATGAGCTGTATAGCTCAGTGTACCTTTTCTAGCCAAATATTTTAACTACATACATACATAAATAAATACATACTTACATACATACATACATTAAACTGTGGTATTTTTTTTTTCAAAAGCAGCAAAATCCTGTTTCAGACAATAAAGGAAAATAATTCTAATTGTTCTTATATACAGCCTTTCTGATAAATAAAAATCAGTTTGAAAGTAATTTGTTCTATATGACTATGACCTAGGGATGCTATGTTATCTGCATCTCAGGTCCCGAAGCAATACATTCCAGAATGTGTTGGAAAATTGGTAATCTTGCAGAGTTAATATAAATTTGTCTTATGCAAAAATTACTTATTTCCAAGGTGGGAATTCAGAGGTTTAAAACACCAGTGCAATGAACTATCTGATCATACATTTTCTTTCACATCGCAGACAACTTCCAGTCTCATTTCCATCTATAAGAACATATGATTTTAAGAAGGAAATATGACCATGGGTCCATCCAAATATTTCCTCAAACAGAGAGAGAGAGAGAGAGAGAGAATACCCTGTCTCACCTTTCCCTTCAAAGTATCTTACAATATCTTCTGAAACCACCTGTTTTGGGAGTCTGTTCCCAATATCCTTAGATAAAAAGTATGACCGTCTGATTCCTGTGCATTTGAATGATCAGGTGTTCGCTTAAAAAAGCAAGATCTGGCCATCTCCCTTTGATGGTGCCCACCCTGTGATAGAAAGGGAGGTTAGCTACTTGGCGGATAGTTCTTGATGAGAGGTTGGTCCCGGTATCACCTGTAGTCACAAGCTGCTTTTACCAACTTAAAAATGCCACAAAAGAAATAAAAATGTATGAAGAAAAGAGAAAAAAGATATATGACCAAGCTCTGCTCCTTTCCAGAACACGGTGATCTGAGGACAGTAAAGCAGGCATTTATATCCTCAAACACTGGCTACCGTAATGATCTCTGCAAGCACCTACCTTGTGGTCAGACATGACACCTTGAGCTACTGTACAGTAGTACAGAATGCTGCAGCTCAGTCTCAGGCTCCTGAACAAGGTCTGATCACATCACTTTGCCACTGCACAAGCTGCACTGGCTGCTAATAAGGCAGAGAAGTGACTATAATGTTATTATTGTGAATTTATAGGGCAAGAGTCCACATTAACAGCCCCAAATCCAAGTGTAGGGTTGGTCCCAATGTGCATTTTGTGTATAAAATAATTTTGTTTTACTTACTGTTTACTATAGTACAGTAGATTGTATCAGACCAATTGTGATTACTTCTAGTCTGACATCTTCTACAACTACAGTCCCAGAATCCCCTAAATCTGACATCAGAGCAGAATGGCAGCAATGGGAGATTCAATAGCTTGCAATGCATATTAGAGCTTTTACAAGTTTAAATCTCATGTTTTCCAGTTCTGCTTTTCTCCAGGGGCTAAGTGCAGTCCTGTCTGACTGTACCTAGCCCCAGCAGGACAGCTTGACCAGCAAACAAAAGATCAGAGCTTATATAAACCCTAATGTGCACTGCAGGTTATTGAATTTCCCACTGCTGCAGTCCTGCTCTGATGTCAGATGAAGGGAATTTTGGGATTTGGAGTTACAGAAGATGTCAGCCTGAAAGTAAGCAGAATTACTCTTATACAATCTACTGTAAACAGCAAGTAAAGCAAAATGTTTATGCATACAAAGTGCACATTGGGAACAGCCCCACACTTGAGTGTGGTTCCCTTAGTGCTGACTGCTCCATTTTAAAGACCTTAAACAAACTGAGTTCTACCTAACTCCATGAACTGTTTACCCCCCCCCCCCAAGAAAGATCCCCTTAATCAAGGAGTCAAGTGTAATTCACTGCTCTTGTTTGAGGCTAAAATTACTAGGACATAGGGACTTTTATGCTGGTGCAGCATAATAAAATTGGTTGGCACAAAACACCAAACTATCACCATTTTGTGACAGTTGAGCTGTAGCTGTGCCCAATAAATAACTTTTTTTGAGTGCCTGAGGATTTAAAGTTGAACCATCAGTCTCATTATGGCTTCCCAATAACCTGTAATCCATAGAATTAATAAATTTGTAATGCATAACAGATGATTTTTTGATGAACTAACAGTCTACTATGCATTACCAAAAATGCTTTTTTTATTAAAAATATCTCCTGACCAGAGAAGTTCAAGCTTTAGATAATTTTGGTGACTTTTAATCCTAATCTGGTTCTGAGCTGTGTGTGTGTGTGGGGGGCACAATATCATTATTTACATATTGCATACATTAAAAAACTAGTAGAACCAAAAATAACAGACAGGAAAATGTTGCAAAACTTTTAAGTAGTAGTCAGTTGCAAAATTTTTATTTCTGAAATGTTTTTTCCTTTTCCTTTTGCTTGTAGAAAGTATTCCATGTGCTAGTATTATGCTTGATATATGGAACAACACTCTGCATGGCAACTGACATGTCTAATTCTATTCCTCCCTCTACATCATCACTACTGTGACCTTACTGACTTTGACATCACAGGTGACTGACCTACAGCTACTGATGGGCTCTTCCTGAGTAGTTGTGATGTTGCAGCCACTGAGGTCACAATGCTACGGACGTAATAGGAGGAACAGAGCTAGATACATCAGCTGGAAGGCAAGGTGCTATTTCACACCTCACACCTACTAAGAGCAAGTAGGAAAGTCTTCTAATTAACCAAAGAGGAGAAAAAGTACATCAGATAGTTGACTGCTTTTAAAAACTAATATCAGTTTTAGGCAGGTAACTAGCTCTTGAATTTGTGGGCCACAGGTAGGAGACATGTAGAAAAATATCCAGACTTATGACCAAACAATCACTTTTGTTTTATGAAGCAAATTAATCTAATCTAACACAAACATACCGTATATATTATGAAATAACTGAATGAACATATTTAGAGTTTTACGAGCAGGCAGTGTCATGGTCAGGCATTTGGACTTTTACTGTTACCATGATAAAATATGGGTATCTACCACCAACTCATATCACGTTTTCATACTAGGGTTGACAGGACATCAGGGACCTCTCTTCTTGCTAACTAACACTCTGCTAGCAAGCTCCAGGTCCCTGCCTCAGCATTTCCCACCAATTCGTCTAATCCTCCTATGACTACACTCTTTAGTACTTAAGACAAAAGAACTGCTGCCCATCAAGTTCTCACCTCTGTGCATATAGTATTAGTTAATTATTTTACAGAACTTGATTTGCTCTATATCCTGTAGATTCTCAAGTTGTTCACTTAAACTTCTTGTCAACCTAGGCTGCTATAAACTATGTATCTGTATATATTTACTTATGTAATCTCTGTTATTGTAATTATGTAACCTCTGTAACCTGACGTACTCATGTTGTTCTAAGGCATGGAACCTCCTTGTATCCGTTAATGTACTTGTAACCATTGTAAATGATGTTTTGCTCATGTATTACTACAATGTGGAACCTCTATAAAAGAGCCTTTGGCTCAAAGGTATGTCCTAGAAATAAATAAATGTTATGAATAAATAAAACAGCTTAATTCAGCTCAGAAAAGTACACCTAAACCCCCCTCCAGATAAGCAATGATTTAAACACTGTCCTTAGAGTTCTTTTGTACCATGCTGGTATCACCCCCTTCCCCAAACTTGAATCATCATACCCATCAGAGCCCAGCATCCACCTGATAATGGGAAGAAATTATTTAGGCCATTTCAGTCAGGTTTGTTAGCTTAGACGACTTCGCTGGTTTTATGCATTGGGTTATGAGTAGGTAATTTTTCTGATGGCCAAACAAAGCCAACAGTTTAAAGCTCCCTGAGGTATCTGCAATCTCATTGAGGCAATATCCATAGTAATTTGCTTTGTCATCTTGTTTGACCAGTAAGATAGCATAGTAGTCAGACTTCTTACTGCCGTCGGCCACACCTTCTATTATGCATGCCTGTCTTCTGTTGGGTCTATACACCTTTGCATCAAGAAACAGTACAAATATACAGTTATTGTTAATGGCAGGTGGGGTGAGTACAAAGCAGCTGTGTGCATGGTGGTGTTTTTGTGAAAATGTCAAATTTCTGGATGGGGAAAAACATTTTTATTTCAATAATTGAAACCATGTGCATAATCAAATACATATGCATAATTATGTACTGAATTATACATTATATGGCACTAGGATTCTTTGTATTTTAGATTCCTTTCTATTTTGGACACACCACGACCTGTACCAGTGAGAAAATTATAGGGCTTATTCCCCCCTTCCCCTGGGCTGAGATACAGATGAGGCACACTGATGAGTCCTGAGAAGGACAAAATATGTGTCTGTGTCTTCTGTTTTTAGCCTTTCTGTATTGAGTGAGAGGCCATCTGACCCTGTACACTCCTGCTTAAAGCAGAACTAATATAAATTGTTTCATGGTGATCTGCATTTACAGTATCTAGCATGATGCTTTGCATTATTGGAGTATGGGCAGTTTGTATTGCATATACTACATAAAATAAAATATGGGTATGTACAGCCAACTTATTATATGTTTCCATACTAGGGTTGGCAGGACATCAGGGACCTCTTGAGCTTCTCTCTCAATGCCCCATGATGATATTTCAACCCACTGATGGCAACACAGCCTTGTGTATGATTCCCTATACATTATTATGTTTGATTGCATGTGTGTGCAAGAAACAAAGTTCCACCATATGAGTTTTCATAAGTGTGCCTCCCCCACTTCCAATGCCCTGCTCCCAAAATAAAATCTTCCACCTGCCACGTTGAGAGCTCAACCCAGCATGGCACAAGTCCTGCGTCATCTTCTTAAAACTAAAACAAACACCTGAAATCAAAAAAATGGTCCCTCGTTGATTGTCTTGCCCTCTTCCCCAACCTTTGCTCACCCTCTGTGCATCCACCTCTCCAAACACACCCCTAACCCCATACTTCCCTTCGGAGTCCAGCACGATGATCTTCTGTGGACCAGGAACACGTCTGCACTCTTCAAAGCCCACCGTGAACTGAAGAAATGCTGGAAAGCTGTATAATGGCATAAATGATTTTTTTTTCAACTTTGGTGCATATCTCAGCCATTTCTGGGAATTTTTTTATCACATTTTCAACATGGGGTTTTGGGGGCTCCTCCTCACGAATTCAGTCACTGTCATTTTGTTATTCGGTCCCAAAAGGTGATTTCACGGTCACTGCATGGAACCACCTTTTGGGACCAAGTAACGACATGACAGAGGGTGGTGGTGGGTGGGGAGCTCTCACACCCAAGGGCAGTGACGAGCGGTGTTCCACAGGGCTCAGTGTTGGGACCAGTGTTGTTTGGGATATTCATTGCAGACATATCATGGGACATCAAGAGCAAGATCGGTCTGTTTGCTGATGATACCAAGGTAGGCGCGGTGGTGGATGACCTAGGGGGATGGCAAGGGTTGCAGGATGATCTGGCAAAGCTTGAAACCTGGTCAGACACCTGGCAACTGGGGTTTAATGCCAAAAAAGTGCAAGGTGCTGCATTTTGGGATGAAGAACCCAAGGAGGAGTTACCAGCTAGGGGGAGTGCAGCTAGCCCAGAGGAGGAGAAGGATCTGGATGTGCTCATTACAGGGTCAATGAACAACTTGGCACAATGTAGGAAGGCAGCTGCAAAGGCCAACAAAATGCTGGGTTGTATTGCAAGGGGTATATCCTCGAGGAGGAAGGAGGTGATTCTGCCACTGTATAGGTCATTAGTTAGACCACACCTGGAGTACTGCATGCAGTACTAGTGTCCGTATCTGAAGAGGGACATTAAGTTACTGGAAGGGGTGCAGCGCAGGGTGACAAAGATAATCAAGGGGCTAGGGGACTTATCATACGAGAGGAGGTTGAAGGAGTTGAACATGTACTCACTGGAGGAGAGGAGAGACAGGGGTGACATGATTGAAACCTTTAAATACATGAAAGGAATAAACAAGATGGGTACAGAGGGGTTGTTCAAAGTAAGGGAGGGGAGGGCCACCAGGGGCCATGATATGAGACTGGAGTGAGGAAGGTTCAGGAGGGAGATGAGGAGACACTTTTTTACAGAGGGGGTGGTGGCTGGGTGGAATGCGCTACCTGCAGAAGTGGTATGCAGTAGAACAGTGGACTGCTTCAAATGAGGATGGGACAGGACAAGGGGGAGGGTTAATGAAGGGGAAGAGTGGAAGGGAGGGAGGGGCAGCTGCAGAATAAGGGGTGCTAGCTGCACATTCGAGCAGACTTGATAGACCTCTAGGCCTTTATCTGCTGGCAAATTTCATATGTTCATATGTTCATATGACAGTGTCACAATTCATGAGGTAAACCCCCCAAAACCCTACGTTGAAAATTTGGTGAAAAAATTCCCAAAAATGAATGTTTTATGAGCGTGCATTGTGCAGTTCCTATGCACACTCGTAACTTTGCACATTTTTTATATTTTCACTCCAGATTTTCAACATTGCTATTTTACCACACCTCCTTATAAGCAGTGTAGCTGTCATTTTTGATATCTTGCCCAAAATGTGTTTTTGCTTGTAGCACCCAATGGTGCTGTCGGTGTGTGAAATCAATGTTAGGGACAGATTAAGAAAATCACAGTGGCACTGTTCATGAGCAGAGGTCTTAAAAAGGCTATGTTGAAAATTTGGTGACAGAAGTCCATAAAATGACTGTGTTATGAGTGTGCATTGTACAGTTGCCACGCACCCTTGTAAGTTCACAAATTTGTATTATTTTCAGTCCAGATTTTCAACACTGGCATTGTTCCACACCTCCTTATGAAGAGTACAGCTGTCATTTTTCACACCCTGGCCAAAATGTGTTTTCGCACTTCAGGCACAGAAATGCGTGGTCGCTGTGGGAAATCAGCCTGCGGGACAAATTAAGAAAATCACAGTGACACTATTCATGAGCGTAGGTTCCAAAATGCCTGTGTTGACAATATGCTGTAAAATATCCCCAGAGTAATTACATTATGGGTGTGTGTTTTTTTTATATTTTCACTCCAGATTTTCAACATTGCCATTTTTTACGCCTCCCCATGAACAACAGTACAGCTGTCATTTTTCACATCCTGTTTGAAATGTGTTTTTGAATCTATGGTGCCAAGTGGTGTAGTCACTTTGCAAAATCAGCTTTCAGCTGACAAACTGATATTGCCACTGTTCATGAGGTTGAGGTCTCCAAAAACCCATGTTGAAAATGTGGAGTGAAAATACCAATGAATGTCTGGGGCATTAGAGTTTCCGAGCATAACGCCCCACCCTGTAGAGACTGACAGGCATCAGGGGTGTGACTTGGGATTGCCACCACTAATGCTCATGCCATTCCATCACCACCCACACCCTACAGCCAGTGACAGGCATTGAGGCATGCCTTGGACTCTTCAGACCCAAAGTTCACCCCATTCTCCTATACTGCACCCATCTCACCATATTTCCTTATGGAATGTGGTGAGCATAAGACCCAAAGACCCCAAGGCACACTGTGACACTTGTCGGAGTCTTCAGGGTAGGATGTGGTGAAATGGTGTGGCGTTATGCCTGACGACCCAAAGGCACACCCCAATGCCTGTCAGTCTCTGCAGAGTGGTGGTGGCATTGGCTTCAGTTCAATACTTCACTGCCATTCCTATTATGCATCCCTCTAAGTCCTACACTACCAATGCAAATGCCAGCAAGCAAACATTCGGCACTGACAAATGCTGGTTCTACAGCATACATGTTGTAGTCCAGGTTTTGGTCACAATCATAAATTGTGTGGCTGACAACTGTACACACCAGAGATTTGCAAAGCTGGTCAATGTGGATGTAGGCCCTTTCCATGGTATATGGTGAGTAGCACAGTTTTGAAGTTATGGCTCTTTGGACAATTCTACCAGTCTTCAGCATTAGACACATGCAATTGCATGGTTGAGAGGGATATATTAATGTACTTGAGATAACCATGTTAAACTGAGAGACTTTGTTGGGAATGAAACCCACATCAGTTCAACCAGATTATCACACAACCTGTTGATCCTCGTGGTTAGATAACAAAACGCTGAATTGAAAGATGGCAGTTCAGAGCTTGGCTTTGTCCCTGGCTCACTACTTGACTTTGGGCGCATAATGTAACCTACATGAATTTTTATTTTATTTATTTTTGTTTATTTATTTCAGATTCAGAATTACAACCTTTGAGACAGAATGGCTGATTTACAAAGGCTCCAACTCAATAGATACCAAAACACAATATAAAACACACAGTAAAGGAGTCTGACTAGGAAGGCAGTTACAATAACTCAGAATGGATTAAGGTTATATAAAACAAATGTGCAAAACAATCAACAATCTTCATACAGATATTCATATATACAGTAATGAGCTGTTATCAAATGGACCCATTACTAAGTGCCAGAATTGAGGAGGTAGCAGCCAGGAATGGCTTATTGAAGAAGGGTAGTTATGGAGTGATAGGGGTAGAAAGTGTGAAGAGCAAGAAGTTGGGAGGTAGCAGCCAGTAAATGGCTTTGTCAAGGGAGGGGTGCATAAGGGAAGAGTAGGGGATGGAGGTGGGAAGAGGGTGGGGGGAGACAGGTGTAGTAAATCCAGAGCAATGAAGGGATAGCCTGCATTGATAAATTGCAGTCATAGTGGTTGGTTTCAGTCAGGAGGATATGGAGTTCTTTTTTAAAAAAGCCATTTTTTTAATGTTGTAAGGTCATTCATCCACTGAGTCCCATGATAAGAAAATGACCATTGGGCAAAGGATATTCATTTAAAAGGAACATGTAATACACCCTTAACTGATCTTCTGGTAGTTTTGGAGGTTAAGTTATGTTGAAATAAAGTCCTTGGAGGTTTTTATTTTACCAATTAAGCATGCTTGATACCTAGTTCTTAGGTGTAGGGGGAGCCAACTAGTGACAGAATATAGGTTACAAGTGTGGGTAAGGTGATTAGCTCCTAGTACCAGATGACAGGCCTTGTTAAGAAATAATTTCACACATTTTAGTGCGGTTTCGGTGGCAACACTGTATATGACTAGACCATAGTCATTATGGAGATCTGAGTAGCAAGGTTGAGAGTCTCTGGGGTCATGGCTTTTCTGTGGTGGTATAGGATCCCAAGTTTAATATTGGCTGATTTTATAACGTGGTCAATATGGAGGTGAAAGAGAGGGTGTCATCTAAGTGGATGCCAAGATATTTGAAGGTAGAGACCTCTTGAATGGCTCTCCTTTATGGCTTACGATGGAAGGGGGTCAGCATTCTTTTTTGAATGTTGAAGACTGAAGTGCATAGTTTTTTTTTTTTTTTGTAGTTTAAGAGGAGTTGATTATGAGAGAACCAGAGCTCGAGCTTGGAGATACTAACTTGAAGAGTTGCAGTTATTTCTGTCAGCTGGTTCCCTGGAACAGAGATTACTGCATCATCTGTATAGAGCAGCATCTTAGCAGGGCAGGTGCTAGGAAGTGAATTAGTAAATAAGCTGAAGAGTTAAGGACCTAATATTGATCCTTGGGGATCCCCAGAGTTACATTCCATGGTTCAGCGGTCACCCCTCTTATCCTAACACACTGAGACCTGTATGAAAGGTAGCTTGAGAACCATGAAACAGTGTTTATGGACAGGCCTATAGTCATGTGGTTTTTAAGCAAGATCTGGTGCTTGACAGTGTTGAATGCTTTGGTTAAGTCTATAAAGATAGACCCCCACCATCTTTCCAGAGTCAAGGGCATCATATAGGTGGGTAAAATCTGTGATTGCTGTGATAGTGTTGTACCTGTAGTAAGCGTGATACAATATGTGAGCTATCCAAACAAAACAAAGAACTGGAAGAGAGGTAAGCAAAAATGCGTCTTATTACAGCTGTGGGCAGAGCCTACAGCTGTCTTGCTTTAGCTTTAAAAATGGGATACCAAAGCATAACCTTTTTAGAGTTTTCAGTGTATTCTTCCAGAACTATAAATCACTACGCCACTTGAATGAAATACTCTTTTCTCTCTTTTAAGTAGAACACTTGCAACACTATTTTTTCAGCTTGTTTGCCTCTCTGTCTTGTCTCTCTCCCCTCATGCCTGCTTCAAGTGACCTGACAGCTAGTACATATCTGATTATATGGGATTTTTGTTGATTTGTACCTCCTTTATATTCAGATAATCCTTTCACAGCTTTTCTAGACTGAGGACCTTGTGTTAAAGAATCACATTTCTGCTGTGCTGTGCTGCACTATGCTATGCTACTAGTCAGTGCACCTCCCCCTCATTACTGATGTTCCAATGCCAATGAAGCACAAAGAAGAGAAGGGTCGATAGTCAAAGACCTAATAAAACAATTAGTTCAGTGATATTTATTTTTCAGTTCCTCTACTTTGCCTTGTGATGTGAAGCTAAATAGTTTCTTGTGTGAATGGTCACTTCTGGTGTGGGTGGTAAGGGGTGATCCCTGTGTTATAAATGCATGGGTGGAGACAGCTAGCATTCTGCAGTTGATAAGGTTAACCCATTGTTAACCTAACAAAACAGAACACATGTCAGGTTACAAGTGATTTCCCAAAAATTAATACAGTGGTACAAAAAAAAAAGGTCACGGATTGTAAGGAGCATCCTTGGCTGTGTCATTAGTATGTAGACAATGTATGGATTATTAAAAATAAATAAATAAAATCCAATAATGTAGATAATTCAGTATTGGTGTACAGCTGCATACCATCATAATGCAGTAACTTCATATAATATGTACCTATTATAGATTACTGCTCACAGTTTTGGGGAGCTTTAAAAATTACTATTAATAATAGGAAAACAATTGTATTTATTCAGAGGAAGGCAACAAGAAAGGTTTAGAACTTAAGACATATAAGGAATGTTTGAAACTCCTCAGATTACATTATTTATTTATTTATTTATTTTGAAAAGTTTCACCAGGAAAGGCATACTGAGATACAATAGCTTGTTTCCAGATATGTCCTGGGGGAAATGGGGGAAAAGGAATACAATTCTGAATGCAAGATCCAAATAAAAATTATACATAGAGCTAAGTCTGCACATACTGCTGAATAAACTTAAAGATATACCAAACATTTTTGTGAGACAGGCAGGCAGCACTTGCCATCCAGAATATAGTCTATATACATATATGCATTTTATATATATATATATTACATACATACATACACACATACATGTTTTTAAACATATACACATACACTTACTTTTATACTCATATACATATCATATACATATGGACAAAGCATTTCTGCACAAGTACATTTCACTTTTTTAGCACTTGGGGTAGTAAGTAGCAATGTCAGTGGCTCATCAAGTTGCACACTCTCCTCTGAGGCTGGAACATCAGAAGGCTGTGGGTGCTATCCCCACACCAGGCGCTTGGGTTAAATCCCAATACTGACACATCAAGGCTCCATGATCTACAGGGATTCTTGTATTTTACAGGGATTTGGAGTCAGCTACATGGAATTCTTCCCATAGACTTGCATTGGTTATACTGGAAAAAAAAGCAATTCTTCTTCCATCAGAAATAATATAGAACACAGGAAAACACAGGAAAATCACCTTGGAGTTACAGGGAAAATGCCAAATCAATCTGGAAGCACTATACTATAGTGCAGCATGAGAGGGGTGCTGCATCCTGATGTGCTGTCTTTTGGCTGAAATGTTAAAGTGAGGTTTTGTCTGCCTGTTTTGGTGGTTGTTCAGGTGGACGTTAAAGATCCCATGGAACTTTGCAAAAAGAGTAGAAACATTTTTAATGAAAAAGAGGGCTTCACAACAACAACAAAACAAAAGTGTACAAACAAAAGGGAAAGATTTACAAATATACTTATCATAACCATTAGTACATTCCATAGATTGTAAGTCTCAGAAGATGAAGTATGTACAGATTTCCCCAACTTAGGATCCCAACAGGACTTCCTACCTAATGGAGCACTCCATAATGTCAATATCTAATTTAGACTTTATATATTTTACCACTACTATTTGGGTAGGTTTTCAGTATGAGGACTCTTCTATACAAAGAAATCCAGATAGTGTCAAGTAGTCCATTGTTCACACGGTATCCATAAAAGTTTGACTTTTTCCAAAGGAAAGCAATTTTTGGTCCCTTTGCATAATAGCTTGTAGAGCAATGCTTACAGTTTTAAGTATCTCTATGTGAGACACCAGTCTCCGTTGTGTTACCCCAACACATCTAGCTTGCCAAATTTAATATCTCAGTATGGCAAACACAATATGTAAAGTCTCAGCATTATATTTTCCCCACCCCATGAGGAGGGATCCATAAAATAAACCAGGATAAGTCAGGTTCGTAAATAACCCTTACAGAAATAATTATAAGAAATGTTTTCATGCTGCACACATAAAACTACCCAAGTGACATGTGAGCTGTAAGTATGGTTTAAAAGTTAAATTGGAACTGATCTCATAAATATGGCATGAGTGCAGCAAGCAAATGTGGAAACCATGATTTTTAAGTTAAACTGGGAAAGACTGCATGCATGTTGCATGCATGCAGAAAAGCAAGTGATAACTGATAACTGCACATAGAAAAGTTAAGTGACTTGCTCAGGATCACACTATACACAAGTGGGAGTTGATGAGATTCAAACCCAGATCTTCACACTTCCAAGTTTCCTGGCTTGCAGTTCAGTGCCTTTAACCACTAAGCCATACTGTCTGCACACATATAACTCACTTGCACTTTAGTACATATTGTTTCTGATTACATCTGCATGCATGCGGCATGCTTGTAGCCAGTGTGTGCTTTTCAGTTTTCTTCTCTCCCTCATCTCATTGTCACACTTGAACTATAGCACACATATAAATGGAAACACATGTCTTTCCCACCCCCAATACACAGACATACCCACAAAACCACTTAATTGCTTCTGTCTGGCCTGTACACCTACTATATTTTCTCCATAGTTTTGAATGCTTCCATGCTAACAGACTTTTAGGTGCAAACACAAATGTAGCAATAACTTGACACATGCACCTAACCACATGGCCAGTCCCCCCATTCACACACACTGATGGGGGAAGGAGGAAGACTGAGTATCACGGAGGGTGCTCTCCTCCTCTGTGGGGAGAGAGCAGCCAGCTCTACTGTGATACTCCACTTGGGTGACTACAGGCAGTAGTGCAGCTAGAGTGGCTTGTGGGCAGGAGGATATCAGCAAGCACTGTACCTTTCAGGCCCACTTGCATGAGTGCTTGGTGTGCCCCTGACACCAACATCCTAGAGACATGGCAAGAAAAACAAGGAAAAACACCCCTAGTGGCTAGATGATCCCCACCTGCTCTTAGGCCTGTACCTGGCTAACTGGGTGCTACGTGCCACAATGGGATCCTTCTGCAGTGGAGGTATGTGGGGTCCCACTGCCCCACCAGAGAGGTTAAGCTCTGGAGGAACATGGGGATATATTAGGTAAGTCCTGGGACACACAAGGGAGACAGGGTTGGGGCAGGTGAAGTGGAATTGTGACCGAGTGGAGAGCAGGGGGCATACAAAAAGAAACTCACACAATAGTGTAACTGTAAGTAGACACTTTTATAACTGGGAAGAGACACTGGAGTAACTGGGAGGAGGCAGTGCTGTAATGGAGAAACTGGAATAACTTTTTTTATCATTGAAGATTTTATTAAGATTTTCAGTTTTTACATTACACTTCCATAGTCATTTCTCCCATACATGTAGAAAGATCCTCAAGGTCCATAGTCTTACAATATACAGTATATCACAAGAGGCTAGACACATATAATCATTGCATATGCATTCATATATAAATATAGCCTATCTTTCTTAATTGTAGCTACTCATTTATTAATAGGCAACTGGGATATGTAAGCGGTTTATCTAAGAGCTGGCAAGAGGAGAATTGTACGGAGGGGGTTTACGTATGATGAGTTAAAATAAGAATCCCACTTTTTATGGAAATGAACCAGTTGACCTCGATGAGGATAGGTCAGCCTTTCCAGCAGTGCTAGTTTAGCTATAACTGCATGCCATTGTCTCATGCTTGGACTCTTAACTTGTCTCCATTGCATTAAGAGGACCCATTTGGCCTCTAATAGGGCCACCATGACCCACTCTCGGAGGGCCTTTGACAGTGTAGAAAGGCTAGACATATCTCCAACAATAGTTTAGGATCTAGCTGGAGTTTCCTTATACCTAAAACTAAGCAGCAATCTCATCTAATTGCATCCCAGAAAGCAGAGAGTTGTGGACATTCCCACAGTATGTGAAAAAGGTGTGCTCTGTGTTGTTGGCATCTCCAACAGCTGGAATGTGGCATTAGTCTTGCCGAACATAGAACTGCCGGAGTTCTATACCAGCAAAACAAAATTTTTAACTGTACTAATTGGCTTTTAGAATCTTTATACAACTTATGCGAATTTTGAAGACAACTTGCCCATGTGGTGCTAGGTATAGTTACACCCATCTCGGTCTCCCATCGGATTCTGTAGTGTTCTGTGGGGTCTGATAGAGAGTCTGTACCTATAGTATAGAATTTACCTATATGACCATGTGAGGATGTTTCCTTATGTAGAGTGGTAAGTCATTTCCATTTATTATTTGGTCGTATTTGGGCAGAAAAGGCATAGATAAGGCAAAGTATTTGGAGATACCACCAGAAGTCGGTATTTGGAAGATTAAATTTATTCTTTAACTGGGCAAAGGATAATAGTGTATTCGAGCCAGGCATCATGAGTTCCCTCATATATCAAATGTCCTTTTTCTCCCAAGTAGGCCAATTAAGAGGTTGTCCCTCTAATGTTATAAAGGTGTTGCGCCATAGCTCTGCATAAGTCAGGGGTGGGGCCCACGCACTCTTAGGGGTATGGGAGAGAGTCATAATGCAACACCAGGCATATCGGGAGTGACATATGACCAGAGAGAGGCCCTTTCCTGTAAAGCCACTAGACCTCAGCAAGGATCTAAGTGTAGTTGGGGCTGCCATGTCTGTTTCAAGGCCAACCCACACTGGACAAGATGTATTGGGTGGTGTGAACCACTTTGTTATTTGTGCCACAGTACATGCTAGATGATAGTTCAGAAACCAAGGGGTTCCAAGGCCTCCCTTAGTCCGGTGTGCCCTAAGCTTGTTTTCCCCCATCTATGTGCCTTTTTCTCCCATATTAGAGTAGAGATCATCTTCTAAAGGAAAGCAAAGAGTTTGGGAGATATTCATATTGGAAGATTGCTAAATAAGTATAATACCCTCTGGAGTAATAGTATTCGTATCGAAGCCACTCTACCCATCAGAGATAAATGCAGTTTTTGCCATCACTCCATGTCTACATTAAATTGTTTTAACAGAGGGGAAAAGTTAGTTGATTCAAAATGTGCCCAATTAGTAGGTGTGTAGATCCCCAAATAGGAAAAACCTTGCAGAGCCCATTTAAGTTCTGTGCCATGAAAACATTCCCATAGGCAGAGTGAGTTCAGTGGGGCAAGTACAGTCTTCTGTTGATTAACCTGTAGGCCTGATAGTGCTGCAAAGCTTTTAAGAACTGAGAGGGCTATTGGTAATGAACCTTTGGGATAAGATAGGATAAGTAGCAGATCATCTGCATAGGCTGCCACAATATAAGATTTGCCATGTGCCAATATGCCTGTGAGCCCTTTCATAGTGTCAAGAGCACGGAGTAAGGGGTCCAGGGCAATTAGAAAAAGAAGTGGGGATAGTGGACAGCCTTGACGGGTGCCCTTGTATAGCGGAAAGGAGGAAGAAATGGTGGAGTTAGTAAGGATTTTGGACTTTGGGGAATTATAAAGGGTTGAGACACATAAGCAGAATTGGGGACCAAATCCATATATATGAAGGACCTCATGGAGATAATGTCATTCTAAGGAATGAAAAGCCTTTGCAAAATCAATGGCTAGGGCAGCCATAGGGATTTTAGCTCTACTTGCCAGCCACTTTAAATTTAATAGCAATCTGGTATTGTCTGAGCCCACCTTTCCCGGCATGAAACCAACTTGGGATGGATGGATAATTGAGCCAAGGATATTCTACAGTCTAGTGGCCAATATTTTAGCCAGAATCTTTGTGTCCACTGGCAGTAATGATATGGGGTGAAAATTAGAGTAATTCAGGGGATCGTCAGATTTTTTAGGTATTACTGTAATTAGATCCTCATTCATTGTGGTGGGGAAGGAGCCTGAAGAGTGGGCACATTGCTAAGTGAGCAACAAGGGGGTCACAATTTCCTGATCCAGGGCTTGATATAGCTTGTCGGTCATTCCGTCTGGCCCTGGGGCTTTCCCCTTGGCCATGCGAAATAGGGCCTGTCGCACCTCAGTTTCTGATATAGGGCAGTCTAAAAGGTTGACTTGTTCCCAAGTTAATGAGGGTATTCTAAAACCTTGACAAAACTGATGCAGTTTATGTGAGAGCTGTTCCCTCGTATCTATAGATTTAGATTGGTATATAGTGTGATAGCAATTTTTCATGGTTTCATTGATGCCCCTCAAGTCACTAACCACAGAGCCTGTGGGAGTGCAGAGGGCATGTATCTCTGAAGATGCTTGCTGCTTCCGCAACTGGTAGGCAAGGAGCTCCCCCCCCCTTAGCTCCTCCTTTCCAATATCGATGTTTAGCCCGAAACAAGGTCCATTCTGCCTTATGCTGTAAGAGTGAGTTTATTCGATATATAAGTCCTACAATACACCTCATCAATGAGGGATCCCTAGAAGCAGTAATCTGGGAGGCTTTAAAATGACCCTCTAGGTCAGTAAGTTCTGATTGCAGCAGCTCTCTTTTTTCCAGATTCTGTTCCGGTTTGCAGCAAAGGCGATAATATGGCCTCTTAGAGTGGCTTTAAATGCCTCCCAGACTGTACCAGCTGAGACTTCTCCAGGCTTGTTGAAAGTAAAACATTCCTGAGCTACTTTCTGCATTTCTTGTTGAAATTCAGGATCTTTAACTAAAAGGGGGTTACATCTCCATCTTGTACCATTATTTCAACTTTGGGTGGCGGTGTAAGTAAGCGACACCAGTGCATAGTCTGATATAATTATATTGCTTATGTCATTGTTTGAGATGGCACTCGAAGCTGGCTGATTAGCTAACCAATAGTCAATACGACTATAGGCCTCATGCAGAGAGGAGTAGTACGTGTAGTCCCAGCCCGATGGATAATCACGCCTCCAGACGTCCACTAAGCCCCACTCTGCTATCATTTCTTGCAGGGCAGCATGTGCCTTCATGTGGGTTTGGGGGGTAGGATGGGATTTATCCAGGAATATGTCTAGTACTAAGTTAGAATCTCCTCCTATTATCAAGAGAATAGTGGAGTCGGACTGTGCTAGCTCGGCAATGGTTTGGCTCAAATTTGGAAAAAACGCCACTTGGTCCACATTCAGAGTATAAAGGTTACATATTATCAATCTGCCCAGGCTGGATTTTAGCTTAACTATTACCCACCTCCGCTGCTTATCAACACGAGACTCCTCCATTACCCAGTTGCTCGATCTCTGAATTAATATAGCTACTCCCCTTGATTTAGAAGATGCTGGGCTAGCATGTACAGTGCCAACCCATGATTTCTTGAGCCAAGGAATAGATTTATTAAGGAGATGTGTCTCCTGCAAAAGAGCTATGTCTCTGTGCATGGAACGCAAATGCTGAAGCACCTTGGTTCTTTTGACAGGGTGGTTAAGGCCCTTTATGTTCCATGACACTAGACATAGGCCCTGTACAATAGCTGGAGGCATAGTAATGAATAAGTCAGGAACCTCTGGAC
The DNA here is from genome assembly GCA_016271365.2 of Neoceratodus forsteri. NCBI lineage: Eukaryota > Metazoa > Chordata > Ceratodontiformes > Ceratodontidae > Neoceratodus > Neoceratodus forsteri. The sequence continues at coordinate 72,080,133 of JADMNL010000026.1, read as the reverse complement.
TTCCTCCATGATGTTCTAAGGGAATAGACCTTTGATACCTTATTTGAGAGCTACTACCTGAGAAATCTACTGTATCCTGTTGTCAAATAACTTGAGGATACTATGCTCAGAAACACAAAAGAGATTATTGATTGTCAATGACAGCCACAGGAAGTGTATATGCTAACAATGATATCTAACCCAACTAGAACTAAATACTAGTAAAGACAGAAAGCCTGTGCTACTCAGGCTTAAGTGCACTTATACTATAGCCAATGAGCGATTAAACGCTAACTGCAACAGATGTTTTCAGGAAGAGGATAAACAAGAACAGTATCCTCAGCTCCACTTATGTCTGTGCTCAGGGGTTATCAATGAGAGTCAAACCCAACTGGGTTTTTCCGTCCTCAGCCGAGGAATAATCCCAAGGGAAAATATGATCACGGGAGGGGGGAGGCATAAACCAAGTAGGGGAGGGGGGAAGGATTAATAGCAAAGGAAAAAGGGAGGGAGTGGTAGGGAACTACCCTAATCGAACACATAAGGGCCAAGCCCACTGTAGCATTTGCCCATACAGTGCACTTTTGTTACTAATCCAAACATTGAACCATAAAGATTCAGCAACTCCAACATTATTTATACTTCCCAGATACCAGGCTTAGGAGGTGGTGGTATGGGGGGGAGGAGGAACATGGGGGGGAACCCTTCTTCATCTGGGTACTATACCTCAGGGAGTTTCAACCATCTCAGAGAAGGGGAAACTTTACTGTGTCTCTATATTATTAAACCAAGCAAGTGAAACATCATGCAGCAGCATATTACAAGCTGCAGTCAATACAGTCAAGGTTCAGTCAGGGAATACACCATCTAGAGCCCTTGTTAGTTGGGATCATTAACTAAAAACTGGGACTTCTTCAGAAGCTACCGCTGCTGCCTATGATTTGATCCCTGGTTTAAGCTGACTAGAGATGTTCACCACTTCCAACAGAGAAGATTCTGGGATATCAGCCCAGTTCATGTGGTTCCCTTGATTAGGCGGGGAGGGCTCTATCATATCAGCAAGGCAATCTGAGCAGGACTCCATAGGCTATCTCTAGGCATTTTCCCTGGTGGGGCTGTTTTCTGCAGCTCGGGCGATAGCTGTTGGCCACTCCTAGATCACTGTCACTGCCTTGAAATCGAGCTGCTGTTTCTAGGAGGGAGAAAAGGCTGACTCAGACCAGCAGCCACTGCAGGTGTAGATCTAGTGTTCACATTGGTAGATCTCTCCCTAGGGGGCTCATCGAACCAAGGACCTGGTCCCATAACACATCGATCTTCTGGATTCCATGACTGGTGATTTTGGTTCCTACCTCTGGTGTCCGAGGGTTCCCATAGCTTTCTGGGGGATGAAGTTTGAAGGGATAAGTTGGGCCAAAACTTAAGAGACCCATCTTTCAATCTCCTCAGGAGCATCCACTAGCAATTTTCTCCCTTCTTTAGAAACCAGCAGTCTAGTAAGACCCTTGAATCTATACTGAAAATTATGAGCTGACAGTACCTTTTTAATAGGGCCATAAGCCCTGCGCTTATTCGCTGTCTCCTGTGCGAAATCTCTGTATATAGAAATCAGCGCTTCTTGCCATTGAATTTCACCCAAATCCCAAGCAGCACTTAGCATACATTCCTTTGTAGAATATCTCAGAAAAAATGCCATGATTGGCCTTGGGGCTAATTGCTGTTTCTCTTTCCTTCCAATGATCCGATGAACTCTTTCAAGTTCAACTGGCCCTCTCCGGTGCTCACCTAGCATCTTAGGGAGCATCTCATTAAGAAACTTTTCCATGGATGCTCCCTCAGATCCCTCGGGGACTCCAATAATTTGGAGGTTATTGCATCTCCCTCTATTTTCCTGGTCCTCCATTCTGGCAAGCAGTGTTTGCAATTGTAGATCTTGCATTTTCACTCTCCGTGTTAGTTTAGCTTGTTGTATTTCCAAAGTTTTCACCTTTTGCTCTGCTACATTTAAAGAATCTTGTATTACATGTAACTCTGCAGTAGTGTTTGTAAGTGTAGTATTGATGGTATCAACACACAACAAAACTGCCTCAAACATTCGGGTAATATACGTTAGCGATTCAGTCACTGATGGCGGTTGCACACTCGTATCTTGTATTGGAGAGATTATGAGAAGAAGAACGTCAGTCACCAACTTATTTGGGGGTTGATTGGGCTGGTAGGGATACTGATGTGGACTCCATCTGTAGGTTGTATGGAGCAAATACACCGTGAGTCTTGAGGAAATGGCCTGCAATTTCTATGGCCTAGCTGAGCAGTACTACCCGTGGATAGCCTATGGAATTTAGCAGCTTTATAATACAGTTCAGTCAGGAAAAGCACACCAGACGATTCAGGGTAGTTCCCGAGACAAGTATTTAGTAACAAAAGAAGATTTACATCCCGGGATTAGACCGACCCACCACAGATTTTTCTCAGCGAGGAAGGAGCCCAAGAATTATGCTGCCATTCATTTGGCAGTCAAGCCATGCCCCGAAACTGGAATAACTCTGAAGAGACACAAGTGTAACTGGCAGCAGACACTGCTACAACTGACATTATATCTCATCTGGGAGGCAACACTGGCATAACTGACAGATGTCACTGATGCAGCTTGAATATCCTGCTTTAACTGGGAGGAGACATTGATATAACTGGCAGGTGTCACTATGGTAACTTTGAGATGCTACATAACTCAGAGGAGACATTGGTAAAATTGGTAGCTTTCAATATGATAACTAAGAAGAAAGACACCAGTTTACCCTTTACAGAAATAATTACATGAAATGTTTTCATGCTGCACACATAAAACTATCCAAGTCATATGCCTGCTGCAAGTATGATTCAAATGTTAAATTGGAACTGATTGCATGCATGTGGCATGCGTGCCGCAAGCAAGTATAGAAACTGTGATTTTTATGTTAAATTGGTAAAGACTGCATGCAGAAAAGCAAGTGGTCACTGATAACTGCACATGAGTTGAAGAATAATGTAGGCCACTGTTCTACTAACAAGGCCATTGTTAGTCGAGCAGTGGCCTTCATTAATCTCCAAATCTCCATCAATAATGTATAAAATAGTAATTGAAAAATACCCCCATTCATTTCAATGGTGCACACCCCTGCAGTCTCCTTTGCCCCATCATAATGTGCCTAAGCATGGTGATGTAAAGGTTAGCTTCACAAGGGGGGTATAAGCCTGACTATAATGGGGCTCCAATATTCTGTGCATACCATACCACTAAACTGTCAATGAATGCAAGGGGCAGTTATAGAATGTCTGTAACATCTCTAAAAGGTATAACTTATTTGGTTTGACTGAAATGTGATATGCAAATCAAGGAAAAATTCAAATGTATAGGGTTCATCTGTATATACCCTGGAGCAGTGCATCAGATTTGGGCTTAAACCCATCTAGTTACTAACTTGCAGGACCTTTGGCAGACCTATTTAATGTCTCACTACATTCAGGGTGTGTGTCTCAGGACTGGAGGTAGGCTCATGTGGTGCCCCTGCACAACAGTGGCCCCAAGGATGAACCAGGGAACTACAGACTGGTGAGCTGGACATCCATCATGGGTAAGCTGATGGAAACTATCTTGAAGGAGAGGCAGGTGGCCCTCCTAGAGGCCAAAGGACTACAGGACAGCAGACAGCAAGGCTTCATACATAGCAGATCCTTCCAAACCAACCTGGTGGAGTTCTATGACTGGGTAACTAGGCAACTGGACAGGGGCCATGCAGTGGATGTCCTGTATCTGGACTTCAGTAAGGCATTCAACTCAGCACCACATGGGAGGCTGGGAAGCAAGTTAGAAGGCAAAGGGGTGGGTGCAAGGCAGGTGAGATGCATAGGGAACTGGCTTCAGGAAAGGCAACAGAGGGTGGTGGTGGGGGGGCTCTCACACCTAAGGGTAGTGACGAGTGGTGTTCTGCAGGGCTAGGTGTTGGGACCAGTGTTGTTTGGGATATTCATTGCAGACCTATCATTGGACATCAAGAGCAAAATCAGTCTGTTTGCTAATGATACCAAGATGGGTGCATTGATGGATGACCTAGGGGGGTGGCAGGGGTTGCAGGATGATCTGGCAAAACTTGAAACCTGGTCAGACACCTGGCAACTGAGGTTTAATGCCAAAAAGTGCAAGATGATGCATTTTGGGGTGAAGAACCCAAGGAGGAGTTACCAGCTGGGGGGAGTGCAGCTAGTCCAGACAGAGGAGGAGGAGAAGGATCTGGGGGTGCTCATTAAAGGGTCAATGAACAACTCAGCACAATGTAGGATGGCAGTTGCAAAGGCCAACAAAATGCTGGGTTGCATTGCAAAGGGTATATCCTCAAGGAGGGAGGTGGTGATTCATCCACTGTATAGGTCATTAGTTAGACTGCACCTGGAGTACTGCATGCAGTACTGGCACCCATATCTGAAGAGGGACATTAAGTTACTGGAGGGGGTACAGTACAGGGTGACAAAGATGATCAAGGGGCTGGGGGACTTATCATATGAGAGGAGGCTAAGTGAGTTGAACATGTACTCGCTGGAAGAGAGGAGGGACAGGGACATGATTGAAACCTTTAAGTACATGAAAGGAGTAAACAAGACAGGTACAGAGGGGCTGTTCAAAGTAAGGGAGGGGAGGGACACCAGGGGCCATGATATGAGACTGGAGGGAGGAGGGTTCAGGAGGGAGATGAGGAGACACTCTTTTACAGAGAGGGTGGTAGCTGGGTGGAATGCATTACCTGCAGAAGTGGTATCCAGAAGAACAGTGGACTGCTTCAAAAAGGGATAGGATAGGACAAGGGGGAGAGCCAATAGAGGGGAAGAGTGGAAGGGAGGGGCAGCTGCAGAATAAGGGGTGCTAGCTGCACATTTGAGCAGACTTGATAGACCTCTATGCCTTTATCTGCTGGCAAGTTTTGTATGTTCATACTTGAAAGCGCTTCTGGTACCTTACCGCCCCGGGCGATCACTCTGCACAGCTGGCAAGGGGTTGCTAGAGATCCTAAGGGTTTGTTTAAAATCTTCTGGGGCCCAGGCATTTATGCATGAGTGCACCACCATTGAGGGATTTAAATGAGCTTTGAAAACACATCTCTGGCACCAAGCATTTGGTGACTGATCAGATGTATTTACTTAATTTATATGTTGTTGATTTTATTTAACTAAGCTGCTGTGATATCTGTAATATTTGATGTTTTTAAATTTTGTTAGGTGCCTTGGTTTTAGAAAAGTGCCATAAAAAGAATGTTTTATTATTATTATTATCATTATAATATAGCCAAAGCAGAGGCAAGTTGCTCACAAAAGATTTTGTATAACCTGGACCCAATACCATTGGACCCAGGAAATGTATCATTTCTGAGTTTCAAAATAGCAGCTTGGACTTCCTCTAATTCTATATCCTTAGCTAAGTCTTGAGACTCAGAATCTGAGACTTGTGGAAAATTAAATATCTTAAAATCTTCAGGGGACCAACAAGTAACAGGCAGAGTACTAAACAGAAACTCTACCTGCTGCTCTACTTCCCCTAAGTTGCCTGTAGGGGAGAAAATTGTCTGGTCAGAAGCTGTTTTATACTCAGAAATCACTCTGTGAACAACTCAAAATTTACATTCTTTAAAAGGTCCCTGGACCCTTTCTTAATATGAGTTCCCAATCTAAGCTTTTGATTTAAAGACTTAGCTCTGTCATATTGGAGTTCTGACATTTCTTTCCTGATTATTTTGATTTGAGAATTATAATCTGTTTTATTAAATTCTGCTTGTAAAATGACCGGACAGGGAAGGAGGAGCATTCTGATTTCCCAGGATGCTCAGCTGAGAGCATGGTTCATGAGGAGGAATGCTGAGTCCCCGACCATTGGAGGAACCCCCCCCCCACACAGCTGAAACACAGACTTACTGATTCTTGTGCGCTATGGTAACAGTTTTTTTGGTAGGTTAGAATACATGTTAGATCTGCATATTCTCTCCCTTATTAGACGACGGTGAAAATGAGGAGACTTATTACCTTATGGTGGTTTAGCCATGGAGAACATTGAAGTTATACCATCGGGTCTCTGAGTTAGTCCACACTGCCACAGTTGAAATGGCAGAAACATCAAAAAGAGCTTCAGCAGGAAAAGGTGAACACTGCCCAAATCAATGGAAGAATTATCAAGCAAGTCGCAGAACACCCAGCCTGCACAAACGGCTCTGTGGGGAGAAGAGAACATGGAGGTGAGAGAGATATCTATGTAGGACAGAGAAGGAGGAGAAGCAGAAGGGGGAATGAGTCCTCAGTCAGGAAATCAGCTGATTGGCCAGAATCAAACCCCAGAAAACCCCTTCATCTGGACAAGCCAGACGGAGGGGATTTTCTTCTTTCAAGCAAGAGATTCTTTGGTAAGAGTGGGGGGAAACCTGTGCAAGTTAATGGTGATGTAAATGCACCTGAGCTAAAACAGGTGCCGATATGCACACCAAAGCAATATCCAATACACAGTGATTGTTTTTAGCAAGGATCTCTCTGGGGGGCTGAAGAAAGAGATAAAAAAATTAAAAATCCAACTGTCCCTCAATAGCACTGGATATTGAGAAGGATTCATTAGCAGTAGCAGGGCACTGCAATAAAAGTAAAAAAAAAAAAAGAAAAAGAAAAACGATTAAGGTGAATACGAGCAACAATGCAGATATAGCCGCAATGAAGTCACCTCTACTACTAATAGTGTTAACATCACTTGTTTGTACATACGACTTATTTTCCAAGATAAAAAAAGGAAAACTTGGCCATAAAATACAAGGGAAAAATATGGCAGTGAACCAGCAGGCAAAAGAAGATATTCAGATGGAGGATATAAGAAATGAAGGGGGAAAGAAAGAAAACCAAGAACAGAAAAAAAAGAAGAAAGAGAGTAACGAAGAAAATATTACAGACTCACAAAAGCTGATTTTGAATGAAATAAGAGAAGGTTTGCGAAAATAAATGAAGCAGTGAATACTTTGACCTTGAAGTTTTCTGAGGTTATGAATAAAACAGAATCCCTCTCCCTAAGAACAACAGAATGTGAAAAACGAGTGGAGGATTTGGAAAATACCCTCCCTAAAATAACATCTTTTGTGATGAAATGTTGCAAAGAACGAGAAGAACTTAAGCTGAAGGTAGAAGATTTAGAATCACGCTCTAGGAGAGCTAATTTGAAAATAGGTAATCTACCAGAGGGTATAGAAGGGAGTGACCACAAAGTTTTTGTGACAGCATGCTTTCTGAAATCATTGGTCTACAATAACCCACACAGAAAATTTAGTTGGATAGAGCACATAGGACCTTCAGCCCAAGGGACAGTCAAAATAGACCTTGCTTTATGTATATCAAAACACTAAGATATCAGGATAAAAAGAATTCTTTCCAAGGCCAGAACTGAAAAGGGATCGATGTTCAGGGAGAACAAGCTACAGGTCTTCCCAGATCTCCCACCCTCTATTTTAAAAAATAGAAAAAGCTTCAACCTTGTTAGGGATAAATTATGCAGGAAGGGTGTTTCCTATGCCATGTTATACTCAGCAAAGGTTAAAGTCATTTGGGAGAGGAGGGCTTTATTTTTTCAAGATCCAACAGATGTGGAAGCCCTTCTGCAAAGGAAAAAAGGGGAAATAAAGAGAACTCAGAACAATCAGATGGAGGAACCAACTGAATGTGTATATTTAGATGGGGGTTTGTGGAAATGATGGGATAAAATTATAGAGAAGTACTATCTATATTCAGTTAGTCTGTGCCTTGGGAGGATACAGAAAGTGAATGTCAGCTATGTGTGTGTGTGTGTGGGGGGGTATCTCAGCAATTGTCTCCTGAAACAGTGTTTTGTGTGCAAATGAGGTCTCAGCAACCTCAAGGGGGGGAGTGTGTGTGTCCATTTGTTTTTAGGACACAGGGTTGGAAGTATGATGCTATGCCTCTTTTTTAATTGTTTATTGCTTGAAAGCATTATGAATATAGTAAACAAATAAAACAGAAGCTAATACAGAGTTTAAATTGGTAGGTAAAATTGGAAAAGGAGGGGAAGGTAAGGGGATGTCTGGGTGGCACGTAAGGGATGAGGATAAGAAAAGAAATACTAGAATACAGTTGCTCAAAAGGCATGGGTGCTTGATGGATCTCCAAGCCAGCAGGGATGGTGAAATAAAAGAAATTGCAATACAAGATCATAGTAAGAAGGGCATAAAGATAAAATGGAGCTCAGAAGAGCAGCGTTGGCTTGAATATGTAGTTGAAAGGGAACAAATTAAAAGACGGAAGAATTAAAATTTTTGACTTGGGACATTAATGGATGTAAAGAGAGGTTAAAAATCAGAAAAGTAATCAAGCGTGTAGAAAAAGGAATGTAAAACTGTTTGCTCTTACAAGAAACACATTTCAAGACCAGAGATGCTACTTATTTCAGAAACTTAATAGGAGCTAAAGAATATTGTTTTTTTTATTCAGGGAATTCTAGGGAAGTAGCAATTTATATAAGAAATCAGGTACCATATACTGTAATGAATATAACTATGGACTCTAATGTCTGCTATATTATGTTACACATATCAGTAAAGGAAAAACATATGCTGATCGCTTCAGTCTATGGCCCAAATCAGGATGATCACTCCTTTTTTTTTTATTTCTTTATGGAAACATCACGATATAACATGAATGTAATTACAGGTGGATTATAGGTGGAGATTTCAACCTGACATGGAATTCTGGACAGGATGCCACCTGCATTAGAGAAGAAGATGGTATCTATAACATTAGTAAAAGATATGGTTAAGGATCTGAATTTGGTTGACCCCTTCAGAGAATTATATCCAGATGCACTATGCTGGCACTATAGCCTAGAGATTAGAGTAATGAGCTGTGAATGAGCTTGGTATTTCCAGCAGCAGACCAGACCTGGGTTTGATTCTCACAACCTCTACTTGCATACTGTGTGACTCTGAGCAAGTCACTTAACCACCCAGTGCTCCCAGGTCACCCCTGAAAATAGGCACTTTTGCCTTGTGGGCCTTACCCGGTTACCAAAGACTAAATATATATATATATATATATATATATATATATATATATATATTCATATTATTCTAAAACACACAAACATTTTTCTAGAATAGACATCTTTCTCTTATCTCAAGAAATAAAGGGGAGGGTCAAGAAGATTGACAATGAGTCCATAAGAATTTCAGATCATTTCCCGGTAGTATTGATTTTGGAGAAGGGAGAGGAAAGATAGGGTAATAATCAAGCGCTGTAGAGACTAGATAACTCACTCTGGGTATTTCCTGGATTTAAAGAAAAAATACAAGAGGAGATTTGTTGGTTTGGGGCCTTCAACGCTAATCAAAGTATAAAGATATATAATCTTTGGGATACTTTAAAAATATGTTTAAGAGAATGGTGTATGACTCAACAAGGAATCAGAAAAAGAAAATATAATAAACAGTTGGAAGAATTAAAGAGGGAACTGGTGGGAACAGAGGAAAAACATGTTCAAGAAGGGACAGAACAATCTGAAAAGGAATTTCTTTTAGCAAAAAATAAGGTGGAAAAGCTGATGCAAAAGAGGTTGCTAGGGAAATGTACAAGATCAGAGCTAAATATTATTATTATGGTGATTGCCCAGGGAAAATGTTGGCCTTTCAATTAAAATGTGAAATAAATAATAATAGAATCCAAAAAGTAAGAAGTGAAGATGGGATAACATCTTCTGAAGACCCTGAGATTAATAAAATATTCAGAACTTTTTATGAAAAACTTTATACACCAGAAAAGAAAGTAGAAGTATCTCATAGTAGAGATCATATTTCAAAAATATATCTGCCAAAAATCTTAGAACAGGATTTAACATTTCTTAACAAAGATATATCGGGGATGGGGGGAGTAACATAGAGACAAAGAATTTGATGGCAGACAAGGACAGTTTGGCCCACCTAGTCTGCCCATTTCCTTACCTAACGGATAAGCTGCAGATCCTAGTTAACCAACAGCCTACTTCCTCCTACCCCCACTAGAATTGCCTTATGTCTGTCCAATACATTCTTGAATTCCCCCACTGTTTTTGACTCTACGACCTCCTCAGGAAGGCTGTTCCATGTATCCACAACCCTCTCTGTGAAGAAATACTTTCTCACATTACCTCTGAGCCGTCCCAACCCTAACTTCAAATTGTGCCCCCTTGTTTTTGCACATCTCTTTTTCTGAAAGATGCTACCCTCTTGGACTTTGTTGATTCCCTTCAGGTATTTGAAAATTTCTATCATGTCCCCCCTCTCCCTCCTTTCCTCGAGGCTATACATCTTTAGTACCTTTAGTCTTTCTTCATATATCTTCTGATGCAGACCCTGCATCATTTTGGTTGCCCTCCTCTGGACAGCCTCCACCCTGTCTATGTCTTTGAGGAGGCGAGGTCTGCAAAGCTGTACACAGTACTCCAGATGTGGTCTTATCAACTGTCTGTACAGAGGGCCAACAACTTTTTGTTTTCTACTGGTGATGCCTCTCCCTATGCATCCCAGTATCCCCCCAACCCTCCTTACTGCCTTCTCACATTGCTGGCCAGCCTTTAGGTAATCTGATATGACTACCCCTAGGTCCCTTTCCATTTTTTGTTGTTGTCAGTATCTCACCCCCCATTGTGTACTCTTCCCCTGGGATTTTGTTTCCCAGGTGCATTACTTTGCACTTCTTTGCATTGAATCTAAGCTGCCATACATTTCACCATTCCTCCAACCTTGCCAAGTCCCTTTCCATCCTTTCCACCCCACCTTGTGTATCAACCCTGTTGCAGATCTTTGTGTCATCTTCAAAGAGACATACTTTCCCTTTCGGGCCTTCTGCAATGTCACTTATAAAGACATTAAAAAGGACCGGCCCCAGTACTGAACCTTTGCGGTACCCCACTAGTAACCCTCCTTTCTTCACTGTAGACTCCATTTACTATTACCCACTGTGTTCTGTTGTCCAGCCAGTGTTTTAACCAGGCTACCACCCTAGGACCCACTCCCAGGCTGGCTAATTTGTTTATTAATCTTTTATGCGAGACTGTGTCAAATGCCTTGCTAAAGTCTAGGCAGGCCATGTCCATAGGCCCTCCCTGGTCTACTGCTTTGGTCACCCAGTCAAAGAAATCAATTCGATTTGTCTGACATGACCTTTCCACTGTGAATCCATGCTGCCTTGGGCCCTGTACCCCACTGGCCTCTATGTACTCAACAATTCTTTCCTTCAGAAGTGATTCCATCATTTTCCCTACCACTGAGGTCAAACTGACAGGTCTGTAGTTTCCTGCCTCTGTCTTGTTCCCACTTTTGTAAAGGGGAATCACATACACCCTCCTTCAGTCCTCAGGTACCACCCCATCCTCCCATGATTTATTAAAAAGGGTAGTCAGTGGTGTTACTAGTTCTTCCCTTAGTTCTTTTAAAATCCTGGGGTGAATCAAATAAAAAATCCCATCAGGCCCCATTGCTTTATCCACCTTCAGTTTTAGGATTTCTTCCCTTTCTTCTGTGAAAGGACTAATATCAACCCATGGTATATCATCATATGGTATGGTTCAATTTGGCCACTACATCTAAATCATCTCATTCCAAGGCAAAAATATGGGACTTCAGAGGAGCTGACTTTGATAAGATGGCCAACAGAGTTAAGCTAGCCCTGGCAAAAAGAAACACAGGTGAGGGGGTACAGGCAAAGTGGGCAAGCATTAAGGATACAATACTTGAAGCAACATCCCATTGTGTCAGACAGAAAAGGAAGTGCAAAACAAGAAGGAAACCACCTTGGTTCTCAAATACAGTAGCAGAAAAGGTCAGAGCCAAAAGGCTGGCCTTCAGGAAATATAAGGGAACTCAGCGGGATAAAGATAGGGAGACATACCAAACTGCCCTAAGGGAAGCAGGGAAGGCAGTAAGGCAGGCAAAGTTCCAAACTGAGGAAACACTAGCATGAACAGTAAAAGAAGGTGACAAGACTTTCTATAGATACATTAGTGAAAGGAGAAAGTCCAGAGGGGGTATCGCAAAGCTCAAAGGAGAAGAGAGTGTGTGTGAGGAGGAGGAGGACCCTGTAAAAGCATCTATCCTAAATAGATACTTTTGCTCAGTATTTACTGAAGAGAAGGTTGGGAGGGGCCCACAGCTCAGTGCCATGGACACAGGGGGAGGGAGGTGAACACTACACCCTTCACAAAAGAAAGGGTCCTACAATAGCTCAGTAAGCTCAAGGTGGACAAGGCAATGGGACCTGATGGCATGCATCCCACGGTACTTAAGGAGCTAAGGGTGGAACTAGCAGAGCCATTATCAGAACTGTTTAGTGAGTCTCTGAGCACAGGAGAGGTCCCAGAAGACTGGAGAAGGGCTCATGTGATCCCGCTCCATAAGAGTGGTAGCAGGGAGGAAGCAGGGAACTACAGACCAGTCAGTCTTACCTCAGTAGTGGGAAAGATTATGGAGGCACTCCTTAAGGAAAGGATAGTGCAACACCTGGAATCCATAGGGGCACAGGATCCAAGACAGCATGGGTTTACAAAAAGAAGGTCCTGTCAAGATAATCTCATAGATTTCTTTGACTGGATAACCAGAGTGGTGAACCAAGGGGGAGCAGTTGATGCCACCTACCTTGACTTCAGTAAAGCTTTCAACACTGTTCCACATAGAAGATTGATAAATAAGCTGGGTAGGCTCAGGGTGGGTCAGAAGTTGGTCAACTGGGTGGCAAACTGGTTGATGGGCAGAAAACAGAGAGTGGTGGTAAATGGTATACAGTAAGAAGAGATGCAGGTCACAAGTGGGGTACCTCAGGGATCAGTCCTGGGGCCAGTCCTCTTCAATATCTTCATTAGTGACATTGCAGATGGACTAGAGGGTAAGATTGTCTGTTTGCAGATGACACCAAGATCTGCAACAGAGTAGATAATCCAGATGGGTGGGCAGAATGAGAAGAGCTCTGGATAAACTAGCAAAATGGTCAGAAGAGTGGCAACTGGGATTTAATGCAAAGAAGTACAAGATCATGCACATAGGAAGAGAAACCTGAAACCACTTATAGGCTGGGAGGAGTTGCTGGCAGTCACAAAGGAAGAAAGAGACTTGGGCATCATCATCACCGATGACCTGAAATCATCCAAGCAGACCTCTAAAGCAGTAGGTAAGGCTAGGGGGATGTTAGGGTGTATTAGTAGGGGTATCACAAGTCGTAAGAGAGAGGTAATAATCCCTCTTTACAAGACACTGGTTAGACCCCATCTGGAATACTGCATGCAGTACTGGAGGCCACACCTTCACAAAGACATTAACCAAATTGAGGCAGTCCAGAGAAGGGCAGCCAAAATGGTGCAGGGACTGCATCAGAAGACTTATGAGGACAGATTAACAGAGCTCAATATGTATACCCCTGAGCAAAGGAGGGAGAGAGGTGATACGATCGAAACATTCAAACACCTTAAGGGCATTAACAAGGTGAAAGAGTCTAACATGTTTAAATATAAGAAAAATAGCAGGACAAGAAGACACAGCATGAGATTAGAGGGAGGCCGATTAAGGGGGAATGTGAGGAAATTCTTTTTCACGGAAAGGGTAGTGGAGGCATGTAACAGTCTATCTCAGGAAGTGGTGGCTATGAATACAGTGCAGGGCTTCAAACAGTCATGGGATAGGCATAAGGGAGCAATACAGATGAGTATGAATAGATAGGCCACTGACAGAGCAAAGGCCAATTGCACATTTATAAGGTAGAAAAAGAAATGGGCAGACTGGATGGGTCTTGAGGTCCTTATCTTCCGTCAACTTCTATGTTTCTATGTAACCCTCTATCCAGAGTGCTTCTATTGACCGGATTAGGTATTTCCCCCTTCTTTTTCATTGTGAATACTGAGCAGAAGTATTCGTTCAGTATCCCTGCTTTTTCACTGTCACTCTCTGCCCAACCACCTTCCTCTTTGTTTAGCCTCAGTATCCCTGCCTTAGTCTTTCCTTGCTTCCTAATATACCTATAAAAGGGTTTTATCCCCCTTCTTAACTGAGTTGGCTATCTTTTCCTTGGTTTGGGCCTTTGCTATTCTGACTGCCTTTCCCGCTTCCTTCTGCTTTAACTGGTACAGTTCTCTGTCCTGCTCCTTCTGTGTTTCCTTATACTTCCTGAATGCTATCTTTTTTTTTCCTTACCTTCCCTGCCACTTCTTTTGAGAACCATAATGGTTTTTATTTAGTTTTGATTTGTTTATTTGCTTCACACAAGGACTTGTTGCCTCTGTGATGGGGGTTTTGATGATTCCCCATTGTTGCTCCACCCCAACTTCTTGCCTGTTTGCTAGTGCTTTTCTGAGGCACTCTCCCATTTTGACAAAATCATCCCTCCTGAAGTACAGTGCCTTCACTTTTGTGTGGCTTGACTCTACAGCTAAGTTTATCATGAACCACACTGTTTGGTGGTATCTTGTTCCCAGATGGCTACCCACTTCAAGATCAGAGATCCTCTCTCCATCCCCATTTGAGAGTACCAGGTCTAAGAGTGCTCACTCCTGACTAGGTTCCAAAACTAGCTGTCTGAGGCATGCCCCCTGTAGGGCATCGAGAATGGCCCTGCTCTTGGATGTGGCTGCAGCAAAGGTGTTCCAGTCAACATCTGGCATATTCAGGTCTCCCATCAGCAATATCTCCCCTTTTTCTGCCATCCCAAGGATGCCTTCTATCATTTCCTTGTCCATTTCCTCCCCCTGAGACAGGGGTCTGCATACAACCCCTATGCAGATTGAGGAGCCATTTCCAGTCTCCAGGGTGACCCACAGTGCCTCCTCTCCTCCCTGTTTACCCTTCAGTTCTGTTGCTTTGATCCCTTCCTTTACATACAGAGCTACTCCTCCTCCTCTTCTTCCCTCCCTGTCCCTCCTGTAGATTGTGTACCCTGGCATGCTGACATCCCAGTCATGGTTCTGTGTGTACCATGTTTCTGTGACTGCCACAATATCCAGGAAGATGTTATAAGAAAGTCACCTAATGGGAAAAGCCCAGGGCTAGATGGGCTAACATTTGAGCTATATAAGAACATGTTGGATGTGTTCATTCCTTTAGTAGTGGAACCTTTTAATTCATTTTTAAAAGAAGCTCAGATACCTGGGTCTTTTAATGAAGCAATTATCACACTTATTCTTGAGAAAGATAAAGATCCAGAAGCCCATGGGTTGTACAGACCAATATCACTATTGAACAATGATTATAAGATCTTTATGAAAATATTGGCAAATAGACTTTCAAGAATAATCTCAAAATGAAATTGCTATGATCAGGTGGGATTTATAGAAAATAGGTGCTTACAACATAATACATGTAGGGCATTTGCTATTGTACAGACCATGGCATGAATGGACAGTGCACTCATTTCATTGGATGCTGAAAAATCCTTTGACAGGGTGCAGTGGCCATTCCTGTTTGAAACTATGAAGGCCTGTGGAGTAAAGGGGAAATTTATGAACTGGATAAAATTAATACATAGAACCCCTCAGGCAAGGGTAAAAAGCAGTAACTTCCTCTCTAGTTTAATAAAACTGTTTAGAGGAATGAGACGGGGTGTCCTTTATCTCCCCTGCTTTTTGCCCTTTTTTCTGGAACCCCTTGCAATTAAGATTAGGGAACAGGTGAATCAAATAGGGACAGCGATAAAGGATGGGAACTTAGTGAATTCACCAATATTATTATATGCGGATGATATACTGTTGATGGTAAAGGCCCCAAGCCAATCATATTCAATAATAAGTGGTATCCTAGAAGACTATAGTAGGCTATCAGGATATAAAGTGAATTGAGAAAAAAGTGACATGTTGTACTTGGGAGATATAAATGATATTGCAGATCCGGCATTAAAAAAATAAAGCAGGATGAAATCAAATACTGTATCTGGGAAATTATCTGTGACAAATATGGATAGAGTATTTCAACTGAATTATGATCCATTAATATATAAAATAAAGAGGGATCTAGATAAATGGCAACACCTACCACTGGCCTTGATAGGCAGGATAAATATCTATAAGATGAACATTCTTCCAAGACTGTTATTTCTATTTGAGTCAATCCCTATTGTCTTGGGTAAATCACTCTTTCAAAAATAAGATAAGATGACCAGAAATTTTTGTGGCAGGGAGGAAGAGCCAGAATATCACTGGACAAACTCTGGTTAAATAAGGAAATAGGGGGGTTAGGTTGTCCAGACTTTCTGAGCTATTACCTAGCTGCGCAAATGGAAATAATATGCTATTGGTTTCATCCAGAACAAGAGGGAAAGGGGGCGAGCTTGGATATAGAAGAGAAGATAACATGTTTATATCTTATAAACACATTAGTATTACATAACACTAGAGCTGGAGCACTGTCTATAGAAGCCTTGGATATAACTAAAACTACTATACAAGCAAGGATCCAGGCATCCAAAAAGCACTCCGGTTTGAATACTATTTCTAAATGGACTTCAATTTATAAAAATAAGAATTTTTTAACCATCAATAACAGACAACATTTTTTGGGAATGGTATACCCAAAGACAAATTTGTTTGGTGGGGGATTTCTATGAAGGAAATAAAATTATGACCTTTGAACATTTCCGGGTCAAATATATGATACCGTCTGAGCAAAGATGGCAATACTTACAAGTTAAAAACTTTATTTTTAGAAAAAAATAACAATTCAATAGATTGAACACTGTTAGAAGAACTGTTTAAAGATTAGAGCCTAATAAACACCTGAGGCCAGATATTCAAAGCTTTGCCCCTGGGCTAAATTAGCACTGCTCGGCAGGCAAACTTAGCCCGGAGCACAAAGTAAGCTATATTCAGAAGGAATAGCCTGGGGCAAACAGCTTCTGAATATAGCATGGGAATGAGGCCAGGAAAACTGGGCTGGGAGTGCAGGGCAAACTTTGCCCTGGAATAAGACAGCCCTGAATATAGCGACCAGGAAGTGCAGACCACAACAGCAACACAGTGCACAGTGATGTGAAAGTAGCTAGAGGTGACTTATGTGGCCAATGTGTGTTCCAACAAATGTGTGGACCCAGTACAGCTGCAGGGAGCAGCCTATGGGAAGGTACAGTGTGCAAAACAGTATAATATTCCCTGAACCATTCGCACAGAGCTAACGCGTTTGTGCGGGATTAGCACAGAGCTAAGCTGTTTGCCTAGTTCAAACACGTTTGCCCAGCGCTAAACATTGCCATATTCAAAAATGACACGCAAATGAGCCTACTCAGGTAGTCTCTGGGCAAACATCCAGATTAGCATCTCATTATGTCCTGATTTGCATGCAGTTTGCCTTGCAGGGTCCCACAGAGCCACCTGTAGGTCAGTCTGGAAGTACAGGGACTGGCCAGGTCAGACCGCAGCTCCACCTGTAGGTTTGTCTGGCAGTGCACAATGATAGATGCAGGCTACTTGTACACAGTACAGCAAAGCATAGCATAGCATATTGCACCCCAGGGGCCAATACAGCATAGGCACAGGTGGTGGTGGTGCTGCATGCAACTGTAACACCGTAGGGCATGCTACAGTGCACAGCAGACACTACAGTAGCAAGGATGCCAGTAGTGTGTGGGACACAGCACTGCCTATGGTGTGTAGGGCAGTGATGCTGACTGCACTGTACACAGTAACAGGCCCAACTTGCAGGTGTTTCCTGACAGTGGACATTACTGTTACACTGTTGTGTGATCCACAGATGCTGCACCTGCGGCATGGGATGCACACAGTGACATATACATGGCCGGCTGTGTGTGCTGTGGCATCTGTACAGTTGTGCTGTATGTGGCTGGGGGGGGGCATGTAGGATCCGACAGGCACACAGGCAGTGGGGTATTCCCACTACTGGCTTATGTGCACTGTGTGCTGTGTCCCAGTCCAGTGGCTATACCTAGGTTGTGGTGAGGTCTGGCCACCCATACACCCTCCCCTCAATGGCCACCATGCTCACAGTGCTGCCTGTGTGTGCTGGCATGTATTGGGCACCACAGCTGTATGGTCTGCAGGTGTGTGCTGTATGGCCACACTACCATGATGTCCCCTGTGGGCCCGATCACCCCTTACTGCCTGTGCATGGTTGGGACCTGTGGCAGCTGTTGGCATTATGGTGGTGCCATCAGTGAGCAGCAAGTGTCCTCCATGTCTGGCAGTTTCTAAGTGTCATACTCGTATGTTAGGGTCGAGCAAGCTGCACTAATGCTGCTCTTACACTGCGCAAAGCAACAATGTCATGCAAAGCTGTTTGCCCAGGGTTCGACCAGCTTTTCCTGGGCGGTAATTTGTATCACACTATGGGTCACACTAAGTCACGCTAAACACCTTAGCATGACGCTAGTCGCTGAATATATCATTGCGTCTGTATTCATGTTCACTTTGCCCCTTGCATATAATTATGGTTTGCCCGGTGCTAATGTGGTTTGCCCACGCTATTTGGCCTTTTAAATATAGCAGACTTACTCTAATCTCATGCTAAACCTGCACAAACATTTTTTGCCTGGCGCAAAGCTTTGAATATCTGGCCCCGATCTCTAAATTGTATGGGTTCCTGACTGAACAACCATGTCCTTTGATGGAAGCAGTTAAATTAGCTTGGGAAAGAGACCTTGAGGTTCCAATGAATGCAGAAGAATGGGAAAAATATAATAATTTGGACCTTACCCAGGTTAAAAATAATAGGTTATTGCAAATGTATTTTCATACATTACACAAAACATATTTGACCCCTTCTAAACGACATAAGTTTGATGCTGCTATATCTGACCTCTGTCAAAGGTATAGGAAATCAAGAGGAACATTAGCACATATGCTAGTGATAAGTGAAAGGATAAAAAAATACTGGGAAGACTTATGGACCATGTTAGGGAAAATCCTAGGGGCTTGAAATTCCATTTGACTCAGGTATTGCCATATCTGACTTTACAGCTGGATTCCCAGATTTGAGGAACTACCAGCTGGCACTTTTAATTACAGGAATTCTGGCTGACAAAAAATAGTGCTGTAACACTGGAAGGAAGTGGAATTAACCTTCCTTTCTAGAATGGATTGAAAAAATGTTGGACCATTCTAAGATCGATAGGTCTATATATATTATAGAATAGAATTTTGATAAATATATACAAATTTGATCAGTATTTTCTATAAATCTGGACTGATAACTGTTTTTTGATTTGGCCCTGATGAAATTGCAATGATGCAAAGAAGTTCAAGAGAGTATCTGCTGGTGTGGAGTACTGGGATAGAAATACAAAATCACACATGCCCCCACAATACAAAGCATCATTGGATGCATATGCAGATCACCACAAAATAATATGCTGGTTCAACTTTAAGCAAAAATGCATGGTGCCGAAAGGTCTCTCACACAGTTTGAAAAGGGTGCCAACAGAAGACATAGACACGTGTTTCGTCCTACCAGAACTCATCAGTATGCCTCATCTGTTTGACACCCCAGTGGAATGAACCAGCTACCCTAAGATGATCTATCTGGGTTATGTTGTGGTGAACCCAATTAAAACACAAGGTTCACTACCCGGGAAAAACAATAGTAAGGTCTTAACTCTCAATGACTGAAGCACCCACACGCTGAGTTATTTCTAAGGTGAAGGTAGTGTGTGTAATCTCTGTTTATTTTATTTCTAGATTTATCTTGGTATAATTTCTGCCAGGACTTTTTTGTGTCTTCCCACCAGTCTGTTAATTCATCATAGCATTCCAGCACAGATAATCTGTCAGTCCTTTCCTTTTTCTATGCTTTTTGAAATTAAGGGTCATGTAAGACGGTTTCATTGAGCCTCCAGCTTTTTTTCTTACACCTTGGATAATTGTCCCATGATACCTGAAGTGTGATGGACTCATGGTTTGAAAGCTCACATGTGTTCATCCATATGTTCTGTATAGAGAGGGCAGATGAAATAAAGATACAATCTATATAAGTGGACAGTGGGCCTCTAAAATAAGTGTGCCCCCCCCATCTGTGGAAACAATATTTTGTAGGGCAAGCAAGTCACAGTAACGTTTGTCTATTTGAAGCCCTCTATCAGATTGTTTTAACCCACAGTTGAAGTCTCCAGCCCATATGACCAAATAGGAAGGGTAACCTGTGAACAAGGTGACCACAATTGAGTACCTACAAAAATGATGACTTAATTACGATGCCTGTGTTCAGGGCTACCTGGCAGGGGGGTGACCAAATACCAAGATGAGTGACATATGGCGACAGGAAGTACACACATATGTGTGCCCGCACACATGTGGGGGAGAGGCAGAGTAGGGAAGGTATGTGGGAGGGGGTGTGGTGAGCAGCTGCCGAGCTGGTCAGCTAGCATGGTGGGGAGGGTGGTCAGTTGGGAGGTGCATGGTGCGGGGTTCAGGTACTGCACGGCACATTTTTTTTTTTTTGCCAGCAGGTAACTTTTCTTTTCCTATGTTTTGCACCCCCCTGGAGTTGAGAATCCATTAGTATGAGGTGCAGGGGTCTCAGGCACCCTCTTGCTCCTCACTGAAATTCATTTTTGGAGATGTACACTCACTCTAATGGTGATCACTATTATGTGATCGCCGTTATGATGTAGAACCAATGGGAAGTATGCAAAAAGAACTGTACTTCTTTGAAGAGTACAGCCCTCTGAGTCTTGGTTTGGGGGGCATATATGGTAATCAATTGAAATGTTTCCTGGTTGTAGTTAAAGTCCAACATCAAAGCCCTGCCTGGGTAAGTATCTAACAGTCTGGATATCTTCAACCCAGGATTAGAAAAAAGGATGCCAATACCGACACAGGTGTTCTCCCCCATGGATCAAAAGGAGCATCCCCTCATCCAGGCGTGAGAAGCTTGACATAGTTCTGCATTAATTTTAAGCCTTGCATCCTCTAAGCAGAAAATATCCCCCTAGATTCTTACAGTGAGAGAACAGTCCCTGTCCTTTTCTTTGTACTGTTGATGCTATTGACATTAAGAGTAGGGATTGTTAAGGAGTGCATAACAGATGGGAGAGGGTGGCGGTGAGCAACTTAAGGTGTGCTAGAGTGCTTCCTCTGCCTAGTGCACTTAGCAATTGAGTCATCCCCACCACCCTTTTCTGTATCTATGGTTGTTGAGGCAATGTAAGAGGGGTCAGATTCTTCATCAGAGTCTCCTAATGTGGAGTCAATAGATACAGCAGCTTATTTATTACCAGCAGCCCAAGAGTTGGGCTGCTTATGTTTGCCTTTGGTGTTCCTATCTGTACAAGGAGGGGCAAGAGACTTCCCTAATTTTGATATTTCCTTTTGTGTCACTTTCTTGAAAGCAGTCCCTGGGTCGGGGAGGGTGTGTCATTAGAGGCAGCCACCTCAGAATCTACAGGAGTTATATGCATACTACACTGGCCTTTGCTCTCATTCTTCTTCTTCTCATTTTGGTCAGTCTCTAGGGAGGCTATTACCATCTGCATACTGACATCATTAGGGAGAAGGAGGTTGGTAGAGGGGGGACTAGTCTTTGTTTGATTCTGGGCATTACTGGCTAATGTATCTCTAGCAGCCCTCAGGCTCTATTCAGCAGTTCTCTTTGCCTGCAATTGTTGGGCATTGTTTATCAAACCTACATGAGAGGAACAGTCATCCCTGTTGTGAGAAGCCCAGGGACACCTGCCATATGCATGACCAGTTTGTTCACATTTGAATAAATTTAGACAATTAGCTGAGACATGACCGTATTCCAAACAATGGTTGCACCTGGAGTTGTCGCAGGCTGAGCTCAGGTGGGTGCGGGTTCTGCATTTAAAATAAGACCTGGGTTACCCAGCATAATATAGGGACCCTTTGTCCTTACCTGAAAAAAAGGTGTTTGGAAGGTGAACTGGCCCATTTTTAGTGGAAAACATATTCACTTTAATCCTTCACCCCCGTTCCAAATTTGTTCACTATCCAGGATGGGGGAAAGCCTATCTATCACTTCATAATGCTGTTGTAATCAAAAAAGAATGTCTTAGATGTTAACACCCTCATTTTTAAACATCACAGTAATATGTTTAATGGAAGGCTTAGTGGTAGATATAGCTAAGAATGGGATCCAGATGGAGGTGTTCTTAAGACTCTGATACTGTGCCTAAAACCTGTCTAAGCTTGATACATTTTTAAAGCTGACATCAAAGTTAGCATTCCAAATATGGATTAACACAAAGATTTCTGAAGAAAATAATTTCATAGAGCCTTTGAGCAATTATCAGGCAACATGCAGTCTGTCAGGTGGGGTTTCAAGCCCACCTTTATAAATAAGATGTACTGCATTTCTTCTGAGAGCCAGCTTGCCCTTATTTTGGAAGAGGTCAGCAAGCTTGAACATTGGATCTAGCCAGGCTCTTTGGCCGGGGTTTCTGAGAGTAGTGTCAGTGGGATCGAGTCTTACAGAGTCCTCTCTTGCTTGTGCAGGGTTTGAGATTTATTGGGGTTGTTCCACAGGAGAGGAAGTTTTTTCTTTACTGGTAGAGCCTACAGAGGTGTTTATAACAGTGGTTGTATTGCTTGCAGTACACTGAGATTCGACATTACCTGGGGTATAGTAACATTTTCGGGCTCATTAGGAATGGTGGCCACAATATCTGTCTGTATAACTGTATTAAACGTGCTCTTGTATTGCTGGACTGTAGAGTCAGATCGGTCAGGAATCCAAGTACCATCAGCGGCCTGGATCCAGCCCACATCTTCCAGCTCAGGTATAGGAGACCAATTCTCAGCATTAATATCAGAGTTCCTTGGAGTTTTCTTTGTAGGCACAGAAGCAGCGTCCCTCCTGGAGCACAGTATGCTGACCCAACGGTGACACCAACACAGCAACATACATCATTGTCAGCAAAATCAACACTTTGCCGACAGGTCTCTGTGTTGGTGTGCCCAAGACAGGGGCACACTGTCTCCCAGTGCTGCACCCCCTCCCCAAATCAACTCTGACTGGGGTTGAGAATCCAATGTACAGGGGCTGTGGGGGGCAGAGTCCCCCACATTGGGGGTTCAGGGGGTAAATCCCTCCAATAGAAAAGCAGGATCAGGAGACACATGGGATTTATGTCTACTGCAACTTGAGGTCAACATAATTCCTGTCGCTGAGATGCTGGCCGACAAAAGTGTTGTTGAACTGGCATCGTAGAACTCTGGAGCACCAGTCAAGGTAGCCAGCTGCTTTCTTGTTGATTAGTTAATTTCCTGAGTGAGAAGTTGGAGCATCCATATTTTGATATTGTACAGCCTGACCAATATTCCTTAAATTAGCCTGAGGAGTTAAAGGTGTGGTAGGGGGCCGCTGTAGGCCGAGCCATCGGCGGCTCAATTTAGTCTTTTTGACCTTGTCTTTCTGTAGGTCATTCTGAGCTGATACATGTGGATCTAGGCACATACACTTAGGGTCATCATTACTGCCTGCCACCCTCCGTGTTACATTGTTGGTATCAGCCTGAGCGCTTGCAGTGATGTCCTGGACAGAAGTCAGATCTGCAGCACCCTTTCGATGTGACTACATCATTGCTCCGGGGTTTAACATTGACAGGAGAAGCGATTTCAGTGACAGGTAAAGAAACTGATTGCAGTTTAAAAAGTTCAAGCTGCAGTTTTTGTTTTTCAAGTAAGTGGCTTTGCTCCTCAGCATCTATTCAAGACAACAACAAATCATGTGTGGTTTTAACTTGGGCATGCAATGCGTCATCAGTGAGCACATCAGGCTTAGTACTTTGTACCTTGTTTTGAACAGCAACATCAGTGGTATTAGCTAAATCTTCTGCATAAATTAAAATATCTAAACTTGGTTCCTCCTCCTGTAGTTCCAACATAATTACAGCATTTTCAACTGCCTCTTGCGTTAAGAGAATGGGGGAAGGGAGGCAGGCCCTCCCGTCTGAGTAGTGTCCATCCTTTCTCCTGCATCCACCACAGTGGCCATCATTGTCAGAGGTTCCCCTAATGGACAGTAGGGAAATTTCCCCAGTGTCCTGGACAGATTTCCCCCATTCACTAAAAATATCACCAACAGCTTAATCTGGTTCAATTTCAATTGGTTACCATCTGTATCCCCCCCCCAACTGGTCACCCCTGATAAAGGGACGTCTAGTCTCAGTGTGCCTATGTGGTCAACAAAATTCAATAAATAAATGAGAAACCTTGTCAGAATTAGGGAATGGGGGAGTGGGAGATGGTTGGAGATTAGATGAGCCTTCACCCCTCCAGAATGCACACCCCACAAGGGGATTGGCAGGGGATGGGGGAGTGGTGAGGGATAAAATGAGGAATAAAATACTGGCGCAGAAGAGTCAGGTGTGGCTAACTTGAGGAAAGGGTGGGGAAAACTGGGAAAAAAAGGGGGATGGGAGAGGATGGTATGAAACTGTGAAAGGGAAGAATTAAAGATGAGTAAAGAGGAGGGGGGAGGCAAGTCTTACCCCCAGGAGTGAAACATCAAGGGTATGAACAACCGTCAGTAGATTTAAAACTAAGCTTAAAGCTTATTTATTTGATCTGGCCTTCCCTAGTGATGGATAATGTCCATTTTATGTTTTAAATGTTATTTATATTGGCTGTTTCTGCTTTTATGTTAAGCGCCTTGGTTTTGAAAGGTGCTATAAAAATAAAGTTGAATTGAATTGATGTAAACCCAGCTAGTGCTATGGGCTGTCGGCATGCCTAGGGAGGGGTAGAAGGGATAGAGTAGTGCAACTAGAACAGAAGAGAGGGCAGGGAGGGGTAATAAAGAAGAGGTGGATCAGGTGCAATTGCAGGATGAGGAAATTTAGTGCCAAAGAAGACAGGACAATGAACGAGTAGATCCAATGGTCAGTAGTAGGCTGCATGAGGTGAAGCTTGGGTATACCAGCCATCTGTTATATTTACAGAGGCTGAGGCTTTCTCTCCCCCTGTGTGTTCCCTCCCTCCTCTCAAGCAGTGTGGGATCAGCCCTCTGGTGGCCTGTTGAAGCAAGCTTCCTTGTAATCTGCAGAAGTCAGTGTTGTGCTTGAACCTGCTGCTGACCTTCCCTGAGCTGTGGTGCACTGCCATCAGCAGTTACTTCAACTCTGGAGGCCTGAAACACCAGTTTCCTGTGTCAGCTTCAGTACCTTGGTTCTCTTCCATGGATCATGTCTTAAAAGCTTCATGGATAATATCATTTCTCACTTTATTTGCTATTTTCAGTTTACAACTTTTGGTAGTGCTACAAAAAATATGTCCAACTGGAACAAGTATAGAAATTTAAGGAATCTTTGTACAACAAAAATCAGACAGAACAAACATAATTACTGTTTAAGTAAGCAAAATTAAAATGTGGGCAATCCTAAATGATTTCAGGATTCAGTAAGGGAGCTGACCAACCTGGTTGAAAAGAAATATATTGATACACTAATTCACAATGAACGTCAGATCCAACTAGCATATGTGAGACTTTTGTGGCTAAATTCTTGAATATGATGAGTAAGTACAAGGCAGTATTTGATTACTCTAAAGTCACTTCCTTGGGTATTTCGGAGATCTCTTCAGTTAAAGTAATTCCTCCTATTTATTTTTGCCTAATTAAGCCTAAGCAGGTTTTTCTTGTGTGTGTGTGCCAGACCCCCTAATCCTCATTCTGGAGGTCAGCCCATACCCTGTCTGTGCTCCCCCATTCCCAGGCTTACACCCCTGAGTGGAGCCAATGGGGGGACTCCCCAATGGTCCTTGTAGGCCATGTCCTGGCTTACTGCTGGGTTAGAGCCATGGGAGAGGGACTCCTGGACTGACATCTAAGGCAGTGAGGAGTGTGGCAGAGCAGGGGCATTATGCCAGGGGCTGGCAGTTTTTCCCATGCTGATATCCTGGGGGCAGAGATGTGCAATGATGACCAGTGTTCACCCCGGCCCCTCTGGTGACAGCCATGCATGACACCCAGCCTCCACCAGGGGCTGATAAAGCCCCAAAAACACTCTCTCCCACCCCCTGAAGATGGAGAGCAGTCCAGAGGATCCTCAGTCCTTCTCCCCTGGTTGGTCCTCTGACTCCCAGGTCCATTCCTGAACTCGGGTCATTGGTGTCACAATCAGAAGTCCAACCACTGCACCGATGACTGAGATATTCCATTTGATGTACCCATACCCCAAATGGGCATCCTACCTAGCATTTGCCAGTTTGGGTCATACATGCATTTCTAGTTTGATTTTGGTATGGTTTGAAATACTTTATAGGCATTTTATGATATTAGTAAGCTGCCTATTTAGGGAATGCTCTTAAAGTAATCAATTTGATGCTTTGTGCCAAGTATTTATGATGTATATTTTTGTATTTCACATTTATGACTGATCAGCCATGGAGCCAGCATTCCAAGTCAGCACTAAAAGACTTCAACCAAGCACAAATTACTCCCACTGCCTCATTTGTCAGCGAGATGCAGAACACAACTCTTTACAAAGACTGACAGAACTTGGATATTCAGCCTTCTTGTATGCAGTTCGGAACTGCAATGGTGATGTCACTTTCCGACTGGAAGAGGATGTGTTATGTAAAGATGAATTCCTAGCAAAGACCCCAGTAATGCATGTAAGTTGTCGTAATGCATACACCAACAAAAAAACTGTTGAACAAAAAGGCTGAAGAGTTTCAGAACAGGACAGTGGACAATCAGGTCCATCCCATGTGGTCATGAGATCTTCAACAACCTATTTGATTACAAAAGTAAATGTTCTGTGTGTGAAAAGGAGTGCAATAAGAGAGGGAACAAGAAACTGTTGATGATTGCAACTGTTGACTGTCAACAATTCGTGTGGCAAAAAGCCAAGGAACTCAATGACAGTACCATGTTGCATAAGTTGCAAGGGTTTGGGGATGAATGTCTAGATCTGATAGCACATGATTTTCAATACCATAGATCATGTCTTAATAACTATATAAATAGAAGAACAGTCACGGAAGGTGATGACATCTATGATGTAGGGTTCTGTTGGCTAATTTCTCAAATTGATAGGCCAATGTTTGACAATGGAAGTGTCTTTTATATTGCTAAACTTTGTGACAGATATCACCAGTGGTGAGAAGATCATGGTGCAGATGATGCAGCATCCTACATGTCAGCATGTCTGAAAAGGCACCTACTGACATACTACACTAATCCCAGTGGCTGTAGGGTAACCATAGTTCCTCAGAAAGGTACATCAAGTATCTTGTTTTCAGCACAGTTGAATGTTGGGCAGTTGCTTTCTGAAATCACCAAGTTAAAGCAAACTATGGAAGAATCAGAATGTACAAAAGAAAGTGAAGATGAACCTGATGATACTCAAACTAAAATGGATGCAAATATGTTCAGTTATAATGCAGCAAAATTAATAAGGTCTGAACTAAAAGAGTTTGGCAGAGAATGTTAAAGGAATTGCATGAGCTAAAGAGTGTACATTGCAAGATCAAGATGTGTGTGAAACAAACCTGGATGTGCCTTATGAAGCAGCTTCAATATGTGTGGGTACTATTCTCTACAATCAAGGGCTTGGATGTTTATCGATACTACTCTAGAAGTAGGCAATGATGGCAGAGTTCAGCTAAACCCAAAACAACATGAGTGGGTACTGAATCTTGTAGAAGATGTATGTGCAGCTGTTGCTGGTGTTCCAACACCAAAATATGTTGGTACTGCTCTACACATATTAAAGTCCACCTGGAGCAAGGAGACCATAACCATGCTAAATAGATTTGGAAATAGCATTAACTACAAAGATGCCCACTGTTATATTGCTACCATTTCAGTAGCTGCTGATGAGCAGGAAACTCAAGATGGGGTTTTCATACCCATGAATCTGAAGTCAGGTCAGTTTACACAGTATGCAACTGACAACCTAGACTTCCATGAGAGTGCAAAGGATGTTAAAACTATGCATGGAACATTGCATACACTATATCAGGATGCTGATGAAGGTGAGGATCAACAGTTAATGGCTGTTAGGGTGCCCCTAGTTAAAAAACGTGAGTCTTCTCACACATATCTTCAACAATTTCAAGCAGGGAAAAGCAATTTCACCCTCAAAGACCACCAGAAGAGTTGTTCATTTGCTGGCATGGCAATAGCACCACAGCAGAACACAGAAGCACTTCATCCTGTAAACTGGCTTTGGCAATATAGGTCCCCACACTTTATTTAGATGTCATTGAACAATCAAAACCTGTTATATGGTCCTCCTTTTATTAATTAGTCACCCAACAGGAAGTACAGGTGACTTTGATTGGGTATGGGCCTTTCTTTCCAGAACCTGCTGGAAACCCTGATGTGGTCAAAGTGTCAGTTCAGCATTGTATGAATTGGGCAGGAATTCTGCATAATTACTTGTGATGAAGCAATCTATGAGACTGCTCTTGGCCTTCAGAAAAAGAAGCTGGAGAAGTATGGCAAAGTCATTTTTTGAATGGGTGGCTTCCACACTGCACTGAATTTTATAGGGGCAATTAGGTAGTTAATGAAATAAACCAAAATAAAGGATCTCCTTGTTGAAGTCGATGTTTGCCTCAATGGAACTGACAACAAAATCATGTCAGGCAAAGACTACTATGCTATGCTGAGAAATCATAGATTAGTTCATGCTGTCATGTACAGTATGTGCTACACTGGAATGTATTTGAAAATTGGCTCATCAGAGTGCATGTCATTGCTCTCAGAAAGTGTTCAAAGACTGAGTGATGCTGTGGATGCCAAGGATGCACAAAATGCAAATGATTTTTATTTATCCCTATGTCTACAAATGTTGACAGGGGCAATTTGGGGGTATGGGTACACAAAATGGAATATCTCAGTCACAAATCATGATATCTGAGTCAGGTTTCTTTTAAATGAAAGCAGAAACATTGTAGAAGATAGAAATATGGTATAATGTAATATGAATACAATGATAACTTTGTGAGAGGATACACCATGAAGTCTATTAAAAATATAAACTGAAAAATAAGCAATTTTTGAAATATTTTCCTACAGTAATTGCAAATACTGGTCTGTACTGTAAAGACATGATAACAATGAGATTTGTCTTAAATAAATAGCCTCAATGTGCATAACTAGTATAAACTGTAAACCGATTGGAGCAATATTTAAGGTTCTAGATAATATTTGGTAAAATTTCCACTTTTCCAGATATTTCTCATATTTTCCATTCACGTCTTACTTATTCCAGTGAATTTCACAACTTGTGCAAGAGTTGTGACAGAGCAGACCTCTTGATCATGCTGGAGGGGTCTCTTCTTTCCAAAAATGGCCTGCAAAATATAGCAAGATGAGTCAGGTCCAGCCCCAGTCTGGAACCCTGGATTCCTGACTATCTTTACTTTTGGCTTTTTCAGCTTTGCTTATTACTGAACTGTAAAAAATGTGTGTGCTCTTTGGATCATAGATTCATAGATTCATAGATTGATGCAAATTCAGAAGGCACATGCCCATTTATGAACTTGCCACCAGCTAAATTAGCAGTGAAAGGAAAATTTCTTGTCACCCATATATTTATCAAGGTTTCTCTTAAATTGTTCTATGTTTTCAATGTTTATAATATTACTAGGCAATGTATTCTAGATTGGAGAAATTCTCTGTGTAAAAAATCTAGATCATTTATTGGTTTTACATAAGGATGATTTTAGTTTTGAATTGTGGGCTTTAGTGGGATTACTTATTGGAAACTTTTCCAATCCTATTGTGTTTAACAAGTAATTGTTATTGCATGCATTGTAAGTATAGATTAAGTCACCTCTTAGTATTCTGTACTTCAAAGAGTAAAGCTCTAAAGATTTTAATCTAGAACCATAATCAAGTTTGGACATATTAACAATCCTTTTAGTTATTCTTTGTTGAACTGTTTCTGTCATGTTTAAATAGCCAATGGAATTTGGAGCACAAAATGAAACACAATAATCCAAATGTGGACGAACCAGGCTTGTGTATAGGGGCAAGATGACAGATGATTCCCTACTTTGGATACGTCTCAGTATACAACCTATAATCTTGTGACATTTTTTAACAGTTTTATTGGTATGGGTGTTAAATTTTAAGTTATCAGTTATAGTTATACCTAAATCTCTTTCCTCTGTTGTGATTGTTAATTTCACATTTTGAATAAAATATGGGTGTCTCTTATTATTGTTCCCCATATGCATTACCTTACACATTGCTGGGTTAAATTTCATTTTATTGTTTACTGCCCATGATGTTAATTTATTTAAATTATCTTGGAGAGTGTTTGCAGATGCAGTAGTGTTCACAATACAGCCCAATTTGCAATCATCTGCATATTTATTTATCCAAACTTCTTTTGTTGTTTGCATACTTGCTATCAATATATTAAAAGTAAAGGCCCAAGAACAGATCCCTGCGGTACTCCACTGGTGACAGGGCTCCAGTTGGATTTATACCCTCGTACAACCACCCTTTGATGTCTGTTGTATAACCATGCTGATAGCCACTTAATTAAGTACATGTCCAAATTTATATTATGAATTTGTTTGATCAAAATTTTATGGGAAACAGTGTCAAATTCTTTTTCAAAATCCAAGAATATGATGTCCACTGGAAGGCCCTTATCTAGGGTGTCACTAACAGGTTCGAAAAAATGAATAAGGTTTGTTTGACATGACCTACCACCAGTAAAGCCATGCTGGGACATGTCAGTACAATTGGAAATTTTAAGATGATTGGAAATTTTAACATGTATTAACCGTTCAATAATTTTACTGACAAGTGATGTAAGGCTGATAGGCCTATAATTAGATATTAACTGTTTATTATCTCCCTTATGTACAGGGGTTCTATTTGCTTCTCTCCAAGACTTTCCCATTATTTACAGACATATTGAACAAATAGGTAAATGGTCCAGCAAGTTCCTTTGATACCTCTTTTAAGAACTTGGGGTGAATACTGTCAGGGCCTGGAGATGTATTGCATTTAATTTTGTTAATGGCCTCTAATGTGTATTCTTCAAGGAAGAATAATTTAATATTTGATGATTGTAATTTGGAAGGGAACAACTCCTGGTGGGGGACTTCATTGTTAGGAAGGTAGAACTGGGGGAGGAAGGGGAGAGGGAGGTAAGGTGCCTTCCTGGTGCCGTGGCTTGGAGAGACAGGGAGCGAATCCTCAGGATTGCTGGAGCAGCTGCACAGGGGAGGGAGCTGGATGTCATTGTCCACCTAGGGACAAATGACCTTGCTAAGAAAGGGATTAGAGAAGTTCAGGAAGGGTTTGTGGAATTGGGGAGGGGCCTTAGACAAGTAGCACGCACGGTAACCTTCTCAGAGGTGCTGCCCATCTATGGTGTAGGAGAGGCTAGGGTGTTCCACACCATGGGATTCAATCAGTGGTTGAAAAACTGGTGTGGAGCTCAGGGATTTGGCTTCATTGGGGACTGGGGTTCTACGTAGAGTGATGCAAGCCTATACTGACATGATGGGCTGCATCTGTCCAGGAGGGGAACCAGGATCCTAGGTGATAGGTTTAAATGCTTAATTGGCAAGGATTTAAACAAGCCAAGGAGGGGAGGCACTAGAAAGGAGCAGGGAAATCCTAGCCACCCCAAAAAAATCACAGTAGTAAGTGCAGTAAACACCAACATAGAGGTGTCGATAGGGAGAAGGGCAGGGTAAAAGGGGAAAGTGACAAAGGCAAGAAGGACAGGGATGGGGCAAAAAGGAGTAAGGCCATCAGGAAATGGAGGGTAATGAGTACCAATGCCCGTAGTCTGGACAACAAACTCCCTGAGCTGGTGGCCTTGATGGAAGAGGGATGCCTGGATATCATAGCAGTCACAGAAACATGGTACACAGAGAACCATGACTGGGATGTTAACATACCAGGTACATAACCTACAGGAGAGACAGGCAGGGAGAAGAGGGGGAGAGTAGCTCTCTATGTAAAAGAAGGGATAAAGCAACTGAACAAAAGAGTAAACATGGAGGAGAGGGGCACTGTGGGTTACCTTGGAGACTGAAAGGGCACCACAATCCACATAGGGTTGTGTACAGACTCCCATGTCAGGGGAAAGAATGGACAAGGATATGATAGAAGGAATTCTTAGGATGGCAGAGAAAGGGGAGATACTGTTGATGGGGGACCTGAATATACCAGATGTTAACTGGAGTACATTTTCTGCAGCCACATCCAAGAGCAGGGCCATTCTCGATGCCCTACACATGGCAGGCCTCAGACAGCTAGTTTCAGAACCCACTCATGAGGGAGCAATCTTAGACCTTGTACTCTCAAATGGGGACAGACAGTGAAAGGATCTCAGATCTAGAAGTGGGTTGCCATCTGGGAACAAGTGACCATCCAACAGTGTGGTTCATGTTAAACTCAGCTACAGAGTCAAGCCATACAAAAGTGAGGGTACTGGACTTCAGGATGGCTGACTTCAGCAAGATGGGAGAGTGCCTCAGAAAAGCACTAGCAAACAGGCTAGAAGGAGGGGTGGAGCAACAATGGGGAATCATCAAAACTGCCATCACAGAGGCAACAAGCCTTTGTGTGAAGCAAATAAACAAATCAAAGTGAAAGAAAAAAACACTATGGTTCTCAAAAGAGGTGGCTGGGAAAGTCAGGGAGAAAAATATAGCATTCTGAAAGTATAAGAAAACACAGAAGGAGCAGGACAGAGATCTGTACCAGTTAAGGCAGAAGGAAGCAGGGAGGGAAGTCAGAATAGCAAAGGCCCAAACTGAGGAAAAGATAGTCAACTCGGTTAAGAAGGGGGATAAAACCTTTTATAGGTACATCAGCGAGCGTAGAAAGACAAAGGGAGGGATAGTGAGGCTGAATAGAATGAAAGGTGGGTGGGCAGAGAGGGACAGTGAAAAGCAGGGATACTGAATGGATATTTCTGCTCAGTATTCAAAAGAGGAGGAGGAAGTGCCTAATCCAATTAACAGAAGCACTCTTGATGGGGGAGTCGATCCCAGTCCTTTCACAGAAGAAAGGGTTCTGCAAGAACTCCTAAAACTGAAGGTGTACAAAGCAATGGGGCCTGATGGAATTCACCCCAGAATTCTAAAAGAATTAAGGGGGGAACTAGTGAAACCACTGGCTACTATTTTTAATAAATCATGGGAGGATGGTGTGGTACCCGAGGACTGGAGGAAGGCGGATGTGATTCCGCTTCATAAAAATGGGGACCAAGACAAAAGGAGGAAACTACAGACCTATCAGTTTGATCTCTGTGGTAGGGAAAGTGATGGAGTCACTTCTGAAGGAAAGAATAGTTGAGCACCTAGTGGCCAGTGGGGCACAGGACCCAAGGCAGCATGGGTTCACAGTGGGAAGGTCATGTCAGATGAATCTAATAGATTTCTTTGACTGGGTGACCAAAGTAGTAGACCAGGTAGGGGCTGTGGACATGGCCTACCTAGACTTTAGCAAGGCATTTTACACAGTCCCATACAAAAGATTAATAGTCAAATTAACCAGCCTGGGAGTGGGTCCCAGGGTGGTAGACTGGGTAAAACATTGGCTGGACAACAGGACACAGAAGGTAATTGTAAATGGAGTCCACTCTGAAGAAAGAGGGGTTGCTAGTGGGGTACCGCAGGGTTCAGTACTGGGTCCAGTCCTTTTTAATGTCTTTATAAGTAACATTGCAGAGGGACCAGAAGGAAAAGTATGCCTCTTTGCAGATGACACAAAGCTCTGCAACAGGGTTGATACCCAAGGAGGCATGGAAAGGATGAGAAGCGACTTGGCAAGGTTGGAGAAATGGTCAGAAGTATGGCAGCTAGGATTCAATGCAAAGAAGTGCAAAATAATGCACCTGGGAAACAAGAACCCAGGGGAAGAATACACAAAGGGGGGGAAGGTAGTAACAACAACAAAAAAGGAAAGGGACCTGGAGGTAATCATATCAGATGACCTTAAGGTTAGCAAGCAATGTGAGAAGGCAGTAGGGAGGGCCGGGGTATACTGGGATGTATAGGAGAGGCATCAGCAGCAGAAAACAGGAAGTTGTTATCCCTCTGTACAGACAGTTGGTGAGACCCCATCTGGAATACTGTGTCCAGTTCTGGAGACCCCATCTCCACAAAGACATAGACAGGATAGAGGCAGTCCAGAGGAGGGCAACTAAAATGGTGCAGGGTCTGCAAGAGAAGCCATATGAGGATAGACTAAAGAAGTTTAATATGTATACCCTTGAGGAAAGAAGGGAGAGGGGGGACACGATAGAAACTTTTAAGTACCTAAGTGGAATCAACAAAGTCCAAGAGGGTAGCATCTGTCAGAAAGAGATGTGCAAGAACTAGGGGACACAATTTAAAGATAGAGGGGGGCAGGTCAGTGGCAATGTGAGGAAGCATTTTTTCACAGAGAGAGTAATGGATGCATGGAACAGTCTTCCTGAGGAGGTTGTAGGGTCTAAAACTGTTGGAGAATTCAAGAATGCATGGGACAGACATAAGGCAATTCTTGTGGGGGGGGTAGGAAGAAATAGGCTGTTGGTTAACTAGGATCTGCGGCCTATCCTGTAGGTAGGGAAATGGGCAGACTAGATGGGCCAAGCGGTCCTTATCTGCCGTCAAAGTCTATGTTTCTATGTAATGTATCTTGATGAGTAAAATCCATTGGATTAAACATGCTTGTAAAATAATGATTAAATTTAGTAGCCATTTCTTTTTCGTTAGTTATTAATTCATCATTTGCCTTTAGTGGTCCAATTCCTGTACATGTTTGTTTTAATGAACCTATCTAGTTATAAAACTGTTTTTTATTGTCTTTGATGTCTTTGGCTAAATTTATTTCCATTTTTTGTTTTGATTTTTTAATTATTTGTTTAGTTTTTTTGGCAAGTATCTTAAACTTGCCCCAATCAGAAGCCTTTTTAGTCTTACTGTATTTTTTATAGGCACAATGTTTCTTTCTTATTATATGCTTTATATCTTTAGACTACCACATGGGAACTCTTCATTTGCTATTATTATCATATTTTGTTCTCTCAGGTACTCAGGTATTTATACAGTAATCTGTTTTGGTCTGTATTGTTTCCCACACATGTTCGAAGTCAAGATTACCTAGGTCTTTTAACCATTCCCATGAAGTCAGGTACTTTTTTATGTTTTTATAATCGGCTTTATGATAATTTTTAAACTTACTTATTCTTTTATTATAATTTGTTTGTTTTAAGATGTCACATACAATCATGTTGTGATCACTGTCACCCAGAGGGGGTATGATAACAGGGGTGGAGAGAAGGTCAGCATTGTTTGTAAAAAAAAAGGTCAAGTATATGATTTTTCCTAGTGGGTATAGTTACTAACTGATCCAGTCCATGTTTAAATGTAATTTCTAAAAACTGCCGCTCAATAGTACTGTGCGTATCATGTGTTTCGCAGTTTATATTTTGGAAATTGAAATCACCCAAAATTATTAAGTATTCTTTCACTTCGATATTGTCTAACTGCTTCAAGAAGACTAGGTTATCTTCCTGGTTTAAATTAGGTGATCTGTAACAAAGGCCTATAGTTAAGGTTTCATTGCCTAATTTGATTTTGTCCCAAAGTATCTCAGTTGGAGAGTCCTCATATATTATCTCATGACAGTTGTATTTATTAGATATGTATAAAGCTAACCCCCCCTTAACATTGTGTCTGTTTTTTAAGAATTTTGTAACACCACTTATATCAGAGTTACAATCATTTTCAGTCAACCATGTTTCTGTAATACAACAGATGTCAATTTCCTTATTAGCAAGAATATATCTTAGTTCATCTAATTTATTTGTTAAGCTACGAGCATTAGTTAATAGAATAAGTATTCCCTTAACTTTAAAGTTGTTATTATCAATTTCACTTTGTGTAGTATCTTCCTGACTTGGTGGATTTTTTTGATCAAGACCTAAATTAGCTAAAAATATATCTGGACTTAAGATTCTTGACACAAGTGATGTCTAGTTACAGCAAGTAGAATTTTTTAAATACTTGGGTGTTTCACTGGACTCAAATTTGACTGTCTCATATCATGTAAACAACATCTGTAAGTAGGTTAATCAAAAAGTGGGTGTTGTATACTGATTAAAAAACTTTATCATTTGGAACTAGGAAGCAAATTGCCACTAGTGTTTTACTGCATACTTTGACACATAATTCATTTATTTTTTCAAACATTTCACATTCAGACTTGCAATGTGTAAATTGTACATACGACAATATTTGTCATTTTATGTTAAATGCCTCCCATGGAACTTATCATTTTATACAATATAAATTACTTGGCTGGATGATTCATGAGCAACATAGACAATGTCAATATTGTTGCCTTATTGATAAGACTCTGAGATTGCACTCTGAGTCCCGTTTAACTATTTTACTGAACTCACAACAAAATATAAGAAATCTGAGATCTTATGGTAATTCATTGCTGACTTTACCTAAGTGCTCTCCTTAGGTAAATTCATTGCTGACTTTACCTGAGGAAAGCACTTTAATGGGCCAGCATGCATTTTCATTTATCTTTCAATAACTATTCATACAGCTAATACTCACATGATTTTTAAAACAAGACTAAAGCAATATTTATTTTCCCAGTTTGCATGTACATGTTAAACATGTTTATATGTACTGGATTATATTTTATACATTGCAAAGTGTTTTGTAATAGTTCATATTTTATAACTGTATATTGAATGTTAAAATTATTGTATCATTATAATATTTTTAATGTATGCCAGCTTATAGCTATTTTTATTTAGCTCTGGGCCACACCTGAAAAAGGGCATTTGGTTCAGTGTGCTAACCCAGTTAACAAATCAAATAAAAAAATACTTTGAAGATGTTCATATTTTCTATTTGTAGCCCACACACTGATGCAAAGCCACATGTTTGTTCCTAAGAAATGGAATATTTTTTATGTCTTCAAAAGCAGGCTTGATAAGTGGTAATACATATTTTTGCTAGTAATTGACTTGCAACACCATTTAGTGAAAGATACATTTATTTTTCACAATATAAATGGACTCCTCATGGATGAAATACAAAAGTTGAAACATTACAGGTCAGTCTCAGGAAGAAATACAACACTGAAATAACTGGACCATATACATATTGACTGCCAACATTCATTTACTAATGTTTCATTTTATTACCCAGATACACCAATAGAACAAAATAATTAAGGCTGACAGAAACCTCTTCATTTTATATCTTCTATACTGTAAATGGCAAACAATATGTTCTGAACTGAAAATTACAAATAAATTAAGATTAATATTTGCTACATGTTTTATGACTTTATTAATCTGAACAATATCCAATGATGATTTATGTTTTCCTCATTCCTCTTTTTCACAGTTTATGCAAAAGATAATCAGATTCCTTTTAATAACATATCATTCTTGTGCTTTCCTTATTCCATACTAGACAAAGCAATATTCTGAAGAGGGAAACATATCTGTATTGGAATGACAAATAGATGGCAGAGTGAATTTTTAATCAGCAATGATTGCACTGATGCTTTATTATAATAGCATAGTAATACTTTTACGCATCTACATTAGGAGTTTATAACATTGTTTTGATCTGAAGCATCTCTCTGTTGGTCTAAATGTGGGACCAGTGGGATGCCTTTCTTAGTTTCACCCTGTTTAAGTGTTGTGTAAAGGAACTACACCTGTTTCAAAAGAGAATGTTCTAAAGATTAATGGATAATACATACACTGTGTATAATTCTATTAGTGAGAGGAGAGCCCTGATGTGCAAACAATATCACTGGTACTGAGGTTTCTTGGAACTTGAAAAAAATAATCAATCTTTGGGAAATTGTCTAAACGTGTTACTAGAAAATTTCTTAATACTATCTATAAGCAAACAATGGTTGCTAATAGAACATTTTGTTTGGCTAACAACTTTTAAAATGGTTAGATTAATAGCTGGGAACCCCTCTGTGCAAGTTGACTTTTAGAATTATAACTGTAAAAAAGTTCATTTAATAAAATGAAAACTTAGTTTAATACCTGCATTAAGGTTCTCTATGTTACCTCCCTTAAATTCAGTCCTAGTGAAATAAGGCCTGTGCCTCTTGCCACATAATCCCCTTGGGTTAGATTAACTGACATTATAAGTGCAATTATTCATTTATGAGTCAGCCACATTCTTTGTTGTACCGTACATATCCTGCACTTTACATCCTTTTGAAGATCAGACTCCTTGGCTGGGATATTCAGACTGCACCAGGCAGTGGTGCAAGCCTGGGCACAGCACAACTGGGATGCGCCAGTGCCAGGGCCAGGTGATATTCAATGGTGCTGCACCATGGTGCAGCACCATTGAACATGGCAAGGTCAGTGCACATAGTGCACATGGCACAGTGGCACTGCACTGGCACAAGCCACAGATAGGGAGCTCTGGGATCCACCAGTGCAAGTGCAGTTGTGCAAGGTGCATCATCCATGATATTCAGCAGGGGGCATGCAAATGAGGCCATAATATATGCAAGGCACAAATGGGACCATTTGCATGTCATTATGGCCCCATTTGCATGCCTTGTGCAGGGCAGCCCAGTGACTTGTGCCTGGTGCCCTGCACAGCATGACGTGTTCAGTGGGGATCCTGGGGCATCCCCCAGACCATAGCTGCAATTGAGTAACTGTAAACCACACAATCCCTGGTGGTCTAGTGGTCCCCCCAGTCCCCGGTCCCTGATAAATGTAATGAAAGACCAATCCTGGTGGTCTAGTAGTCCCCCCTCCAACCTGATTCCCCAATATATGTGCATATGAACATCCCTGGTGGCTAGTGGAATCCCCCCGCTTGTTGCCATGATCGCAGTGATGCACCATAAAGATATGCCCTGGTGAGCCAGTGGCAACCCCACCCTCCCACCCACCCAGACCCCTTGCCCACCCCGCCCCCATCATCAGCGGTGGCGCAATCCACCACATACCACCCAGCCCCCACCCCAGTTATAGGTACGGTATGACAGCCAGCCATTGGTCCCCAGTGTAGACCAATGGGCTTGCAGGGCATACTGTACCAGACAGTCCTAAAGATGTGAATGAAGTCATTCACATAGTAGAGACTGTAGATAGTATGTCTCCTGCAAGCCCATTGGTCCACACTGGGGACCAATGGGCTTACAGCCCATACTGTACCTGTCATTCGGCAGGTGGCTGGATGGTATGCAGGCAGGTTGCAGCTGCCCACCGATGATGGGGGTGGGGAAACAGGGTTGGCAGGGGTTTGTGGGTGGGAGGGGTGGGGCACCACTGGATCACCAGGGCATAACATTACAGCTGATCACCATGATCATGGCAACAGGTGGGGGTTCCACTAGCCAGCAGGGATGTTCAATGTCACATATCTCAGGGAATAGGGTGGGAGGGGACCACTAGACCACCAGGGCTGGTCTTGTATCTAATTCATTGGGTATCGGAGATGGGGGGGCCATTAGACTACCAGGGATTACTGTACATACATATACCGTGATTGTGGCAATGGGCGGGGGGGGTTCCACTAGACCACCAGGGTTGTGAGTGCTTGTGGACGGTGTTCTGGTTTGGTGGGTGGCCACCCATGGCTGGACTGCTATATTGCACCCTGCAATACAGCAGCCCACCTGTGGGTGGATGGGATTTGTTCCTACTCTACACAGGCTCAACTTTTAGCCCCCCAATGCAGTGCAGTGCAGGGGTGCACTGGCATATGTGCCGCGCATCCTGGGCTGAATATCAGGATGTGCCACATATGCATGGGCACGCCCCCTGCATCTGCACCACAGATGATTACTTTGTGCCCTGGCACATCAGGATTTGCACTGTGCCAGGCAGCCTTCTCAATATCCCACCAGGGTGCAATGCGGGGTTGTACCGATGCAACTCTGTTGCACCAGGCACAACCCCTTTGAATATCCAGGCCCTTGTGTGTGTTTCTTTATTATCGCAAATGATTCAGGGAGGTCACAATGGTTTCTGACTTGTCTAAACATAACAGAAACATGGGTACTGAAGGTGTTGCATATGTCACAAACACTAACATTGCAATCTGCAAATTTCTTACTGAGATGTGTAAGTTCTGACTTTTCATATAAGGGTCTTATACCACATATAAGGAATGCAAGTGTGCTAGTGACAGCAGTCAGCAAATCAACCCACATGCAAACCACAAATTGTGGGGATCTACCACTATGTACATTAGATATTATTCTAGACACACTGAACAATCT
Organism: Neoceratodus forsteri; assembly: GCA_016271365.2. Classification (NCBI taxonomy): domain Eukaryota; kingdom Metazoa; phylum Chordata; order Ceratodontiformes; family Ceratodontidae; genus Neoceratodus; species Neoceratodus forsteri. The sequence goes on along the minus strand of JADMNL010000026.1, from coordinate 72,039,958 downwards.
AGCTGCCACAAACCAATTAAAGCATGCACTATTGCTCCATGTTTCCCAAGAAAAGACATTTTCTGCCCTTCTGCCTCAACTGCATTACTGATGTAAGTTAAAAAAAACTTGCAGTTCCTTTTTGAAACAGCACTATCTTCAAATCAGTTTCCATTCACAAAAATTTTAACAAAAATTGAAGTCCCCTCAAATGGTTTAAATAAATATAAAAATAATGCTCCCTCTAACATCCAGCTTTTTGTATAAACATATATTAAGAGTCTTTATTGAGAGATAGACAGTATAATTTTTCTGTTGACATTTATTAAATATAACACTAAATGTACTGTTTTGGTCAACATACAGTGTACTAAAATTATATATTGACATATTATATAGCATACTCATATATATCTGTGTGTTTATTTTTATATTAACATATAGTTGGAAATATATATTGACTTCTGCTTTTGTTTATTGATAAGAAATATTCTATTTTTATGCACTTTTTATGATACTTTTCTAACAAAATAAAATACATTTTTACTTTGTTGAATTTTGGCTCCACGTGAGAATATTTGACTATATTCTGTAATGTACTTGGCTTATTTTAACATCTTATACCTTTAATCATATCACATATCCTTCTCATTTATTATCACTCTCACAAATCTTGCTTGCATAGGCAGTACTTGTTTTGCATGCCTAAGTGTTAGAGGATAATAAAGTGTTGTGTTAAGGACATTTTAATGGCTATTGGAAGAGTTTCCAATTAATAAATTGTACTTTGAAGAGAATTAGTTGCTTCCTCTGGATAACATGACTGACAAGTCATTTCATTTGAAGACATTTTTTCTCCTTTGTCATTTTATAGAACCCCATCTCCTTCACACAAACTGTAAGCTGATAACCCTGGGTCCCAGTTGATGACTCAAAACTGTAAAGGAGATTCCAAAAAATTAAAGTTGTTTATGATAAATACTACTTACACTGTACAGTAACAGTTGTTAAATAGAACACCCAAGTAAATACAAGAGTGGCATATGTGTTGTTTTGGTAATTAACATTTAGGCAACCTAAAATTAGCATTTTAAACTGGTCCTTTTCAGAGCATAGACTGAAATGCAGACTATTACACACAACCACAGCAACATTGAAATACTGCACATATTTTCAAGCACTTTAAAGTTGCCATGGAGAATTATTAAACAGGGCATGGTCACAACCACCTATTTCACTTTGAAGTTACTAAGCTGATGCCATTTGCAGAGAGTAGCCAAAATGAGTAATAACAGTGCATCCTTGAAGGATGCCTTCATTCTCCCTAAAACCCTAAAATAAAAAATAAATTCTTGCAATATCATATATAACCATCTTTAAAAACAAAAAGTGTTGCATTTTTTTTAAACTTCCCACTTTTATTGATATAAAAAGTTCCAACCCATTGTATAATTCTCTTTTTCTGTGTCAAGCGATCTTGGGTGATACTGAGGGTCACTAAAAGAGTTTTAATGGAGGTGGGTTTAGAAATTTCAGTCCGATATAGTAGATATTGTTATAGTCTTATGAGATTCTACAGTGGCCTGGAAGGCAGAAAATGGGTATGATGAATCTTGGCCTTTTTTCATCTAGCTTCTCCTATGTTCCTTTAACAGTAGAGTATGAAGGGGATATTGTATTAGCAAGGAAATCTAAGCTGTTGACCAGGAAATGGATGAATTGCTTCAGAGTCTGATCCCAATTCTGTGCCACTGTCCCCCCCAACACACACTAGTCACCACCTTTGTAGGGAGTTTCAGATTTACTCAGATTATCTTAAAATGATTGGGGCTGGCAGTATTGCCTAGAGGTTAGAGTAACAAGCTTGAGCTGTGAATGAGCTTGGTACATCCAACAGACCTGGGTTTGATTCCCACAGCCCCCATTTGCATACTGCGTGACTCTGAGCAAGTCACTTAACCCCATCCCAGTGCTCCCAAGTTGCCTCTGTAAACAGGCATCAAAGACAAAACAAAAGTAAAATCTCAGTCCAATTCATAGAGATCTGAGTGGCTCCGAGTCAATGAGGTCATGAGGTGATTACCTACCCCTTGACACGTGGCCTGGTTTGGACTCAGATCTGAAACTCTAACTCAGATCAGCACAAACATTTGTGGTCAATTCCCAGAGATCCAGTCTGAATGAAAAGCAGGTAACATATACCTTACTCATCCCTAATATAGAGACAAATGTGTTATACTGAGGGGATCTGAATGGCTTGAACATATGCAAAACCCCTAAATATTGCAGTCTTATATTCTGGATATCCTCACAACAGGGGAGTTTAATATGAAGGGGGAACTGTATTAACTGGGAGACCTTAGCTTTGGACCCAGTTGTGCTTGGTTGTTGCATTATGTTGCTAAGTGATACATACACCGCCATCTGTGAGGCGGTAACCCTTTAGTGTTATGAAAATGTTTCTGCATGCATTTGCTGATGGTAATGACTTCTCTATGTTACCACGGTTTCAATTTTGATTAAAATTCAACACAGACAATTACAATACAGTGGTGCATATTTACACAAATGTAATACATCAGTACTGTAATCTTATGAAGCCATAGAATGGAACAGTTACACTGGGGCTCCAACTCATAAGACCCCCAATTATTTTTCTTTCATTCTCTACATGTATTCTTGCCTGATGAGCAAAGTCGCATAAATACCGGCACAATTATGGATTCTACAGAGCATCATCTGGGAAACAGAAGTGCATAAAAGCCATTTTTACCTCTGACTGAAAATGATTGGAATACTGTCAGAAATATATTTACAGTTCTGTTAAGGTCCATGTTTAAACACTTTTTCAGTTTTTTCCTTATTCATGTCCTCTCATTAAAAGCCCAAAGACATTTCATTTATGGCATTTTCAGAGTAGAACTTTTATCTGCTATGCACATCTCACAAAATTCAGAATCAGGATCAAAGTCGCATGGTAGTTTCTTCTGCTCTGCACCTACTTCTAGTGCATCTACAACAAGCATCTTTGTGAATAGGGCCCTGAATACATTCAGCCTGTAAAATAATATGAGCTTTACTCAAGAGTGTTTGATAGCCTAATAACAAAACTATTCATGTGACATTAAGGTGCTATTGCACAGGGCTGCAAGTTTAGTTTGAACTTAACTCCAAAAAAGTTGAACCCCAACTGTTTGCATGGGTAAGAACACCCAAAACATTTTACAGTTTTGTGCAAAATTTGGTTCACTCTATTTAACAACAACAAAAAAAAACACTCCTTTTTTGTAATGCCCCTTCTCCTGAGTGACTCTAGGTGGTGCAGTGAAGCAGGCAGGGGAGGTTGATTAAAGACAGAGATGCTTATGCCCAAAGCGTGGCATCCACAGCCCACTCTCCTGTTTCCTGTTCTGCACTTTACACTTTGGTGGCTATAGCCACCCAACCCAATCCTCCTCCAGCAGTCATGGATGTGGTGTGGGAGATGGCACTGCCAGTCTGGTGTCAAAAAGTATCATTTTTCACTCTTGTCAATTGATGATGGCTGCATGTTGACAGCGGTGTGGCTTTAAGTCTGACAGCAGGTGGCTACTCAGCTGAACCACTTGGGTTGTCACAGAGGGGAATAGAGCAGACTCAGAACATCAGGACAAAGAGATTACCAAAATTGTAGCAGCATACACTATCATCCACCAGCTCTCCTTGCGAGTCACCAGTAAGTGATAGACCTGAGTCTAAGTGGGGTCTGTATTTGTTTCTGTAGTAGCTCAAGTAGCTAGTGGTGGGTTGAAATAGGGGCTGAGGGTGTTTTTCACTCCCAATACCCCCCCCAGATGGCTGGGACTAGTTTCAGACATGACTGAGTTATACCTGAACTTCTATGGGGGAGGTTAGGCTGCTCAGCAATGAGTGCTTTTTTGGCCCCAAATAAATGCACTTAAGTTTATATGCTGTGCATTTTTTTATTATAAATAGCGTTGTATATTTTATGTCTAAGAATGTTACTTTGCTTCTGATATCATGACAATAATGTAGGTTTCTGCTGGCCAATGGCGGAGAGGGATGGCAAGGGCCAAGGCTATGGTGGTATGAGGGTCGGGAGAGACACACCAAGGCCATGGAAGTGACAGATGTGGGCCAAGTCACATGGGTGGATGAGGGTCCAGAGGCTGTATAAAATCTGGCAACACATCACTGCTTGGTTCCCACTGCCTGCCCATATCAGGGGGTCAGTCCGAGTTCTGATGTTTTCCATTGTGTGTGTGTGTGTGTGTGTGTGTGTGTAGGGGGAAGAACAGTGCCCAGTGGAGGACACTAGTTTCTGTATGCCATGCCTGTTGATGAGTAATGACAAGATAAATTGGGGCAGAATATATAGCAGGCAGTCCTTTGCAATTGGACACCCTGCCTCATATCCCAACCCGGACAATACTGTGTCACTCGCACTCAGCATGGCATTTGGAAACAGCAGTCTTGTGCTGATAATGTGCTTCTACTTCCCCCACATGATGGACAGCATTGACTAGCCTAATTTGAACATCTAGGGCAAGGGGAATGCAGGACTGGGATACACAGCTGTTCTCCCTAAAGACTGGACCAATGGAATTTTTTGAAGTCCAGCAGGCACTCAGGTAAGCAGAAGGACTTGATGGGAGGACCCTGGATTAGAGGTGTGTGAAAAAAAAATGGTTGGTGGAATTTCTGCAAAAGGCAGATTTTCACTTCTGCAAAAGTGCAGAAATCAAATGATCAACTTTTGAAGAAATCCTAACTTAGAACGGCGGAAAACAATTATAAATTGCAGATTATTGCATTAAACTGTGGAGAAAAAAGTCTGCAGAACTGATCACTGAACTGCAGAATAATTACATGTACTGAGGAATAATTCAGTAAACTGTGGAAAAAAAATTCCTCAGAACTGTTATTCCGCAGTTCATGTGTATTACTCTACAGTTCAGCCAAACATTTCCACAGAACAGGGCAAAAATCCACCAAACACATTTGGAAGATTCCAATCTCGCCAATTGCGGAAATTTGGACAATTCCACAAAACTTCCATGAAAGTTCCACAAAGGCAGAATCCACAACCTTTGCCCACCTCTACCCTGAATGAAAGTTGATCCTCCCTCCCAGGGACACAAGCAGAAGGGGTAGTGGATGAGGCACACAATGCTGCTTTGTTGTGCCTCCATATACTCCATTCAGGTAAGAGAAGGGGACAGGAATGGGATGCATATGGATGGGATAAAGGTTTATGATGTGCTGGGTCACATGGACCTGGTAGAACCTGGTTCTGCCTGGTAGAACCAAGTAGAACAAGGTTGAACTTTTGTATCTTGTAATGATTGGCTTGAACCAGGTAGAACCTAGTTCTTGCACAAGATACAACTTTTAAAAGTTCTCACAGCCCTACTATTATATCATACCTTAACTGCTAGTCTTATTTGTAAACTTTAGTAAGTATTCTGAGTGGTTTTGTCATGAAGTAAAATACATCCCTTTCACATAGTTTGGCACATATTCATTTGCTTTAACATGGATTATTTTCTCAGTCCTGAATATATAGTTGAATTTGAACCATAGGCACTCTTATCACATGCTGATGGAAAAGAGGCAACCTTAAAATTTCCAAAAAAAATAAATCAGCCTTAGTATACCCTGCAACACCCTCTTCATTTCCATTTCCATTTCTTTGCACTCTCCATCATACATTTCAGTTGTGGATTCACCAGCAAAATGTTTGATTTTTAACACCTCATTTCCTTTTCAGTTGCTTTTGCCTCTTGACCAATGTGGATAGAGCAATCAATGTTAAATGTTCGTGCTTTACTTCATGCCAAAAAAGGATCTACAGTATCTTCCTAATGTTGTTTGTTTCAAAGTTCTCAATATTTGTAGGTTGCTCACTTTTATTGTAATCACTGTGATTATTTTCCAATTCAGGCAAATGAAAGTGGGACATGTCCATGTATATTGCACCTTTATATTCTTTTGAAGACACAGTCTGATATACCTTAGTTACCATCCAAATAAATCAAGTCACAGAAGAACATTGGTTCTTTAGGACACGTAAGTGTTAGAATAGAAACTAGAAGTCTCTGACATGGTCTTGGAGACACTACGTGAAGAACCATTGGAGGTGAGGTCAAGAGAGAGTCGTTTCATTTTGGTGCTGTCCTCAAGATCATCATCATTGGCATTGATCACAGTTGACACTGTTGTCTCCATACGACTGACTTTGTACATGCTGCTTTGGGTCTGTAGATATCTTGTGGATTTCAGCTCCAGCCCTGCATATTCTCCAACACTGATAAATGGGCACCAGCGGAAAGCTTGTTTAAATCCAACACGGAACCTAGCCAAAAGTAAACCATTATTCATTAAAGAGTGAGCTATCAAAACAACTTATTCAAGTTGACATTGGCTATGTTTATATCCAGGGTATAACATATCTGAATTTCATTCAAGGTATTATTTCTGCACTGTTCATTTACAGTGGCAATTAACATTTGTGAGGCAAAAAGCATTTGAAATAAAAGAACACATACTGACTAGGGGGGACTGGTTGACTCAGTGGATTGTTAGTGAGTTAATGAGCCTTTCACCATATGATCATCAGTTCAAATCCAGGCCAGGACAGCAGCAGCTAAAAGCCATTCTAGTCAGACAGCTGTACACTTGCCAGCATGAAATAATTTGTGGTGGTCTTAGGCTAGTTCCTGATGGGCACATGTCTACGTGTCCACATCACAAAACCGCCAACACATTGGCACTTACTGTCTCATTTGTTGACTGTTAAATACGAGAGTCTGAGAAATGAATGGGCATGAATTCTAAACAATCCTCTCACAGATGTGGTTGTCCCTCCATGGCAGGATCAGGTGAATTCACTGAAACCAGTGGGAGAAGAATCAGGAGGGATGTCACTAACAGAGTGGTGGACAAGTAGAACAAAGTGCCAGCAGAGGTGGTGACAGTGATACCAATAGGGAGTTTTAAGTTGTGGTAGGACAGGCACAAGTCCAGAGTAAGAGGATAGGGAGTAAAGGTAAGCCTCACTAGGGCCTGTGTAGGACAGCTAGGATGGGCAGACTAGATAGAGCACTTGGCCATTTTCTGCCATTATTTTCTATGTTTTCTATGTTTCTATGTTGAGGCACATTGACTGTAGCTGAGTAGTATAAGGATGTTTACACAATGACTGCCCAAGGTATTAATCTAATGTCATAATTTAAAGACATCAGTCTCCAGTGATGTCAATCTGGTACCTTTCACAAAAACTAAATCTACATAAATAACTAAATCAATAAATTACAATGGCAATATAGTCTAGAGGTTAGAGTAACAAGCTGTGAATGAGCTTGGTGCATCCAGCAGACTTTGGTTTGATGCCTACATCCTCCACTTGCATACTGCATGGCCCTGAACAAGTCACATAGCCTCCCTATGCTCTGAGGACACACCTGGAAATGATCCCTTGGAAACCATTAGAAATGAGTCCCTGACTCAATGGTGCATCTGTCTCTTGAATAAAAATAAATTACTATTATAATTATTATATTGAAATTGCCATGTACTTTTAAGGAAATATTTTCCTCAAGCGGATTTTTGTAATGGTAAACTATATTTAGTCAAAATTTAAATGACCCTTGGAGGGGATTGCACTTTTCAAAAAGATAAGGTACAATTTGCACTGTGAGGTAAAATGTGGTTATAAGAAACCCCGGCTAAGCAGACGGCCTGTAGAACAGTTGCGTCAGATTCAGGGGAGTTAGGTTCAATACCTGATTAGGTCACATTATTTATTTATCACTTCAATCTGTGTTTCTAAATGCTTAGCATTGACTGCTCCAATAATGACAACTTGTTTTCTATCTACAAGGTTTCTGGCTACTGGATTTGCAAAGTAAGAAAAAAAAACATCCACAGGGTGTTCAGGCTATGTAGTTGGCCTTTTATTGCTGCTGGCTGAACACAGAGAAAATATTCTTTGAGTCTGGATTAAATTCCTAATTAGGTCACACATTATTTCTATCTCACTCCTTAACGTTTGTATTTCAAATGACCAACAGTGGATTGTGCTAGCAATAACTTCCTTGGGGAATGTAAATACCTGTAGTCGAATATTTGTAAAGCATTCATGTTCAGAACCCCAAAATGTTCATTATCATAGTCATTATTTTGCCCATGTACAGTTGTACAGTTAATCAGTAGTCAAAATGAAGTTTGTAGCCTTCCCAGGCAGGCAGAGCTAGTCCCATGGTCACTCCCTTAGTCCTCTTCCACTGCCCCACACATTCCCCACTCCTAACATTATAATAAATTTCTGGTCTCCAACCAGCCCCTTTCCCACCTAACACTATTGTTTCACCACCTCCTCCCTAACCTAGCTCACCAGGTCCATATTGCTTTCTTATTCATTTATTTCAAGAGTTTCACCAGTAAAGATATACTGTGCTGGTAACAGCTAATTTTCAGATGCGTTCTGGGGGATGGGAATGGGAAACATCATATAAAGCATTTACAAAAATATGTAAGTAATAAGATATGACTGGATGTACGTTAGACAGTTCTAATGCACAGCTAGGGGGTATAGTAAGGCACAAGGCCACAGGCTGAGTGTGTCCAGCCCCCTAGCCATGCATTAAAACTGTCTAACACACACCCCAGAGTGGTTTGCTATGCTTATAAAATGGGCTGTATTTTTATATTGCAGAAAACAACTTAAAATAAAATGTTTAAATGTACAAAAAGTTAAGAGGAAAATGTATTTTGTAGTAAGGTAGCCCCTACACTTGTTTTAAGTTGTTTTTTGGGGGGCATGTGTCCTGATGTGGCCACCATATCTGTAGTTTCTTATACTATAGTGTTGTAGTCTGCCCCTCCCCTGAAGTGCAATTGTGAATTGTGCTGTGTACTGTGTGTGAGAGATGGAGACATAGGGCCCAGGTACACAACTATGCTTGAAATTATTTCTTTCTCTTCAATTTCACTTGCCTTGCCTCTGATGTAAACAGCTTCTGTTTATTTTGAGCTGGAAGCATGCACGTGATTGCATCACTGCGAATAATACAGAGGCCTGCAGTATGGAGAGATATGATTTTGGAATGAAGGCTGCAGGGGTTTTTTTTACACTTGAGTTTTATTTATTTTTTAAAATGGTGGCTGTTAAGTCAGAACATTGACTGAGAGAGTTACTGAACTGGAGGTTGGAGGGCTGCGGGTTTGCTGGGGCAGGAAATGGAACAGCAAGTGGCAGTTGCTAAAAACTGCTGTTGTGGTGAAACTGAGTGAGAGAATGGAAGTGGCAGTTGGGGACCATCAATTTACAAAAAGGCAGTTTTTAAAACATTAAAGCGTGTATTTTTAGATCTGTGTTGTGGGATTTCAGAGATGAAATACCAGGGATCTGTTGTAAATAACTTCAGCAGCAGTCTCGGTGACTGCAAGAAAGAAAATGGTGGCTGTTATTTTTTAAAATTCCGGCTCAGGTATAGCTTTTATTTATTCAACCAGGTATTCAGGACCAGTTTTAGCCATGTGTTAGATACTTCTAATGCACGGCCAACAACCAATCAGATTGGTCAAAATCATTGGCCCATTTTATATATAGAGAGAATACAGCACTACTATTTAAATGAATAAAACTTTTAAATGTAAAACAGAAAGACATATGCACAGGTAAGGGAAAAACAGATTGCCAGGGCAAAGCTGGTGAGGGGGCAAAGGAAGAGGATCGAGGACAGTTGCAGGGGGGAGAAAAAAGTAATGAAGGAGAGACTTTAAGGAGAAAGCCGAAGAGGCAGGGCAAAATATAGACAAGGGAAGGGAGGACCAAAGTTTAGGAAAGTGATAAAAGAAAGCAGATTGACCAGCTGTGCATTTCCTAAAAGGAATAGCAAGACAATGAGAAGTAATATTAAGTAAAGGATGACAGGAAACTGAGGGAGAGGATAAGAGGGAAGTAAGGGAACTAAGCCAGAATTTATATATAAAGGAGGCATGGTGGAAAAGGTGCCTTGCATCAAGAAAGGGGAGAGAAAGAGCAAAGTAGAGTGAACAGTGGTGAGTTCATGGTGAATAATCTAAAGCAAAATGACAAAAAGAGGTGAAAAGAAGATTCAGTCTGGCAAGGGTGGATTTAGGAGTACCACTGTAGACTATATCACCATAATCTAAACTAGGGAGGATCATTTTTAAAGTAATCTCACAGCATATAGGCAGCAGGATACTCACTTTATTTCTACAAAGTGCATCAAGCTTGGGGTGAAGTTTTTGGTGAATGGCATCAATATGAACAGAGAAATCAAGATGACAGTCAAGCCAGACACCAAGGTACCTAAAAGCAGAAACATCCTCAATAATAGCATCTTCAGGGGTGTGAAAAGAAGGGTAAGAGGCAAGTCTAGAAATCCTCTGATGAGTACCAAAAGTTATGGAGACAGTTTTTTTGGAACTGAGGGATAGTTGGTTTGACTTAAACTATCAGTGAACATTGTCAATCTCCAGCTGAAGCTGTGAAGTAAGATCCTGAGAAAAGGAGCCAGATGCAAAAATAACTGTATCATCAGCATACATATGAATGGATGCATTGGAACAGGGGGAAAGTCATTCAAGAATATGGAAAAAGAATAGGACCCAGGACAGACCCTTAGGGCACACCTGAGCAGACAGAGAGTGGAGATGATGTGCATCTGCCTCTCTGGGCAGATTGTGATCTACCCCACAAGATAAGAGCTAAACCAGTTGACAACAGACTCAGAAAGACCTGTTGTTTTAAGCTTATCAAGAAGGAGGGGATGGGCCCGGTGGCACAGAGGGCTGAGGTGCTGGACACCACACCTCATGCCATGCCGGTGACCCAGGTTTAGGAATGAGCTTAGCTGTTTGGAGGTTGGTGGGGGGAGGAAGAGGACATTGAATAGCTGCCAGCTTGCAGCTCTCCACCTCGGGAGGGTTACATATTGTCTCTCAATGCTTGACTGCCCCCAGTGAAGGCTGGGTGGCAGTGCCACCTCTGAGAGCCCGGGCGCAAGGCCAGAGAGGGCAGAAGGGGCTGTAGACTGGAGCTGTGGCACACATGCACATCTCCATGCACAAGCATCACCACTTCTGGGGTCCCGGGTAGCTAGGGGGAGAAAACAGTGGGCAAATCAGGGATCATCATCACATGATGAAGCCTCTGGCCAGCTCTGGAGTTGTGCCAGGATGTGTAAAGTGCAAGTAAGCAAATTGCATCTTAGACTTTCATCTCTAGTCCCCTTTATCACCTTCCTACTTCACTTCTTGATTTTTAATTGCTCCACAGTGGATATAAATACTGCTTGTTGCTCAGTTTTGCTATTCACCTGAAGAAGGGACCTGTGTGGCCCCGAAAGCTTGTGTATAATTCCATCTTTGTACAAGACACTTGTTGGTCCAATAAAAGGTATCAAACCTTCCATCTTCTCCTGTTTTGCAAGGACCAATATGGTTGAAATCTCTTTTTATGATTCCTTTAAGACAAATTTGGATTTATACATGGGAGACACCAAGTTTGATTTCCACCAATAAATGTTTGGTGGCAAGTCCATAAAGGGTAATCTTACCCACTGAACTCATACGCATCCTATGAACCTATGATATGGTGGTCACTGAGGGCATCAGGAAGAAGTCCAGTATCCAGGGGATGAAAAGAGAGGACCCAGTCTACCAAAGAGTGATTTAAGGATTCAGAGTTTAGGCAAGTGGATTCAGAGATCAATTGAGTCAAATGAAGTGACTTAACATTTTGAAAAGTTTGTTAGTGCTAGGAGAAATCAAATTTAAGTCAAAGTCAACAAGAATATAAAGTTCACCTTTGGAAGAGATAGAAAAGAGCTCAGTAAATGAAGCAGAGGAAACACCAGGACAACAATAAACACCAACAATAAAGAGAGATGACCCAGGTTATCTAAACAGGATGACAGAGACACAATTAGCTGGAATAGTGAGCATACCCCACACTGATATAACCTTAGAAGAGACCGAACAAGCATTAGGCTCATTCTGAAGTAGAAAAGCCCCGGTCCAGATGCGGTACCACTGGACGTGGTACTAAAAACCAAAATGCACTAGTTGACATTTTTTTTGCAATTGATTCAATTACATTTGGAGAACTGGAAATATCCCCAAAAAGCTGGAGGCTAAATATTATTGTTTCCATTTTTTTAAAAAAAGGCAAAGAAATGATCCAGAAAGCTATATGCCTATCAGCCTGATGGACTGTATCAGGAAACTGTTTACCAGAATCCTAAATCATAGATTGACGGCATGGGTAGAAAAATATAATGTTTTAGATGAAGCCCAGGCAGGATTTAAAAATAAACATTCCACTATAGATCAATGTTTCTCACTTGCACATCGATACACAAGTATAGGGTGGTGAAAAAACAAAAGCTATATTGCACTTTTATTGATCTGAAGGTAGCTTTTGATAAAGTGAACAGAAATTTGCTATGGGAAAGACTAGAAGATCTAGGTATGGAAAAATCAGTACTAGAGATAAGATTGCTGTACCAGTACAACCTTACAAGCATAAGATACAATGCAAAGGGGGAAGTGAGCAATTGGTTCCAATCAAACACAGGTGTAAAACAGGGATGTACACTTTCACCACTGTTATTTAATCTATCGTTGATATCATATTATGAACAGTGTGTAATAAGGAATTCCATATATCTAGAATTGAATCTAGAACCTTTCTGTACCTAGCATATGCGGATGATGTGGCGCTACTGTCCACCAGTTACCTGCGCATGAAAAGGATGCTTGAGAAATTTCAGATCAAATGCAACAAAGCTGACTTGCAGACTAATTACAGTAAGACCAAAGTATTAGTACTTGGTGGAAATAAAAAAAAAAAACATACAAATTTGTTCTAGGTAATTATAACCTGGAGATAGTATCAGAGTTTTGTTATCTGGGCCTAATAGTCAATCAGAGAGGAGCTTGGCATAGTCATGTTAGGGAAGTAAAAAGTAAAGCCAAGAAATTTATCCTGATTCTAACCTCTTTTTCATATAAATATGGAAAAAAAATCCATCAAGGGCAATATTAGTGTAGCTAATGCCAAACTACACAGCCATATTTTATATGGGGCAGAAATATGGGGTGTCCAAACAAAATTAAATCTGGAACCCTCTCTAAATAAGTTCTACAAAATATTGCTAGGCCTCCCAAAAAGTGCACCATCAGCCATAGTGAGGGCCGAAATTGATCAACTGCTGGTTGAATGCCAGATTCAACAAAGATTGATAACTTATTGGATAAAAGCACTTAGAATTGAGGAAAACAGAATTCCCAGGTTATGTATAGATGAAGCAATAGAATATTTTAAATTAAATATTAAATTCCCAAGTACCCAGGTTGTGGAAAAGAATATCAATCCATTAGGACTCCTGCATATTATAGCAGATAACCTAAGATTACCTTTCCCTTATGTCAGGGAAATAATAAGAACTAGAGTAAGATGGAAGCATGTACGCAATCCAAAACATGCCTGTGGTTAAATAAAAGAATTCATAAAGCAGAACAATATCTTCAAATATTACAGAACTCCACCCAAAGGAAAATGATAACTAGGTTCAGATTTGAATGTTTCACCAGTAATTGGAAATCCTCCCAATATAGTAAAGATAAAAAAATGTAAAAAAAATCCATTCCTTGCAAATGTAATTTAGGGGAAGATAATCTTGTGCAACTTGTTATCTTGTGTCCATTACATAACAAATGCAGAAAACAATTACTAGGAAAAATCCTTGGAAGGCTAGGATATGAACCACAGCTGTTGTTGACCCACCTCCTAAAATCAAGAGACTTGGGGGTGTTGGTCCCTGTGGCCTCCTCTCTAAAAACAATTGAAGAAAGAAAAGTGCACATGAAAGCACAGTAAGATTAATATTGAATGAAGTAACAATGACAATATTTGCACTTTCATGTCTTACGTATGTCCTCTAAAATTATGATGCTCAGCCTGTATATGTAATGTGATGTGATATTGTGTTATTGGATTGTATATGTATGTATTCAGAACATGTTTTATTTTATTTCTAATTTAATTACCTGAGATTATATTTCTATGTTTTTTGTAATGACTTATTTTAAAGTTGAACAAATAAAATTTGAATTTAATTGAATATAAAATAGGTAAACTTTGAAACAATTTTTTAGAAAGTATCAACTTTTTTAATTAAAAACAGGTATTTTTTGGTAAATGTACAGTGCAGACTACATCTAAGTAACTTTGTAATGCATCACTAACTCACTGCAGATCCTTGCATTGATTACTGTGCTGCCAATACATTTTTGGAATGGAATAAAATAAAATATCCTTACTATTAGGCAAGCATGTATGAAGACCATATCCTATCACACAGTTCTGACTGGCATCATATACTAGCACTTAAATGGATTGTAGGAACAATTTCTTTGCACATATTTTGATTTATCTTTAAAATATTTTTCCCACACAACAGCATCTATTATAATTATGGTGCACTTATGGATCTGTAATTTGACTAATGTTTATCTTTAGGTGTCAAGTCGCTTTCAGCTGTAAGTGGTTGTGGTGTGATTTCTGAGTGTTGTGATGAAAACACAAAATGAGTGATTTAGTACCCCCCTCTATCTCTCCTTTTTTATTATTCTACATTTTCACTCATCTTCAGATGCAAATGGCTGTGGTGGGATTTGTAAGTGTTGGTGTGTAAACACACAATGAGCAATTTTAGCACCCCCTCTTCACTCTTGGACAAAAAAAGGTGGAGATCATATTAAATTGGAGAGGCTTTCTGCTCTACATTTCAGACAGACAACCAAAAACCAATGAGGTCTTACTCTTTGTTAAATATGCTTTAGTTGTAAAGCCAGTAATGAAGGCAAATGTAGTGATGATGGATTTTAAAGCATGTGCAATTAAACATATAACTTGCGCATAGCATGTGTTTAAATGAACAGTATTATACTGTACTCTGCTTGGCCATGCCTCTAAGCAACTTGTTTTTAATGTTTAGGAATGTTTTTAATTACTTTTTATGTGATTGTGAGTTATCATACTGTGCTCTCTGTACCGTTGCAAGTGTTTTATATAAAATCAGTTAATGGGATAATCAGTGAATTGGTTGGAGTATAAATACATGTGGGGTACTTTGAAACAGCACCCCCTGATGAAGTGATAGGCTATATGTAGGAGTGCTTCTATGCGCATTCTGTTTCACTCCAGTGCACATGCACTTTATCAATAAATAAATTTATATGTCCGGCTATGCTTTGTGCATTGTTTCTTTTTGGGTTTTTTTTTGCTTCTGCCAACTCATTACCAGTCAGATGAGTTAAATTGTTTCACACTTACTTCTTATACTATTCAGCATAAAATGTGAATGCATTGCTAATCCCTGGCATGCAAATAAAGATAGAAGGGGGATTTTTCATGGTCACCAAAGAAGCACCAAAGAAATATAACTATGGGTAGTACTTTATTTTTACAGCTGCATGGCTAGAGCCATGGAGATGTATTGCTATTACATAATGGAAGAAGGGACTATGGAAGTACATGACCAGATACCTAGACTGTATCCTTGCACAAGGGAGTTGAAGTGCATGTGTTCCTTTCATTCACCACAGTGCTGTTCCTTTCTTTCTCCCACTCCCCTCTACTACAGCACTATTTTCTTGTTCTGCCTCACTTATGGAACACAGGACTCCCATAAACAGTGGAAAGCTGGCAGTTAAAACTCACTCTATTACAGGTATGCTAGTTTTATGACAATCTTCAAGAATGCATGGGACAGCTGGCATGGTGGTGCTGAGGGTTGAGGCACTGAATGCCACACCTTGTGCCATGCTGGTGACCCAGGTTTGGGAGTGAGCTCGGGTCATTGGAGGTCAGTGGGGACAGGATAGGATTGAGCATCACAGGGACTGCACTCCTTCCCCAGGGTGGGGGGCTTGCACAAGCCAGTGCACTGGCGGCCTCTGGCAGTGGCTGGAGGCAATCACAGTGCATGGCTGCAGAATGCAGGGATAAGAGCTGCAGCGGCTGTCCTTTTGGGTGTGCGGGAGCATGCACTCACTGAGATGGATGTCATTGCACATCCGAGCTCTGGGGAGTAAACTATAAAAAAATCTCCCTATCGGTGGAGAGACAATGGCGATCACCTCCAGTAGCCGAGGCCACACGTCCAATGCCGGCCATTCCCTGTATATCCTCTGGGGATTCTGTAGCCTCTCCATGGGGCTGTGAGAGCCCAGAATCCTGAATATGAAGAAGTCTATGGGGATTGATTCAGTCGGGCGGTGGAGCCGAGGAGCTGTGTATGTGGGACCCTGAGAGAGCCCCCCAAGGTAGGGCAAACAAATAAAAAGAATGCATGGGACAGACATAAGGAAATTCTGGTGGGGGTTAGGAAGAAATAGGCAGTTGGTTAACTAGGATCTGCAGCTTATCCAATAGGTAGGGAAAAGGGCAGACTGGGTGGGCCAAGTGGTCCTTATCTGCCATCAAAGTCTATGTTTCTGTGTTTCTTATGTAGAGCCCAGCAGTGTGTTGATAAGTAACACACTGAACAGCTGACTTACATAAACAGAAGAAAGCTGGTTTTCTTTCCAGGGAACTTTGTTTTTTCCCCCTCTCCAGCAACACAGCAGCACAGTGGCACTCTTCCTGCATTCCACTCTCTTGCTTTCATGTTCAGCATTCAGGTCTCAGCGCTTCAGCTTGATTCAGCATTACAGGTCTGTGTCTTTACAGCAAATCCTGATTCCTGCCACCCCCCCCCGGACTTTTCTTTCTTTTCATCAGAAAAGAGATCGGTACTGCTATTGCTACTGATTCTACTGATTCTCCTACAAAGTTAAAAACTCTCCAGCCTGCATGTGGTAGCTTGGTTTTTATACACACACACACACTCACTATGTCAGGGTTCTGTTACAGAGTATTTTCCTGCAGTGACACATAGGTAAAAGGCACCTCCCTGATGTAACTCAAGCTGTACTAGCCTGCTTCTTCTCCTGGATTATGTTTCTTGATAGAAAAACAGTGTCTTTTCATGTCATTAGGTCACACAAATAGCTAATCTATCTAACTGGCATGCAGTCACAGTTAAATTACATTTACAAGTAGTTACAGTACGTGAAGTGTTATCTTTCAATGTTTTGCGCCCCCCACACACACATACACACCAGATGTGTCAGCGCTGCTTGAAATCTCTCTTTCTCTCCACTGAGGCAATGCTTATGATGTACCATTCCCACCCTCACACCTTAAACTTTCACTTCTGTCCTGTACAAAACAGCTGTGAGGCTTGTTTTTACTGGACCTCCTGTGCTGTTATAATCTAGCCAAAGAAACTCAAGTAGTTTTTGCATCAGATGGTATCAATTAGCAGCACTGCCACAGAGGGACGTTCCCTGTTTTCTTTCCCATTCATGATGTGAAGTAAAACATGTATAAACAGAGTTTATGATAAGAGGCAGCCAAGTCTTTCTATAGCAAACAACAGTAGACTGCATAACATACCGTATCAGAAAATAGGTCAGTGTTTAATTATATTGTATGTTCTTTAGTCTACTGAAGTCTCCTATAGAAGGCCTTGGCTTCCTTTTATCAGAAACTCTGCTTATACATATATTTTACTTCGCATCAGTCTACCTTTTTAATATGAAGGACAAAAGTCAGAAAAAAGCAGACAGTGTCCCTTTAAAACAGCATAGCAGCCGTGTAGGCTATGACCATAGTTTGTTCTAATTTGTGTATGTCTGTAACAAGGTGATTATGAAGGGAAAGAACATTTAAAGGGGACATAAACAATGTTATTCACATTTTATATATAATTGTAAATCTGGGCATACATGGCGAGTGTTCAATCACCCCAGTGTATTGCTCCATGTGTTTGTTTTGAAATAGTTCCTTTTCCCCTTAATCAAGGCCCTATATTAATAAAGTATTTTCCCACCTAATATAAATTTTTTAATTACTTAGCAGTTCTGGAACACAATGACATAAGTTGAGCTGAACACTACAGTGAAGTGGTATACAGTGGCATCAGCTCAGCCAGTGTCACTGTTTTCTGCTTCATTGTAGTCTTCAGGTCAACTAATTTCACTGGGTTCAAGAACTGCTAAGTAATTAAAAAAAGAATACTGGGCAGGAAGAAGGCACCATTAATATAGGGCCCTAAATAAGAAAAACATCAGGACTATTTGAAAACAATACACTGGTGTGAATAAACCAATTTCACACATGCCAAATTTATAATTATATTACAAAATGTAAGCAAGATTGTTTACGTTCTCTTTAATAGACTTATTTTTATTTAAAGGAGTTGTATTGTTAGGGCCTGGCTGAAGCTGATAAGTGAGTAAAGATGTCTTGTCATATCTGTGATGGCATTCAAGAACTGTTCTTTGAGACATTGATGTGACAGTGTGATCTGTCCTGGTTGCAGAAAGAAGTCCCTAACTATTGCTTGTTGCTCAGTAAACACATGGCTTTGGAATACTGTGGACCAATCAGGTTGCAGGACATTACCTACCCATTGTATAATGTGGGTTATTACCATGACTTGGGTATGCTGTGAGGCACGAGGTGAAGTCAAGTGCTTTCAAAAACCCAAGAAAAGATTATGTTCTATTATATGCCACCCCCTGGAATATATTACTGTGATCATAAAATGGCCCAAATGTGATGGGATATGGCTTATCCTTGTAATCTGTTTTGATATGTAATGACATACTGAGACATTGTTATGAGTCAAAGACTGGTTCAGCAAATCAGATTTCTTGAATTCTCCAATCGATCAGCTATGCAACGCAAGAAACATTACACATTGTCATGGGTCAAAGACTGCTTCAGCAAATCAGAGTTCTTGAATTCCACCATCGATCAGCTATGCCACACAGGAAACATTACAAGAAAACAAGAGCTGCTCAGAGTTAATAAAGGCTGCACATGTAGTCTATGTTTTATTTTGAAGGGGAATGCTGATGTACTGAATGATAACAGTCACGTGCTGTGACTAGTCTTGTCTAACATCTCTCTGACCAATTATTTATATTAAATTTGCACTTCAAAAAACTGTTATGTACAGTTTATTTTATTATATGTTAAAGTATGTATTTAGTATTATTATACTGTTTTAGTACTATTGGAACAAATGCATTGATATGCTTTACTGTGATCTAGATGTTATTCAAAATGAGCATTTTTGCCTTGCATTAAAAAATTGCCTTTCAAAAAGGAAAAAATGCATGCAAACTGTGCAAAGTAATATATCTGTTGGGCATATTTAAGCAATAACTACTGAGAAGCTAGTCATTTCCTAGGGATTAATGGCCAGTTGGGGGATGGGTGATTGGGTGACCTGAGACTCAGCCAAGAGGCACCTCCCTCCGGCCAGTCATTAATTCAAGGCAATGACTGTCTGCAGTTTGTATTGTGATTATAAGTATAATCACAATAACTGCTTTCAACTTTACAGTTAAATTCACTTACTTTTGCTTTTTTAGTGGTGTGGCATGAGCTGTGTGGCACAAGTATATTATTGAGGTTATAAACCACACGGCATTAGTTGGAGCTGGATTGGTAATTTCTAAGACATTAACAAATGATCCAGTTGTCAATCAGAAGCCTTACTAGGCTCATGAATATTTTTTTTTTATTAAATATACTTTATTAATTTTTCATAGGTACAGACATCTTACATACAGGAGACCATACAATATTGTATATATGTTTGTTGAACAGATCTTCTGATCCCCATACAATATTACATAACCGCAATCAGTGTCTGTAACCCCCATTACCCCCATCCACCCCTACTCTCCCCTTCCCCCCTCCTTCCCTATCCCAGCTGCCACAAATATTATCTTGACAGTTATAAATACATATCAATGGAAAATCCTATTAAAAGTGTAGGTTAGATCATAGAGGGGCATTAGAATTAGCCATTATTTTATTGGGTTGGGTTAGTAACAGGTTATAAAAGGGATCCCAAACCTTTTTGTATTTTCCCATTCTTTGGGTTAATCCTGCAATAACCCGTTCCACCTGTATAGTAAACATAATTTCTTTATACCATTCGGTATAAGTTGGTATTAGGGTATCTACCCAATGTCTAAGTAATACTTTGTGGCACAAACAGATATCAACGCCATATGTGCTCTTTGGGTTTTGCCTTGGAGAGTCGTGCAATCCTCTAAAATACAAACTTCCAGGGTAAATTAGTCTGAAAGGGCTAATAACGGATCCAGTCAGGACCTAACACTGTTCCATAATGGAGAGACTTTATCACATGACCATAACATATGCAACAAATCTCCTTGAGCTCGAGAGCACTTGGTGCAAAGATTAGACTGCAGGAAACCCATCTTAGATAATTTAACTGGGGTATAATACATGTTATGTACAATTTGGAATTGCATGTATCTATACCTGTCCCACTTAATATATCTATATAGGTGTTTTCAAATTCTTAACCAACATCTAGGGGGGTCAGAAGATAGAAGAGATTGATCCCACCAATAAAATCTCTGTCCTTCTAGCCCAGCAATCGTAATCTGTAGGAACTTGTAAGTGTATGAAATTAAGTGAGTAGACAGAACTGACTTGAGATATAGGGTTAATACAGTTAGAAAGGGGAAGTCCACCTCCCAGTACCAAAATACTGTGTTAACATGTGACTAATCTGCAGATACTTAAAAACATAAGTAGTGGACCAACGATATTGGCTATTAGCTTCCTGGAATTGCATCAGTTTCTGATTAAAAATTAACACCTCTACTCTTTCAATCCCCATATTGGGACAGAAAGTATTAAGTTTTATTGGTTTACCAGAGATTAACAAATTAGGATTATTGAAAAGAGGTTGTGTTACATCCTTATACCCATTAGTCCTTAGTAGGGTGTTAAGTTGGTAATGTGTAGCCAAAAAAGCATCAAGCAGGGATCCCTTCAATTTATTTGGAAGATTTTTCTTATTCAGAAAGGGAAGAACTTCCAGGCCCATATCATATAGTGCACACAAGGATTTCTCGATTCCAAGCCAGAGAGGGAAGTACATAGAGTCAGATGTGTGCTCTGACGGGAGTATCCAATACCTAAGTCTAGTTAAGTGTATTGCAAGGTAATATAAATATAGATTGAGGGCCTGAAGCCCACCATCATTTTTAGCCCATGTAAGTTTACTATAGCCTCTTCTTGATTTTTTCCCAGCCCACAAAAAAGCGTTAATAATTTTATGTACCTGCATGAACCAAGATTTGGTAAGTCCCAATTGTACATTTGCAATGGGTATAATAAACGGGGTAACACATTCATTTTTATTATACTCATATGACCCCAAAGCGATAAAGGTAATAAGGACCAACGCTTAATATCCTCTTGTATGTGATTTAGGGTAGCGTCAAGGTTAAGCTTTTTCATTATTTTAGGAGAGGGGTGAAGGAAAATTCCCAAATATTTAAGTTTATCTGGTTTCCACTGTAGGCCCAGTCTAGTTATTTCTGCTTTCTGAAAGTACTGATTAAGAGGAAATACCTCTGATTTATCCAGATTCAATTTGTAATTGGAAATCAAACTAAACTGCAATATTAATTCAAGTGCGGCTGGGAGAGATTGCGAAGGAGATGAAATATCTAATAAGATATCATCCGCGTATACGGAAAGTTTATATTCTGATGTCCCTATTGCGATCCCAGATATTAAGGGTGAAGAATTAAGTTTCCTAATAAGGGGTTCGAGAAATAAATTGAATAAATATGGCAAGAGGGGACATCCTTAATGAGTGCCTTGACTCAAATTAAAGGGTGAGGAAAGTATTCTATTACAGTGGACTCTTGCAGAGAGGGAGGAGTACAATATTTTGACCCAAGTGAGAAACTCTGGTGGAATACCATATCTGGGAAGTAGGGAAAACAGGTATTCCCAGGATACTCTGTCAAAAGCTTTTTCTGCATCCAAGGAAACTAAAGCTGCCGATGTGGAAGAGTCCTTGGACACAGAAAATAAATAAGCCAGCTTCCTGAGATGGTCTGATGAAAGTCATCCCTTAACAAATCCTACTTGTTCTGCACTAATTAGAGAGTCCCAGACCCAGCCCAGCCTTAGCGCCAAAATCTTGGCCAAAATTTTTAGATCCACATTAATGAGTGAAATAGGCCTATAATTATGTACAACTGAGGGATCCTTCCCAGGTTTGGGCAATACTACGATAATGGCTTGAGTTAAGGATTTATCTGAAATACCATTTTCGTAAAAATATTGAAAGGTATCTAAAAGAATAGGTGCTAGTGTATCTTTTAGGGCCTTATAAAAATTAGATGAAAACCCATCTGGACCAGGAGATTTGTCCAGTGTAAGTGAATCAATAGCTTCTAGTACCTGCCACTAGAAAAGATAAGGGGTCAGCAACAAAAAGGCTGTATTCATAAAATGCTTTAATGAAAAAATATGTAGAAAGCATAAAAACAAGCTCTCTCAAAACAACTGGGAGAAAGCAAGGATATCGCGAAGGTACTGCATAAACAAACGCCTGAGCGAGTGGCAGAATAAACAAATATAGAACAAACAAGCCTGCAGAGTTAAACCATCAAACATACCACTTCAGGGCTGGAAAGGCTAATAAATCACAGGCTGTAATGTTCAAACATGAAAGTGCAGCACACCGCAAATGGCCCTGAATGCGATACCCGGAAGAGACAACGACCAACGAACCAATGTCATGACGTCACGCTTATGTATCGACTACAACGTCTTCCTCAGAGCGTGGGTTGGCTATTCTATGTCCCTTTAAATACAGAAAGCTATTAAAGAGACATACCACAAAAACCTGTGCAAACACATACCTCCATATACATACAGATAATAAAATAAACAATACATAACTTAATTACATAGGTGCTGTAAAAATTAAAAAAGGGGAAAAGAGCTGAACAAGAGCCAACCCATGCTCTGAGGAAGATGTTGTAGTCGATACGTAAGCATGACGTCGTGACGTTGGTTCGTTGGTCGTTGTCTCTTCGGGGTATCACATTCGGTGCCATTTGAGGTGTGCTGCACTTTCATGTTTGAACATTACAGCCTGTGATTTATTAGCCTTTCCAGACCTGAAATGGCATGTTTGATGGTTTAACTCTGCAGGCTTGTTTGTTCTATATTTGTTTTTTCTGCCACTCGCTCAGGCGTTTGTTTATGCAGTACCTTCGCGATATCCTTGCTTTCTCCATGTTGTTTTGATAGAGCTTGTTTTTATACTTTCTACATATTTTTTCATTAAAGCATTTTATGAATACAGCCTTTTTGTTGCTGACCCCTATCTTTTCTAGTGGCAAGTTCGTTGTTTTAACTCCTGGGGTATTGTGCAATTCTCTGTTTTTTGAGACTCCAGGGTCCTCGTAGTTTGCTCTTGGACTTTATTATATTATTTTGAACTTGTTGGCAGCTTAAGGAGTTGATGCTGCTTGTGGAGAGCTCCAGAGTTTAATATTTAAAATTATGGCTGTAATTCAACCTACTGTGGAAGGTTTATCCTTTACTGACGAAATTGGCCAAGATATACTACTTCCAGTTGATAGAGTACAGGCGTTACTCTCTGGAGTAGGTTCACTTGGGCTTAGAGACAACGTGGATTTTAGAAATTATGAATACCTACAGAAAAAGGTTATTAGATTTGATTTACATGCTGCTTTTTTGTCACAATATTGGCGGGGAGCGAAAGATTCCACAAGGTATGAGAATTCAAAAACCTCCTTCATTTGGCATGGAAGACTTGGATTATTTACATGACTGGGAGAGAATTTTAAATAAATGTAGCTATGATTTGATGCTACTTACTATTAAGAAAGCACGAAAGGAATCTGATTTAGTTACTCAAGAATTAAACATTCTGTTGGAAAAGTTAAAAGAAAAATTCTCCCCTATAGATTTTGATTCTCTCTCTGGTAAAGCCAGTTTGTCTATAGCCAAATTTCAAACTGACCTGGTTCAGTATAAACAAAAGAAATATATTAGGGATGAAAATGATTACAAAATGGGAAATGTATATATATGGCAGGGGAATAAAAAAGAAAGTGTTTTCCATAAATTCTTATTCAGCATCATCGAATGGAGATGAAATGAATATTTCATCTGGACCAGATAGTGACCTTGAAGACCATCAGAGACTGAATGAAAATAGACGTTTTTTAGACAACAGCCAAGATCTAGATATATTAGAGCACATAGAACAAGAAGGGGTAAGGGGAGGAGAAAGAGGGAAAGGTACGAGAGGCAACAGAGGGAGGCAGAATTACAAAGGGAGACAGAACTGGGGGGGGTGAAGAGATCTCCGAGACCAAGGAATCCGAACTGGAGGTCATAAATCTATCTAATGTAGTGCTAACCCCTATTCAAACACAGGTGTTAGCTAAAAGTTTAAGTTTTGTTCCCACTACTAAAGTTAATGCCTTTCAAATTGAGTTGGATCTGTTTAGATTTTTTAGAAAGATATATCTCAAAGATTTTTTCAGCTCAACTATGGTTATACCCCCACCCCAGGAGGTAATGAGAGAGGATACCCCCTTTAAAAAGCCCTTGCCCTTTAATCCTCCCCATTTGAACTGCACAATTAATACATTCTGTAATCTGGTCTCAAATGATGTACATAAATTGATTTCCAATAACAAAAATAAATATGGTGTACAAAATGTTACTCGGGCTGAGAGACAAGCTATACAGGAATTGAAAAACTTGGGTTCTATAGTGATTAAACAGGCTGATAAAGGTGGTGCAGTGGTAGTGTGGGGAATTGAAGCCTATAATGAAGAAGCCTGAGGCAATTAAATAATCAAGAGTTCTATAAGAAGATCGAAAGAGATCCGGGTGATCTTGTTAAACAGAGAGCAGATACTCTTATTGATTCTGGTCTTCCATCAGGTGAAATTACAAAAAGGGAGGCTGAGTTCCTTAAGGTATCGAGTCCCAAGAAGCCTGTATTTTACCTTTTACTCAAGGTACATAAAGACACATTTCCTGTGACAGGTCATCCTATCGTCTCCGCAAATGAGTCTGTGACTGAAAATATGTCCAAGTTTGTTGATTTTTATGCACAAAAGTTTGTCTCTAATCTTCAGTCTTATGTTAAAGATACCAAGGATGCTTTATTGATGCTTTGCAGTGTCCCTATATCTGAGTCTGATTTATTGGTCACTATAGATGTTGAAAGACTCTATTCAAATATACCCCATGAGGGAGGTCTACAGTCTCTTTTTAAACATTTAAGTTTAAGGAAAAAAAGGAAACCAAGTTCGGATTTTGTGTTGGAACTTGCGAGATTTGTTCTTGAACAAAATTACTTTTGGTACAATGGCTCCTTTTATATTCAAATAAAAGGGACTGCGATGGGTACCACCTTCGCTTCTAGTCTGGCTAATTTATATATGGGGGAATGGGAGGAGAAAAATATCTACAATCCCTCTAATAACACCTTTTTGAAATACATTAGGCTGTGGAAGCGCTACATAGATGATTGTCTGATGATTTGGACGGGCTCCGAGGTTGAGCTGGAACATTTTATTGAGTATATAAATCACACCAGTACACATCTAAAGTTTACTTATGCCAAAAGTAGAGACAATATTCCCTTCCTTGATATATTGATAAAGAAGATGGATAGCACCCTTTCAACGAAATTGTATTGAAAACCTATGTCTAGAAATACCCTGCTACATTTTGACAGTTGTCATCCTAGGTCTGCGATCAATAACATCCCACAGGGACAGTATATCCGAGCTAAACGCATTTGCTCTGACAATAAATCTTTCTGTGAAGCTAGAAAGGATATCACAGATAGGTTTAGAACAAGAGGTTATGAACCAGGAGTTTTGTTGAAAAGTTTACACTCAGTGAACAATATGGAGAGAGAGGCATTACTAAATTCCAATGCACAAAATCAGAAAGAAATGGATAAACTTATTTTCATTACTGAATTCAATCATTTGGCTCCAAAAATAGGTCATGTTATACATAAACATTGGAACATTATCAATTCGAATGTGAGACTGAAACAAATAGGTCAAAATCGCCCTTTGATCTCCTACACCAAGGGACACAATTTAAGAGACTTGCTGGTGAATTCATATATTCCATGTAGAAATGAAAATAAACAACGAGATTGGCTACCTTCTTTTCCAAAAGGCAACTATCGTTGTGGGAGATGCATACATTGCTCTAACACATCTGATGTTAAAACTTTTCATCATCCACGATCAGGGAAAAGATATGAGATAAAATCTTTTATTAACTGTAACACTCAGGGGGTAATTTACATGTTGACTTGCCCCTGTGGATTATGTTATGTGGGTCAAACTAAAAGAAATTTAAAATTGAGGATAGGAGAACACAAAGGAGCCATCAGGAATGCTACCATGGAATATGCAATAGCACGTCACTATCATGAAGTGAAACATGGATCTCCAGCCACACTGAGATTTGTTGGTTTGGAGAAAGTGGAAGTTGGATTTCGGGGTGGAGACTTCAATTCAAGAATTTTACAAAGGGAAGCATTTTGGATTTTTGAACTGAATATGATGGTACCTCATGGTTTAAATGATGAACTTCCTTTATATAGTTTTTTATAGTTAATGGTAATATTTGTGGATATGACCTGTGTCGTGCTCTGTCCACAAATGGGGACATGACTTTTCTGGCTCTGTTCCTTTTTGGTGTTTCATTAGCTGTATCATTACCTTATGGATGTACATTGTGTATAATAATTTTTTTGTTTTTGCACTCACTGTTCTGGTGACTATGGTGGCACTTATGTAGTATACATGGCTATGACTTTTTTGTGCTCTAGCCATGATAAGTGGGGGCTATGACTTGTTCGGCTCTTTTCCCCTTTTTTAATTTTTACAGCACCTATGTAATTAAGTTATGTATTGTTTATTTTATTATCTGTAGGTATATGGAGGTATGTGTTTGCACAGGTTTTTGTGGTATGTCTCTTTAATAGCTTTCTGTATTTAAAGGGACATAGAATAGCCAACCCATGCTCTGAGGAAGATGTTGTAGTCGATACGTAAGCGTGACATCGTGACGTTGGTTCGTTGGTCGTTGTCTCTTCGGGGTATCGCGTTCGGTGCCATTTGCGGTGTGCTGCACCTTCATGTTTGAACATTACAGCCTGTGATTTATTAGCCTTTCCAGCCCTGAAGTGGTATGTTTGCTGGTTTAACTCTGCAGGCTTGTTTGTTCTATATTTGTTTTTTCTGCCACTTGCTCAGGCGTTTGTTTATGCAGTACCTTCGCGATATCCTTGCTTTCTCCATGTTGTTTTGAGAGAGCTTGTTTTTTATGCTTTCTACATATTTTTTCATTAAAGCATTTTATGAATACAGCCTTTTTGTTGCTGACCCCTATCTTTTCTAGTGGCGAGTTCATTGTTTTAACTCCTGGGGTATTGTGCAATTCTCTGTTTTTGAGACTCCACGATCCTCGTACTTTGCTCTTGGACTTTATTATATTATTTTTAGCTTCTAGTACCTCTTTTATTTCTATTGGGGCCTTTAGTATAGAGGATTGTGCCTCCGTAAGTGTTGGCAATTTAACATCAGTGACATATACAGTAAATCCAACATTTGTTGGGAAAAAGAGAAGTTAGTGGGAGTGTATAAACTCTCATAATAAAGTTTAAAATTTTCACAAATGTCTTGGGGTGAAGTCAGAACTGTACCAGTAGGTGATTGAAGAGATGTCACTATTCTATCAGTGACCTGGGCTCTTATTCTAAGTGCTAAAAGTTTTCCTGCTCTCTCCCCTGATCAAAATAAGTTATTTTAGATTTGAGCATGATAAATTCAGCCTTTTTGGCCAGTAAGTGATTGTACTGGGCTCGAAGGGATTCAGCTTTTTCCCAATCCACATCAGGACACCAAGCGGAAAGATTCATTTCCGCCATTGTAATCTGGTCAGTTAAAGAAGAAAGGGCTTGGTCTCTTTGCTTTTTACGTATTAGCTCTCCCCTTAGAGCGCATTTGAGTGCGCACCATAAGATATCTCTTTTGGGCATTGATGGAGAGTTATCTGCCATAAAATTAGAAATGAAGGATTGTATATATTGTATCTGATCTTCTGATTTTATAATCTGGTTATTAATCCTCCAAAGTTTATCTCGCTGAATATTAGGGACAAACTCTATAAATAGTTGAACCATTTGGTGGTCCGATATAGTTTTCGAGGAGTAGAAAACTGATGCGATGCCAGGAAGGCAGTCACTGCTGACCAGAAAATAGTCAATACGAGAAAATATATTGTGAGTAGGTGAATTAAATGAATATTCTTTCCTGGTTGGGTACATAATTCGCCAGGGGTCTGCTAACCCTACTAAGTGCATTAGTTCCATCTGGGCTTTTTGACCTGGAGAAAATGATATTTTAGGGGGTCCTGTTCTATCCAGGCTATTTGACCACACTTGGTTCCAATCCCCTCCCACAATTATTGGTGTCGTGGACAATGGAGCTAACATAGACATAAGGGCCCAGATATTCAAACTGCACCATTCTGAGGTGCAAGCCCCTGCGCTGCTCAAAATAGTTGCGCAGGGGTGTGGCCGGGGCGATATTCAAAGGAGTTGTGCTATTGAGCAACTCCTTTGAATATCACCCCCCAGCCACAACCACTGCGCATAGGCGCGGTGGAACTTCTCGCCACCGCAAGTTGCCAGAGTTGAGCATTAAACTTGCGGTGGCGCAAGTACCATTGCGCCATGCGCAAATTTCTGATATTCAAAAGGTGACATGCAAATGGGGCCATAATTTATGCAAGGCGAGGGGGCCATTTGCATCTATTTATGGCCCCATTTGCATGCCATTAGCATGTAGGTGCGCCAAACCCCGAGGACTTGTGCCTGGCCACCCTGCCAGGCAGCAGCCGTCGGGGACCGATGCACCCTGCAGCCCAATCGCGGGCAGTATCAGTGTATACATTCCCCCACACACATCTCCCAAGCCCGATCGCAGGCATACAGTAACATGACCCCCACCCACAATCTCCCAAAGCCCGATCGCGGGCATACAGTATGACCCCTGCCACACATCTCCCGAAGCCCGATCGTGGGCATACAGTAACATGACCCCCTGCCCACATCTCCCAAAGCCCGATCACGGGCATACAGTGCTATACCCCCACACATCTCCCAAGCCCAATCGCAGGCAGAACATGTATCAACCCCCAGTGTCCAATCGCGGCAGAATGTAAAAAGCCCCCAACCTGAATATCTCCTGGTGGTCCAGTGGACTGTAATGCCTGATCGGGGCAGAATGTCAAGTTACAACCCCAAACATCTCCTGGTGTCTAGTGTCCCCCCACCCATGAGCCCCTCACCCGCTCCCCGGCAGCCGGCAGCATCCCACCATCTGCCGCCCCGCCTCGCTGACTGACTGTCTGGTAGGGCTGCCGCCCTGGTGCGCTACAGCCAATGGGCATGCAGCCCATACCGTACATGACAGTCCAGATTTGTGAATGATGTTCATTCAAAATCTGGACTGTCATGTACAGATGGGCTGCACGCCCATTGGCTGTAGCTCTGCACCAATGGGCATGCAGCCCTACTGGACAGTAGTCGGCGGGCGGCGGGCAGCAGGCGGTGGGATGCTGCCGCCCGCCGCCGCCGGGGAGCGGGTGGAGGGTCTTCGTGGTGGGGGATACTACACCAGGGAGATGTTTGGGGGTTGAACTTGACATTCTGCCCGTGATCGGGCATTACGGTCCACTGGACCACCAGGGAGATATTCAGGTTGGGGGGCTTTTTACATTCTGCCTGCGATCGGGCACTGGGGGTTGATACATGTTCTGCCCGTGATCGGGCTTTGGGAGATGTGGGGGCATAGTTACTGTATGCCCGCGATCGGGCTTTGGGAGATGTGTGGGCGAGGGGTTGTTTTTACGCTCTGCCCGCGATCGGGCTGGTGGGGGGGCACAGGGACCGAGTTGGGGGCCAGCCAGGGGTGGCAGCTGCTGTGTTGCACCCTGCAATACAGCAGCTCACCTGTGGGTGGCCCTCAACTGATCCTTTTGGCTCAAGGTTGTGCAGACGCGGGTTGGGGTTGCGATGCACAACTCTGCACAACCCGACTGAATATCGGGTTGCGCAGTTTGTCATGTTCTCCTCCTCCTGTTGAGCATGCATTCATTTGCATTGCGCTGTTGTGCAACCTGTTTTCAGTGGGCGTAACTGCCTCCTGCTGAATATCGCAGAATGGCGTTTTGGATTTTGCGATGCTTAACCCTGTTAGCGTACGCAACCCTTTGGAATATCTGGGCCAAGATCTATAAAATTTTGGGTCATCGGAATTTGGCCATAAATAGAACCAAAGATGACCACAGTATGACCTAATACTGCCCGTAAAATCACATAACGGCCTTCCGAGTCTAATATTTCTTGTAATAACCAAAATGGGATTCTACGGGCAATTAGAATTGCAGTACCCCTCTTACATGAATTAAAACCAGACCCAAAGACTTGTCCTACCCAAAGCCTACGAAAGTAGTGCATTTGAGTGGACAGAAGATGTGTTTCTTGCACAAAAACTACATCTGCTTGTATATTACGGAGATGTATCAGTATTTGCATACGTTTTGCTGGGGTTTGTGCCCCTTTAACGTTCCATGCACAAAAATGATATCCTGATATTTTTAACTATCTGTTACATTATTATGTCTCACTTTCGCAAAAACCAGTGACACCATTGAGTACCATTATTACTTCGCTTACAATATTTGCGGCAGTATCCTCCCTTCCCAAGAGTATTTTCCAACTCCCATCCCCCCTCCCCCCACCATCTTGAAATAAGACCCCCACAACATACCCTCTTGAACATCGCATAACCAAACCAACAAAATAGTTATCTTAATCCCAACATACCCCATTGATTGTGTATGCTCAATCCCCCTTTGCCAAGACGCAATGTTCCACCTGGTTTAGTGTATCCCGACTCATCCCCCCTCCCCCCAAAAAAATGTAACATCAAATATTTTAATTAAACAATGTTCTACCTCCCCTGCTCCACTTTTCATAATAGATAAGCCTCTATAAAGCCCCATATTCTTATTAGCTTTTAATTTCAGAATTGTGACAACCCTTCCAACAGTAAGCCCCAATCTATATATTTATTTATTTGTTTAGCAGATTTTTGAGACTTTTATAATCAAAGTAACCTCTCCCTTATCATCCAACTTCTCAATCCCCCTCTTAGTGAACTCAAACAACTATTCCCCTCTTATTTAGAGCTTAACCCTCAGCTCATTGAAGTCAAACTGTTATGTGGCCCATAGAAAATCTTTTGGGTCTACAGTGAAACATAATACAGGCCACTGCGTCTCCGATTTATATGTTGGTGGTTAGCATAAGGTTCAACATAAAGTCCACTATGAAATAGTGGATAAACTGCTAAGTTTCCCCTCTCTCAATGTCCAGGTATTGTCCCACCATCGAAATATCAAAGGTGACCAGAAGAAAAAGAAAAGCCATGCAGGTCTTGGGCGGAAAGGAAAAGAAAACGAGTCTTGCGGTATTTGGCGCGGTCGGCCATAATGCTCGCCCATGATTTGGGCTAGTTCTTGTTGTTCGTTAATAGATTCTCCGACCACATGAACTTACACAGAATAGAACAAAAAAGGGGGAGGGAAAAGGAAGGAGCTTTCAGCTACTGGACCATACTAAATAGGGGATCCAAGTAGAGGTGTGCGTAATATAATCAGATTACAAAATAAAGAAAAAAAAACATCCTCTCCTCAGGCAAATACCACTATGCAAATTAACTAGACTGTTGATCCTTCCTTCGGATACTCAATGATGAGTAAACAAATCAGGCTACATAGTGGGTAATTCTTCAGCTGCCAGGTCTGCATCTCCAAAGCTTCTCCAATTATCCTGATGTTGCACCATCAATTTAGCTGGGTAAATCATCCGGAATCGAATTCTAGCCACTATCAGCTTTTTAATGCAACTATGATAGGCTGCCCGCTTCTGTCTGACACTGACTGGCAGATCTTGAGAGAATCTGAGCTTGGCATCTTCCCATTTAATCTCTTGCAGCTCTTTAACTTTCCCTAGGATATGCTGTCAGTCAGTGTAATTTAAGAGCCGAATAATGAATGGCGTAGGCTTAGCCCCTGGAGGAGGTTGAGGTTTCAGCGAGCGGTGGGCCCATTTTACCTGGTATACTGTGGATTGTGGTGGAGGACCAGCTATTTTAGCCAAAAGCTTCTGTGTGAACTGAATTATGGCTGATCCTTCAGCTTCTTCAGGCAGCCCAAACACAACAATATTATTCCTCCTGTTTCTCCCCTCCAGGTCTTCTAGCTTACTGTCAACTTTATTCAGCCTCTGCCT
The DNA here is from genome assembly GCA_016271365.2 of Neoceratodus forsteri. Lineage (NCBI taxonomy): Eukaryota > Metazoa > Chordata > Ceratodontiformes > Ceratodontidae > Neoceratodus > Neoceratodus forsteri. The sequence goes on along the minus strand of JADMNL010000026.1, from coordinate 72,007,595 downwards.
TAATGTTACCACTTCTGGTTCTAATCTTGTCTGCCAATTTTCTAGTGAGGATGTACGGGCAGAAACATCCGAGATTTTCTTGTTTGTTTCTCTCAATTCCGCTTGAATATTCTTCAGGTCCAGGACAAATTCTTTAAATGAGTCTTTAATGCCAGCCATTTCTGCCAAAAAAGTGTCTTCCAACAGGGGAACAGAGTTGCTAGGTGACGCCACTGCCTTATTAGTGGTTGCGGTCTGTGTTTTGGTTCTCTTCCCCAATTTGTCTGGCATCTGTGGCAGTGTCTGGGCCGGGAGAGCCTGCCGCATTTCCGCATCCATTTTCACCCCCTTGGATGTTAAAAGCTGCTTCAGTTGCTTCTCTCAAACCCTCTTAGTTTTGGACAACTATTAGTGATGTTTAAGTGATCAATCTTAAATAAAACCTTACTAATTTTGGTAGTTTTGGAGAGTTCGGGGGAATCGAGTCGGTGAACGTCTGCTCAGGCTGAAGACATCACGTGATCTGGCTTATGAATATTTATTTAGACTCACAACTGCATGTAAACCCATCATTTGTTAGAATACTGTAGATAGTAGAACTGTGTGAAATTTTTAAATTCTTAATCCACCAGAATTACATAGAATTTCCAAAATTCTGCCAACTTCCATTGAATTCTGTCGGAAGCAGAATACCAAAATTCTGAAAATGTATTATAAAAAAACATGGATTAGCTACAACATCTTCGTCATGAGCAACAAATATGTACTGTTTGTCAATAGAATCTCACTATATCTGTGACTGTACAGTGGTACAATATCTGTATGCATTAAAGTTGTACCTCACCCTGAACCTTTTGAAAATAGGCACCTGCCTAAAGGATTCTTCGTGAAACAAAAAACTGAAAACTAAACTAGTGACCCACAGTTTACCTAATCCACAAGATGGCATTCCATGGTTTACACTAAAACACTATATGGAATCCCATGTAATTAAAAAGAATGCATTTTGGAAGCAGAATACCCATTCTGCACTAATTCCAGCAGTAGAATTCTATGTTCTGCACTGGCTCTAGTAGATATAGAAAGCATGTTTAAAGAAGTAGTGGATGTGGCAGTGAACATTTTATACCTATTCCTCTTTATCCCATTTCAGGTTGTTTATTTCAAAAACAGCTGTGAATACTGATGAAAAACTGGATCTACAATGCCAGTTTGACAACACTTTTGTCAACCAGCATCACATCAATGGGATTTATGCCAACCGCAAGTTGCAGTAGACATAAATCCCATATGTCTCCCGGTCCTGTTTTTCTATTGGGGGCTCTGCGCCCCGCACCCCTGTACTCTGGATTTTCAACTCCAGTTAGAGTTGATTCAGGGAGGGGGTGCAGGACCAGGAGACAGTGTGCCCCTGTCTCAGATGCACACATAGCAGCCTGTTGGCAAAGTGTTGATTTTGCCAACAACGAGGTATGTCGCTGTGTTTGTGTCGCCATCGGGTCAGCATACCTGAAAAACCTGGGGATAGCCATATTTAAAAAGCCACTGCTTAAATCATTTCAAATCCCCCAAATGCTAGAGCAGACGTGAAATGGGGGAGAAGGCCACCTTACATGACAACAGAAAAAGGGCAATCTAAAGTAGAATAAACCAGTACTGGTACAAACTTTTCACCCTAACGTGCACTGTTGCTTTACAAAGCAGCTGATACCTTGGGGACAGGCATGTCTCTACAAAGTTCTGCCTGTCCTATAGTCTTGGAAATGCCCCTCTCTTAAAGAAAATCTGTATGTCAACCTGCAGATCCAGTACTTATTCATTTTATGTTTTATGCTTAGACCATGCCAAGAACATTTGAGCTACCCACTGTAGCCCTGTCCCAGACCTGCCAGTTGATAATGTATAGTGGGCTACAGCAATTGCTAGTCTGTTAATGAAAGAAGAAGGAGCTGCTGGCATCAGGTTTTTAGAAGCTAAAAATCCAGCTTTCACTTTAGGAGGTAGTATATTTCAACTATATGGTGTCTGAGATTGTCCTAAAAGTTAATAAGGCCTTTAAGGATGTCTCTTGGTATAAGAGACTTAGAGCATGAGGTTCAGGCTAGAGGACTGTGAAGCAAAGCTGTTCTCTCTGCCCAAACTTCATGAGAAGAGTCTCCTATACAATAACAGGCATCCCTCAGAGGCTTAAGTTTTCAACAAATGATTTATACTAAGTTAAGAGGCTTGTTTTGATTTTTTAGTGTGTGCTTCTCTCCCCAGTACTGAACTGGAGTGCTTCCTCCTGACAATCCTGTGCGAGAGCACACTGTACACAGAATAAGTGAAACAGTGCCTCTGCTCACTGATTGGCTGAAATTATGTTAGTGATTTATACTCCTTTATCTCAGGTTGAGCAGCATCACTGAGAGACTTTTCAACAAGACACAGAACTGGGCTTTCAGACGTGCATTGGGGACTTGCACAATGATCATCCTGAATCCCTGGCAGCTACCTAAAGGACTGTCTATCATCCCCATCTGCAATGACTTATGGTGGATCTGGTGTTCTATAATGATGCATGCAACAGTATGTAATGGCTGAGTCATTATGTTGGCATAGATATATCCAAAACATTTCTAAATAGCAACCAAATATTTTGCCATGCTAACCCTACCAGATTCACACACCAAAATCAGAACCTGTTCCTGCAGCAGAACATGTGGAAATTCAGCCCGTTGTTTTTTTTTTTTATTTATTGAAATTTCGGATAACACCATTGAGGGCAAGCTCATTTCATAGGTTCCACATCAGATGAACAATACATATTGGGAAAGTATGAGATGGAGAACAAACAAAACAAGGAATTATACAAGACATTACAAGAGTGAATAACTAGAGAAGTTCCAATACATGTGGCATGGTACAATGTATTTCATGGTGCATATTTGATTAAAACCTGGAATTCAAAGGGTCATATTAGAGGGGGTGGGGTCTTATGAAACTACCCTTTACGGAAAATGAGAACACACTTTCTCCATAGTGGTCCCCAACTCAGCAGGCACACACACCTACAACCTCAGATATACCTCCCCCTCCCCGAAAAAAAGGCAAAACTGATTGTTTGGTCAGTACAGATCTGACTTACTTTATACAAAGAGATGTTTATGTTACTGTATGCATGAAAAAATCAAAATGGCCACTGGAACACCTCTATCTCTAGTTTCCATTTTATATAACATCCTTTCTTATGCACAATTTAGTTATAAAGGACAGCCAAGCTGTGATGCAACATCTCATTTTTAGTGAAGTCTGACTTAAGCTCACTTTGTGGCTGGTTATACTGAACTACAGGGAGGTGAAGTGATTTGCTCTGGGCCACGCTTAAGTAATGGGCTCTGGTGGAACTGGAACCTGAAATGCTGGATTCACCGCTGTGCATTCCCAACTATAAGGCTGCAGTGCCTCTATAACACAAGGTTATTGTAACTCATAAAAAAACTCAGTATAGTATAAAAAAGATAATTTTTCTCAAAGACAGATGTAAAAATAAAATCTCAGATGTTGAAAGGTTAATTAGCGGACTAGCTACTAACTGGAGGTTTCTGGATCTGTGGTCAGTGTGTTCAAGTGCCATGTTACTCACCTGTCATTAAGACAGCAGTAGATAATTGGATTGTACATGGTGGAGCTCATGGCCAGCCACATCACAGCCAGGTACACCTGTTGAATGAACCTCTCCTGATACAGCTCAGGGTGAAACTGGTAAAGAAGGAAATAAACGTGGTAGGGTAGCCAGCAGAGAGCAAAAGTACACACAACAACAATCATCATCTTCACGACCTAAGGAAAGAAAAGAAAAAGTCAGATGGTCAAGCAATCTGGCAGCCAAGCTGCAGGCCATCTTCATGAGATACATAATCCACTGAACTGACATAAAATATCTGTTTAATAAACACCATAATGTTTCCACATGTGACAATACAGGCTTATTTTACTGAAAATTACAATGTTTTATTAGATAAACATTGAAGTCATACTGCATATTAACAGCTGAGGAATTAATTTAAAACTTTCTCAGAGTAGTATACATATTATTACATATGCATTCCATTTCTTTTCAATAAAGTTGTAATAGTAAAACTAAACATATGATTGATACAAATCCATTAAATGACTGAGGACTCATCTTCATAAAGTATAGCTAAGTAACTCAGTCTGGAGTACTGGGTCTACTTAACATGCACAAGGTCCCTTACATTCAAGATGACATATTTGGGGTTTATGCAGTAGAATGGGTAAGGGAAATCCTAAATTGTGACTGATGCACAGGACTGTTAAAAAATCATTTTGTTTTCTGCTTTTAGGAATTTTTAAACAGTTTTCACAAACATGACAGGACACTGCTGGCTGTTCTATTTTGCTGTAATAGTTGCATTTCCCAGATGGTTGAAGATACTTGGCATTACCTCAATCCTCATAGCCCACATGCACATGTGATTATTACAATGCAGTGTATTGTATACTCTTTAGACCGAGTAGCACATCAAGTATCAGCCATACAAACCTCTTTCAAGTTCAGCACAAAAAATAACTTACATACATATTTTTATTTTGGGGGACTAGCGGTCCATTGAGTTCCTCCTTTCCACTTACTTAGTAGGAATATGCTGTCACCCCAATTTTCTTCAAAGTGCTTGTCTTGACTAAGCTTAAAGCTTATAGAATCAGCTTATAACACATGCTCTGGCAGTGTGTTCCAAGTCTAAAATATATTTCTTGCAGGGTAACAGAACTCCAAAAAAACAACAGGTAAGCAACTAAGTAAACTTGTGGCAACAGTGCCCAAAACTGCAAAATTGCTTTCCAAAAAGTGTTTTTTCCAGTAGGCACACAGGTACAAAGAAACCTGATGGAGATCCAATCTCACATGCTGGTGCTTGGCAGAGGTCTTTTGCCTCACTGGGGGGGGGGTCCCTTCTCTGTCTTTTACATCTCAAATTTATAGAGGCAGGTATATTTTATACCTAGTAAAGTACATTTTGGCTGGGCATTGGTAAGAAACAGTACACAATTTTTCTCTTTCAATGAAGATTTTCTACAAAAGGGAGTTTCACAGAAAAAAAAAGTTCCAAGGGCAAATATTGTGAAAGTGAGTGCTGTTATGTCCCATGGAATTTCACCTTTTTATCTGACCAGGAGTGTATGCATATCTACAAGACTTTAGATGTATCAATGTACCTTTTATTGGTAATGATACTTTCATCAGTAACTCTATGGGTGATTTCTGTAGTCTGTTCTAAAATTCTAACAGGTCATGGCAACATACTAGGTAAGTCCCGTACAGCCTGCAGCAGGCTGCTTAGGTTTGCAGATAACACTAAATTAGCCAGAATAGTGCACTTCCTTGAGAATGGGGACAAACATCAGGAAGACAAGAGTAAGTTTAGCCAAATGCAAGGTACTCAGCTTGGGAAGGAAAACCAGAGGCAGGTCCTACACACTAAGTTAGAGTCCTCTTGCTGCAAATGTGGTGGAAAGGACTTGGGAATCATAATAGACAGGTATAAAGCTGGACAAGTAGTACTTGGCCACTGTGAAGAGGGCCACTAGAAAGATGGGGTGGATCAAAAGGGGGGTGATCAGCAGACCAGTGGAAGTAGTCCTATCCCTTTACAAGGTGCTGGCCTGACCCAACATGAACTGCTGCATGCAGTTTTGGTTTAATTCATACAAAAATGCAGTTGAGAGGTTGCAACATAAGGGCAAAAGAAGTTGCCCATTTGCTAAATTGGTTCAGCTTCTATTCACTCCTTTGGCTTTGATACTTTGATCTAAACAATTTGGACATTTAACATGGGTACAAGTAGGGGTATGTGACACACCTCCACCTCTCCTTCCCCATCCTAGTTACTTTCCACCCTCAACCCCTCCTCCATTTCCCAGGACTGCTTTCTGTAAAATAAATGCCATCTCCTGAGCTGACACAGTACCAACAGCCTTTTGTTTTACAAAAAATTAACAGTCAAGGGGAATGGGGATAGTTTGACTGGTAGGAATTGAATGAGGTAGTGGAGAGGTTGGCTATTGGACTACCCCCTCCACCTAGAATGGGCTACAGTTTTTATATTAGCTTTACTGCAGTGTCAAAGTCACTTGAAGTGACCCAAAACTTCCAGTGGCCCTGAATCAAAGAGGAATGTGCCAAATTTTAGCACTTTCACTGAATGCAAATTTGGCATCAGCTCATCCGTAGTGCATCACAAGGCCACAAAAGTAATCTGTGCTACTGGGGTCAAAAGCTATAAGGAAAGACTGTAGGCCCTTAACATGTTTACACTGGAGAAAAGGAGGCTGAAAGTGGACATTAGGCATGTTTACATGGTCTGATCTCTATCATTGTGAGAGGTGCAGATCAGTTGCATCGGTGCAGACCAGGCTATGTAAACAGCCTGTGGAGTATTGTAGCTCTCTCCAGTGCAGTGTAAAATTATCACTGTTTTGGTGGGGAGCTATACTGGTCCAGGTGTTTTTTGCTAGTGTATAAACACACTGCTTTGTCTGCACTGGTGCAGCCCTGCAACACACCACGATGAACTGCCATATTTCCCTTGCACTCCTGTGTTGTCATCGCTAGCGGCTCAGTTGCTATTTATTTTTATATCCTCTGCATTTACCTTGTTGAGACCCTCAGCTAGGTATCCAGACAGACAATTTTATTTTTTTTTAATCCCCCAGCTCTCTTTATATCCAATTCATGTTTATTAGAAGCAAGTTCCCAATAAAGTTTACAAAAAAACTCTGTCTCAGAAAAAAGTGCAGACAGAACTTACAGCCACTTCAGATCAGCCCACCATGTCCCCCTCCTCCTGACCTTGGTGGAAATGTAGTCAAAATGTAGGAAGTTCAGCTGGTCTTCCTGCAACAATGCATACCTTCAGTGGTGTAAACGCCGGTCAACATCATTTCAGCTGGAGTGGCTGGTCAGTGGTGCAGGTAGCAGCACAACACAGCACTGTAAGTGTAAATGTATTTAAAATCTCAGTCTTTCAGAGGCTCAAATGTATCGATGAGATCAAACAGTCAGAAATGTTTGATTTGGTTTACTGCAGCAGGATGCAGGGATATGCCTGGAAACTCAGGGTGGCAAATTCATGAATAACATTAGGAGGCCCATTTTTCCTTAAGGATGGAGAACCTATGGAATAGCCAACCAGCTGAGACAGTGGACATACTGAGCAGGATTAATATTTTAAACTTCAAGGACCACTCCTGATAAATCCTTACAGGGTTACATAGGGACGTTTGGCATCTGGAGATGGATTTTGCTGAAATCAAATAAGTTTAAAATATTAATCTTCAGTGTCTGTGCCTTTTTTTATTTCTGGTTACTCTTGCAGTTTCACCACCAATTAAAGATAGCACCTTGGCTGCACTGGAGCACGCAGTTTATTTTTAGTTTTTGGAGACAGTGCATAAGTGACTGAGGATAGTACAGGCCTTTAAGGTAAGCCATCACAAATGTATGCACTCAAAGGGAATCACTGGATGCCCTAGGTATTGGAGTGGGTAGGAGATCACAATTAGTTAGTACATGTTTGCAAAGCAGACTTATTTCATCCTTGCTTATGAAGTGGCAGGGGTGATATGATATACCAAGAGTCCTCTCCTACCTTAACCCGTGCTATGCCGTGGACTGATACATCAATTCAAAATTCCTATATGTTCTAATTCTGTTGTCAGCCTAAGGGCTAAATGACTGTGTTACTGTGTTTAAAGGTTTCTGTATGTAACTAGCACAAGTTATTTGCTATGCTTTGTAGCCTCATGGTCAGAACACCGAGCTGTGAAAAGCACTGTGCAGGATTTTCAGATTCTGCTTCCACATGAATTCCACGGAATTTCAGAAGTTCTGCCAAATTCCACAGAATTCAGTCAGAAACTGAATTCCAAAATTCCAAAAGTAGAATTTGTTTCCCCAAGAACTGCAGATTAGTAGTCCACAGTTTGCAAAAAGTGCAGAATATTATTCAGTGGTTTATGTAAAATGTGGATTAATTTTCTGCAAACTGTGAATCAGAAAATCCACTGAATATTATTTCATAGTTTACATTGAAATGCTTTTCAAAACTCTGCATAATTAAAAAAGAAATTTCAAAAAAGTGTTTTGAAAGCAACATTGCCATTCAGTAGGAATCCCACATTCTGCACAGCTCTAGAAATGAACCAAATACCTGGATATGAATTTCCCTCACTGACATTCACTCACTGTGTGACCTTGGGCAAGTCACTTTACCCACTGCCTCTCTCTCTGTCTTTATTTCCTTCTCCATATTTAACCCCTGTGGGTTCCTTATGCCCCTCAATCTCACTGTGGGTGCCTAATGCCTGTTGCCAACTTTTTTTTTCTTTACAATGTTTGACCAGGAAAGGCACTGTAGGTGGAGACTTGCTTCAAGGTGTGTCCTGGGAGCACAGGAAAGTTAAGTGACATGCTCATGGTCAGACAGTATGCAAGTGGTGCCTGTAAGTCACATCAAGTTCTCCTGGTTTGCAGCTCAGTGCTGTTAACCACTATGCTATACTGCCTCCTGTTCGTGAACTGCATAAGGGCCTCTGTACTCCATTCAATTTAATAAATGAATGGACAATATGTTCTATATCTATTTAATATATTTTATCATTTATTGTTGATGTTCTCATCTCTGGCTTGGCCCTGTTCCCCTGGTTCAGCCCAACCACAACCCCTGTATCTATGGTGTTTACCTCTCTTTGGCTTCCAACCCCACAGCATTACCCCATGCCAGTCCTGGCTGATCCAGACTCAAACTTCCTCCTGAGTATGGAGGCAGGAGAACCCTGTGTGTGGATAAAGTGGTTAGTGGTAGGAATCAGGGTCACAACATGCCTAAGATCACACTGTCTGAGCCAGGGCTGTTCCCATGTTCTGGTACTCCCCACTCCTGGGGATGTCAGCATGCTAGGAGCTCCAAGCCTGCACATGCAAAGTGTGCTGGAGCAGAGCCCAGCTGATGTCCCCACTACTCATGGTACCTCCACTGCACTGCCACCCTTGGTCACCCTGGCAGTAGTGTTGTAACAGAGGCAGTGAAAAAGAGCATCTTCTGGGATGCTTAATCTTCTTCCCCCCTTCTGGATTCCAGTGACAGAGGCTTGCTTCCAAACAGTGGTTGCCAATTACCAAGCGTGGTAGAGCGACTGCTGTGCCAATAGGCCTGCCTTATCTATTTACTATATTTAATATATAATGTATGGGAGCGCATTATTACCATTAAAAATCTGCACAGTTATTTCCTGGTAATTTCATCACTATGATGACAGGGTGTTGTTAACCCCTGTTGAGTATGTCATAGTGATGGGATTACAGCCGGAATCAATCTACAAATGTACGCATTTCAAGTAGCAGCTCACAAGGAACTGCTGTAGTGGTGAGAGCTGGCATTACGGAGAGTGGTGCTATTGGAAAAAAAGGAAAAAGTAAGGACTATCTCTGTATTTTAATGCACAGGCTGGTTATCCCATATGCTGTAAAAGCTAATGTATGGGTTTTGCATTGGTAACCTCACTGAAATCACTTCTCAAGGTTACCATGCCAACAGAAAACCTCTCAAGCTTCACTCTTGAGGTTTACAGAGTTGTCAGAGTAACATCTTGAAGTGATTACAGCATGGTTACCGATAAAAAAACAATATATTATCCTCTATATGTTTAACATAGGGCCATCCCTTTTGTCTCCTCTGGCAAATGCTAAAAGTGCCCCCTCCCTGATTTAGTCTTAAGATCTGAAAACTTAAGAAAAAAAAATCAAACCCAAATAAGACATTTTGCCTTTGAGCTGGGAGTTCTTTTTTGTGGTTGTCCCTTTCATATCTCCCACAGTGTGTGCTTCCATTACAAAATACTGACTTAAAGGTCACAGCCTCTGCATCAGTTTCATTTTTGGATAGCTAGGACTTCAGCACAGGCTCTGCCTTTGATACGTCACCTGTGATGCAGCTTGAGTCATATACAGATGTGATAGCAGCATTTATTTTATTCAGTAATTATGATTCATTTGTCCCATGTCTACCTCGCAGTGTTCATGGTGTCTGCTGGGTTGCCAAGATTCACAAGTGGAAATAAATATTGGTATCTTAGTTTTTTCCTCTATGGTCTAGTTTTTGTACTGTTCAGTGATTGTGTTGTGCTAAAGCACAGTACACTTTGTATGAGGTTCCTCGTTTGCTTCCATATCTAGTCTAGAGAGGCAGTTTGACCATGTGGATAGAATTCAGAGCTACAGTATGAACTTGGAAACCCATGTCTGAACCTCACAAGTGCCTCCCAGAGCATAACATCTCTGTAATCATTCTCTAATCTACTGTAGCAGTGTCAACTTAGTGGTAGGTTGCAAACTTGGATCTTGGGCTGGAAGATCAGAAGGTCATCGGAGCTAGTCCCTCACCAGCAATATGAGTTAGTACCAAATACTTACAATGTAGTGCAGTACTGTGAGCGGTGGGGGGGAGGTGTTGCACTGTTGAGGTGCTGTTCTTCAGATAAGATGTTAAACTGTGGTCTCTTCTGCCCATCATTCTTGAGTTACAGATCAAATGGCACTGATTGTAACAGATGGGGATTCCTCCAGTGTCCTGCTCAACATTCCCCCTTTCAATAAGACATGTCCATGTAACCCACCTTCCAATATGCACCTGACAACAAGCTCTTTTCCTGGTCATAAATTACAGATAAAATAAAATATCTCTGCGTTGTTTTAAACTTTCTGAATGCCTGAAAAGCATCAGTAGTCTCTTCACTCCCTCTGTTGGGCTGTAAAGCATGTTGGTATACAGCTTGTATGAAATGTGCTATATAAAACCAAATTCCTTTCTTTAGCCCATTCCCCAGTGGATAACTGCTCAGGTTAATCTATCTTTATTTAAAAAAAAGACTTGCTGAAAATATAGTACATGTGCCCTTTTTGCTTTACCGTAAAATAGGTTTAATGAGAGAATGCCTTTAACAGAATTAACAATGAAACACTGTTGGTAAACCTTGGACACTAAATTAGGAAACACACTGTTTCTTAAAGCAACAGTGGAGTGAAGCTGGGTAAAAAATATGACCCTACCTTTTTAACTGTAACATATTCCAGACTTCTTTCAGTTTTATTTCCTGGTAAAGGTGTCCAGTTCTACCAGAATTTAAGTACTTTTTTAAGTGTTTTAAATTACCTTTTTCTACAGAAAAAAGATAGCTTGCTTTGTCTTAAAAATTGCATTGTAAAATTGACAAGGAGTTAGGTATAGCTATATATATGTGCAAAAAACTGCGTTAATGCATCATTTAGGGTTCAAACAAAAAAAGTCGGGAAATGAAAACTCTTTAGGGTTGCCTCCCCCACCCGCCAATCACCCCCAGATTGACAGATGCGGGTGTCATTGAGGTTGTGAAACCTAAACGTCACCCCATTCCATGTGTAATCATATTGAGAAGGGACAGCAAAAAAGAATGGGGTGACATTTAGGCCTCACAACCCCAATGACACACAACATCATCATTCAATCTGGGAATGACTGGCAGGTTGGGGGAGGGGCAAATCTAAAGATTTTTCATTTCTCAACTTTTTTTGTTTTAACCCTAAATGACGCATTAATGCAGTTTTTTGCATATAATTTCCCTACTTTTTGAGAAAGAATACAAAATTAAGTACTTGTGCAAGTTAGTGGAAGTGCAGGCCCAACCAACCTATGGAACTTTGTGGGAGCATGGGCCCTTCAGGCCCTGCATTCCAACCAGCTTGTAAACATATGTGTACCATCAACACCCGTCAAATTTCAATGTAAAATACCAAACCATGTCCGAGATATAACATGTAAAAGTTTGAGATTTTCATTCATCAGAGATGCAGAATTCCATACCTGTTAACATTTAACAGGCACAATGACTGAAAACTACATCCATGACACTAAGGCTAGGTACCCTATCAATTTCAAGCCAGCAGCACAATGCAAAATACTGTCCGCAACACTTAAATTGCATCACATAATATCTCTGCAAAAAAAATTTCTCCATCACATAAACACCATAATTCACATCTACAGGACATGCTGAGAACACCCTCCAAATTTCAAGTAAAAAGACCAAGCCGTTTCCGAGATATAACATGTTAACATTTGAGATTTTCATTCATCAGAGTTGCACAGTTCTGCACCTGCTGACATTTCACAGACACGACTGAAAAGTGCATCCATGATACTAAGGCTAGGTACCCTATCAATTTCAAGCCACCACAACAATACAAAACACTGTCCGTAAAGTGTAACGTGTACCACACAATATCTCCATAGGAATATATTGTATGACATGTAAACATGGCAATTGACATCTACAGGGCATGCCATAAACACCCTCCAAATTTCAAGTAAAAAGACCAAACCATTTCCGAGATATATAATATTAAAGATTAGTAAAATTGGCCTATCTAATGCATTATAAAATCTGTCCATCTTGTCCCTGTCTCACGATCAAAGATCGCAATCAAACAATCTCACGATCAAAGAATTTGTAGGTTCATGATCAAAGAATAAAAAGTGCTGAAAATCAAAATTTTGAGACAAATGTGGCAAACCAGCCCCATGGTTCAACAGTACAAAGCCCCCAGATCAGAACCCACCCTAATTTGTCTTCCTAGGCCACCCCTGGGCTAAGAAATTAGCATTTTTCAAATGGCCATCTTGTCCCTTGCTCGTGATGCAAGATCACGATCAAAGAATATCACGATCAAAGAATTTGCAGGCTCGCGATCAAAGAATTTGCAGGCTCATGATCAAAGAATAAAAAAATGCTGAAAATCAAAATTTTTACACAAATGAAGCAAACCACCACTATGGTTCGACAGAACGAAGCCCCCTAAGCAAAACTCACCCTCACTTGTCTTCCTAGGCCACCCCTGAGCTGAGAAAAGTGCATTTTTCAAAGAACCATCTCGTCCCTCACTCACGATGCAAGATTGTGATCAAAGAAACTCATGATCAAAGAATTTTCAGGCTCATGATCAAAGAAATTGCACGCTCATGATCAAAGAATAAAAAATGGTGAAACGTGAGTTTTTGGATGATTTAGATGAAACCACTGCAATGCCTTGATAGAACAGAGCCCCCTGATCAAAACCCATGCTCATTTGTCTTTCTAGGCCACCCCTGAGCTGAGAAAATTGTATTTTTGGGTTACGATGCAAGAGTGCAATCAAAGAATCTCACAAAGAATTTGCAGGCCCGCGAACAAAGATCGTTAGAGAGCCACGATCAAAGAATTTAAAAGCTTATAACTCTATTTTTTGACCATTTTGGATGAAACCATAGGTGTGGTTCGATCGATCAGAGCTCTCTGAGTAAAAGCCATCCAAGTTTTACTTCAGGAGTGACCCCTGAGCCGAGATATTTGTGTTTTTATGATAGTAAATCTAAAAACAAGATGGCGGACCTCACAATCAAAGAATTTTCGGGGACAAAGATTCTTGAATCATGAGGCTGCAAATTCTTTGACCGCCAGGTGGGACAAGATGGCCAGAACCTCATTCTTTGTTCACAAAACATACATATAAATTTTCCCTTTGACTTATAATGGGAAATTAAAAGTGGCATAACTTTGAATGCCTTAATATTTTTTCACCAAATGAAATGTGGCATATTCGGCCACCAAAGCTCTTTCAAATGAGCCATCTCGCAGAGCGGTACACCATACGATGGTCACGCAGGGCCACATACAGAATCCCAAAAGCTACCTCCAAAAATGGATAATTTTGCATTTTTCAGTGTTTTGGTGCACAAAGACCATAAGTCTGACTGAAACAAAATTTGGCAGATCAAGAGATCTACCATTCCCCACCTTGCATGTCAAATTTCAGGCAAATCCATTGAATGGGTCCAAAGTTATTAACGTGCAAAATTTTGACTTTAACATAGAAGAGACATCTCAACTATAAATATAGTGCGTGCTAACTATATATATATATATATATATATATATATATATATATATATATATATATATATATATAATGGTGCCACTGTAGTTAAGGTTGAGTAGACAGTTTAATGTTAAACACCAAATTTTGCACTCTGATAACTTTGCAACCATTCAATGGATGTGCACAAAAGTTGGAATGCACCGTCCCATTGGGTAGATCTCTAGAGTGCCCAGTTTCATTTTGTGCAGCGCTTAGTGAAAAAAGAGTAAAAGTCATGTATTTTCACCCATTGTTGTTGATTTTTCCTCACTGTGCTGTGGTCACACTGTTTGGAATTTTGGTCTGATATTTTCAGGGTAGAAAGAGCTTGCCTCAAAGAATAGTTGGTTTGATGAAAAAATATTAATCCTTTCCAAAGGTATTCAGTTTAGAAATTTCAGGTTCTGAGCATGCTCAGTTCAATCTTTTGGATTAGCTACACAGCTTTGAACAAGGATTTGGGCTCTTGAACAAGAATTTTGACAGCTCATGAACAGGGATTCATTCAATCCTTGTTCGAATGAAAAAAATCCCTGTTTGTGAACCACCATTTTATTTTCAATTGTCTTCAAAACAAAACCTAGTAACTTGCACCAGGGATGTCTCCTGTACACACCGAAGTATGGGTTTTGTTCAGAGTGACACCCTCTACAAACCCATGACTGTGGTTCAGTTTACTTCAGTCAAAAAATGGGCATTTTTACATTTAACAATCCTTGTTTGTGACTCAGTTCTGGTCCCAGTTCATGAGATGTCAAAATCCTTGTTTGTATGTGAATGACCAGATGGCCCTATCTTGCGAACAGGGATAGACTCGCGAAGAGGGAGTTTGACAGCTCATGAACAGGGATTCGGTTCCCAGACAAGGATTTTAGCACCTCTCAAACAGGGATTGTAAAAAGGAATCCCTGTTCTTGAACTGTGAAAATCCTTATTCATGAGCTGTCAAAATTCTTGTTCATAAGAAATCCTTATTGGTGAGCTGCCAAAATCCCTGTTTGTGAGGTGGTGACCAGATGGCCCTAAAAATCCCTGTTCATGAGCTGTCAAAATCCTTGTATGTGAGTTGACGACCAGATGGCCCTACCTCACAAAAAGGGATTGGCTCACGCACAGGGATTTTGACATTTCATAGCGAGTCGGCTCACGAACAAGGATATTGACAGCTCACGAATAGGGATTTTTAAAGGTTGATGTTTCTTTACCACCTCACTGCAAAGAAACAGTTAGGACTTTTGGCTTGAAATTTGCAGAATAGAAAGGGGGTATTCCAGAGATGTGACATATGCTGATTTGGCGTCAAAATTTGCATCGGTTCCATAGTTATGACATTCTGAAGTTGAGGTATTTTCATAGGATAACATTGCAGTGAACGTGGTGCCTTTCGGTGCCTATATCTCAAAAACAGTTTGAGTTATGGATTGTTTGCTAAGTGCAGCATGTACTAAGCATGTGTGCAGGTTACCAGTCCATGATTACAACTGTAGTGGAGTTTTTTTCCAAAGTTGTTATGGTTACTGAGATATTGCACCATTTGCAGCATAAGGCTTTCTTGGAATGTGTCTAGGGCTGTGCTATGTCTTTACAATTATAGCTAGGTGGGACTGCATTATGTAGTAATCAGACTGCTGGGCCATCAATTATGCAACGCTGGGAGTACAGGGCCCTAGGGAGATGACAGTACATTACAGTGTCTGTCCACTTATAGATAAATAGGAGCACAGGGTCCATAGGGCACTGCGCTCCCAAAAACTGATACCATCGGGGTGCAGGGACTGATGGGCTCTGCGCTCCCAACACCATATAAGGGTAAGATTACACTTTCTCAAAAGTAAAGAAATTCATTGCAAAAAACGTCATTATTGCATCAGTTAGGGTTGCAGTGACAAAAGTAGGGAAATGAGGCATTAGGGTACATACCATAACACCCCCTCACCCTACCACACCACCCCCACCCTCCACAGATGAACAGGTGATAGGGTGTGCCTTGGGGTCATTGGACCTAACTCTCACCCCATTCTCCCATACTGTACCATGTCAGCATTCTCACACATGGAATGGGGTGAGAATTAGGGCTGACAACCACAAAACACACCCCACCACCTGTTGGTTTGTGAAGGGTGGGGGTGTTAGGCTGTCAACCCTAATGCCTCATTTCCCTACTTCTGTTGCTTCAACCCTAATTGAAGTTTTTTTTACAGTGAATATATTATAGGGGTGCAGTAGCACCCCTATAGTTAGGGTTGATCAGGTACTTTAATGTTAACCCCAAAATTTTGCACATTATTAACTTTGCAACTGTTTAATAGATTTGTATGAAGTTTGGAATAGAGGGTATTGGGTGGTAGATCTCTTGATTTGCAAAGCTGCATTTTGATCGTATTGTCAGATTGCGTGCAGCGAATTGTGAAAAAACAAATTTTTTACCATTTTTTTATTTTTCCCTGTTCTTTCATCATCGCGCTGCAACCACACCATTTGAAATTGTGACCTGAAACTTCCAGGGTAGAAAGGAGTTATCCTAAGGAACAATCCAACATTGGTTTGGTGAAAAAAATATTAATATGTTCTAAAGTTACTAAATTTTAAACATTTGGGTTCCGAGGATGCTCATTTCAGTCTTTGGGATAGATGCACAGTTTTGATTAAGGATTCCTGGTCATGAAGAGCTGGTGAAGAGGTATTGTGAAGAGGGATTGTGAAATCTCAGAAAATCCCTCTTCATCAGCCACCATCTCCTTTTCTTCCTTAGCAAGAGGAAAAAACCAAACCTAACAACTTTCCCAGGGTCATCTTTCCTAAAAACCAAGGCATGGGTTTTGGCGAGGGGGATGTCCTCTACCCGCCCATGCCTTTGTTTTTTGTTTTTTTACTTTAATAATGGCACTTTTACACTTTAAAATCCCTTTTCACAATCCCTTTTTTGCCAGCAGATCTCTTTTTACCAGATCAGCTGGCAAAAAGGGATTGCAAAAAGGGATTCTTAAAGCTAACTGTGCCATTTTCCCTGGTGACTAGTGAACCCCCTGACTCCCTTCAAAGATTCATTCCCTGGTGTTTAGTGGCCCTCCATCCTCTGATCTCACTCCCCTGTTTGTTGTTTTTTATTTCCCAACACCGGGATGCCCATCCCCTGTGTCAGATACCCCGTCCGCAGTCCATTACTTTGAAATGTGCTGATATCGGGGGGCCCAATCCCCATGTCAGCTTTTATCTCCTTAACCCCCCTCCCAGTAGCTGTGGACACTGGGGAACCCACCCCCAGTGTTTGAAAATGTATGTTTTTTTTTATGTACCTGAAAAAATAGAAAACAGTCCTTCAACACAGAATCCTGCATCAAACTAGTCTGCCCCTCTATGCTCATTTTTCACTGACATCTGGGTGCCCAATCCCCATGTCAGCATGCATCACCCCCCTCCACTACTGTAGCACACTGGAAGCCCTCCCCAGTGTGCTTAAATGTGCTTAACTGTGAAATAAAGTGTGAAAAAAGAAAACTGTCCCCGACATCCTTTTTTTATGCAGAATCCTGCATTGAAATTTTCAATGCAGAATCCTGCATCAAACTAGTCTGCCCCTCTATGCTCATTTTTTGCTGACTTCAGGGTGCTCAATCCTTGTGTCAGCGTGTACCCCCCCCCACTACTGTGGAACACTGGGAGCCCACTTCAGTGTGCCAAAATGTGCTTTTAAAAAAAAACTGTGAAAAAAGAAAACTGTCCCTGGTGTCTTTTTTTACCTGAAAAAAAGAAAATGGTCCCTGGTTGTCCCTGCTGCCACCCTTCCCCATTCTGACCATCTATCTGTGCATCCACCTCCCCGCATTACCCCTTACCCTATACTTACCTCCAGAAGTTGATCACTGTCATCTTCTGTGGAGCAGGACATGTCCGCACTCTTCAAAGCCAAACTGCACACTGAAGAATCAAAGTAAGCTCCTTATAATGGCAGTCAATGGGGTTTTTAACTTATGTTGATATCTCAGCCATTTTTAGGAATTTTGGCCCCAGATTTTCAACGTGGGGTTTTTGGGAACCCATCTCATGAATACTGGCACTGTCATTTTGTTACTTGGGCCTGAAAGATGATTTTGTGGTCCCTGCACGGAATCACCTTTTGGGACAGATTAATGAAATGATAGTGCCACTGTTCATGAGGAGGGGGTCCCAAAAAGCCTATTTTACAAATTTGGTGAAAAAATTCCAAAAAATAACTGCATTATGAGCATGTGTTGCACAGTTTCTACACATGCTTGTAACTTTGCCAATTTTTAATATTTTTATTACAGATTTTCAACATTGCCATTTTTCACACCTCCTTATGAACAATACAGCTGTCATTTTTCACATCCTGCCTGAAACATGTTTTCACACCTGTGGCACAGAATGGCATGGTTGCTGTGCCAAATTAACTTTCAGGATAGATTATCAAAATCACAGTGCCAGCATTCATGAGGGGAGGTCCCAAAAAGCCCATGTTGAAAATTTGATGAAACAATACCAAACAAGCATTTGTCAATGCCAAATGTTGTCTCGCTGGCATTGGCTTTGGTAGTGCAGGAATTAGAGATGCATAATAGGAATGGCAGTGAGGTATTGATTTGACGCCACCCTCACCCCCACCCTGGAGAGAATCATTTTCAAAATAGGCATTTTGGGACCTCCCCTCATGGACAGTGGCACTGTGATTTTGTTAATCTGTCCCAAAAGTTGATTTCCCACAGTGACCAGCCATTCTGTGCCATAGGTGTGAAAACACATTTTGGGCAGGATGTGAAAAATTACAGCTGTACTGTTCTGTACTGGAGGTGTGAAAAAATGCCAGTGTTGAAAATCTGGCTTGAAAATTTTGCACATTTGTGAAGCTACAAGGGTGTGTGGAAACTGCACAATGCATGCTTGTAACACAGTCATTTTATAGACTTTCATCACCAAATTTTCAACATATGCATTTTAGGACCTCTGCTCATGAAGAGTGTCACTGTCATTTTGTCAAACTGTCCTAAAAACTGATTTCGCACAGCAACTGTGCTATTCTGCACCAGAAGTGTGAAAACACATTTTGACCAGGATATGTAAAATGCCAGCTGTACTGTTGATAAGGAGGTGTGGAAAAATGCCAGTGTTGAAAACTTGGAGTGAAAATATTACAAATTCACTAAGTTATGAGCGTGCATGGAAACTGCGCAATGCACACTCACAAAACAGTCATTTTTTGGATTTTTTTTCACCAAATTTGCAACATAGGCTTTTTGAGAGCCCACTTCATGAATAGTGGCACTGTCATTTCGTTAATCAGTCCCAAAAGGTGATTCTGCACAGTGACCGCAAAATCACCTTTCTGGACTGAATAATACCATGACAGTAACTGAATTCATGAGGAGGGGCCCCAATAATCCCATGTTGAAAATTTGGTGCCAAAATTCCTAAAAATGCCCAAGATATGCACCAAAGTTGAAAAAAACTCTATTTATGCCATTATACAGCTTACCTGGCATTTCATCAGTTCCCGGTCGACTCTGAAGAGTGCAGGCATGTTCCCGGTGCACCGAAGATCTTTGCACCAGACTCCAGAGGTAAGTATGGGGTAAGGAGGGGGGTGGGGAAGGAGCAGGACAGACTGAGAGGGACCATTTTCTTCTTTTACAGGTTAAAAAAATGTTGCGGGATGGTTTTTGTTTTACAGGGGCATTTGGCACACTGGGGTGGGCTCCCAGCATGCCATCTGAGTGTTTGGGGGGCTAGCCAGTGGGTGATTGGGCACCCCCACTGGCACATACTGAAGCAGCTCATAGTACAGCAGGATCTGTAGATCTAGAAGAGCAAAGCCTTTTGGTAGCTATGGCACAGAGGGAACATGCTAAAGAAGGTATCCCTATTGTTAGTAATAATTTGAACCCAGCTCCTGCTGGAAATTCTGCCCCCTCAGAGACCCTCATGGATACTGCCCTTCCAACCTGCTGAGCAATTAGCAACAGTGGAGATAGGACCAGAGGAGTTACCTATACCTGAAAGTGAACAAGCAGAAAATGAGACTGATTCAAGAGAGGTTATGACAGTTGTGCCTGTCTCAGATAATGCCATCATGCCCCCGCCACCCCCCTCATGGGGAGGGACCAAAAGAAAATGGTAACTAGGAGAAAGCAGGTCTGGATGCAACCAGTGCCTAAAGTTTCAAAATTTTCCATTATTCCTACGCAATATAGATACCAAGCATTGGCTGTTTTCACTGAGGGTTCTGGAAATTAGTTTGAGAGCTCAGCTGTGGAACCAAACAGAAAAGAGGGTAATTCTGATTCATATTCAAGTGATGTAGGAGATAAAAGGGAACACGCACTACAAGGATGCTCCAAAGTAACAAGGAAAAAGTTAAGAGCATCAGCAAAAAATAAGAAAACAAAGCCACCATGATGAACTGACCTCCCCCTTTATCTTTTGCATGCAACAACAACTAAAGCTGCTCTCTATTAATGTTAATAGTATCAAAAATGGAGTAAAGAGAGATTTTTTCCCGTACCTTAGAAAAAATAAAGTAGACATATTTATACAGGACACCCGACTGCATACCTCCCAAGAAGTTGCAAAAATAACAAAAGAATGGTATTTAGGAGTGTCGTTTTGGTCATTGGGTTTGATTGCCTGTTCTTGAGTGGGCATACTTTTCTCCATTCTGGCTCAGGTGGTAAAAATATTGGATTTAGTACCAGCTAGAGTCCTACTTCAGGACATAAAATATAATGGAAACTACTATAGGTCAATCAACTAACTAAATAGAAAACAACTGCACCTGGGTGAGTTGGGGTGCTCTGTGACAACAGTAAACTAGAAGAAAAAACAGTCACAGCACTCACCAAGACACAGGAAAAAATCTGGAGCCAGATATCTCTTGGTAAAAACCATTACCTCCATTTATTAAGCTATATACATCACAACTAGACCAACTCGATGAGTTGAAACGTTAGATCTTTTCTTCATGTGGCTCTCCTTAGACTGTTGGTCTAGTTATGATGTATATGGTAAGACAGCTACCACAAGAAAAATATTTTGTGACATGTCATTTCTGCA
This sequence comes from Neoceratodus forsteri, assembly GCA_016271365.2. Taxonomy (NCBI): domain Eukaryota; kingdom Metazoa; phylum Chordata; order Ceratodontiformes; family Ceratodontidae; genus Neoceratodus; species Neoceratodus forsteri. The sequence continues at coordinate 71,986,561 of JADMNL010000026.1, read as the reverse complement.
AAATACAATCCAACTAGTGGCCCTGATGGACATGTATTACAAAAAACAGGTAAAGCTGATCCGACCTTTCAGAATGGAAACCTTACCATGAGGATTGATTTTTTTTTCTCAGCAAAAAGCTTTTAATCCATATGGCAAAAACAGAAGCTGTGGAGTACTCTGACCACAGTGAACTGTATGTGACTATAGGGCCTCCATCAAATAGACATGGCCCTGGAGTCTGGCATTTTAACTCATCACTGCTGCAATTAGAATATATTAAGCAACAAATTCCGCACATGGTAATTGAAAAAAAAACTGTGGGAAATATACGATAATCTTTCTTTATGGTGGGAACATTTAAAATTAGATTTGAGACAACTATTGATTTCACTTAGTAAAGCAAATAGAGATTCAGAACACATATAGTATCAAAGGAATAGACAACAGCTACAACATTTAATGAGTATAGCACAGCACACAAAGTATGATTATGCACAACAAATCAAAGTTATCCAACAAAAAATGAAGGACTTTCATAATAAACAAACTGTCTCTTTGACCATGCAACAAAAATATGGGACCCAAGGAAAATTTGCTAATGTGTGCCCTTTTTAAGTTGTGCTGAAAGGGTGAGAAAGAAACAAATGGATTCAATCCTAGATGATAAAAATGTACTGCAAACATCGCAGCAGGATATTTTAAGAACTGTTACTGATTATATGGGAGACTTATTTAGTAAACAGACTGATGATGTGCAGAGCTTTTCAGCACTATTTAGTTCAATTCCCATTCCTGAATGTCCTGCTGAGATTCAGAATACTATTATACATCCCATTGTTCCCCTAGGCAGTATCATCTCTCTACATAGGCAAAGCTCCACGTAAAGATGGACTTACTGCAGAACTTTATAAATTCATAGGCCCAGAAATTTTTAAGGAACTGGCAGCAGTATATAATTATATTCTTGCCACAGATAGCATCCCACTTGGTATGTCCACAGGACTGATAACTTTTCTACATAAAAAAGGAGATAAAAAATATCTAAATAACTTGAGGCCCATTAGTCTTTTAAATATAGGATTTGAAATCCTTACGAAAATATTAAATGCCAGGTTATCACTGGCATCCACTTTTGTAATATCTCAGGCTCAGGCATGTGCCATCCCAGGAAGATCTATGGTTGATCATTTATTGTTATTATGAGAGGTGATAGAAACAAATAACCTAGTAGGCTTGAAAGGATATATTTTATCCATAGATCAAAAAAAAGTATTTGATTTGGTTAGCCATAATTTCTTATGGAATACACTAATTTATTACGGGATGGCTGTCATTTTTGTAACATGGCTAAAGTGTCTATATAAAAATGCAATAATCACTCCTATAATTAATGGATTTTTTGGAGCCATGGTTTCTGTCCACAGAGGAGTGAGGCAAGGATGCCCCCTTAGCCCACTCCTTTATGTTTTTAGCATAGATCCATTATTAAGGCTCTTGAATGATGTACGTTTTTTTACACCTATAAAAATGCCACAGCAAAGGCTTCCTGTTACTGCCATCACCTATGCTGATGACTTATGTCTGTTGTTAACAGATGCACCTGCGGTAGGGATGACAATACAATTTTGTAGTCTTTATGGTAAGGGCTCAGAGGTATTTTTGAACACTATGAAATGTAAAGATAGGGAGTTAAGGAAGGATTCTACATCTGTTATGTAGGTTGCAGGGATTTCTATAACCAGTGAGCCAATCAAAATTCTTGGAATAGAATATGGGTCTGATCTGATGAATTTATTGAACTGGGATAAAAAAAATACAACATGAAAGGGAAATGGTCCTAGGATGGAACAAATGGAGTATGAGTAAACTCAAACAAGTTTATTTAGTAAAAGCTTATCTTCTGCCTGTTTTCCCTGTTTATTAGCTCAGTTTTCCCCCACCTAAGGATAAGGAAACTACCATTCTCTGTATGTTTTTTCAAGCTATTTGGGGCAGCAGACTCAATCCTATCAAGAGAAATATTCTGTATTTGCCTGCAAAGAAAGGTGGGTTAAATATTCTTAATCCCATCCTGTTTTTCTTTTGCCATTTTCTATTTTTTTAATTTCAGGCCCCTATGTGCACAGGAAAAGACATCTTGGTCAAGTTTACTCCAGCATACAACAGCATAGCACACTGCATTGCAGGAAATAGCACACTCACTAGCTATATATAACAAAAGAAAAAAATGGCTTAACACAGGAGAAACAGGAAAGAAGTCAGACATGTGGGGAGTAGTACAATGCACTGACTGTGGGGCAGCAGTCTTCTGGGAGACTTCCTGGAGGCTGCAATGCTGCCCTATTTGTAGGCACCTCTCTGGCCTGAGGGAAGAGGTTGCTCGTCTCCAGGCTGACTTGGCTAGGATTCGTGAAACCTTCTCCCCCACCCAGGGACCACCAGGGTCACTGCCGCTACCTCAGAGGTTGCCAAGAAAGAGGAGCTGTTGTATTAAGGTGGGCTCAGGGAAGGAGAAGGTGGTAGAACAGAGGCACATTCCTCCAGTTGTACCTCTCCAAAATTCATACGCTCTTCCGGTGGAGAGTGATTCCTCTATGGAGGCACCTGCAATAGAGATCAAGGAGGATGCTGGGAACCTCCACAAAGGAGTCCCACAGGAGGGTGGCATAGGACCCCACAGAAGAAGGAAACAACTCCTGGTGGGGGACTCAATTTTTATGGGGTAGATCTGGGGAATGATGGGGAGAGGGAGGTAAGGTGCCTGCCTGGTACCATGGCTTGGAGGGACAGGCAGTGAATCCTCAGGATCATGGGAGCAGCTGCATGAGGGAGGGAGTTGGATATCATTGTCCACCTAGGACAAATGACCTGGCTTTGAATGGGATCAGAGCAGTGCAAGAGGAGCTTGAAGAGTTGGGGAGGAGCCTTAGACAAGTAGCACATACAGTAACCTTCTCAGAGGTGCTGCCTGTCTATGGCAAGGGTGATGCTAGGGTACTCCACACCATGGGATATAAAGAATGGTTGAAAAACTGGTGCAGAGCTCAGGATTTTGGCTTCATTGGGGACTGGGAGTCCACCTGGAGGGGTACAGGCCTATACTGGCATGATGGTCTACATCTGTCTGGGAGGGGGAAGCAGAATCTTAGGTGATAGGTTTAAAGGCATCATTGGCAAGCATTTAAACTAGCCAAGGGGGGAGGCACTGAAAAGAAGCAGGGAAAACCAAGCATCCCCCTACAAAACACAGTAGTTAGAGAGGTAAACACCAAGGTTGAGAGGTTAATGGGGAGCAAGACAGTGGTAAATGCAGAAAAAGGCAGTAAGAACAGGAATGGGGCTAAAAGGGGTAAGGCCATCAACAAATGGAGGGTGATGAGTACCAATGCCTGTAGTCTGTGTAACAAGCTCCCTGAACTAGTGGTCTTGATGGAAGAGGGACATTTGGATAGTGTGGCAGTCACAGAAACATGGTACACTGAGAATCATGACTGGGATGTCAACATACCAGGGTACACAATCTACGGGAAGGACAAGGAGGGTAAAAGAGGAGGAGGAGTAGCTCTCTATGTAAGGGAAGGGATCAAAGCAATGGAACCATAGGATAAACAGGGAGTAGAGGAGGCACTGTGGGTTACCCTGGAGACAGGTTATGGCACCACAATTCACACAGGGGTTGTATAGACCCCCATCTCCAGAAGAGGTAATGGACAAGGAAATGATAGAAGGCATCCTTAGAATGGCAGAAAAAGGGGAGATATTGTTGATGGGGGACCTGAATATGCCAGACGTTAGCTGGAGCACCCTGACTGCAGCCACATCAAAAAGCAGGGTTATTCTTGATGCTCTATAGGGGCATGCCTCAGACAGCTAGTGGTGGAACCCACTAGGGAGGGAGCAATCTTAGACCTGGTACTTTCAAATGGGGATGGAGAAAGGATCTCAGATTTAGAAATGCGTAGCCGTCTGGGAACAAGTGACCACCAAACTGCATGGTTCATGATAAACACAGCCATAGGGTCGAGCCATACAAAGCAAGAGTGTTGGACTTTAGGAGGGCTGACTTTGGTCAAATGGAAGGGTGACTCAGAAAAGCACTAGCAAATGGACAAGAAGGAGGGGTGGAGAAACAATGGGGGAACAATCAAAACAGCCATCACAGAGGCAACAAGCCATTGTGTGAAGCAAATTAACAAAGCAAAATGAAGGAAAAAAACACTTTGGTTCTCAAAGGAGGTGGCGGGGAAGGTTAAGGAGAAAAGGATGCATTCAGGAAGTATAAGGAAACACAGAAGGAGCAGGACAGAGAACTGTACCAGTTAAAGCAGAAGGAAGCAGGGAAGGCAGTCAGAATAGCAAAAGCCCAAACTGAGGAAAAGATAGCCAACTCAGTTAAGAAGGGGGATAAAACCCTTTTATAGGTACATTAGGTAGTGAAGAAAGATGAAGAGAGGATAGTGCAGCTTAATAAGGGAAGGGAGGTGGGCAGAGGATGGCAGTGAAAAAGCAGGGATACTGAATGAATACTTCTGTTCAGTATTCACAAAAGAAGAGGAAGGGGAGGTACCTAAATCAAAGAATAGAAGCACTCTGGATAGGAAGCTCAATACCAGTCCATTCACAGAAGAAAGAGTTCTGAAAGAACTCTTAAAACTGAAGGTGGACAAAGCAATGGGGCCTGATGGGATTCACCCCAGAATTCTGAAAGAACTAAGGGGAGAACTAAGGACACCACTGACTACCCTTTTTAACAAATCTTGGGAGGATGGTGTGGTACCGGAGGACTGGAGGAGGGCAGGCATGGTTCCCCTTCATAAAAGTGGGAGCAAGACAGAGGCAGGAAACTACAGACCTGTTAGTTTGACCTCAGTAGTAGGGAAAATGATGGAATCACTTCTAAAGGAATGAATTGTTGCATTCCTAGAGGCCAGTGGGGCACAGGACCCAAGGCAGCATGGAGTCACAGGATGAAGGTCATGTCAGATGAATCTAATAGATTTATTTGACTGGGTGACCAATATAGTAGACCAGGGAGGGGCTGTGGACATGGTCTACCTAGACTTTAGCAAGGCATTTGACACAGTCCCACACAAAAGATTAATATACAAGTTAGCCAGCCTTGGAGTGGGCTCCAAAGTGGTAGCCTGGGTAAAAAATTGTCTGGACAACAGGATACAGAGGGTTATAGTAAACAGAGTTCACTCTGAAGAAAGGGGGGTTACTAGGGAGGTACCGCAGGGTTCAGTACTGGGACCTGTCCTCTTTAATATCTTTATAAGTGACATTGCAGAGGGACTGGAAGGAAAAGTATGTCTCTTTGCAGACAACACAAAGATCTGCAACAGGGTTGATACAGAAGGTGGGGTGGAAAGGATGCAAAGGGACTTGGCAAGGTTGGAGTAAAGGTCGAATGTATGGCAGCTTAGATTCAATACAAAGAAGCACAAAGTAATGCACCTGGTAAACAAAAACCCAGGGGAAGAGTACACAATGGGGGGGTGAGATAATAATAACAACAAAAATGGAAAGGGACCTGGGGTAGTCATATCAGATGACCTTAAGGTTGGCAAGCAATGTGAGAAGGCAGTAAGGAGGGCTGGTGGGATACTGGGATGCACAGGGAGAGGCATCACCAATAGAAAACAGGAAGTTGTTATCCCTCTGTGCAGACAGTTGGTGAGACCCCATCTGGAGTACTGCATCCAGTTCTGGAGACCCCAGCTCCATGAGGACATAGACAGGATGGAGGCTGTCCAGAGGAGGGCAACTAAAATGGTGCAGGGTCTGCACCAGAAGACATATGAAGAGAGATTAAAGAAGCTTAATATGTATACACTCGAGGAGAGGAGGGAGAGGGGGGACATGATAGAAACGTTCAAGTACATCAAGGGAATTAACAGAGTCCAAGAGAGTAGCATCTTTCAGAAAAAGAGATGTGCAAGAACAAGGGGGCACAATTTGAAGATGGAGGGGGGGACGGCTCAGAGGTAATGTGAGGAAGTATTGTTTCTCAGAGAGGGTGGTGGATACATGGAACAGCCTTCCTGAGGAGGTAGTGGAATCAAAAACAGTGGGAGAATTCAAGAATGCATGAGACAGATATAAGGCAATTCTTTGTGGGTGGTAGGAGGAAGTAGGCTGTTAGTTAACTAGGATCTGCAGCCTATCTGTTAGGTAGGGAAATGGGCAGACTAGGTGGGCCAAGCAGTCCTTATCTGCCCTCAAATTCTATGTTTCTATGGTATCCTGGGTGGGTTGCTGGTACACAAAAAGCCTTTAAAACTGTAATACATGCCCCACAATATTTACAAGAGGCTTTTGTAAGATTAAAACAATGGCATATCACTAATACAGACCTCATTACTAAAACGAAAAAACAGATTTTTTCAACAGGTTTTAAATATCTGTTTTATGGAAGTAGAAACTTTCCCAAACTGCCTGAGTGAATGTTTACCAGCCTTGCAAACTTTAATTACAGATAAAAGAGTGCCAAAGAAAGTTCTTGATGTGCAATGGTTTTGCTGTCACAAGCACTTAAATGTCAAAGCTAATCAAAAGCATAAAAAGACAGAAGAATGAATATGTTCATGGCCAAACTGTATAGTAGAATTAGAGACACTCAATAATTTATTTTTTACCTGTACTTATATTGCAGGATTTGGGGATTATGTAGCACTACAATGAGGATTTCCTGTATTTGCTAAGATTTCTTATCAAAATTTAATTTATAGAAGGAATTGCACTGAGTGGGGTAGATGGGAAAGAAGTACATTAAATGTTATATTTGCTGTAGTAAAGTGCTATGTTTGGAATGCTCGTTGTCTGTTTATGTTACAACATAAACAGATCTCTCATGTTGAATTATTAGCAGAAATTACCAAAGAATTACAGTCTGTCTATTACACTGAAAAGGTTACTCAGACTGCACAGTTTCTAACAAGAATGTGGAGAAACTTACCTTGGGTCACAAATTCTGATGTACCTGTTACATGAATGGATTTATTGGAATATAAATACCTGAAAAATGTTTTTATTGATTGTTTAATGATTCGATACATGTTTTGACTGTGTTTTTTTTTTGATTGTGTATTCTCATGATTTTCAATAGAAACAAATTCCCCTACTTTTTTCAAGAAGTGCCATAGGATCTTTAACATCCACCTGAATAACCACCAGGACATGCAGAAGGGACCTTGGTTTAATATCTCATCTGAAAGATGGCACCTCAGGAGTGCTGCAACCCACTCATGCTCCACCACAGTGCCAGTATTAGGATTTAACCCAAGTTCCTGGAGTGGGGGATAGAACCGACAGCCTTCTGATCTTCCAGCCTCAGAGGCCAGTGTGCAACCTGCTGAGCCACTGACACTGAAAATAGCATTATTCTGCCTTGTTGGCTCTGACCAGAGTTTGTTTAAAATAAGGTGGTGAGAAAAGGACAGCTGGACAGCTATTTATGTGTAGGAAAACTGTTAACAGAGGCAGGCAAAGTCAGTTTAGCTCAGTTCAATTTATTGAAAGGATAAATTCCATTGAGCAAGCTCATTTGCAAGGAGGTCCCTTGTACAACATACTGAACATGATACATAGCATGAACATTACTTGGATAAACATAAAACAACACATTGTAAATCATAGAGGAGTGGCAAAAAGGAATGAAGAAAATACGTTGTTCAAATAGTAGTAGTTACACATAGGGTAAAGGCACATAACAATTCTTATGGGTAAACACAGTACAAGCACAGACAAGAAATAAGGATAAGTATAAATATAAGTGACGCAAGTATAAGTGCACAAATTTACAATCTGACCAATGCTAGAAAGGGAGAGATATAGAGAGGGCAGATGTGGAGACTAGGGGAGGGATTGAGGGCAAAAACAAGGTTCAGAAGTAATTCCATCTAGGATTCTTTTGAAGGCATTTAATGGAATTAGAGATTGCAGCTTTAATGTGGATTGAAGCTTGTTCCAGGTGGTGGGGAGGACATACTACATAGCTGCCCTACTGAAATGTGTGCAGAAATTAGGTACTTCTAAGGAAATGTAATCACATTTCCTGAGTGCATAAGGGCTGTGAAGATAATGAATGGTAGAAGTAATGTAGAGGGGCAGCTTATTAAGGAGAGCTTTGTATGTCCAGATATAAATGTAAGTCTCCTAGTAGAAAGAGAGGTCAGATGTGGAGACTAGGCAGCACACCTCCTTATATAAGGCGCAGTGATGAGTTCTGGCTGGGGCACTGGTTATAAATCAGATGGTGCAGTGGAAGAGAATGTCCAATTTGCAGAGGTATATGGAAGCACAGTTGCAGTGTATTACATCAGCATAGTCCAATAGGGGTAAGAAGGTGGCCTGTACAAGCCTGGTTCTGGAATCTTGGGTGAACAGAGATTTATTCCTAAAGAAAAATCCAATTCTTATTCTTAGTTTTTTGCCAATGCCTCGATGTGGAGGGAAAAGGATAGGTGGGAGTCAAGTATAAAACATAAATATTTGAAATGATGTACCACTCCAAGAGTCTCCCCTAGGAGTGTGGTGATAGGGGTAGGTAGTAGTATCCCCTAGGAGCTTGATGATAGGGGTAGGTAGTAGTAGTAAAGGCTGCTTGGTGACATTTTATTTTTACTATGATTACGTGCAGGGATGCCCCCACTGCTGTAAGCCAATCAAGTTTGAGTATTTGTTTTAGCCATTGGATAATTTCAATTTGAAACCTGTGCCCTACCTCTTGTGAGTCACATAATGTAAGTGCGAGGAATAAGCAGTGCCATTTGAGCCACAGACAAAGTGAGTTGTGCGGAATGTCAGTAAAACCGTTATATCCCCACTACTATGGCTTTTTTCAATACTTAGTTTTAAAAATTAAGATAATTGAAAACATTTAAATATTATAACTAAAATCTTTAATTGGGGTATTTTTAAAGATCAATGTAAATTTAAAATATAAGTTGTTTTATTTATATTGGTACCACGTTGTAGGAATGGAAACTGTTTAAAACTGCAATATTTGACAGTCGGCAAGAAATTGCATCTTATAGTTTTTCAGCAACAATATATTTCTTACATAATTAGAATCATTAGCAGCATATTTTTTCCCTCAGATGTTTTTAAAACTGTTTTTATTACTAACTTTTATAATTAATAATTTTGAAAAAAATCCCTTCCCTTTAGGTTACTTTTTGACTTTGCTGATTGGATTTTTACCGTGGATGTATAAGTTATTTATTTATTTATTTATTTGAAAATTGGTAACCAGAAAAGGCACACTGAGCCAAGGCTTGTTTTCAGGTGTGACCCAGGAAAGAGAATATTAGAAATACAAACAGAAGGTTTACACAGTATCAGTAATTGGTACAACGTAAAGTGCAAACAGAATACAATTTAATATGGTACAAGTGCAAATAAAAAGTAAATGGAGCTAAGCAAAGGTGCAATATGTGGCTATGAAGTGCACATAAAGAGATCAAAACAGGTGGAATGATGGCAGTGCAGATGCAAAATAGGAAGGAGCCAGATAAATGATGAGGTAGAACCCAGGAGGAAGTCTAACATCGGGGATTGTAGGGGTGCCAGCAGAGGAGACTCGGGGAGGAGCCTGACAGGAGCAGGTGGGGGCAGGGAGAAACATAGAAACATAGAAGTTGATGGCAGATAAGCACCGCAAGGTCCATCCCATCTGCCCATTTATTTTTCTACCTTATGAATGTGCCATAGGCCTTTACTTTGTCAATGGCCTATCTATTCATACTTATCTGTATTGCTCCCTTATGCCTACTCCATGCCTGTTTGAAGCCCTGCACTGTATTCATAGCCACCACTTCCTGAGGTAGGCCGTTCCATGCTTCCACCACCCTTTCTGTGAAAAATAACTTTTTCACATTACCCCTTAATCAACCTCCCGCTAATCTCATGCTGTGTCCTCTTGTCCTGCTATTTTTCTATTTTTGGTGCCTAAGGACAATGGGGAAGAGATGGAGAGAGCAAGTAAGGGTGAAGGGGAAGAGATGGAGAAAGGAAGGGAGCAGGTTTCAGAGATGGGAGGGTGTGAGAAGAAGGCTGACTGCTCAGCAGAGGAGTGAGGGTACGGATGGGAGAAACTGTGAGGATCCCTGGAGCAGAGGGAGTATGAGGCAGAGGGAATGGTAGAGAGGAATGATAACAGGTAAGAGGGCAGGGACCCAAACGGCATAATGGAACTAGCAGTGTGAGGGTGGGAGGATGGATAGGGAGACGTAGATGGAGCAGTAGTGAGTCTGAGGTGGGAAGTTGGTAGACAAGTGACAAAAAGAGTTGCAGAGGCTGTCCTGTCAGGCAAGGGAAGAGGAGGGGATGGTGCCATAGGTCACATCCACATAGTCAAAGACCAGGAGCACCATTTTGTTACCAAGCTCCCTGTGAACCTGAGAAGACAAGCAGAGTTTCTTGTGGTACAAGGCTCTGAGTTTGGGGCAGAGCTTGTAGTGGATGGCATCATTGTGGTTAGAGAAGTCAAGCTTAGTATCTAGCCACACATCAAGATACTTGAAGGAAGAAACCCTCTCAAGGGAGAAGGCATCCATGGTGGAGAAGATGGGGAGGGGGGAGAGCCTGGTCAATTTCTGGCTGGTGCCAGTGGTCATGGACACTGCTTTTTCAGACCTGACCTGCAATTGGTTAAAGTGGAACCAGCGCAGGATGTTGTGGATGTTTTGCTGGAGCAAACCTTCCACTGCTGCAGTAGAGGGGCTAGAGGTGTAGATAACTGTCATTTATATACATGTAAATATGTGAGTTTGCACAGGCAGAATTGAGGCCATTTAGAGAAATGGAGAAGAGGATGTGACCCAGGATGGAGCCCTGTGGAACTTCAGCCTGGATGGGTAGAGGAAGCGATAGGACACCTCCTATCTGTACCAACTGTTGACAGCCTATGAGCTACGAACAGAACCATTCAGTAGTGGGAACTGAGAGGCCAGCAGAGCTCATTTTGCTTATGAAGAGTGGATGGGCCACTGAGTCAAAGGCTTTGGCCAAATGGATGAAAATGTCCACCGTAATGTGCCATTGACCATCCCAGTAAGGATGGAGTCAGTGACATGCAACAGGGAGGAGACAGTGGGGTGGTGCTACCAGAAATCAGACTGGAAAGGGGAGAGGAAGTTGAATGAATAGAGTAAGTCAGAAAACCTGGAATAGTCAAGATATTCTTGCAGCTTTGCAAGAGAAAGGAGAAGGGAGATAGGATAGAAGTTGTCAGGGGAGGAGGAGTCACCCCTTTATGAAGGGGAGAACTTTGCCAATCTTCCATGTATAAGGAGTGTGCTAGCACACATTGGTGATAGTAAACCGAACGGTACCACATGTTTAATTTATTCACAGTGGGTGTGGCTAGAGAGTGGTTACTTTTAAAACTTCAAAACCCCCATATCACAGTTCAGGAAAGAAATAAAATGAAAAGAAAAAAAATGGTACAAAGAGTGGTTTTTTTTTTGCCAGGAATGAATTATTACTAAAAAATTATGATTTTCCCCACTAACAAATACATCTGATGCCTTAAGTAAAATAAAACATTCCTCATACTTACCATGGGTTTGTGGCAATGTGCATTGTTTCACTGTCATGTTAGTCATTAGTCTTTGATATTTCGCTTGACTTTTCTTTCTTTCAATTACATTGTTGGCCCCCTTGTTCTCTCTCATCCTTGGATGTTCTGAAGAGCTCCATTCAACCTAGTGGTGTCCCCATTTTAGTTATTTGAATACTGTGATCATGCTCCCTCTAAGGCTTATCATTTCCATTTAGAAGCACCCTAATTCTGCCAATTGCTCCTCTTAGCTAATGTTCTTCAAGCCTACAACCCCCTTGGTCACTGTCCATAAATACAACAGTGGGAAACATATTTGTCAAAGAGCAGATATTGGGAACCAGTAAAATTAGAAGTGAATTCAGAAGTAATCAAAATCATTCTTCAATCGTGTTGCTTACCTTTCGCTTGGCCGACATTTGCTCATGGTATCTGTCTGAAGAATCTCCAGGTATCTCACTAACCCACAGTGTAACTCCGACAACAGAATAGGCCCATCCTATCACCAACAGTGGCAGGAAGTAGATCAGCACAGTCACACAGACATAATAATACCTGTAAATTGTGACAAGTTTGAAATGTTTTTTAGTCTGAAGCAAGGCTCATAGCTAGTTATCATTCAAGCAGAGACATAAAATCCTGAGGAACACTGAAATACCACCCTCCAAAAATTGAGACAGATAAAAAAAATAAAAAAGAACACTTTGCAATAAATATTAAAAGTCATATTTATAACTTGAAAAATTTACCTCTGTGCCAGCAAACCAGTATTTACTGCTCACAAACTTAAACTTGCATGCTTTTGAGATGTCCTGGCTGTTCTATCAAGTTTTCTTTTACGACCCATGTCCCCATTCCAAACTACAGCATACTGCATGCTGTGAATACCCTACAAAGTGCACTGATAGCATAATACCTGTTAAATAATTCTAGATAAAACTGGCTGTTCCTGTTAGCAAGACTTCCATCATGGGATGAAGAAATGTTCCAGAATCGGCACAGTCCCGTGAAACTATTTACCAGCTATCATATCAAGTGGGATAATGTAATTAGACTTGTGCACACAGAAACAGTATTTATATAATGTAGGTGAGAGGAACACCTTATAGATAAATTCATTATTTTAAGCCACTGAAGCATTCCAAATGAAAATAAATAATTTATTTCAGAGGTAGGTGGGTCATAAATAGGCATTTATTTCCATTTTAGGTTGGTCACAAAGATGCTCTTAACCAACAGGGAAGCAGTTTGCACAATGTCTGATGATATCATAGTGGCCACTACTGCACACAAAACAAAGCAATGAAATCAAACAGAAATAGTTACAGCTTCATTAAAAAGAACTAATCTGAAGGCTATACAATTTAAGATACATTACGCAGATTGAACACACAAGGTCCTAACTCTGAATGAGTCGAAGGCAACAAAACTTATAGCAAGGCCAACAAAATGCCGGGGTGCTTCGGGAAGGGGTTCAACAGCAGGAGGAAGGAGGTAATACTGCCACCCTACAGGTCCCTGGTAAGGTCCCATCTAGAGTGCTGTATCCAATTTTGGAGTCCACATCTGAAAAAGGATGTGAACAGGTTGAATGCTGTTCAGAGAAGAGCAACCAAAATGATCCAGGGCCTACAAGTGCACTCATATGAGGAGCATCTGGAAGCATTAAATATGTTCTCACTGGAGACAAGGAGGGACAGGGGAGATATGATTGAAACATACAAGTTTCTGAGAGGAATAAATAAGATGCCATCCTCAGACTTGATCAAAAGAGTCTCTGACTCTGAGATTAGATGGCATGAGTGGAAGTTTTGGGGGGCTTCAAGAGGGAGCTTAGGAAACATTATTTTACAGAAAGCCATGTAGCAATGGAATAAACTGCCAGCTGAGGTAGTGGAAGCAAAGTCTGTGACATCATTCAAGCTGGGGTGGGACAAGGCTGAAGTGTGATCAGAAGCAACAGGAGCAGTAGGAGGCATTCAACAGGGGGATTAGGTCCTGGGATCTGAGAAGGTTCAAGGAACACATGGGCAGGCTAGCTGGATCCTTGCTCTCCTTCTGCCATCTTTTTTTCTGTGTTTCTACGAATATGCAACTTATCACTTGTAAGGGAGCAGGACTTTCATAACTCACTTATGGCTCTGCCAGTCATGATTTATTGTCTTGCCCCTCACTCATGAAGATAACTGTCATATTCTGAGTCAGGCTATTGTATATTGTATTACACAGGTGTGGTAGCAACTGTATATTAGGGTTGACTAAGCAATTCTGTTAATCCATGATTTTTGCACCTTAATAATTCTAACCCCCTTCAACTGATTTACTTGAAATTTGAAATGCACATAGTCAGTGCCAGTAACTCTGTACCTGAAAATTTCATGGCAAGCAATTCAGTGGGGGCAAAGTTATAGAGTTGAAAAAAAAAACATAAAGTTCTAGTATAACTACACTGTAGCTGCATTGCAATTGCAATGTAGTTGCGTGCAACAAACATGTAACTACAGTGTAATTACCCTGTTGCATGTAATTAATGATTAGTTACATTGAAATAGATACAAAAAATAAAGTGTAACCAACTTTATTTGTTCACCAGTAACTGCAAAACTATGTGGATTTCAAACCTGAAACTTGTTTGATAGAGTCTGCTCCAAGGTGTATCCTTTGGTGATTTTTATTTCTCTAACTTGCAAAAATGGAGCATGGTGCACACTGGAGATAAGAGTCAGTGCAAGAAAGGCAGTATACAAACAAAACAAAGGATCCTGCACTTGTACAGCTAGTCATAAAATAACAGAATAAGCTATCTGTTAAGTGGTTTATTGCAAGCACAAAGTTTGAAAATGCCAGCTAAGCCCTCAGCCCCAGTGATTCAACCCACATAGGGTCTTCATCGGGTGCAGGTCTAAGTAGCATAAGGAAACGTGCTTTAAAATCAGTTTCTTAAAGGTACATGACCCATTGCAATTGCCAACACCGATGAATCCATGGATTCACATAAAAAAGCACTTGTACAAAAAGGCATACTCTTCCAAAAAAGAACTATAACTTACAGATTTCTTTAAATCTATCTACACATCAAAATGTTGCAAGTACATTTCTTTTTCTTATAGTACTACATTGTCAGGCAAAATTAAATTGCAACAAGAAATAAAAAAATTGATGAATTATTATGTTGAACTGAGTAAATCGGGGGGTTGGGGTGGGGTTATTAGAGGAAAAGTAAACAGAATGAGAAGGCCAACAATCACCTATACATTTATTAGTATACATCTGAAAAGATATCTAAACCAATGAAAAAACAAAACCTATGTTCACATGCTACATTTGACAGAAAAATGGCCACATTATCACAAATATGGAGGAAAGAGGCATGCACGCAGACAGAGTAAAGGTGATAGGATGCAGTTTTTTACACATCTAGATGCTCTTCTGTTCTCCTTCCAGAGTCCAACCAACATGCAGATATGTTTTTACCTTTTTTGTTAAATGTGTAACATCATTTTGTTGCCTTTGTAACTACCCAAATCCCTTTCTCCTCAGCAGTTGCTGTTGTCTCATTTCATATTCCCTGAACATTCTATGACATCATTGACATCATTCCAGGCCATTCATAGTAATAGCATGGAATGGTGTTATTGATGTCATGGAATGTCTTAGAAATGTGAAAAGAAAGAGCAGTAGCAACTGAGGAGAGTGGATCTCTTTGTAGATCTGGTGCGCCCAAAAAATAGATTATTTATCAAAAATTGGTTCAAGCAAATCAGAATACATAACTGGCATGAAAAGGAAGATGGGAAGGCATTTAAAATATTAAAAAAAAAATTTAAAAGATGGGATAGAAAAGGAGGTTCCAAATCCAGTTAAAATCAGAAATGTAAAGGGGAAATAAATGATTTCATCCCTAAAGCATTATTGGAGAATGAGAGCAAAGGAGCCAACAATATAAAACTAAAAACATAGATAGAAAATATGATAAAGAGTGGAAGGAGGGGAGCTATTATAAGAAGAAAAACAGACAGATGTAAAAATCAAAGAATAAAAATATAAAAATTGTGGGAGTGGAGGAAGAAAGAGAAGGAGAAGGAGAAGAGATACGAGGAGGGAAGGGGAATAAACAATCAGCTACATCAGCTAGGTGGCAAAGGAGGCTATTGGAAAAATGGAATATCAAGAGGAACAGTTTTTTATCCCAAAAAGAAATAAACAAAAAATCAACACTCATGGTCAGAAAACATTCCTACTCAGAAAAATTAGAAAGGGATTCTTTTATCCAAATGACATTTCCATTCTAAGTAAATGCTGCAACAGCTGAATGGAATACTTACCATTATTTATAAAACTAAATCAAACCAAACTTCATTACCCAGTTCTGACCCAACATGTTATAGAAAAGGGACCATATCTACCTCCTCATTGAGACCACTTGGAAAAACTGTGTCCAAGGTGACAATCCATTTTGTGTTCTTTTTCAGCAAAATATGCAACCTGTCATCTCCCTTCCATAAAACTGGAACATGGTCTAGGGCAATGAATTTTAAAGCATTTGGGTTAGCATTGTGCTTTTAATCAAAATGGGCACCAAGGTCCAGATATTCAAACTGCGCCAGGCTGTGGCGCAAGCTTGGGCACAGTGCAACTTAGCTGCGCAGGGGTGTGGACTAAGCGATATTCAATGGAGCTGCACCATGGCTCAGCAGCTTTGAATATCGCACCCTGGCCACCCCCAGTGTGCATGGCGCAGTGGCACTGCACCAGCGCAAGTGGCCAGAATGGAGCATGGGGATGCGCTAGCGCAAGTACCATTGCGCCATGCACAGCAACCGCGATATTCAAAACTGAACATGCAAATGAGCCCATAATGTATGCAAGGTGCACATGGGGCCATTTGCATGTCAATATGGCCCCAATTGCATACAGGTGCGCTGATCCCCGATGACTTGCGCCTGGTGCCCTACCAGGCAGCAGCCGTCGGGGACCGACGCCCCCTGCAGCCCGATCATGGGCATCTGTGTAATAATAGAATATGCTCCTATATCCCTGGTGGTCCAGTGGACTGCTATGTGCCCAATCGCGGGCGTCGGTCAAAAAAGAGGAAACGTTCCTATATCCCTGGTGGTCCAGTGGACCGCTATGTTGTCAGGCGGGCATTGTAAAACAAAATATTCCAATATCCCTGGTGGTCAAGTGGTACCCCACCCGCACACTGAGCCCCACCACGCTCCCCCCTGGTCAGCCAGTGGCGGCAGCATACCTGCCAGCCACCCGCTGTCCACAGAGCTGACACCTTGGTAAAGCTGCACCCATTGGTTCTGGCGTGAACCAATGGGTGTCTAGCTTCATACATTCCAGATATGTGAATGATTCATTCACATATCTGGAATCTCAAACACTGATAGAACTGCATGCCCATTGGCTCACTGTGAACCAATGGGCGTGCAGCCCTACCGAGTCGTCTGGCAGGCACGGGCGGCAGGCAGGTGGGTGCTGCCACCCGCCGGCGACTGAGGAGAAAGCGGGGCAGTGAAGGGCTCCAGTGAAAGCGAGTGAAAGTACCCACTTGACCGCAAAGATATTGAAGCCTGTTTACAATACCAGCGATAAACATGAAAGGTCACTGAACCCTCGAAATATAAATTATTCTGCACACACGAATGCCCGCGTCCGGCATAGCGGTCCACTGGACCACCAGGGATATTGGACAGTTTATTATTTATTTTTACAAATGCCCATGATCAGGCATGGGGGGGCACCACCAGGTGCAACCAGAGCTCTGGTGGCCACCCACAGGTGACAGCTGCCATGTTGTGCCCTGCAATGTGGCAGCTCACCTGTGGGTGGCCATCAGTTGTTCCTTTTTTTTGGGCGCAACTTTGTGCTGGCGCAGGTAGGGGTTGCACATGCATGGTTCTGCACATCCTGGGCTGAATATCAGGCTGTGCAGGTTATGCATGGGCATGCCCTCCCCACCTGTGCCTGCATACATTACTGATGCGCTCCGGTGCATCGGGATTTGTGCTGCACAGTTTTCCCTTTTGAATATCACGCTGGGGCACATCAGTGGGCTGTGCATGGTGCAACACTGTTGCGCCATGCACAACTCTTTTGAATATCTGGGCCTTAGAGTATTATTATGATTTCTGTTAAATATTGCTCTTATGTGTTCTTGGATAAGGATCTGTACTGGTCTGACTGATCTTCTGATGTACAAAAGCCTGCAAAACACCAACAAATGTAAACAACAAAGGCTGTAGTACATGTCAGAAAATGCTTGATGTCCACTGATCTTTGCTTATCCCTGAAACTCCTGCCTACATTTGCATATTTACAAATGCAGCAGTTGCTCCATTTGTAAAAGACATTTGCTTTCATTTTTATCCAACTGCAATTATTTTCTCTGCATATTAATGGCTACAAAGTGACTGTTTACTAACTGTTCCCCTTTGCTACACCCTTTACCAAAGGTAACCCTAGGTTTAGGGTTGATATTGTCTTTTAAGACAGGGTTAGTAAACAAAATCGGCCACAGCTTATGGATAGTTCCACCTATTTTGCCCCCTAAAGGATTGTACTCTGTTACAAATATAACAACATGAAGCTCATTTTCCACACTCTCTACCTCTTTCCAAATCTGTTTAGTTTTAGGTACCCACAAATCTTTTCTATGCAATTGCATATCCCTATGGAGTGCTTTATCTAGGGTCACTACAGTATAGCTGCTACGAATGAATCTGCATTTGACATCTTCAGCTTGGGTCTGAAAATGTTAAATATCAAAGCAATTCTATCTAAGATGAACAAACTCCCCATAAGGTGTGGAGGATATCAGGGGACAGATTCACAAGACTTTGCCTGGGCACAAACCCAGTTTGCCCTGGGGCAAATTGGGTTTTGCCCAAACTTGGTATTCACAAAGCCCAGTTTGCCTCCACAAACTGGGTTTCCACCCAGGCAAAGTAGTGAGGGGGGCCACAGTGCAAATGAGGGGGAAGGTACCTGCATATCCTTGCAATCCCATTCACCAGGGTTTTGCTCCAAGGCCCTTGCATATAGCAAATTAGTGCCTAAATATCTTGGCAGCAATCCATGCAACCCTTGTGATTGGTGGAGGTACTGCAGCCCCCACACCCTTCCCTATTCCCCAATCACCCACCCCATATAGTAAAATACATTTCCATAATGTAGTGATCCCTCCCTGGTCCCCGATCTCCCTCCTGTAATGCTAAAAAATATTTTACATAATGTAGGGTCCCTCCCCATTGCCTGATCACTCAACTGACAATAAAAAATATATTTTCCCTAGTGTAGGGTCTCTCCCTGGTCTCCTGATCTCCCACCCCATAATATAAAAATATTTTTCCATAGTTTAGGGTCCCTTACTATTGTCCGCTCTCCCACCCGATAATAAAAAATATATTTTTCCATAGTGTAGGGTGCCTCACTATTGCCCAATATCCCACCAGCTAAAAATAAAATCCATAGTGTAGGGTCCCTCCCAGGTCCCCAATCTCCCTCCCATAATGTTAAAAAATATGTTCCATTGTGTAGGATCTCTCCCAATTGCCTAATCTCCCACTTGATAATAAAAAAATATACTTTATCATAGTGTAGGGTCCCTACACAGTCCCCTGATCTCCCACCACATAATATAAAAACTTTTTTTCCATAATGTAGGGTTTTCCCCATTGCCTAATCTCCATCCTGATAATAAAAAAAATATTTTAACATACTGTAGGGTCCCTCCCCAGTCCCTGATCTCCTGATCTCCTACCCCATAAATATAAAAACATGTTTTCCTAGTGTAGGGTCCCTCCCCGTTGCCTGATCTGCCACTCGATAATAAAAAAAAAAGGTTTTCCATAGTGTAGTGATCCCTCCCCCCATCAGTCACCGATCACTGTCCCCAGATGAGCAAACCCCATTCCCTTGTAGTCTAGGGTCCCTCTACCCACTCCCTACCCAGTCTAGTGTGACCCACCACCCCATCTCAGCCCAATCTTCAGTCAGCAACCAGCACAGCACTCCTCTCACCACCATGGCTGGCCATTGACTGAGCCCTCTTGGAGCACATACTGTATACAGTACAGTTCCTTGACTGTGATTGACTATGGGGAGGAGCAGGGTAGTGGGTCATACTGGGCAGAGTGGGGCTGCAGGAGGAGGGACCCCAGACTACTATGGAATTTGGTTTGCTCATTTGGAGACAGCGATCAGTGACCTGGGAGGGGGAGGGACCACCTCACTATGGAAAAATATTTTTTGTATTATTGGATAATATTTAATATAATAATATTTTTATTTATATAGCGAAATTCCAATATCATAGCACTTCACATACAAAACATCAGCAAACAATTCATCAAAATCATATAAAATAACAAATTCAATTGGGTAGGAGATCTGGCAATGAGGAGGGACCCTACATTATAGAACAGTATTTTATTATTATTGAGTGGGTGACTGGGGACATGAGATGGGACACTGCACTATGGAAAGTATAAATAAACATGCATGTGGGTGATTGGGGAGGGGGTACAGACCATAGACTACTGGGGTACATTTCTGTCATTGGAGATGGTGATTGGAGGGGGGGCACTATACTTGGAGACTGTGGCTACGTGGGGCTTGGGCTGAAGGTGGGGGGCCATGTAACCTCTCACAAATGCCATGTAAAAAGATCCTTTTTTGTGACTCGAGATATGAAAAAGGATTCTTATTTTTGTATCAAACAGTCAAAAAATAGGATTTATTATATTTAAAAAAAACACATTACAAGGGCATGTTTTTAACTTTAAATTGCAGATTGCACCTAACGGGATCCCAATGAGCCAGCTAGGTGTGTTGGTCTCTCTCCAGGATATCATTTATGTGACTTTTGAAAAGTATTTTTTTAAGGAAAAGCAGAAACAGTATGGCAGCTCAAGAAAAAGGAACTTTCTCTCATGAAAAAGGTTTTTGTTCTCACAAAAAAGAAAATTATTTCATGAGACTGAATCCTGTTTTCCAAGATTAATTCCTTTTTTGAACTTTTTACCTCTACCCTGAAAAATGAACTTCCCATGGGAAATAATGGGAACTTAAAAACTAAATAACTTTGCAACAGGTTAATATGTGTGCACCGAACACTGGCAGTTTTGTTACTCAAGTTCTTTCTACCATAAAAAAATCACACCAAAATTCCATACTATCTGGACACAAGGTAATGAGGAAGAAACTGCAAAAAGTGGTGACTTTTAACTTTTTGACACTGTCTAGATCTCAGATTTCACACATCCTACTAGAACAAAATTTGCCACATGAAGTGATCTACCCCAACAAGACAGTACTTACCAAATTTTTTGCAAATACCTTGAACGGTTGCAAAGTTATTAAAGTGCAACATTTGAGGTTCCAACATTAAATGGGCTACTCAACCCTATCTATAGGAGCAGGACTGTGCTGATATAATTTATATATATATATATATATATATATATTATAGGCAACGGTCCTGCTCCTAGATTAGGTTAAGTAGTCCATTTAATGTTAAACCTCAAATGTTGTACTCTTAATACTTCTTTGCAACTGATTAATGGATTTGCATGAAATTTGGTATGTGGTGTCCAGTGGAGGTGATCTCTTGATATGGTAAGTTTTGTTATGGAAGGATGTACAAATTAATCTGTTGCAAAATTATTAAATTTTTAAGTGTCCACTGTTTTCAATGGGAAGCATACTGTCCAAATTAGAGGAGCAACATTCAACAAAGGATTAACCTCATGAAAAGGGATTCTTTCTTGCCAGATCAGTTCCTTTTTTGTGAAGGAAAAATACTTTTTTGTGGGGCAAAATTCCTTTTTCATGAACCACTATCTTGTTTTCAATTTTTTTTAAAGTTTTTTTTTTCAAACAACACAAAAAATACATCCTGGAACAACACTGCCACACCTAGCTGGCTGATCAGGACACCATTAGGTACAATCTGCACTTCAATGTTATAATTATGTCCTTGAAATGTGTTTTTTAATATAATGAATCATTTTGTGTGATCGTGTGATACAATCAAATAATCCTTTTTCATATCAGGAGTCATGAAAAAGGATCCTTTTTCATCACTTGAGAATCCTTGCTTGTCCCTCAAGTTGCCCTCCCTAGTACTCCAGTGTTTTTTCCTGGTGTCTAGTGGCTCCCCCACTCTCCAATACCCCTATCCCAAAATGTCCCTGTTGTCTAGTGGCACCCCTCACCTGCCAATCACTGTCCTTTTAATCAAAATAATTTCCTTGGTGTCTAGGGGCACCCTCACCTTCCGAGACCCATATTTTCTACTTTTTTATTTTGTTGGTGTTAGTGGTACCCCCCCGCCCTTCTATTTCTTTCCCTGGTGCCTACTGGCACCCCATTCTCTGATCCCTATATTTTTATTTTTCCATTACTTGTTGGTGTTAGTGGAACCCCCCTGTATCTTTCCCTGGTGTCTAGTAGAACACCTCCACCCTCCAATCCCATCTCTTATTTCTTGTTTTCATTGGTGGTTAGTGGCTGCCCCTTGTATATTTTTCATATCCTGAAACAAAGAAAACCATCCCTCAATTTTTTTTGTTGTTGTTTTAACCTGTAAAAAAAGTCCATCGCCAGTCACACTCACAGCCCCCACCCAGCTTGCCATGGTGCACCCACCTCCCCACACCCCCTTGACATCCCCACACACTCTCACTCACCTGAAGAGGTCCCAGGTTGATGATCTGCTTTCCCGGTTGCAGACATGTCTTGCTGCTGGAACTGGCAACTGCAATATGAGAAACTAAGGTAAATGCACTTCAATGTATTTCAATGGGTGGGTGTCAAATTTTATGCATAACTCAGACATTTTTGGAAATTTTGACCCCAAAAATATTTAACATGGCCTTTTGGAGACCCCACCTTATGAACAATATGACTGTAATTTCACAACTCCTGCCCAAGATGTGATTTTGAGGTTGCTTGGTGGATTACCCTCTTGGGCAAGATTTGTAGAATGACAGTTATATTGTTCATGAGGAGGGGTCTCCAAAAGACAATGTTGAAAATTTGGGGTAAAAATGTCTAACAATGACTGAGTTATTACCATTCACTGCAATTTCGCTATGCATGCTCGTAACTTTGTAAATGTAGCATACTTTGTCACCAAATTTTCAACACAGATTTGTTATTATCCCACCAAATGTATGTCACAGCTGTCATTTTTCAAATCCTGACTGATATGTGTTTTCACACCTCTGGCACGGAATGGCATTGCAGTTGTGCAGATTTACATTTCGGTTGGGATTTGAATATTGTCTATACTGGGTACATCAGGTGGGGTAATAACAAGGCTATGCTGACAATTTCATCACTCTTTCCCTATAAATGAAAGTGCAGGACCAGAGGGCCCTGCGCTTCCACAAGCAAATTATGATACGATTATACTATTTTAAAAATTAAGGAAATAAATTGCAAAAGAACTTTGTTAATGCATCAGTTAGGGTTAAAGTGACAAAAGTAGGGAAATGTGGCATTGTGGTTTCCAACTCTAATACCCTACTCCCACCCTCCATAGACCAAGAGGTGTCAAGGGGCAGCATTGGGGTCATCAGCACTAATGCTCACCCCATTCTCCTATACTGTACCCACCCAGCTTATTTTCTAATGGAATGGGGTGAGCATTAGGCTGATGACTCCAATGCCACCCAGTGCCTCTTGGTCTGTGGAGGGTGGGGATAGGGGTGGGCTGTTAGGGTTGGAAACTGTAATGCCACATTTTTCCTAATTTTGTTGCTAACCACTAACTGATGCTTTACCTTTTTGTAATTTTTCATGTGATATATATATATATATATATATATATATACTGTATATATTCTTTGCAAAAACAGCCTAGGGTTGACAACCCCAAGGCACACCCCACACCTGTTGCTGCCTAAATGGGGGGTGGGATGTTAGGGTTGGAAACCCTAACATCACATTTCCCTACTTTTGTCACTTTAACCCTAACTGCTGCATTAATGGAGTTTTTGTTTTGCAATAAATGTCCATACTTTCTGAGATAGTATATTGTATCCTAATTTGGCTTGGGCTCTGCACTCCCATCCCTCTATAGATATGTACATGTATGTTGCTGTGGAATACTTTCAGCCAAAACAGCAACCAGATTGTCAGCATACGCTTGTTATTACCCCACCTTATGAACACTGGTCTGAGAATGTTCAAATCCCCACTGAAACTTCATTCCACTCCACTGCAACATCATTCCATGCCACAGGTGAGAAAACACATTTTTGCCAGGATTTGAAAACTGACTGCTGTCATGTTCATGAAGTGATGTAAAAAAATGGCTACGTTGAAAATTTGGGGTGAAAATATTTTAAATTGGCAAAGTTATGAGCAAGCATTATCAGATTTAAATTCATGCACATAACTTTGCCATGTTTACATATTTTAACCCCAAATTTTCAGCATAGCCTTCTTTTAACCCCACCTCATGAATAAAGCCTTTTCAAATCATGCCTGAAAGGGGATTTCACCAATCGACCATGAAATCGTCTTTTGGGAAGGATTTGCCAAATTCTAGTTACATTGTCCATGAGGTAGGGTCCCCAAAAAGCCATGTTGAAAATTTGGTGTCAAAATATACAAAAATGGCCAAGGTATGCATCAAAGTTGAAAACCCATTGAAATACATTGAATCTCATTTACCTTAGTTTATCATATTGCAGTCACCAGCAGCAAGACATGTCATCAACTGAAGAGTGGATCTTCACCCTGTCACTTGTCCAGGTGAGTGAGGGTGCACTGGGGGTGTGGGGTGCTTGGTGCTGAGGGGGAAGTGGGTTGGGGAGTCAGACTGCTGAGGGACCTTCTAGAAAAAAAAACATTGAGGACCATTTTCTTTTTTGCAGGCAGGGACAATGAATGGTGGGTGGCAGTGCCACTGGACACCAGGAAACCAATAAATAAAACAGACGGTGATAAGAGTGTGGGGGTTGCCACTATACATCAGGGAAATAGAAAACAAGCATTTGTCAATGCTGAATGTTGATTGCGTTGGTCTGTTGAGCTCACTCAGTGGCCCTCTGTCATGGGCTCAGTCTGTTTGCCCCAGTGCTGCAGGCTGCTCTTTTCTACTGGGCTGTTGCCTGCATTGGCACCTTGTTCTGCCCAGGAAGAAATCTGCAGCTGTCTCGACAGAGCTCCACTGAGGTGGCTCACTTCCCCCCCACTCGCTCATTCTGTTTCTCCTGGTGCTGCAGGCTGCCCTTTTGTACTGTGCTCCTGCCTGTGTTGGTGGCTTTTTCTGCCCATGAAGAAATCCACAGCTGTCCTGACAGAGCTCCATTGAGGTTGCTCACTCCTCCTGTCTCACTCACTCATTCTGGTTCTCCTGGCGCTGCGGGCTGCCCTTTTATACTGGGCTTCTGCCTCTGTTGGTGCCTTTTCTGCCCACAAAGAAATCTTCAGCAGTCCTGACAAAGCTCCGTTGAGCTCGCTCACTCCCCTTCTCTCACTCGTTCATTCTATTTCTGCTGGTGCTGCAGGCTCCCTTTTCTACTGGACTCCTTCCTGCGTTGTTGCCTTCTTATGCCCACAAAGAAATTTGCAGCAGTTACAATACAGCTCTGTCGAGCTTGCTCACTCACTCACTCACTCATTCTGGTTTTCCTGCCACTGCATGCTGCCCTTTTGTACTGGGCCCCTGCATGCATTGCTGCCTTTTTCTGCCCACAAACAAATCTGCAACAGTCCCAACAGAGCTCCACTGAGCTCACTGACTCCCCCTCCCTCACTCACTCATTCTGTGTCTCCTGGAGCTGCAGGCTGCCCTTTTGTACCGGGCTTCTGCCTGCATTGGCATCTTTTTCTCATTAGAAAGAAATCTGAAGCAGTCCCGACATAGCTCCATTGAGCTTGCTCACTCCCCCTCTGTCACTCACACTTTCCATTTCTGCCAGCGCTGCAAGCTGGCCTTTTGTACTGGGCTCCTGCCTGTGTTGCTGTATTTTCTGCCCACAAAGAAATCCACAGCAGTCACAATAGAGCTCCATTGAGCTTGCTCACTACCGCTCTGTCACTCGCTCGTTCTGTTTCTCTTGGTGCTGCAGACTGCACTTGTGAATGGGACTCCTGCCTGCATTGGCACCTTTGTCTGTCCACAAAGAAGTCTGCAGCTGTCCTGACAGAGCTCCATTGAGGTTGCTCAGTTTCCCTCTCTCATGCACTCATTCTGTTTGTCCTGGCACTGCAAGCTGCCCTTTTGTACGGGGCTCCTGCTTGCATTGGTGCCTTTTTCTGCCCACAAAGAAATCAGCAGCAATTCTGATAGAGCTCTGTTGAGCTCACTAAGTTCCCCTGTCTCACTTGTACGTATTGTTTCTCCCACCACTGCAGGCCGGCCTTTTGTACTGGGCTCCTGCCTGCATTGATGCCTTTTTCTGCCCACAAAGAAATCTGCAGAAGTCCTGACAGCGCTTTGGTGAGTTCGCACACTCCCTCTCCCTCACTCGCTCTCTCATTCTGTTTCTCCCAGTGCTGCAGGCTCCCCTTTTGTACTGGGCTCTTGTGTTGGGGCCTTTGTCTGTCCACAAACAAATCTGTAGCAGTCCCAACAGAGCTCAGTTGAGCTCGGTCACTCCCTCCTCTCACTTGGTCAATCTTAATCTGTCCCAAACATTGATTTCCCAGAGTGACCGTGCTATTCTATGGCAGGAGTGCAAAAACATATTTTAGCCAGGATGTGAAAAATGACAGCTGTAGTGTTCATAAGGAGATGTGAAAAAATACCACTGTTGAAAATGTGGTGTGTCAGTGGCTCAGTAGGTAGCACACTCACCTCTGAGGCCGGGAGATCAGAGGGCTGTGGGTTCAGTTCCCACATCTGGCACTTGGGTTAATATCCCAGTACTGACACTGTAGTGCAGCATGAGAGGGGTGCTACACTTCTGAGGTGCCGTCTTTTGGATGAGACATTAAACTGAGGTTCCATCTGCCTGGATTGGTGGTAGTTCAGATGGATGTTAAAGATCCCATGACACTTATCAAAAAGAGTAGGGGAATTTCCCAGGTGTCCTGGCCAAATTTCCCTCATTAGCTAAAAATACCACCAACAGCTTAATCTGGTTCAAGATCAGTTGCCATTCATTTGTATCCCCCTTCCCTGGGTCATGCCTGAAAATAGGCAGGACTTGTCTAGTGCACTTACCCGGTCAACAAAAACAAAATAAATAAAAATATTACAAATTTGCGAAGTTACAAGGGTGCATGGAAACAGTTCAATGTACACTTGTAACACAGTCATGTTATGGAGTTTCGTCACCAAATTTTCAACATAGGGATTTTAGGACCTCTGCTCATGAACAGTGCCACTGTCATTTTCTTAATCTGTCCCAAACACTGATTTCCCAGTTACCACGTTATTCTGTGCCAGAACTGTGTAAACACATTTCAGTCAGGATGTAAAAAATGACAGCTGTACTGCTTATAAGGAGGTGTAAAAAAATGGCACTGTTGAAAATCTGGGGTGAAAATATTACAAATCTGTGAAGTTACAAGATGCTTGGAAAGTGTGCAATGCACGCTCGTAACACAGTCATTTAATGGAGTATTGTTACCAAATTGTCAACATAGGCATTTTAGGACCGCTACTCATGAACAGTGTCACTCTTATTTTCTTAATCTGTCCTGAACACTGATTTCCCACTGCGACAGCACTATTCTGTGCCGGAAGTGCGAAAACACATTTTGGCTAAGATATGAACAATGACAGCTGTATAGCTCACAAGGAGGTGTGACAAAATGCCAGTGTTGAAAATCTGGTGTGAAAATATTGCAAATTTGCGAAGTTACGAGCGTGCGTAGCAACTGCACAACACACGTTCATAAAACAGTAATTTTTTTGATTTTTTCCACCAAATTTGCAACATAGGCTTTTTGAGAGTCCACCTCATGAACACTGGCACTGTCGTTTCATAAATCAGCCCCAAAAGGTGATTCCACGCAGTGACCGTGAAATCACCTTTCGGGGCCGATTAATGCCATGACAGTTCAAGAACTCATGAGAAGGGGTCCCAAAAACCCCATTTGAAAATTTGGTGCCAAAATTTGAAAAAATGCCTGAGATAGTCATCAAAGTTGAAAAACCCCTATTCATTCCATTATACAGCTTAACAGCATTTCCTCAGTTCGCGGTCAGCTTTGAAGAGTGCAGACGTGTTCCTGGTCCACCGAATATTGTCGCGCCAGACTCTGGAGGTAAGTATGAGGTGGGGGGTGTGAGGAGGCAGGGTGTGCAGTGGGTGGGTGTGGGTTGCAGGTGGGGGGGCAAGAAGACCTCTGAGGGACAGTTTCCTTTTTTACAGGGGTAAAAAAAAAAACAGACCCACAGGACTGTTTTTTATTTACAGGGGCATGTGGCTAGCTGGGTTGGGCTCCCAGCATGCCACCAGAGTCTTGCTTTGGGTGGCAGCTGTAGCCGACAGGGGATTGGGCACCCCCGTCAGCAAACAACAATAGGGGCATGTTGCACGCTGGGGTGAGCTCCCAGCGTACCACTGGAGCCTTGCTTCTGGGGGAGCAGCTGTAGCTGATGGGGGATTGGGCACCCCCATTGGCAAACAACAAAAGGGGGGAATTCCTTTCTGCTGACTGGGATTGGGCACCCCCGTCGGCAAACAACAAAAGGAGCGGGAATTCCTTTCTGCTGATGGGGATTGGGCACCCCGTCGGCAGACAATAAAACTGGGGAGGGGTTACATTATGCTGAGGGGGAGTAGGCTCCCCCATCAGCAAATAAACATGGTGGGGGGTAATATTATTTGTGAATACAGTGGCAAGAAGCCACCATGTTCACAAACAATATCAGAGTTCCTACATCCTGCCCTGCAATGATGGGTCACTCCCTTATTGCAGCGGATGGCTGACTCTGCAATGATAAGGCAGCCCCTGATTGCAGCAGCTGATTTTTTAGAAGGTTGTGGCACGCTGGCTGAACTAGTGTCAGCAGCAGCGTGCCATAGCATTGGGGGATGTGGGACAAGCCTTTGCAGGCTGTGGAGGCATTGGCCACAACAGTGCTGCGCCTCCATAACCTGCTTGTGGAGAAAGCTGCCTCAACATGTTTCTTGTGCATGCACACAATCAACATAAAAAGGGGGGACAGCAATCATAGGGTAGGGGTGTGCCACTAGACACCAAGGAACCAACCATTTATAAATATGGGGATTGTTATTGGAGGGTGAGGGTGTCACTAAACACCAGGGAAATGTATTAAAGTAATGGGCAAGGTGATGGGAGGGAGTAACAGAGAAACAACTGACTTTTTTTTGGAAATTGTAAAGCAGAATCCTTTTTCATGGTTCCTTTTTCACAATTTGTAGAAAAAGACAAATCCTTTTTCGCCAGTTGTGAAACATTATCCTGTTTCATGCTTGTTTTTTTTTTTTTTCGCAATTTGTGTAAAAGGATTCTATCATGTCCAAAAAACACCTTTCCAGGTGATTTATCAAAAAAGAAACAGCAGAATCCGATAGAATGGATCCTGATTAGTAGAACACATCTTGGTTACTTCAGAAAACATAATTATTTGCAGTTATTTAATTTTATTTTCCTTACTAAGAGAAAACAAGATGGTGGCAGCATAGAGAGAGATTCCCCATTTGTGATACAGGATGACCTGATTGTGAAAAAGGATTACCCATTTGCGACAAAGGATCCTTTTTTAAGCTGGACATCTAACTGGAGAGTGAAATTCCCATTGAAAATAATGGGAAACTTTATAATGTAATAACTTTGGAATGGATTAACATTTTTTCACCAAATCTTCAAAAGGCACATCTGTGATCCAATACCTTTCTACCCTTAAAGTGTCAGACCAAAATTCCAAACCAGTTTTGCACTGTGGCGTGACAAAGAAATGAAAAAAAAAATTGTAATTTTCACATTATTTCACACTCTGGATCTCCACACCCACACATCTGACCAGAACAGAACTTGTCACATCAAGAAACATTTGGTCCCTGATGGGATGTGCAAAATGTCATATAAAACACTTGAACAGTTGCAAAGTTATTAAAGTGCAAAATTTTGAATTTACCATAGATGGGCCCATTCAACCCTAACTATAGGGACACCACTGCACCCCATTATAGATATAAATATACAGTATACATATATATATATATATATATATATATACACTCACATCTATGAAGCGAGAGAGAGAGATTATATATCTGGTTAGTGTCGTGTGTGGGTAGATAGGCCAACGGGGGGAGGCACTCGTGGGTAGAGCTGTACAAAAAAAATCCCTTCTGCCGGCAGAATTTGCACGAAAATTGGACTTGCGCTTCTGTGAAAGTTTGGAAATCAAATTAGGAACTTTTCTGAAAATTCCAACTTAGAGCAGTGGAATAAATGTATAAACAGTGAACATTAAACTGTGGAAAAAATTCAGCAGAACTGATCACTGTCAGAGATCAGTTCTGCTGAATTTCTTTCCACAGTTTAAAATACAGTTACTCTGCAATTCATACATTCATTTTGCAGTTTAGTGAGTCACTGAACTGTGGAATGAAAGTATGAACTGTATTAATCATCACTGGCCCCACATTAATTTGTTTCCCTGGTGTCTATTTGCACCCCCTATCCTCTGGTCACTCACCCTGGCCGTAATCAATATTGTTCACCTGGTGTCTCACGGCACCCCCAACTTCTGATCACTTGCTCTGGCCATAATTAATATTGTTTCCCTGGTGTCTAGTGGCACCCTACCCTCATACTCTGATTGCTCACCCCAGCCATAATAATTAATATTGTTTCCCTGTTGTCTAGTAGCACACCCCATCCTCCTATCACTCGCCCTGGACACAATAAGAAATCTATTGTTTCCCTTGTGTTTAGTGGCACCCTCACCCTTCAATTGTTTGCCCCAGCTTTAATAATTAATATTGTTTCCCTTGTGTCTAGTGGCACCCCCACCCTCTGATCACTTGCTCCAGTCGTAATTAATATTTCCCTTGTGTCTAGTGGTCTCCCCCACACTGCCCACACCAAGTTGATTAATTTAACCTGGTTCATGCAATTATCCAGGCTGTGTGTGGGTGATGATGTGTGATATGGCCACTGCCACACATTCAGTCACTTCACTACCAGTCTAGCATTGCTTGTAAAGTGCTATGGGATACTGTGTATGAAAAGCACTATATAAATGCTGATTCTTCTTCTTCTTCTTCTAACCTGCTACCCCCTTCTATACATAGCCAGTCATTCAGTCAGAAAATGGGGATGGGGAGCCACAGCCCTCCTCCCACCACCTCAGCTAGATGCCATATATAATTAGAGGGAGTATGTGATAGGTTGCATGCTCCCTGTCATTACATATGGTGTCCAGCCAAGGTGGTGAGAGGAGGGCTATGTCGGTCACTGTATGGGCTCCCCAATCCCCATTTTCTAACTGAATGACTGACTATGTATGGAAGGAATGTGACAAGTTGGTGTACCCAGCCTAGTGTGGGTAGTGTGGGGGCACTAGACAACAGAGAAATATTCATTACGACTGGGTAAGCAAGCAGAGGGTGATGGATGCCACTAGACACCAGGGAAACATTATTAATTATTAAGGCTGTAGCAAGGGATTGAAGGGTGGGGGGGTACCAATAAACTCCAGGTCAATATTAATTATCATCAGGGCAAGCAATCAGAGGGTGGTGTGTGCCACTAAACACCAGGGAAACATTATTAATTATTAAGGCTGCAGCAAGGGATTGGAGGGTGGGGGGTGCCAATAAACACCAGGTCAATATTAATTATGGTCAGGGCAAGCAATCAGAGGGTGGGGTGTGCCACTAGACACCAGGGAAACAATACAGGGCGAGTGATTGGAGGATGGGGGGTGCTACTAGACATCAGGGAAACTAATTACAGTTGGGGCAAGCAATTGGAAGGTGGGGGGTGCCACTAGACACCAGGGAAATAATAATTACAGGGTGGAGAGCGATTGGGTAGTGGGGTGTGTCACTGGACACCAGGTAAGTTTTTTTTTCTTATGGGGACAGCACAGAACTGATCACTGAAATGAGGAATAATCACATGAGATGTGGATAATGTATTAATTCCACAAGTCACATGTTTTATACTCCAGTTCAGAGAAAAGATTCCACAGAACAGGATGGAATTTCACCAAACACTTTTGGAAGATTTCCTCTTTCTCCAAAGGTGGAAGTTCAGAAAATTCTGCGAAAGTTGTGAAGTTTTGTGAAAGTTCTACTAAAGCGGAATTTGCAACTTTTGCCCAGCCCTACAAAGACCGTAACTCAAAATCTTGAAGGGTGAGTGGTCTATGAGTGCCTGAGCCACTGAGATGGTCTATTTCCTCGTACACCACACTTACCTAGATATTGTTTATATAACACATGGGAATGCTTTCTAAATTTACTGTACCTTTAGGCTTGTATTTGTAACCATTCTGGGTATGCATGCTCTATTTCTGTCCCTTTCATATTTCTGTAATGTAGGGGTGTTTTTGGTTCCTGTGCATTTTCTGTCCCGCTGCTTTTGCATGGTCCTCTTTTAAAAGGAAGCATGGCTGCGTCAGTTCATCCCTTAGCTGCCATTGAGAGCAGCGTCACTAGAAGTTGGGAGTGATGTGGTGTCTGCGGTCAGTAGCAGCATGGTTTGTACTGTCGGGGGCAGTGTGTCATCTGCATTCAGCTCTAGAAGGAGGCTGGAGTCAATGGCAGCGGCATGAAGTGGCCAGGTAGTAGCTATTGAAGGATAGCTGTTGAGAGGACAGAGCCAGTGAGAGCAGCATGGACAGCATGGTGTTTGAGGTGAGAGCTGCAGTACTGATAGGAGGTAAGAGACAGGGAGAGGATTTGTAGGTTACTGTTATGGTGCAATTTAGTTTGAGGGTTTAAAGGTGTTTTTGTTATGTGAAGTAGTGTTCTGCATTTTGGAAAGTATCATATTCATCTGGTGTTCATGTTAATTAATGAGTTAATGGGGTTGGTAATTAATTGTAGCTAGTGTGGTAACCTAAGGTTTTAAGTACTGTGGGTAAATGACACATTATTGGGGGGTATGGGGGTCAATGGGAAAAAGCTGCCATCTATGTAAAACACATATATTCATTTTTTTGTTGGCTTACTTATTTAAACATATTTTATCAGGCTGAAATCTATGCTGACATACTGTACAGCTTAGTTACAGAGGTGCCCTTGTGGGGGGCAGCAGAAACAAAGCTATATATTTCAAATGTGCTCATTCTTCATACACTCTGCAGCCATGCAAGGAACTAGTTATTACAGAATTCACCTGATTCATACATATTTATACTGCATCTCATCACGTTCTTGAGCACCATTCATGATTTCAGATTTAAAATTGTTCTTAAATCCTGATTCTCAGTCTGATTTAGTAACTTCTGATTTTTAGGGAAAATGTGGGAGAAAGCCACCTTCTTCTTTTTAGTTTTTTCCTCAGGTTAGCTTAATGCTGGATTCATTATTCTCAGAACATTTTTAAAGAGAATAAACTAGTTTTGATTTTTTTTCTCTTGATTCATTATGTTTATTTATTTAAGATAGAACTTCATTAGTTGGAAAGGCAGCAATCTATGTATTTTTTACAGCCAGTAATAAAAAGAAACAAAGAACATTTGAGAAACCACAACTGAATAATTTAGACTGGTGAGGCAGAAATAGACATTTCAAGATGACAGGCTAGTTGTTAAAGCATCATTGCATGTTAGCAGTGGACATTTTGATCTATACTGTTTTCCATTTCAGTTTACTCCTTACTGTACCTCCTATCCTATGTATGATAACTTTTTTTTCATTTGGATTCTGCTTTAGCATTTTTTAAACATTTGAAATAAAAAAAGGCATGCTCCTTTTAATACATTTTGGTCTGGGTTTTAATAAATATTGTTTGTTGTTATTTTTTCTCACTTTTAAATTTTATTTCTGTTTATTTATTTATTTCCAGTTAAAACCCAAGGACATAATGCTGATTTTCAGGGGTAACCTCAGAATATAATATATGCACACCATACTCCACGTAAATAAAAATGTAATTCAAATTTGTTTGATTCCAGGGTGTGAATTAATATAGGATGAGTGCCTTTGGGATCTCTAGGTTTCCAGATGTACTGGTAGCATAGCTGGTAGTGCAGCAGAACAGTATTCCAAGCAGACCTGGGTTCAAATCCCAGCCAGGGCATGTACTTTCTCATTTCTCAAGTGTATTTCAAATATATGCACACTACACTCCCTGTCAATATAACTGTGCACTGTAGCATGCACTACTGCTTTAATAGTTTAATGATATGCAGGCAAGGAAATCCATAATTGTTTTGTAAACTTATAGAAGATTCTGATGAAAGTTTACAGCCTTGCTTTGGCACCTCTCAATATCATTGGTTCTTTGATTAAATGTGGTAGGTAATATCCAGATGGTGCTGTTAAAGCTTTGGAAAAGTCAGTATTTAGAGGCATCCCTGCCATCCCCTCATGTTTGCATAAAAACAGTGTGGGGGGGGATTTCAAGGCTCCAGATGCAGATACAGGAACAAGGTCTGACCTCCATTGTGGGCAAGCTCATGGAGACCATACTAAAGGAAAGGTTGGTAGAATATCTAGAGGAACATGGTCTCCAGGATGAGAGGCAGCATTGGTTCATGGGGGGAAGGGGAGATTGTGTCAAACAAATCTGATTGACTTCTGTGACTGTGTCACTAAGACAGTAGACAGGGGCCAAGTGGTAGACATCCTCTATCTTGATTTTAGCAAGGCCTTTGACTCTGTGCCCCAAAAAAAGGTTGATCAGGAAGTTGATGGATCTTGGGGTTGGGGAAAAGATGGCCAGATGGGTGGAAAACTGGCTGAGGGGCAGAACCCAGATGGTGGTTGTAGGCGAGAGTTATCTGGCACCAGAGAGATAACCAGTGGGGTCCTGCAGGGCTCAGTGCTGGGGCTGGTGTTGTTTAATGTCTTCATCAATGACAATGGGGATGGCATTAAGAGCAAAATGTGTCTATTCATGGATGACACCAAGCTCTGTGGGAGAGTGGACACAGTTGAAGGGATACAGGACCTACTGGAAGATCTGGAAAAGCTGGGGAGGTGGTCCAGGATCTGGCAGTTTGGCTTCAATGCCAAAAAATGCAAAGTTATGTATATTGGAGACAAGAATCCCAGGACAGAGTACTACCTGGGTGGAGTCCAAGTATCTGCATCAGAGGAGGAGAGGGACCTGGGAGTGATGATCACTAGTGACCTGAAGCACCCCATGCAGTGCAAGAAAGCAACAGCAAAGGTAAACAAGATGCTGGGATACATATCTAGGGGGATCAGTAGTAGCGGAGAGCAGGTTATACTGCCCTTGTACAGGTCACTGGTAAGGCTGCATCTAGAGTATGGAGTTCAGTACTAGTGCTTACACCTCAAAAAGGACATTAACCTGTTGGAGACGGTCCAGAGGAGGGCTACAAAGATGATAGCAGGTCAGTAGGGTAAGGCATACGAGGAGAGGTTGAGGGCACTGAACATGTACTACCTGAAAGACAGGAGAGAGAGAGAGGGGGGGACATAATTGGGACCTTCAAGTACTTAAAAGGTATCAGTAAGGTTGATAAGGAGAGTCTTTTTAAGCTGAGTGGCAATCATAACACTAGGGGGCACAGTCTTAAGCTGGAGGGTGGGAGGTTCAGGAGGGAGGTCAGGAAGCACTTCTTCACAGAGAGGGTGGTGGACACTTGGAATGCACTGCCAGAGGAGGTCCTCTCATTGAAGACAGTGGGAAGCTTTAAGAGAGGTTGGGATAGGCATGGGGGAATATAAGGATCATGGGTAGGGACGATGGGAGGAGTGGGGAGGGAGGGAGGGCAGGGACATTAGCTCAAGCTGTGGATCCTGCGATATGAGTAGACTTGATAGATCAAATGGTCTTCTTCTGCTGGCTTCTTTGTATGTATGTTCATAAGGTCTGCCACATCTGCATTGAGGAGAGCATCCATGCTCTGTCCACAGCTAGTTTGAAGGCCACTGTGTTCTATGACAGTGTATTGTGCTTTTCTAGCCCCACACCGAGAACGTGGGATAAATCCCAATACTGACACTGTAGTGCATCAAGAGGGGGGTGCTGCACTCTTGAGGGCCGATCTTTCAAATGAGATATTAAACCGAGGTCCCATTTGCCTGTTCTGATGGTTGTTCATATGGACATTAAAGATTGCATTACACTTCTCGATAAGAGTAGGAGAGTTTATTAAAGGAAGAATCAAACAAACAATACATTACACAAACATCAATACATAATCAAGATATACAAAAAAAAGTCATATTGTCCAAAAAAAGAAAAAAAATAAAACCAATAAGTAGGGTTGTCACTAATAGGCAACCAAAATTGTCAGGTGGCCCTGATGGGAATAGGCAGGGAGGAGGATGGTAGGGGGAAGGGTAAGGGCAGGGCTTGGTGAGGTCACATGAAGAGTCATTCAAGTGTCATTTGATGCAGGAGCAGGAGCCTGCTCGGATTGGTAGGGGGAGGGGCCAAGTGGGGTCCTAATTTGGGGTCCTGAGGGGGTTTAAAAGGCAATGCAGCCTTCAGGTCACCCTCTTTTGCAGGGAATTTTATTTGCATTCTCAGCACTTCATTGCAACAGGTTGACTTCAGCACCAGGATAGGTAAGGTAGAGGCCTGCAAGTCTGCGTTGGGCCTATTGGCCACATGGAGTCCTTGCATTGCCTTTGTAGTTTAGTTCATGTTTTTAAGTTTGTTTACATCTACCAGCTGAGGCTGGCTGTTTTTATCTATGATACCAGTTTTTTCTATAGAGGTTGATGATAAGTCTTAATAATTTGCCTAGAGTTTATTCAGTGCCTTTTTATGAGATATCATAGAGTTCTGGCAGGACCTATGAGCTTGGATCGAGTTACAGTCTAGTCTAGTCTACCAGCTGCAGCTGGCATTTTTTTTTAGTGGAGAAGTTGGGAGTGTAGCATTAGAGCTTTGCGACCTGGGGGAAAAGTTGGTTGTATCACTGTGGTTGGCCCTTGGTCTAGTAAGAGCTGGTAGGGGCTGGACTGGCAGTCAGTCTTTGGGTTCTGGTAAGTTTGGAGAGGCCATGTGGTTGGAGTGGCCATTTTCTGGTGGTGACAGTAGGGGCTGCACTAGGTAGCATTCATGGGAGGAACCTGTTGGAAACATCTTTAGTGTGCTGCTCGGGGTTGGGCGGTGGCCAAAATTGGCATTTTTTGTCCCAGACAAGCCAATCACATGGTGGGATCGAATTCATGGGCAGTTTTGATGCTGTGACAAGTATTGGGTGGGGAAAGGAGCCAGACCCGCGGGGTGAAGGTGCTTTGGCGGCTGCAGGTAGGACAAGTTTTGGTTGGGAATTGCAAAAAACAAAACAAAAAAACAGATGCTAAAAAAAAAGAGAAAAAGGGAAGCATAGGAGAATGAACGGCTCACAGGCAAGGCACCTGCATCTGGGGCCAAGGTTGCATACCGGATCCTCCAGGAGGGGAAAGGATGGCCCTGCCAGCATGGGGTAGGGTGAGTGAGGGAGCTAGGGTGAGGTAGGCCCTGCCTGGATTGGGGCAGGGATAGCTTGGTGTGTGCCACATATTGGGTGGTTGACTGAGTGGCCTATAAAAGAAAAGGGGGCATAGGGTAGAGTGCCTTGGGGGAGAGTATTGGACAGCAGATTTCCACTGCTTGGTGGGATAGCATAGGGAAGGGCACAGCCTAGGGCCAGGACACCTGCCTGTCATGTGGTGTGAGGTTGAGTCTGGTGGGGCTGGGTGGGGGGATGGTTGCTCCAGCCAAGAGTGTTTTGTGGTGCAAGAACTGGTTGGGCCTGCTCAGGTGCATTGGGGCATTTTGTGGGTTTTTGCTCCAAGAAGGGGCCCAAAAGGAGTGGCAAGTGGTGTGTGGCAGGGCCAAGCTCTGGCTGAGTGTGGACTGGAGATGGCTGGGTGAAGGTTGGGGTCAGCATGGGGAGTGGGGTTCTTGCTGCCACGTGGCCTGGCAGGCAAGATAGCCACAGGGCCTAGCGAATGAGGCAGCTCCCCTCATGGAGACATTGAGAATGGGTCAAGGGCCTCTGGCCACTGGGGTTTTGGATGTTGGAATAGTTTTGGGATGCAGATTTTGGCACAGGGTGCAAGACAGAGGTGCACCCACTCCGCGAGTGGGTATACTCGTGAGCATCAAGTGGCTGCCTGGGGATGCAGCAGAATGGGCCCACGGGCAAGTCAGGCCCCATATAGGGGTCAGGAAAGCAAGGCCTGGATCTGTTGGGGAGCAATTGTTCTAAGCCGGGGGGCCCAAGTGGGTTTTAGGGATGCGACTTTGGGGGCCGGCCCTGACAGCAGCAACAGGGAGATGGGTGTGAGGCTAACGATGGGTGCCCAGAGGGGCACATGAATCAAGGGGTGGCTGTGGACATGGCCTTAAGTGGGGAGGTCCAGATAAGGGCACCTAGGATATTCACCATTTTTGCTTCTATATATTCTTCAGCAGGGAGAATGACACTGAAGTAAGCCCCGGTTTCCAGCACCAAGCTGAGGAAGAAAGGGTCCAAGCTGATGGACAAAATGATGGAACTCACCGAGATGGCCTGGCAGCCAGAGGAGAAAGAAGAGGCAACTAGGAAGAGGAAGGATAGGGAGGAGCAGGCGGGCAGGGGAGGGAAGAGGCAACGCAGAGCTGCACCCAGACCCTCGCCCATCCCTCCGCCAGAACCCGCACCTTCACCATCAGGACCAGGACCAGGCCCAAGTGGGGGAAAGGTAATGCAGATTTGTCAAATTAAGGTGTCCTGAAGGAGTACCTGGAGGGGCTACTTGGTGATATGGGAGAGAAGGGGTTGGAGAAGATGGAGAAGACCCTGCAGATGATAAAAAAGGGGGGCAAGGAAGGTACGGGGGCCACTGAGGAACAAAAAGGGGGGAGGAAGCTATATGAGGGACCACCGGGTTTCACTTTAGAAGACCATGTTCCCTCCTCCATTAAACAGAAGATTTGGAAGGGGGAGTATGTGGATATCTTCAGGCTGGTGGATGAGGAGACAGCTAAGAAG
This sequence comes from Neoceratodus forsteri, assembly GCA_016271365.2. Taxonomy (NCBI): domain Eukaryota; kingdom Metazoa; phylum Chordata; order Ceratodontiformes; family Ceratodontidae; genus Neoceratodus; species Neoceratodus forsteri. The sequence goes on along the minus strand of JADMNL010000026.1, from coordinate 71,947,946 downwards.
TATGAGCAGAAGGAGTCAGTGAGGAGATCCAAGATGATGGTGGGTGGCACCGGTGGTAGTGAGGCATAAAGAGGAGGAGGCCAAATATAAGGAAAAAAACATAGACACGTGACAGGCGGTGTTCCTGATATACAGTGTGCTGGTGTTAGAGAAGCAACCAGAGTTAGCAATTCCCCTCCTGATGAATACGGCCATCATTCAGGTTGCTTACAAGGCAAAACTGGTATATGAAAATTAGTTTGCCAGCACCAGGTAAAACTAACAGAGTGCTTTGTCCAAGCCTGCCAAATAAGGTTGTGTGCTTACTGCTAAGTGAGATTATGTGCTAAAGTATGCACCGAAGGGAATCCACACCATGCCACATGTGCTTTCAAATCCAGCGTTCTTTATTTTTTCACACAACATATGAGGTACAAGTGCTCCCACTCTTCAAATAAAGAACGCTGGATTTGAAAGCACATGTGGCATGCTGTGGATTCCCTTTGGTGCATACTTTAGCACATAATCTCACTTGGCAGTAAGCACACAGCCTTATTTGGCAGGCTTGGACAAAGCACTCTGTTAGTTTTACCTGGTGCTGGCAAACTAATTTTCATTTATTTACATCTGCTTAATGCTGAGCACAGGACCCTGGTGCAGACCATAACTTCTGCTCTCATTAAAACTGGGATATGGGTGGCTAAAGTATGATGAGGCATTCAGGAAGTGTATGGCGGCCAAAGGGTACCTCAGGTGGGACTGCGCCCACTCAGAGCTGTGGGTGCAAACTTTGTCAGGTCCAGCAGGAGGGCCAGTGGAGGAACACAGCAAGAAAAGCACACACACCCTGGTGGCTAAGGCCTGTTGGGGGTGTAACAGGGCCCTATGCACTTGGGCAAATTGTAAATTCTGGCATGTGTGCTCATGGTGCTAGGGCCTACACCCGGCAGCAAGCTGCTGAGCAGGTGGGATCAGGGGATCCAGCAAGGGGACCAAGGCCAGGACTAGTCCTTTTGTGGGGGTCGGGGGCAGTGGGAGGAGAAAGTGGGCCACAACAGGGGAGGATACAATTCCAACTATGGGTGGAATTGTAGGTGAACGGGTGGAGCACTGGGATTTTTCCCCTGGTGTGAACCCCAATAGTCTGGGAGGTGGTCAAGGCCTGGATACGGGGGGTACCTGTAGGCAGCTAAAGCCATTTTCCTGCACTGAGGTTTCAGACGGGGTTTTCAATTGGGTTTTGAGGGAGCATGGAGAGCGATAAGGGTGCAGAAATTGGGATCAGTTAAGGGGAAAGAGGAAATAGTCAGGAAGAAAATTCTGAAGGAGGTGCAAGCCAAGAGGATGGAGGGCCCTTTTGCTGACCCCCCTGCCCCACCTTCTGGATATCCCCATTGGGGATGGTACCAAAGAAGCAGGAGGGGGAGTTTAGACTCTTCCACCACCTGTCTTACCCGGAGGTGGCCTTAGTGAATGAAGGGATCCCTGATGATTTACAGGTGGTGTCATACACATTTTGGACCAGGCAGTATTGATGATATGGGCAGTTGGGGGGGGGCATGGTTAGCAAAGATGGACATCAAGTCTACTTTTTGACTATTGCCGGTGAAGCACAAAGATTGGGATCTCCTGGATCAGTTTGAGGGTGGGCTGTGTTTTGACAAAGCCATGCCAATGGATTGTTCTGTGGCATGTTCAACATTTGAAGCTTTTAGCTCCCGGGTGCAGTGGGGTTTTGGGTGGAGATATGGACATAGGCAGGTGGCCCACTACTTGGATGATTTTCTGAACATCGGGGATGACAGGGCAGAGATGGAGGGGATGTTGGCTGATATCAAGGAAATGTGTGGAACCATAGGTATCCTGCTGGCAGAGGGTAAGACCAAGGGTCCAGCATGCAAGCAGGAATTCCTGGGGATAGGGGTTGATTCAGTGTGAGAATACTTCCACCTCCCAGGGGACAAGGTGGCCCAACTTAGAGGCTTGCTGGAGCAGGTCAGTGGGAAGAGAAGGGTGCCACTGGTATTGGTTCAACAGCTGCTAGGGCACCTTAATTTTGCCTGCAAGGCCATAAGCCCAGGTACAGCTTTCACCTGAGGTTGGCTAGGGCAAAAGGGAAGGCAAAGATGCCACAGCACTGGGTGGACATCATAAGAGGGATGCGGGAGGATTTGGGAGTATGGATGGAGTTCCTGGAGATTTATAATGGGGTCACATTCTGGCAGGAGGACTGGGCCTATAACATGGACCTCGAGCTGTACACCAATGCCTCAGGGGACCTGGGGATGGGGGCTTACTTTAGGGGGAGTGGATTTCAGAAGCCTGGCTGAGCACTTGGGGGGAGGCAGGTTTGCTGAAGGACGTTGCATTCCTGATGATTTTTCCCATCCTCATGGCCCTGAAGGTGTGGGATGATAGGATGAGAGGGAAGTGCATACTGTTCTGGTGGAACAATAAATGGGTGGTGGATAAGATAAATAGACAAAGGGGGGTTACAGACACAGTCGCAGGGTCATACAGCAGCTGGTTCTGTTGGGGCTACAGCTGAACTTGTCATTTAAAGTGCAGCACATTGAAGGCATTGAGAACAACATTGCTGACAGTCTTTCCCACTTGCAGTTAAACAGGTTCCTGGAATTGGCTCCATGAGCAGCAGTACACAGGACCAGGGTTCCGGACCAACTGTGGGAGATTGGAGGGGAAAAGCCAGATGGCTATACTGGAACTCATGATCAGCCAACACCAGGCACAGAAGGGTCTAGAGATTACTGATCCAGTCACAGAGGACCAGGTGAAGCAGTATATGGTCAAGCAATGGGGAGAAGGGATGGCCCACACCGCCATGGGGGTACAGCTGGCAGGGATAGGTTGGGTCTGCAAGGATGGGGGGTGGCCAGACACAATCATGGGGAGGGCTGTGAGATGGATACTCATGGGCTGGCAGAAGGGCCATGGTGTGAAGATGGATAGGAGGTGGCCCACAGCAGGGCAGCTGCTAAGGAGGGTGATGGGGTACTGCAGCTTGTATGCATGTCAGCCAAAGAGACTTGGATGTTTTAGGCTGTCTTTGCAGTCATGGCTAGAGAAGCTTTCAGGATCAGTGAAGTAGAGGCCCCAAGGAAGTCAGATTGGCAAGGTGGTCTGCAAGCAAGCGAGGTCAGTTTTGGGTGGGCCATGGTGGTAGTGCAGCTGGTCAAGTTGAAAACTGACCAGCTGGGCAAAGGGGAGACTGTGGTTCTGCAATGGCAGGCACCCAGGGAGGTTTGTGCTGTTAAGGAATTGGAAGAATATGTGGAAACCCGGTGGGAGGGAGGGGCCCTTGGTTCTGACATGGGGATGGGAGCCCCATGATGGGTTTCCAGGTTGGGGAGGGCCCTTAAGAAGGTCCTAAGGTTTGTCAGGGAAGATCCAGACATGTTTGCCCCAACTCATTCCAGATTGGGGCAGCTTCAGAGGCCTCGATGTGAGGTGGGTCAGAAGAGAAGGTGAAGAAGGTGGGGTGATGGAGGTCCAGCTGCTGTAAAAGTATGTAAGGTGCTGACGATAATGGTTGTCCTGTTTTCCCCCTTTATCAGGCAGGAGGAGCACAAAGACACATTCGGATTGTGGGGCACTCCTTTATTTATTAGGCTGAAAAGTCTGCAGCAACTAGGAATGATGGCACACAGCTGTGGATGGAGGAGGAACACACTAAAGTACATTGGAAGGGGATACAGGGCATGAGATGGGCCCAGTTGCTGTCACTATTGGAGGAGCTCAGGGGCTGGTGGAGCAGACTGGACATACTAATCATACACTTGGGTGGTAATGATCTTGGGGAGATCCTGTGGGGGGCGTTGGTACAAGCCATAATGGCAGATGTGGAAAGGGTAAAGGGATTTTGGCCAGGGGTGGTGATCGGCTGGTCTGAGATCACCTCCCAGAGGGTGTGGTGGCAGGTCATAGAGATCAGGGTGGTGGAGAACGGGAGGAAGCAGCTCAACAGAAAGGTGGCCAGAGTGGTTATTGAAATGGGGAGGGGTGCATATACAGCACAGGGATATTGCTTTAGAAGCTCCTAAAGTTTATAGGTCAGATGGGGTCCACCTATCAGAGTTTGGCATTTGCTTGCTCCTAAGACTCATAATAGACCTGGTGAGGGAAGTAGAGAAGAGGGGTCCTAAGTACTAGCCCACAAGTGGGGAGCCCCATCTTCAAACGCCAAGCTGGAGATGGGTCAGTGAAAGAAAGGGGGGGAGCAAGAGAGGGAAGAGAGGGAAGAGAGAGGGATAGGCAGAAGGGGGTAGGGGACAGGGCAACACAGGCTGGGGTCAAATGGCACCCAGATGTGGAATTAAAAGGGGGAAGGGGATAGATTAGAGGTCAGATCTTAGTGTCTTGACCTAGGAGGTAGGAGGTCCTGGTAAGTTGGCACCTGGTACTGGTGATGGTGTGGGGGTTGTATCTGGTGTCCGGACTCTGAAGGAAAGAAGCAGAAGAAGAGGAGGACCAAGAAAGATGATCAAAGAGTTATAGAAGAATGGACTGTTTAAGAATGTATTTTGGACTGAAACACTGAAATGTTGAATTTTACAGATGAAATGCAAATGTTAAATTGGAGTTAAATAAACTGTTGCCAATGAGCATCCAAGCTAGCAGGTGTGGAGAGTTACCATTGCCAGAAGGGCTCAGATGACAAGTAGGGTTGCCACTAATAGGCAACCAAAATTGTCAGATGGCCCTGATGGGAATGAGCAGGGAGGAGGAGGAGGTTGAGGGGAGGGTAATAGCAGGGCTTGGTGAGGTCACAAGAAGAGTCATCCAAGTGTCATTTGATGTAGGTGCAGGGGCCTGGTCAGATTGGTAGGGGAGAGAGGCCAAGTGGGGTCCTGATTTTAGGTCTTGAGGGGGTTTAAAAGGCAATGCAGCCCTCAGGTTGCCCTATTTTGCTGAGAATTTAATCCCACCCACCCTCCTGGAGTGATGGGAGCTGGGGGACAGGGTGGGGGCCTAGGATGGTAAGGGCCACAGCAGGGTGGCTAGGACAAGAGTACCAAGAGGGTCATGGTAGATGGCAGTTGTGAAGAGGCAGCAGTGGTGGTGGGGCTGATGGAGTCCAGTGGGCAGCAAGTGGCCCATGCGGTGGTGGCAAGGGGAAGGGGAGAAGAAAAGGGGGGGCAAGAGAAGGAAAAGAGGTGGTAGGCAGATGGGGGAGGGGCAGGGCAACACGGGCTGGAGTCAAATGGCACCCAGGCATGGAATTAAAAGGGGGGAAAGGGATAGACTAAGGGCCAGATCTTAGTGTCCGGACCTAAGAGGGAGGAGGTCCTGGTAAGTTGATACCTGGTACTGGTGATGGTGTTGGGGGTTGGACCTGGTGTCCAGACCATGAAGGAAAGAAGCAGAAGAAGAGGAGGACCAAGAAGGAAGATCAAAGAGTTATAGAAGAATGGACTATTTAAGAATGTATTTTGGACTAAAACAGTAAAATATTGAATTTTGCAAATGAAATGTAAATAATAAATTGCTGTTAAATAAACTGTTGTCAATGAGCATCCAATCTAGCAGGTGTGGAGACATTTCTTTGCCAGAAGCGATCAGATGACAATAAATATTGACATCTCTAAAGACTTACATCAATCATTTACAGTGTTACACAAAAGAAATAATCTCTAAAAACAAGGGATTTCCTTAACCTTTTGAAAGTGTATTTACATTATCTAATAACTAAACATAATAAATTCCTAGTGGATTTAACATATTAAGTCACTGGGGCATCGGAGTCAGTGATCCAAGACATGTTTCTCCAATTTCCCTTTAAATATGTTTGTGTTAGTATACTTGCTTCTTTATGATATATAGCATAAAGTTTGTACTGTATCTTAGAAATCAATTCTATGTGATTAATCTGTTTCTGTTGTAAGGTGAACAGACTTCTAACATTTCAAATAAACCACTTGATCACCATCAATACAACATGCAAAGTGCTCTTCTTCCATCTAAGAGCGTGCCCTGTGTGATGACCATACGTTAAAGCCTCATAGGGTATTGTCTGAAACCTAGGTTCATCCCATTCTGTAGATAGTGATGTCCAAAATCCTTTAATATATGAGCAGGTAAAAAATAAATGTTGAATTGTTTCTATATCTTGTGTGCACTGTGGTCTACTACAAAACCTATCTTCCAACTGTTTATGTTTATGATTTGATTTGACATTGATCTTTTCGTGATTAAAATGTAAATCTCACATTTTTTTCTGGGATTCTAGGTTATTTAACCAAAAGGGATAGGGAAGAGGCATATGTATCTGGACAATTAAAAAATGTTACTGGTTCCTGAAAAAATTACCCTGTACCCACATATATCTATCTTTCCTTGTTTTAGTTATAAACTTTAAGCTAGTAATCCGCCATTGTTTAAGCTTAACAAATGCTTTTCTAATGTAGTCAGGGTTAGCTGTAGATTTTTTTAGAACCCTCAGGTGCTTTTGCTCCCCTGGGACAGCCATTGTGAGCAAGTCGATAATAGAAAAGGGGGCCATTCCTGACCTGCATATACTAGAAGTGGTTTGAAATTTGTGTAAAAAAATGTTCTGTACAAAAAGGAAGTGGGGTTAATCATCCCCAAACCTCCTTATTTTATTGACAGATATATAATATTCCTTTTAATAAAAATTTAATCTGCTACCCCATAAAACTTGGAAGAAGATATTCATGATGGTAGTCTCTGTTTTGGTCATGGAAAGATGTGGCTGATATATAAAAAGATTGGTACTAGGAATTGTTTTAACCAAGTATACTCTTTTCTGCTTACTGTGTTTTAGTGATGTGCAGAATTTTCAAATTCTGGTGGAACGAAATTCTGTGGAATATTCAAAATACCATCAAATTCCACTGGAAATTGAATGGTGGAATTCTGCATCATAAAATAGTTGTGGAATGATTTTCCGCTGCAAAATCACTGTTTCGCAGAATATTATTACACAGATCTCAATATTTTCTGCAGAAATCATTGCAGAATAATTTTCCATGTAAAGAAATATTGTTCTGTGGAATATTATTCCGTGGATCACAATAGGCAGAATTCTGCAGGAGAACAAGTGAAATTCCAGCAGAAATTCTACCAGCAGAATGGTTATTCTGCACTAATTCTGCCGGTGGATTTCCGCATTCTGCACAGCACTACTGTGTTTCCATTTACTCCAGCCTTCAATCAGTTGCTGTCCCTGCTTTATTTTTGGTTCCCAATTAGCTTTGTCATCTTGCACAGAGCCATAAGTCACACCAAGTATTTTTACCAGTTCTGCAGATATTTTTATCCCTTCAATATGTGCTAAATCAGGATAGGCCCCTCCTAACTGTTTTACACATTTGTCTATATTCAGAGATATTCCAGCACATACTCCATACTGGTCACACAACTGTATAGCTTCTGAAGTAGATCCAGGGTCTTGCACTAGAATAGATAAATCATCTGCATAGGCAATCACAGCAAAATTGAGAATCTTGCTATGCAATGTAATATGTTGGAGTTGGGTGGACTTATTTAAAATTCTTAACAGGGGATCTATACAAAAAGTTAAAAGGAGGGGACTCAGGGCATCCCTGTCTCATACCTTTACCTATTGTATACATGGGTCCTTTCTATCCTTGAACAAGAGGGGTTACTGTTGCACTTTTATAAAGACACTGAATCCATTCAGTAAATGTACGAGGGATTCTAAATTGCTTTAATACTGCCCACAAAAAATTATGATTTATAGAGTTGAATGCTTTTCTTTGATCCAGGAATAATATTACACCTGCTGCACTGCTTCTCCATCCTTGTTCAAATAATTCCCGTAAAAGAATTAAATGATCTGTCATTTTCCTACCTGAAACTGAGCAGATTTGTACTGGTGATACTACATACTCTTCAGTTTTTAACAGACTGGCATTCAAAATTTTGGATAGTATTTTAAAATCATTATTTAAGAGAGATATGGGTCTCCAATTATGTATATCAACTTTATCACCTTTCTTAAAAATGTAGACTATCAGTCATTCTAAGAGAGGGGGAGTGGTCTTGCAGGATGCTTGAGAAAACTTGTGCCAGTTCTAATTGGAGTTTATACCTAATGTATTTATACAAGTCATTGGTTAACCCATCACTGCCTGGTGTTTTGTTAATAGCTAAAGTGTTCAAAGCGTGAACCACTTCTGCCTGTTGAATGTCTTTCACTAATAATTCTGCATGTTCTTTAGAGCACGTGGGATTTCCTAGATCATAGAACAGGGTCTCATAATCCAGGTTCTCTACATGACTAGCTGCAAACAATTGCTGGGTATGATGAGCTACTATTTTCCTAATTCCTGGCAAATCTGAATGCAGGACACGGTTCTCATCCCATAGTCCATCCATTTCTTTTTGTTTAGTGTTGGTGTTACAGATTTCATAACGACAAGTGAATTCCTTCTGTCCTTGTGTAGAGAATCACTGCTGATTCTGTAGGTTTTGAGCTTGTGATTGATGAAATGCTATCATTTTTTGTTTTACATTGTGTATCTGCATATTAAAATTCTGACCCGTGATATGTGACACAGATAGTAATTTCTGAAGCTGCATTCTATGTTGTAAGTATTGATGGTAATCATTATTTGTCTTACTTTTACTATGTCTTTAATAATTTGGTCAGGTCCGAAATTGTATCTTCCCACCACAATGGTGGTGGTGGGGGGGGGGGTCCTCATACAGAACATAAACAGATTTTCTGGCTTCTGAAAAATAATCAATCTCTTGTTTAACATCAGGAGACTCAAGTAGGGAAGAGTTAAATTTCCAGGTCCCTGGACCATAAGGTGACCAGCCTGTGTTACCCAGTGAACCCTGTAGGATTTTGCGGTCTAAAAATTCAGAAACTAACACTGCCGCAGCCTGAATATGAAGGGATGGAGAAATAAAAAAATAGTCTATTCTAGTGGTTAATGACCCCTTATGAAAAGTGTGTTCAGTTTTCCCTGTAGCAGAACTATGTTCATCTACTAACTTAGTGACCTGTACCTTTTCTTTCAAAAATGCAATGTCGCAGAATATTTTTTTTCATTTTGGTATTCCTACCACTGTGTGCCAAGGATAGAATGCAATTAACATCTCCACCCAGGATCACATTCTGGGAGGAATACAAATAGGGTTGAATGGTTTGGAATAACACTATTCTTTCCACTTTTGTCTGAGCTGCAGATATGTTAATTATTCTATATAAACTACTTGTATTTTAACCTCTACTTTAAGTGCCTTACCAGGAGATAAGTCCAGAACTTTAATTAATTGAAACTGCACCTAAAACAAAATTGCTACCCTCGAGCATGGGTCTGGGCCTATAGACCAATAAGAACCCAACATGCCACAGTTTTGTGGCTTCTCTGATATCTTGTAAGGTGTGCAATCTAATATCTTGTAGGAGATAAAATACCAGCATGCAAGGATTTTACGAATGAAAAGACAACCTATTTCTTTACATGATTTTTTTACACTGTTAACATTAAATGAATAGAGAGATAAGCGAGGCTCCATTAACAGGGAGGTTAGAGGTTATTTACTCATGGGGCTGCTTAGCTGTTCTTCTGGTTTGCTTGACATGCTTTAATTTAGCTTTAGTCTTTGTGGGAGGTTGTGCTTTGGAGGTGTTGGTACCTTCTGGTGGAAGTGGGTCTTCCCTATCTGAGCTGACATCTGGCAAGGAGGACCAGACTGAGGAATCATCAGATTCATTACCTGAGGCATCAGGGATTTCTGCTAGGGCCTCCAATCTGTTAGTTACTGGAATCCCTGTTGTTTTCAGAACCTTAGGCTTTGGTTAAGACCAGTTCTGCTTGTGCCTGGTAGCCCCTTTAGATTTCCTTACTTCTTGGGACTCCTGGGGGTTGGGGGGGCATTTCTACCTGCAAGTCAATATCTTCTCGTTGCACATCCAATCCCCTCTCACCCTCAACTTGTTTCCTGAGGAGGGGTTTCTAAAACTGGACTGGGTTGGTGTGCTTCTCTTTGTTCTATGTCTTCCTGTCACCTTTATTAGTAGCGGTGACCTGCCTGCTTTCTGTAGGGTCCTCTAAAGTGAGTGGGGGTGGGGACTGGGGAACGTTCTGCCACTTATTCTTTGTGTAATGGCTATGAGCAGCCTCTGCTCTTCATTGTCCATTTGGTTCAGCTGGTTGTGAGCCGCCCAGGGACAAGTATGGTAAAAGTGCCCCTTGGTGTCACATAAATTACAAATCTGCTCATTGTGACAGTGCCCACTCATATGCCCAAGGTCTCCACACAATGTGCATTTTAGCTTATCACAAAGACTGCTGATATGCCTTGTTTCCCCACATCTCTAACAGGCTTTTGGCTGGCCTTGATAAAATATAACACCCCTGTCTCTTCCTATAAAAAAAACAAACTGTTAGGCAAATGCTGCAGACCTACTTCAGTGGTATGTAAGACTACTCTCAGCCTTCAACCCCCAGTCCATATCTTTTCTTCATCAAATATAGCCTCAGGATTTCCCAGGACAGTACCCCTCTGCCTAAGCCAATACAATAAATCAGTTACACTGACCCCTCATTTCTGAAGAGTACAATAATTGTGCTGTTCACTGGTTTGGTCAGGGTGATGGCCTCAAAGGGCACCCATAATAGAGTTGATTTTAAATTGTGATAAAGTTCCCAAAACTTTGGAAACCACTATTGAATTTAAAGCTAATGTCAAAGGTTTACTCTACTGAGACATGTATTAATGCATATATTTCAGCTGCAGTGTATCTCATTGATGCTTTCAGTAATGTCCTGGCTACAAACAGACATTCAGGAAACACATCCATTCCCCCTTTATAAATCAGTCTCACAGCATTGTGTCTCTTGGGAGGGTATACTGGTCCCTAAAAAGAGGCATGAGATCTATTACCCTGTGTATTACGATGTCCTTCTGGAGTATCAGTATTAGCTTGTTCTGAAAAGCCAGGCCTTGACATGCTGGGGTCATTTCTGCCAGTATTAGCAGGTTGCCCTGGAGGCTGAGTGACTTGCAATCAGTCTTCAGCTCCTGCAGCAGGATCATTCAGTACCAGCTGTGGACTCTGGTGGCTTAATTGTAGCACCTCAGGTAGATGCATTGGTGACATGTTATTTCCAACAATATTAGTTTCAGTATTTTCCATTATTATTTCAGTACTATTTAGCAAAGGTTTGTTGGGCTCAACATTTTTTTTTGGCATTGATAAATGAAGCATTTGAACTGGGGACGAGCCAGAAACCCATTGCCCCACTTGATTAAGCTCCCAACCAGCCCCTTGCAGGGCCAATTCAACAGACCAGTCCATCACTGTGTGCTCAAGCATCCTGGTGTTAAGTCTTAGGCCAGGAGCTTGAGCCCCTGTAGATGCCATTCTTGGCATAGCCACTACTTTTACATTAGCAGCAGTGTTAGCAGTGTTTCCATTAAATACAAACAATGGAACTGAGTCAGTACTTGCCATGAAGTTGTAATGAGTACTTAAGTCTGCTGCACAACAGGCAGTTCTTTCCTTTGGTTGGATGCTATTGCTGTTGCTTGAGAACTTCCAGATGTGCCCTGAGGTTGCAGCTGGGCCAGAGGTCAGTTGCTATGGAGCAGCACCTTGATGCTAGATGACTCAGACTGCTGCAGCACTTTTCTTTTCTTAGAGCAATAGTGGCTTGCAGTTCCTTTTTGTCTTTTATGAAAGTCCTGTTCCTCTCGTAGCAGCTGGGCTTCCAAATTGGCTGAAGACTCTCGCGGTTCACCTGCATGGACTATTGAGGATTTCCCATGAGTCAACTCATCATTTCTTTGTTTCTCAGTATCTTTCTGTCCTTGTCTGCTTGTAGTCTGATTATCAGCATTTGTCTGGGGTTCTAATGCTCCCTCCAAAAATACTGGAGCATCAAAGAATTTTTTGGCTTCTAAGTTCTGCAAGGCAGAGGTGGAGACCATCTCCTCTACCTGCTGCACATCCATCTCGGTGATTCCATGGACATGGCCATCAGCAGGCCAGAGGTTCCCCCTACAGGAGAGTAGGGGTGTTTTTATTGAGGACATAACAACTTATACAAAACAATACATATGAGTATCACATAATTACATAATTATATCCAGTAAATTACAACAATTCACATTAAAGAAATGCAAACAATATCAACACAGAAAAAGACAACAAAGAAGGAAAAAGTTTATGGTGGATTATACCACCAGTTCTCACAGTTTTTCCATAGTGATATCAACTTCTCTTTAGAAAGTGTTGTTTGCTCATGAGTGTATAGTGACTGTACTTGCTGTTGTACAAAACAAATTACTTCCTGATGGGTCCTCCAAATCTGCTGGAAGACCCATGTATATCTTGGTAGCCAGATGTAAAATTTTAAAAATCCAGTAGTCACTCTCAGAGTACTAAAGTGATATATACTCCATACAGTTCTATATTCATGTAATATCAAATCTCCATAATCAATTGTTTCATATTCTGGATTATTTAAAGATGTTGCTAAGGCTTTCCAAAAGGTAATTACATAAGGGCATTCTAAAAACAAATGTTGTTGAGTTTCAAGAAGTTCATTACATGTATCTCTTGGACAAAATCTTTCACTTAGCTACTTGTGCTTGTGGGAGTTCCTGACACCTAGCCTGTCATGGCATGATAACCAAGTTGCCTCCCACAGGTATTCAGGCAATCTGGGTTCTGTTAGTAATTTGAGGGTAGATTCAAGATATCCTAGAGATCCTTGTGGAAATACCAAGGGTTCCCAAAAACTGCTTTCAATAAGATGATGGTAAAAGTTTTTTTTGGAAAACAACAGAACTTCCTCTCTTGTGATGTTCCACTGTTTTATTTTATTTTTTTAAAATGAATCATATGTGTAGAAATAGACTATTTTTTCCAGATTATTTGAAAATTTAGTTTCCCTTTTTTCCATAGGGTTATTAGGTTTTGTAACTCATTGAATAACCAAAGATGCCAATTTTAACTCTAGATCTCAGAATAGGCTTAAAGTTATAAAATATAAATTTTGTGTAGGAAAAAGCAACAGAGTTAATCATCCTTAGGCCCCCTTTTTTGTAAGGCAGATAAGTAAAGTTTCTTTTAATTGAGTTTAGCTGACTGCCCCATAGGGCTTGGAAAAAGAGGCTTTATATCCTGGACTCTAATTCAATAGGTAATGGAAAAATTGCACTAATGTATAAAAATATTGGTAGTAACAAAGTTTTGATAAGGATTACATGCTTCTTCTTTGAAATTTGCATAGTTTTCCATTTTGCCATAAGTGCAAACCCTTCATTAATTTTGGCTTCCCAATTTGTTTTCCATGCATCTGGCGGCCTAAAATAAATACCCAGAATTTTAAAACTCCCTTCTCTTATGGGGATTCCAGCTACTTCAGTAAGCTGCTGCTTCTTCTTTCCCAGTAGTAATGCTGTACTTCTATGAATGTTTATTCTAGCATTTGAAATAGATGAAAAGTTTTGAAAGATGTGTAATAATTCCTTCCCTGATTTTATGTCTTTTAAGAATATGCATATGTCATCTGCATATGCCAAAGTTTTAATTTGGGGTGTGTGCTCTGAAATATTGATACCGTCTATGGCTGGAGATATATTTATTTTTTGTAGTAATATGTCTAACCCAAGGATATACAAAATTTGGCTTAGGGGACACCCTTGCCTGACCCCCTGCTTTGGTTTGATGACTTTCCCTTGAAACCCATTTATCATCATTTTAAAAGTGGCATTTTGTTATATCATTTGGATCCAAAGAATTTATTTCTTAGGTATACCATGATACCATAATGCCTGATGTAGATTTTGGTGGGAAATATGATCGAAAGCTTTCTCTTGCTCGATTGAAAGAAAAAAAACAGACACTTTGTTATCAATACTTTTTTGTAAGATCTCCTTTATTTGCATAAGGTTATCGGTTATATTCCTATTTGAACTAGAGCAGGTTTGAGAGACAGATATAATTTTGGGTGTAATTTCACTAAGGTGTTTAGCCAGGAATTTAGTTAAGGTTTTCTGGTCAGTATTTAACAGAGAGATAGGTCTCCAGTTTTTTAAATCTGTAGTTTTATCCTTTTTATAAAGTAGAATCATACTGGCTTGTAACCACTCAATGGTAACATATCCAGTTTCTAAAATTTCATTATATAGTTCTGTCAGTATGGTTCTAAGAATGTTTTGGAACTTTTTGTAAAATTCAGAAGTTAACCCATCAAGCCCAGGAACTTTATGTAGAGGGAGGGTTTGTATAGCCTCGTCCACTTCAAGTACTGTTATAGTCTTAATTAACAGATTGGTCTCTGAGTCAGCTAAAGTTTTAAGCTGCATATTTTTAAAAAAATGTTCATAGAATCTCAAAGATTCTGTTTGTGAGAACAATTTCTCAGAAGAGGACTCCAATGTTCCAAGATTTGCTCACTATGGCTTAATATAATACATTGATAATTTTGTATGCCTCTAATGGTTTTTGTTTTATTCTTTTCCTGATTATATTTAAAAATGTCTAGAGACCCCTTTTTTAGCCTGTTTCCAAAATGTTGTTCTGTTTCCAATGATCTGCCCTATGATAAAGATATTTTTTTCATTTCTGACCGAACACAGTGAATTTGGGGGTTATAAGACTGTTCAGTAGTGGACTGTACAGTAATGAGTTTAAAGAGTTAAATACTTAACTGTAAATATTTTAAATAGTCAGACTCACTGTTTATTTTCCCTTTTAGTTGAAAAAAGTGTTTTAAATCTTGCTTTGTGTCCTGCCACCAGTCTAGTAACGTATCATAAAAAACTGCTAGTGAAATTCTAGCTTTTAGTAATTCAATGCAGTCAGTACATATAATATCTTGTGTCAGTAAGGAGGCATTAAGTTTCCATTAACCTTTACTCAGTTTCCTAGTGTTTTGCAGGTTTAGGGAAATATACAATTCCATATGATCTGAGTTTGCATTTGCTTGGGTCTGGGCTTCATAAACCTGACCTCAATCTGATAAAAAGATAAAATCAATTCTGGTTGAAATAGAATTTCTATGATAAGTATGTCTACCTTTTGGGTATATTTGTGTGTAGGAATCTATCATTCCTGCAGCATGTATAATAGATTTCAAAGTGTTTGTATCACAAAATAACTTGGTTGTGTTACCAGTTTTATCCTTTAAGTCCAAGGGACAGTTAAAATCCCCACCTAAAATAACAAATTTTGCTGTGTGTAAGTATGGTTATACCAATTTAAATAATGCTATTCTACTACTTTTTGTCTGTGGGGCATAAATATTCCTTATTCTCATATGCACATCTCCCACCAGTTAATCTAGGAGTAGTAACCTTCCAGGCTCATCTAGTACTCTTTTAACTTTTAAATCAAGAGATTTGAATAATATACCAACCCCTGAACAGGGCTCTGTTCCTAGGGACCAAAAAGAAGGACCCCAGGGCCACAATTTCTGGACATTTGCAACATCATGTGTTGTTTGTAACCTGATATTTTGCAAGAGAAAAACATTTGCATTAGTTAACTGCAGGGAGGAAAATAAAGTTTGTCTTCTTTTAACATTCCTAATACTATTTACATTCAATGAAATTAAGTTCAGTTTAGTTAATGCCAAAGCACAAGTTTAAGGTCAAGTATTTTTCTTTCTCATTCTTTTGTAAGTCTTCCCTTTTTTCTTTCTTCCCCATCTGATGCCTCTTTGTGGGAGGAGACTACAGAAGATAGACCAGATTATTCGCTCTCCTCATCTGCACCACTTTGCAGTGTTGCATAGCTGTTTCTTGTCTTAATAGGTTCTCTCCTTGAAATTTTGGGTTTGGGTTGCTGTCTCTCTTGTTTTTCTTCCATGACCCACAAAATCTTCTGTTTGAGCTCGGGGGGTATAATTTGGACGTCCACAGGTACAATCGTTTTTTCTTGATTTTGTAATTCAGGAATATTGGCATCAGTCTTTCCTGGAAGGGACACAGTTGAATCTGAAATATTATCCCTAGTGGCTGTTTGGGGATATTTTCTTGTGCCAAAATAGAAAGTGAAGAATGCATTTGTTGTTTTTTCTCTTGTGCCTCAATAACCATTTCATCCTGATCATAAAAGGAACATTTGTTGTGAGCGGCCCATGGACACATTTTGAGTGAGTGGCCTTTCTCATCACATAAATTACAACTAACTTGATTTGGGCAGTAATGGTTAGAGTGACATATTTCCAGACAGAGGTCACATACTCTAGCTTCACAGGCATTACTAAGATGGTTAAGGAGCCACATCTGTGACAGGATTTGGGTTGACCTGGATAGAAACAAAAACCTCTGTCTCTGCCAATAAAAAAACTGCTAGGTAAATGTTGAATACCAGCATCTGTGCTTTTCAATTTGACTTTGATGTGCCACCCCCCCCAGTCCATATATTTTCTGAGTCCAAAATTGGCTGTGGTCTTTCAAATGCTTCTACACATTGTTTAACCCAGCGCAAAATATTAGACACATCAACCCCTTAATTTTTAAACAAGATATTGACTGTTTTCCATATTGGCTTTGTTAGGGGTATGACTATGAAGGGAATCCAGGCAGGAGAATTTTTAATAGAATTGTATTTAAGCCAAAATATGTTAAGCAGTACTGAAGATCTAAAGCTTACATCAAATTGTGTGTCCCCAGAGGTGTGGATAAGAGCAAACACCTCTGTTGCCATGAAATTCATAGTTTCCTTAAGCAATTTTCTGGCCACGTAGGTTCTATCTGGTGGAATTTCTAAACCATCTGCATATTTTAAGCAGACAGCATGTTTACGATTTGCAGGCACCCCCATGTTAGCAAACAAGTCTGAAAGCTTGAAAGTTTTGGGTGGACCACCCAGTCCCTGTGCTGTTTCAGCTATATTTTTGCTACTTGTCTGTTGAGGAGTGGGAGGCAGGTTAGTATTTATCTGTTCTGGGGGAGTATTTTCATCCATTATATTTGCCCATGATGTAGAGGGGAGCATTTTTACGGCAGGAGGATTAAATGGTAATGTAACATTTGTATTAAATGTGGTGTCACTTACTTGTGAGCCAGGTGGAGTTTGCAAGGGTTTATTTTCTGGTTGCTTGCTTGTTGTTTGTTCCTTTGCCTCTTGAGAGGTCTGAACACTGGGTGCAGCCTCTGTTCTATCACCAGTGCAGGCTGTTACAGTTACTGGAGCTTCCTTGTCTGAGTAGCAGACTGGCTGCAGCAGAGGAGACTGAAACATGACAGTTGCTGAATCAACTGTTGATTGCTGAATCTCTGCAGCTGTTGGAACAGAGTCAGAAAACCATGCTCTGCCATCTGCTGGTTTTTTTCCATACTGCTTCACTCAAAGCATGTTCTGGGGTCCATGCTTGGCTGTTTTGCTCTACACTTTGTACACATACTGGAGATGAACACTCACTTTTTTCTGTGCTTGGGGCTTCCTTCATTGGAGATGGAAAATTACCCTTTGTGTTTTCCAGGTGCTGTACAGCTTCATCCTCTGCTTTTAGTAATGACAAAAGTTTCTCTCTCCTTTGTTTAATGTCCAGTATCTTGTGTTCTGAGACAATGTCCTGTTGTCTATCTGTGGCTCCTAAAGTTTCTTCAGAAAGGCATTTCTGTTTCATAGCTGCAGCAGTTTGTTCTTAAAAAGCAATAATTTCTGGGTTAACTTGCTCAGTACCTTGTGTGAGGATGTCAGATTGTTAAAAATCCATATCTTCCAAAATAATGTTCTCACTGCTTTTCTGTACAAGAAATCCAGTTGTCTGATGCTGTCGTCCCTTGAAATCCTGAGAGGAAAATTTCTGTGCTTCTTCACCTGCTCCTGGACTCCCAACTCCTTGGTCAGCCATCTTACCATCCTCCATCTTGGCTAGGAACCAGGCTGTTAGGTTCCTCTACAGGTGAGTAGGGGAATTTCAACGGTGTCTTGGCAAAATTCTCCCATTCACAAAAAATACCACCAACAGCTTATTCTGATTGTGTGAGTCAGTCTACATCTATACACGTAGTCCCTTTTCCTTGCCCCCGGGTTGCACTGGAAACAAGCCATGGCTTAGTGGGCCTCTCCCGGTCACAAACTTTCAAATAAATAAATAAATAAAAATAAATTGTAGCACCTTCCATCAGTAAAGGACTCAAATCAGACTTTCCAGACCCTTATATCATTTACTGATGCAAGTACTTGGAAATCCACTTCTAACAATCAGAAGCTCAATGGCCACAAAAATGTGGGGGATCCAGGATGGATCCACTTTGAAAATCCTGTATCTTTACCCTCTTTACTTCATCGGTTTTTACTAAGCACAGAGAAGCAGCAGGAACAGATGGCATCAAAAGGATTACTGGTCTGCCAGTATGGACTGAAGTCCACTTTGAAAACTGGACAGGTGAGTCTGTAACTGTTCCACTTTACCCTCTTGATTTTGTCTGGATGACTATGTGTAGTAAAGCAAGAGCAGGGTCAGTTTTAGGATTTTGGGGGCCCCCAGCAAAATCAATGATGGGGGAAGGGGCCACCCAGTTATCTATTTACAGGAGGCCCATGTTTTACTCAAATTTTATCTAATTAAAATACCAATGCACACGTAGGTGTAAAATCTCATCTTTAAGCCTAGAAGCAATCACTTTGATAAATGAAATAGTTTACATCAGGCTGTGTTAAAGAATTTATGAGACACTTCACAGACACATACACGTGAGCACACGCGTGCGTGCGCGCGTGCGCACACACACACACACACTCTTTAAAAAGAGTACCTTTCCATACTACAGAGTTAAAAATATGATTCCTAATTCATCAATTGCCATTTATGGTTATACAGCTATTCTTAACTGTGTCACCATCCATATTCAATAGTAATTTTTCAGGCTATTAATTTCTGTACCTTAAAACTTTTGCATATTAACAATACAGTGCCACTCTATTCCTGCCATGGCATTGTTATGCCAGAGTTAGAGAACTGTGCCTTAATGGCCTCCTAATGCTAAAACATAGCAATCTAGATTTGGAACAGACCTGAAGGGAGCAACAAATTAGGACCCACAGTAGCCAAAAAGTGCTGCCATTCAGAGGGGGCCAACTGGACTCTCCCAAGGTGTATCCAATGGTGCTAGCCAAGCATTTCCCCATGTGACAAACCAACCCCACTCCTCACCTGGGGATGAAATCATGCCACAGTATTGGGTCTTGAGAGTTTGCTAGGGTCAGGTCATGAGGCTCCTAGAACCCACAGAGGAACAACCAAGATCACAGTTGACTGCCTCAAGATGAGTCAGCCTATGTTGCCAGAAAGCCCACCGTCCTTGGTGAAACCCCAAAGGACACCATGTAATGCTTGCTGCTCTGTGCCCTTAATGTCACCACCCATGGTAGGCATTATATACCAGCCACTTAACAGACCCCCAAATGGGGTTTTTCATACTGTTCCAGCTCCAAAATCTCCTGGACATTTCATCCCATTTTCAGACCCAATGGCCACCATCAGGCCCCAAACATGAACTTTCTTTTCATACCCCATTTAGAGCTTAAGATGGTTTTTGCAAAGGTATGGCAGTAAACACACAACTAGTGCTTCAACAGGCTATCTTTTGAGTCCTTCCCAATCCTGCTACATATTTAGCATTTATGGGAATCTTTTTTTTATTCTCCCATAACTGTATCATTATTTTGTTACTGAAAATAAGTGTATAGTTTTTTACTGTTACTCCAGCAATGCTATGTCTATCATTGAATTATTCTTTATAATATGGCATCTCCATAATATCAAGTGGGTCATTCCTTTACAATGCCACTGCTAAAAAGATGAGAACATGGAATCATCGGTGATGAGGAAAGCAGAAGTCAGGGAAAGATGGATTCAAATTCTGCTGAAAATAATTTACTCTGATACAAAGAGGGAAGGCAATCCTGTGAAGCGATGTCAGCTGAGACTCACCCCAGCACCCCGCTGCTCCTCCTCTGTCACCATCATACACTGATCTGCTGACACTGAACACTGAATGGCAGAAGGCTCTGTAAATTATATGCAACCTCCCCAACCAGCAGCCAGTCTTCATCAGGCATCCCCATCTGTCTCAAAGGAACACAGAAACCAAGGGTCAGATTCCAGGATGAATGTCGCAACTTGCCGGTGTATGCGAGTTGTGACATCCACCACTATGCAAGGGACCCTGCACCACATTCCATGAGTGGCAGGGTCCCGGCACTTATGACTTGCGGGTTGTGCCATGTGGAGGCTAATGCCATAGGTGTGGTGTAATAGCCCTGCATGTCACAAGTCACAGCCTGCAACTGCCACCCCCCAGAGCCCTCCACCTTGGAACACCATGGCATGCACCAGGGGGCAGGAGGGCAGGACAGGTGGCACAGGAGTCTGGGGGGCACAATGCAGAATGGACCCCCAGGGGTCCCTGACATTCAGGTGGATGGAGTGCATGGCTGTGTTTGTGGGGGCACAGGGAGCAAACTGGTACCACTGCCTGGCGCTGCGGGGTGGGCATCCAATGGCTGGCACTGTCAGATACCCTTACAGCAGCTCTGAGCTGCTACATGTTTGCTTTGCCAGTGCAGCTCCTGGAATCATGGCAGTGGGTTACGGCAGCTGCCCTCTTGGAATAGGGCACAGTTGCTGCCGTAATCTGCCCTTGCCTCATGTCATTGCGGGCTGCGGTGTAGTGGATGGCATAACCCATGGTTGGTGTAGCCTGCAGCTGACACGATGCAAGGTGCCTCTTGGAATTGGGGCTGGCATAATGCCTGGCACAAGTCGCAGGTTATGTCAAGGGGTTTGGTGTATCTCGGTTTGTGCCAGCATAAGCCAACTTGGAATTGGGCCCCACATTCTTTCCATGTTGACTCCTGAAACTCGGGTGACACAAAACCTTTAGGAGTCAGTATGGAGACTGTGGTTTCTGTGCTACAGCATATCAGAAAGATGAGTGAAGTGGGGGTACCAAAGAAGCAGGCTAGGCACAGAAATTTTAAGCACCTCCCTAAGGTGGCATTGCACAGGGTACTCTGCCCACCTTTCCCTCCCCTCCACTGGAATCCAACTTACCTCGAGTTGAAATGCAAACAGGTCTGCACATGAAGAGGAAAGCTGAAATAAGGGATTTTACTTGTCTCCCACACTGCTAATCTACCAGTGCCACAACCAACAACCACATCACTTTATGTAGTGTATTCAAGTAAAAAAAAAAATTGAATTCCAACTGGTGCTCTGAATGCCCGTCTCCAATGCTGCCACACATTGTTCGGGTGTGGGTCAATATTGTTGTTGCTGCTGATATCAGTAATGCTCTACTCCCAAGTCACCATTGCTGGTCCATTCATGCCAGCTGAAACAAACCCTTTCTATTGTCAATGATGCCACCAGATTTGAAAAGCCAGTGGATCCACCCCATCACCAATGGCAATATTACTCCTCAGCTGTTGGTCATGCCCCCAGTGCTACATGATTGCTCACTACCCTCACCCTACCCCCATATGTATCCTGCACTGGAAATAATGGATTATACATCTCTTTTCCAGTTCTAGTTCTGTGGCTTTCCACTGGCTGGCCCCACCATCCCAACTCATAAAGACATGGGGCCCAAGTCCAAGTCAGCTTACAACAGTGCAAGCCAAGATACATCAAACCCCTTGGCATAAACCACGACTTGTGCCAGGTGTTACGCCAGCACCAATTCCAAGAGATGCCTTGCGCCATTACAGCTGCAGGTTATGCCAACCATGGGTTATGCCACCCACTACACTGCAGCCCACAATGACATGGTACTAGGGTGGTTTATGGCAGCAACTGCACCCTATTCCAGGAGGGAGGCTGCTGTAACCTGCTGCCATGAATCCAGGAGCCACACTGGTGGCGTGAATGTAGAGCAGCTCAGAGCCGCTGTAAGGGGCATCCGACGGTGCCAGCCATTGGATGCCCAAACCGCAGCACTGCAGCAGTGGTACCAATTTGCTTCCCATGCCCACACAAACACAGCCATGCCCTCCACCCCCCTGAATGTTGGAGGACCCTCGGGGGTCTGTTCTGCATTGTGCCCCCCTGGACTACTGTGCCACCTGTCTGCCCCACGCCTCCTGGAGCGTGCTGTGGTAGTCTGGGGTGGGGGGCTACAGGGGGGCCATCAGTTGTAGGCTGTGACTTGTGACATGTGGGGCTATTACACCTTGCCTGTGGTGTTAGCCTCCACATGGTGCAACCTTCATGTCATAAGTGCCTGGACCCTGCCACTCTTGTAATGCAGCGCAGGGTCCCTGGCATAGTGGTGAAAGTCGCAACTGATATACGCTGGTGATTTGTGACATCCATCCTGGAACTGGGCACATTTTCAGCAATGCCAAGGGGGAGGCAGGGCTGTGATACAACACAGAATGCCAGAGCATGGCATTGAAGGAAAAAAAGTGGCTTTAAAAAAGGGTTGTAGCTAGCCACTTACAAACTGTACACCAACTGGTCAATCTGTTGCCCCACCTCTCCAACTCTCATGCCACAAAAACATTTTCAGGAATTCACATTAGGTACATGCAGTGGTCCATTAGTACAATTTGGATTGTTATATTTTGAGTATCAGATATTGCAAAATGTTACATTCTATGCACACACATGATAATTTATCAACACTGTGGCTTAAATAATAAAAACATATGAATCAACATGTTTGAAAAGGTTAAAACACAATGGGATGTATATTAGACAGTTCTAACCACACTTCTAGGTGCTGAAGGCATTTTGTCTGTGGTGCATGCCCTATTACGCTCCTGCAGATACAGTTAGAACCATTCAATGCACACCCCACTGTGTCTTATGGCTTACTTATTAAATGTACAGTGACAGTTTAGAGATAAATGTCTATCTTCAGCAAGTACAGTAAACATCACATTTATTCAGCATTTGTCACCTTCCAGGCCCCCTAAAGGCATTCTGTGCTGTCAAATTACAACCTTTTTCCCACACCTAATTTTTTTTTTATTTCAGCACATCAAAGCAGCACTTTGTTTCTAATTTAAGGATTGCACTCTGCACCATAACAAGACAGTTCCTGATGTCAAAACATGAAAGTCACCCTACCCTACTTTCCACCACCACCACAACCATGAGACTAGTAATGTGCAATTTTTACAGCACACAATACTAAGAAAGTGTGAGAGACAGCAGTAGCAGTGAATAATAACCAAGTTCATGCTCATTTTCTGTCTTGCATCCCATGCCCCCCCATGCATTTCAGTGCTACAGCTGCAGGACACCCTTGACTTAGAGACAGAACTTTTATGCAAGAACTGGGTTTGAATCCCACAGCCACCACATGCATACTGTGTGACCATGAGCAAGTCACTGGTTCTCTCAAAAACCTCTAGCAACACTGTCCATCTGTCCCCTGCCACCCCACCCCCTAACCCCCACCCCGGCTCAGCAACTGATTACAAAGCCACAAACAGGTTATCCTGATGAAACTACTCAATCAGTGCCCAGACACAAAGAAGATGCATTGTACAGTAGTTCTGCACCATTTTGTATAAAATGTAAGGATCATTACACTGGGTGATTTATGTCAACATTTTCCTTCTGTATGGTCAGCTCCAGTTTATGCTACAAAGACCTGCAGAAATACACTGCCCACAAACAGCGATGCCACCCACTATGCACAAAAGGTCACACACAAGCAACAGGCAGAAAAATACCAAAGTTAAATTTAGAGCTGAGTTTCTTGTAAAGCAGCATAATAGTTTAAATGTATTAGGGACAAATACCAATTTATATTAATGCACTCTGTCTTACAGTACTGAAATATGATACTCGATTCAGCCTGAGCCGGAGGGTGGTTTACTGTAGGGCATTGTGAAAGGTGTATGCTAACACAACAAGCAATTTGACTGCTTAAAGCTTAAAACCAGGACACAGTGCCCATCTTTAACAAAATATAAGGCTGACTTCCTTTTTGCCATTGTAAAATAGATGGACTAAGCAGACTGAGAGAGAATTCAGGAACATATCGGAGACCGGAGCTTGAAGTCATTATGGTTAAGTTTAAAAGCTGGAACTGCTGGAATTGTAACTATGTGCGTAAACAGTGAGGAAGCACCAACTTTAGTATCTCAATGTAAAACTATTAGGTTTTAAAAGCCTCTCTTACAATTACTGTAAAAAGCTGCTACTTTTGTGTTATCCTGATACCATTTTTGTATACAATGTTAAACTGCTGTACAGTAGATTTCCTTTTCTTTTCATAATTCTAAATTTGGAAACAGTCTCCAGTTACCCACTAGTAATGTTTTTGTTTGTTTTAAGGCCTATGTATGCAAGTACATAAGCAGCCTTCACCCCCTGCACTTTACTAGCTGGCCTGGCCTCGGAAATATACATTATAGGTAGCAATCAGAGTGTTAGCACTATCAGGCCAGTGATACCCAATTCCCAGTTTCACACAGTTGCTGCAGCAGCTGAACCCACTCATGATGCCACCCTGACACTAAAGAGGAGCTCAGCCTGTAGCTTCTTTCTGCCATTGCATTGCTGGCTTGCCGCTAATCATATCCAGATGTCAGAGCACAGAAGACTCATCCTGGTCAGAGATAAGGAGAGATTAATGACTGCTCTGTCAGCCAGATGCACTACTCACTGAAAAAGGTACTAGTTCTTCTTCTTTAATCTCCTCTTTTGCACTCTTTGGACCTGTTCATTGCACTAGCTCTCTGAAGCAGGATTCAAACATGGCATGGCTCAGCTAGTCACACCCCATTCTTGTACAGCAGACAATCAAACAAGCCTTGGACATGGACCAAATTGAGTTCCACACTCCACCCTGTTGCTGCTACTCACCCCTTCTCCCTCCCCCCACTGCTCAAGCAAACAAACAGGGAACAAAGAAAGGGGTTAAAAATTAAAGAAGATACACCATATGGCCAGCAGTCACTGGCCAACTTTAGTCTCTAGAAGACAAAGAACCTTTGTGCGCAAACACTGAGGCAAGGGTTACCCCAAAGGGCATTTGGCTGGGAAGCCAAGTTTCAAGAAAATACAAAATCACACATGCCCACACAATGCAACGCATCATGGGCTGCATTTGCAAATCACCACAGAATGTTACGCTGGTTCAACTTTAAGCAGAATTTGAACTTTATTCTCTACTGTGTCCAGTTCAGTTTGTTTTGTTGCCCCTTTTGTGTGGTCATATATGCCATGGTGTACTTGGCGTAATGGTATCTGTGCCTATGCCCTTGCTTTAAAAAAAGTTTAAAGATGGTTTTCAAAAAAAAAGTTTATGTTTGTTGGGGATCCCAGCTGCATGTGGGGCCCATGCGGCTGTAGGTTTTGCAGGTGCCTAACACCAACTCTGAGCAATAGTATATGTGACCACTATGGATCTCAAAAAAAGGTGGAGGAAAAAATAAAGGTTAGAAGGGTAGCATTCAGAGAAGGTATAACGAGATGCAGAGGGAGAAGGATAGGGAGGTGTATCAGAGAAAACAGAGGAAAGCAGTGAGAGTAGTAAGGAGTGCAAAGGTGCAAGCTGAAGAGAGAATAGCCCAGGCAGTGACAAAGGGGGACAAAACATTTTTAGGTATGTAAGCAAATGGAGGAAGACCAGGGGTGGGATCATACAATTAAAAAGGGAAGAGGGGGAACTGTGCAGAGGGGAACCAGGAAAAGCAGACATCCTGAACAAATATTTTTGTTCAGTGTTCACAGAGGAAGGAGAAGGGAAGGGGCCACAAAAAAATAATAAGAACATTGGAGGGAGTGAGGTAGGCAATAGTCTATTTTCAGATGAGTATTTCCTGAAGGGACTCACTAACTTGAAAGTGAACAAAGCAATGGGGCCAGATGGGGTGCATCTAGAGCTATTGAGGGAGCTCTGGGAGGTACTGGCTGTACTTGTGACAGCTAATTGGAAACAGGAGTGGTTCTGGATGACTGGAAGAGGGCAGAAGTAGACCCACTTCACAAAAGTGGTAGCAGGGAGGTGGATGGAAATTATAGGCCAGTCAACCTGACATTAATGGTGGGAAAGTTAATGCAGTCACTGCTGAAGGAAAGGATTATGGGATATCTTGAATCCAGTGGTTTACATGATGCAAGGTAGCACTGATTCACAGGGGGAGGTCACATCACATGACTCTGATAGATTTCGTTGACTGGGTGACCAAGGAACTAGATCAGGGTAAAGTGGTGAACATGGCCTACCTAGATTTCTGTAATGCTTTCAACATCATTCCACACAGGAGGATAGTAAGCAAGCTGGGTAGCTTAGGAGTGGGTTCAAAGGTGGTAAACTGGGTAAAAAACTGGTTAGGGGAAGGTGACAGAGGGTGGTGATAAACAGAGTTTACTCAGAAGAAGGGAGGATGACCAGTGGGGTGCCTCAGGGATCAGTGCTGAGACTGGGTTTCTTTAATGTAATTGTAGGGCACATTACAGAGGAGCTAGAAGGGAAGGTCTGCCTCTTTGCAGATGATACCAAAATCTGCAATATGATGGATACTCCAGGAAAGAGGGGATGGAAAAGTGGGAGGAGATCTGACAAAACTCAGGTAGTGGTCAAGGGTATGGCAGCTGTGTTTCAATGCAAAAAAAGTGCAAAATAGTGCGCTTTAATTTTTTATTTATTTATTTTTTTTGTATTTTTTATTTTATTCTTTGGTAATCGGGTAAGGCCCATTAGGCACAAGTTCCTGTTTTCAGGGGTAACCCGGGAGCACTGGGGTGGTTAAGTGGCTTGCTTGAAGTTACACAGAATGCAAGTGGAGGTTTACTGAGTTGAAATGGACAAAAGAAGGCTCTAGGCCCATTTAGATTGTCCCCCACACAATGTGGGACATTAGCCCATGTTAGATGATGTTTTAAACCACTTATCCAGGCCACACTTGAATGAAGTTGAAGGTTGTGGGAATCAAACCCAGGTCTGTCTGCTGGATGTACCATACTCATTCACAGCTCATTACACTAACTCAAGGCTATGCTGCCAGCACTTGGGGCATGGAAACTCAGAGGCAGGGCACAAAATGGAAGGAATGGTACTGACAACTGTCAAGCAGGCATGAGATCTGAGGATGACTAGGCAGTGTGATAAGGCAGTAAGGAGGGCTGCTGGAATTCTGGGGTGCATAGGGAGGTGTATCACCAGCAGAAAGAGGGAGGTGGTGTTGTCTCTGTATAGATAGCTGGTAAGATCATACCTTGTGTTCAGTTCTGGAGACCACATCTCTGGAAGGACATAGACAGAGTGGAGGCAATCCAGTACAGGGTAACTAAAATGGTGCTGGGTCTGCATCAGAAATCCTACAAGGAGAGACTTAAGGACCTAAATATGTACATCCTAGAAGAGAGGAGGGAGAGTGGGAATATGATAAAGACCTTTAAATACCTCACAGGGCTAAATAAGGTACAGGAGGGAAGTATTTTTCAGGAAAAAGGTACTCAAGGGCATTGGGGAAAAATATTCAGTTAGTCCACATGCTGCGAGACTGCCAGCTAAGGTGGTGAGGCAGATCTGGCTAATCATGCTTGTACTCATGTCTGGTTATTTTTACTATTGAAATCTCTGTGCTGTAGATACACTGTGAAGAACACTTGGATTTCTAGGGAGTGTACTTCTGAATTATTCAGGGCTACAGCAGAACCTGATTAAGCTAAGGTTTTATGTGCTGAACTCTCTGAAAGGGGGCTGTTTACCTAACTAGTCTTCCACGAGCTCAGGGAATATATTTATTTTTTTAAGAAAGGGGTAACTAGGTGCCACTGACAGTGAGCACTGGGTCACCTGATGGACAGATACTTCCAGGTTTTGGGATATTCAGAACCTTGTGAGAGCAGAGTGAGCGAAGACATGTGCCAAAACTCATCCAGCACATCTGCGCATGTCTGCAGTGTCAGCAGAGGAAGAGAGGAAGGAAGCAGGTAATGCTAGCCAGTCGGCAAGAGATAAAACAGTGGGAACTGACAGGTTGTGCCCTCTAAAAGTATTGCTGGTGATTGCAAATGGATTCAAATGTGGTAAAACTAGACATCTGGGGTTGAGATGTATACATTGTTGGAAAGTTAGCACTGACATAGCAAATGAACAGCTGATTCTGTCTTGTGAGGAATATAACTTGATTAGAGAACTAAGAAATAAAATCATGGAGTTAGAAATCCAACTAATCACTGCTCAACAGAAATGTCTGCTTTAAGAAAGTATACCAGAAAGTAGCAATGAGACAGATTACATAGACTGTGTTAATGGAGATAGTACGAAGTGGCCCGGGGGGGGGGTCAATGAGGATGAATGGATCACAGAGAAGAGAAAATACAAAAAGGGGAGATGAAGAGCTATGGGGTTCAGTTTGGATACATATAATAGTTATGAACTATTAATAACATTGGATGTAGACTGTGAAAGTAATCCTAATGTCAGAGTAAGTGAGGGATCAGGGGAAAAGAATAATGAGATACCACATAATCAGCAGTCAGATACATTAGCTATGGTTGGTGGTGTTAACCCACAAGAAAATGGCTTGCAGGAGAATGAGGGTCCCAGTAAGAACAGTGCATCCTTTTTCATTGGCAAGGAAGGAGATAGAACAAAGAATTCAGCCTTAAGTGTGAATTGTAGTAAAGACCCCTTAAGAAAAAGTTTAGGAGGAAGCAGCATGGACACTATACCTGTTATAACAAATTAAATGGCTACTCACCAAAATACACATAATATTCAAAAATCAGTACATGTACTAGGAGATTCTATAGTTAGATATATGGACAGATATACATCAAAAAGAAGGAAAGAAAATGTTACTACGAGTTACTTCTCAGGGGCCAAAATAGGTGACATTAGGAGTATGCTTGAGAGCATCATTAGAGAGAGTGATGGAAATGCCACTATCATCCTTCATGCAGGAGGGAACAACATTAGAAGTCCGAGTTTGGATGAAATAAAAGAAGAATATCAGAAAATGAGGGAGCAAGCTAATAAACTAAACTGAAAAGTAGTATTTTTGAAGATTTTACCAGTACCCAAAGAGAATAGCTCCAACACAAGCAAACTGAGATAAGTTAATAATTGGTTAAGGCTATAGACACTTAGGGAAGAATTGGATTGCATAACCCATTGGGAGTCTTTCATAAATGATCCACTATGTTTTTGTAAAGATGGGCTCCATCTTAATAAAAAACGTAGTAGGAAATTACGATTCATGCTAAAAAGAGCAGTAGACAAAGCTTTAAACTAGAGGTTAGAGGGAGAGGGGATTGTACCCAGACAAATCAAAAGAACGCATATCAAGGGGACAACAAAAATAATAAAAGTACTAGAGGTGCTCTAAAAGGACAACATTTGCTAGATTTGCAAGCTTGGATCCTAAATGCAAGAAGCCTGAATAGTGCTAAGAAATATGAACTGGAAGCCCTACTATCAGCAGAACACATTGACATATATATGATTACTGAAATATGGTGGGAAAATGGTGTAGAGTGGAATAAAAATATTGATGGTTACACTTTATTTGAAAAAAACAGGATCAATCAAAAAAGAAGGGGGGGTTGCAATTTATCTAAATAAAAATATTCATGGTTGCATTCTCCAAGCCACTGAGGATTCAGATATTGAATCTCTATGGTTAGGGATTCAGGAGCACACAGGGAAAAAGTTATATGTCGGTGTATATTATAGGGCCCCAAATTCAAACAGTGTCACTCAACAGGCGAATAGAAAATGAAATTGAATTTATGGCTCAGAAGGGAGATGTCTTGATTACAGGTGACTTTAATTACCCAGAAATAGATTGGGGACAAAACAATATAAGAAACCACCAGTTTGTTAATACACTAATTACATCAGACCTACAGCAAATGCTTTTTATACTAACACGAGGAGACAACATATTGGACTTGATTATAACTAACAGATCTGATAAATGTCACAGATAAGGGCACGAGAAGGATTATCTAACAAAGACCATAATGTAGTTTAATTTATTATTGGACAACATAAAGTACATATAACCAGGGGTACTACCTCAGTAAAAAAAAAAAATTACAAAAGGGCTGATCTTAAAAGAATGAAGCAAGAATTGAAGGCATTGAAGTGGGAAGATGAACTTGATGGGAAGAATACGCAAGATATGGGGGATATTTTCAAAAGCAAATTATGATAGTTGGAAGATAAATATGTACCAAATAAAAAACTATATAATAATAAAGGGAAAAAACAGTATGGTGTACCTCTAATGTGATAAAATTAATTAATAAGAAAAAAAGGCTTTCCAAAATATGAAAAGGTTGGGCACAGAAGAAAGAAAAGAAGATTATAATAGAACTCTAAAATTGTTAACCAAAACTATAAGGTTTGAAATGAACAAAATAGAATTCAGCTTGGTCCATCGAATGGACAATAATGAGGGGTTATTTTCATATGTAAATAGACTAAAGTGTAATACAGAAATTAGGTAGGACCACTCAAGGTAAAAGGAAAGGAAATAACTAATCCTAATGATATGGCTTAATCGTTCAATAATTACTTTAGGACGGTCTTTGAAACCAAAGATAGAAAAAAGTATGTTAAAATTGACAATGTTTGTGAACACTTGACCTTAAGATTACCTTGTCAACATTGCCGAAATTCATCCATAATTTAAAATCACACAAATCAACGGGCCCTGACCAGTTCATTCCCAGACTGATCAAGGAGTTGATGGAATATGTAGCTCCACCTTTGGTTAAAATTCTTACTAGTTCATTTGAAACATGAGAGGTACCTTGGGATTGGAGGCCAGCCTTGGTGATACCCTTATTCAAAAAAGGGAATAGGATGGAAACATCAAAGTATATACCAGTCAGCTTGACCTCTATTATCTGTGAGATTGGAGAGAGTTTTTTGAAAATAAAGCTAGAGGGAAATATGACTATTATTGGGCTGGTAGACAAGAAGCAACATGGTTTTAATAAGAACAGAGGATGTAGAACAAACCATCTTTGTTTTTATGAAATAATAAAAAAAATCACTCAGCGGAAATGTCCCTAAAGATGTCATCTTCTTGGACTTCCAGAAAGCCTTTGATAAGGTACCTCATTATACAATATGCTGACTGAAAAAATGGCAAAGCTAGGGTTAGGCAGTAGAATTATAAACTGGATGAACTGGTTAAGTGATATATATCAGAGGGTTAGAGTGGTAGGAGAATGTTCTACACCCATAGAGGTCTCAAGTGGAGTGCCACATGGGTCGGTGCTTGGGCTAGCTTTCTTTTCAATCTTCATAAGTGATTTACAGGTGAACATTAAGAATGATATTATAAAGTTTGCCAGTGACATCAAATTGAGTGGACCCATGGGACAACTGTAGAACAGCAGCAGGACATGAAATACGATTTAAAGTTAATCAAAGACTGGGTGGTTAAAAACAGAATGCTTTTCAGTATGCAAAAATGTGTCAGTATGCATATGAGGAAAAATAATATTTCGCAGACCTATGAGCTAAATGGGGTAATATTAAAGACCGTGGACAACGAAAAAGACTGTGGAATCATTGTAGACAACAAGCTGACCTTCAACAAACATAGGATTCATATGTTAACAAGCACTAATTATATGATTAAAAACATTAACCCATGCTTCATTAATAAAACAAAGAATTGCAGGTTACCACTTTACAAACTGTATGTCAGACCTTACCTAGACTATGGATCCCAATTATGGAATCCATATAAGCAGGGTGACATCAAGAAACTAGAAAGGATACAAAGGAGATATACAAAACCATAGGTGCTTTAGGCAAATTAAATTATAATGATAGGCCGGTTAAAATGGTATTGTTCTCCCTAGAGCAGAGAAGGGTAAGGGGTGATCATTTGATGTTATACAAAATGCTGATAGATCAGGAACTAATTAAAGAAATGAGTATAAAAATGAGGGAGAAACCAGGAGGACTAAGAGGGCATAAGAAACAAATTAAACTGACAGCAGCTAAACTGAATAATGACTATTACTTCTTTGCAAAAAGAACAGGAAGACTATGGAATGGGCTACCAGAGAACGCAGTTAACAGCAGAAATGTAGAAGAATTCAAAAGAATAATAGATGGCTGGTTGATTGAAAATGGGAACCGGTGGACCCACTGATGTGGGGAGCGATAGTATGGGCAAGAAATGCCTTCTTTCACTCTGTACCCAGTATGAAAGAAGCTGGAGTGGGGTAGATTCAGGAGAGATGTGAGGAAGTACTTCTTCACAGAAAGTGGTGAATTCCAGGTACCATTTTCCAGCAGAAGGTGGTGGGGGCGAAAACAGTGGAGGGGTTCAAGAACACATAGGCTAGGCATAAGGGAATCTAAGGAAAAGGAAAGACGGGTGGATGGCCTGGAAATCAAGTAGGATCTGTAGTGATACTACAGGCAAGGAAAAAGGGGCACACTAAGTGGGCCAAGTGGTCCTTATCGTCTGGTGAATTCTATATTTCTATGATAGTGAAGTACCTGAAGCAGATGACATCAAAAAGATGAAGAACTTGTTTTCAGGCAGACATAATTTGTGATAAAGCTGGAGGGCAAGATAAGTACAAAACATATTTAAAACATTACCTGGCTATTTGTCTATGCAAAAGTTTTCCCTAAAGTATCACTAGCTCTCTGACTACACACAAAATATAGCAAATCAAAGTTTCTACAAGTATTGATTTACAAGGCATTTGTAAAAGTTAAAGCATGTATTATAGCTAGCTCTACCACATTATCAGCTCTAAAATAATCATTTTTAAACTATACAACAGTACTTTATGGTTTTTCTTTTCTTTCTTTCTTTTTGCTTTTCAGTTTCCCCAAAAGTATTCTTTGGAACATGAGAGGTACATACATGTACATACATACATGCATGCATGCATTACATGAATGGACACTCCTACTACAGGAAAAGCCATCACATGTTTCCCTATATATAAAGGAAAGTTAAGTGTTATATATAGTGGTGGCCATCACCACACTGAATTGTGGCACGCTACTGTGAAGACCATTATTGGAAAATAACAAAAAAAAAAAAACACATTCTTCTGAAAGCAGCTTTACTAACCGATATTTAGATGTGGCTAGTCAGGTGGTGTACCATAACTACGCATGGTGATAGCTACCACTGTACCAAACCAATTAATCACTGACACCTTATTATCAGCCTATAAACACCTCAATAATACACTACCACCTGACTAACACAATACAAAGAACCTTATTAATACATTGTTAACACATGTCACAACCACCTTATAAACACTTTTGTAACACATGAAACAAGATCTGTATTGAAAAATGAAAACACACCTAATTCACATTAAAAAAACAAGTCCTTAACCAGTACTGGATTAACTTTTTGTGGGTATGGTGCCAAAAAGTTTTGGGGGCCCCCGTTTTTATGGGGAAGGGATGGTGTTCAGATGACCTACCTACCTAGGATCAGCATCACACTGGTAAAACCAAAATGCTCAGAGCTATGATAATTAGGGGTGGGTACCATTTCAGATTTCAACAGGGCAGAGGGGAGGCATGGGGCAACAACCAGTGGGGGTTCAGGTGCCAGTTAGGCCCCTTGCACATTCACACACAGGCATGCTGCACTGACTGCAATGCACACGTTTGAGCAGCTGTCTACCTGCTCGAATATTTGAGCTGAGCAGCCACCTGCCAGCTTGAATGTGTGAGCTGATTTAGTACAGCAGAATTTCTGCTGTACTGAATCAGCTCACACATTTAAGATGGCAGATAGCTGCTTGAACATGTGCACAGTGCAGAACAACATGTTAACATTCCAGTAAATAAACACACAACCTAGAAGTGTGTATGCAGAGCAACTGTGATAACTTACTTATCCAGCTGTCTAGCTGGAACCTGCAGCTTTCCAATAGACACCAGTCCAGTGAGCCCACCAGTTAAGACCTCCTCCTTGAGTCCTGTCCTCCTCCTCCTCCTGGAACTGAACCATCCCAACTCCCGACTGTGACCTGAACAGTCCTGTGCTTGCTTGCAGCCAGACCCACCAAGTGAGACTGAGACCACCGAAATTCTTTTTGATGCCACCAATCAAGAGCTCACCTCCTCACCGACTGAGCTGTAGCCTGTCTGTGGTGGTGGGAAAGTGTGTGTTGCACAACTTGTGCGCTCTGCTCCTCCATGTCATGTGATGTCACTGATGACTCAGCCGCAGTGTGAGCACACACAAGGGCAGGCAGGGCACTCATTATGAAAATAAATAAATAAATAAATAATGCCACACCAAAGAACAATGCACATCTTCCACAATGCATGTTGGCGGTGGCTGCCGCTGGGCAAGTGGGCCCCCTTCCGAATGTGGACCTGGATCCATGGAGCCATTGGAGCACTGTTAATCTGGTACTGTTCTTAACCAGTTTAGCCCTACTCAAAGTAGTAATATACAAAGTAAAAAACACCAAAGCACTTTCAGTACAAACATCTACTCCTATATGACTCTCCTAAACACACAGCATCCTATAAGAATGATTAAAAACCACCAGAAATTCCAGTCGTGTCCTGTTCCTTTGGAAACTAGTAGTGATATCTTGAGATGAGAGTCCACTGTTCTATGACTGTAGATTCCAGAGAAAGCAAGCAGGGAATGTGACTCAAGCTTCTTTAAATTAAGGCAGTTTTATTCCATAAATTTAACTGGTCACTTAAAAGTTTCACCAGATGTTTCATCTGACACAAGTGGTGTCAGACACTGTTCTCTGGCACAAAAATGAGGGACCCAGGATATAACTATCACAGCCAACAGGAGCCAGCATGATCTAAAGCTGATCACAATATTTAGCAGAGACAAAGATGAACCTACTCACGTAGGAAAATGCATGATATGCACTGCTAATAAGGCAGTCATAGATTAAATATACATTCAGGACTGTTCCTTATGATTAAGCTGGACACAGCAAAATGTTGAGGTGGCTGATAAAATTCATGGAATAAAACCACCTTAACTCAATGGAGACTGAGTTACACTCTTTGTTTGCATTCTCTGGAAGCCATTTTCAATCACAAGGGTATGGCGTGCACATTTATGGAACACAAGCAAACAGAAGAGAGAAAGAAATACAGTAAGTGCCTTAGATGAGACTTGAACCCAGGCTGCCCAGAATACTGTCCCAGTTGCACTGCCACAAAGGTGTGGTGTGCATAGTCCCAGCTAAGAAACTCATTTCTTTCTGTCTTCTAAAAGAGTAAGGTGCCTTGGGATGTCTCAGATTCCAGGTGCCTTTGTGATATAGCTGGTAGCACAACCAGAATAATATTCTGGGTGGCCTGGGTTCAAGTCCCAGCTACAGCACTTTTTTCTTTCTTTCTCTCTTCTGTTTGTCAGGGTTCCATACATGTGCACACTGCACCCTTGTGATTGAAAATGTAGTTACACATGTAGCACCAGGTTGTGCATTAAAGAAAGAGTGATGTGCCTCGGGAGGTCCCAGTTTGCAGTTGCATTGGTGACAGAGGTGGTAGCACAACCGGGACAGTATTCCAGGCAAACGGAGTTCAACTCCCAGCTAAGGCATTTATTTCCCTATTTTGTTTGTTTGGATTCTCTGGAATCTACCAGACAGCAACATGAAAAACCAAAAAGCATGGTGCACCCTAACATTAAATCCACATGAACAAAATCTCCAAACTTTCAGCCCTACAGAGCACACTGTCCACAACAATTTAAACTCTACAGCTTGCTCACAAAAGAAATGCAAAACCCTGCATAAACCCAGTTAATAGTGCAAATACTGTACTGTACTTACAATCCCAGGCTCTTATCATGCTGTTCTCACCAACCCCTTCAGCACTGGACCTAAGGGAATGCCCTCAACTCCTCCTCTTTTTATGGATAACCTCCTGACATCCCCCATGGCATCATATGCACATGCAAACATGAAAGCACAAATAGTAGCATGCATTCACATGTGCATACACACTCACACACAGCAGTGCATACTGGTATGCAAACATGCATGCATGCACAGCAGTGCAAATGCGTGCACCACCCCCAGCTTGAGCACTCACACAAGAAAACTGTTCTGGCTCATGGTTGGTATGAACCCATTAGCACCCTTGATGATACTCTTTCCTTGTACACCACGCTTTTCAAGCACATATTCTCTATGTAAGCAATATCACATGCCAAGGTGTGGGTCATGCTGGATTAAACCACGAATACAGGTGTTGGAGCCACAAGCTGAAGAGGAGTGGCTTCTAAAGCCCATCTCTGTGGTATAATCTACCCTGAGTCACAAACACTTGAGTGTGTAATTGCGCTTATAAAATAGACACTGCTGCAATAGTTACAAGTAAAAGGTAAGAAAAAATGGCAAGAGGGGAAAACAGCAGAATTCCATTTGAAACAAGAAGGGTTTTTTCCCATTCCTGTTCTTGGGATGTCTTGGTGAAGTGAACTATACTGTTGTGCTTGGGCTTGAGATGAAACACCTGAACAGGTGAAATGATTTAGGAACTGTTAGAGTGTCCTTTGGTTGGGATTCATTGAAACAACACCAAACTGTGGTTTGTACTGGATTACACAGTAATTCTTGACCAATCAAATTTCAGGATTTTCAGACCCCATTATATAAATATTCAGTACATGGTATACTTATTACCCTTGCTCTGAGTCCCTCCTCTCTTAGGGCCACTAACCCCCTAAGTTCTCCAAGTATAGCCACCGCACGATTCAAGTATATCCACGGTGGCACCTCCGAAACCGCCACCTGTAATTTTTCCAGAGCAGCTCGCACTCCTCAAACTCCAAATTCCTCCGGGAGTACTGCTAGGCTGCCGCTTGTTGTCTCTGGGCGGCCGTCGCCTCTCTGTGCTATAACATGCTCTTCGCTATTTACCCCGCCTCTATGAGCCTCAAACCCCCCTTGCTGTGAGCTTGGCTGCCGGTGCCTCCTGGAGCCATAACTGGCCATCCCAAATTCTTTCCTTTCTGTGTCCCTATACAGATTATACCTCCAAATTGGGTTCGATGTACTGATTAATCCTCAAAGTTAGAATAGATATTTAATTTGCCTGCTCCACTGAACACATTTATTACTGTTTTTTACATCAATGTTTGTACTGTGTCTTAATTTCTGTATCTCTGCCAATTATGTTATCTGTTTTCTTTATGACCATGTGTAATGGAGGTCCACCTTGCAAATGAGCTTGCTCAACGGTGTCCGCCTGGATAAATAAAGATCTGATTGATTGATTGATTGATTACAATCCATGGGTTGAACCAATTATCTATGGTGCAATAAGTTAGAGTCACTTCAATCTTAGATCTGCATACTCTATAATTATGAATGGAATTCAGTATACGGCACAATGACTTGAGTGTGAATAATCTTGTTATGTATTTGTACAAACCATAAACTTACGTATGTTAATATCCATCTATGTACCCACTGTGACTAGTTAAAAACTTAGCTAATGCTGTCCTAGTCTTGCTCATATGTATCCCTCTCCTTGTTATGTATTTTATCTAATGTCATCCTATACTATTCTACTATGTATGTACACACTGAATCTACAAAAGTATTTTCTAAGACTACTGTTTAATGTTGCCAAGATATGTACTCTCTGTAATTAATCCCGGGTCGCCCCTGAAAAAGGGACCTCTGGTCTCAGTGGGCTCACCCGGTTACCAAAATCTAAATAAATAAATAAATCTATAAATGGTGAGCTTGTGTATTGCCTGAAATTTTATTTAACATATTTTATGAGGTAAGCACACAAAACCAGAGAACTCATTTCCAGTTGCAACTTGGGGGGGTGGGGAATCATAGGGAAGGGCACATTTCACTATGTTTGTTCATAAATACAACATGCTGCAAATTTAGCATACGGGATGAAAACATCATAGGCGCAGGATGCAAAACAATACAGGATGGTGACATAGATTCAGGTTAGGACAATAACTGAAGAGAACATTATAATTCTGATGTACAGACATGACAATGTATGATTAATATGAAGACAGTGGGCTCAATTTTCAAATGCTGACGCAGGGCTTGTATCAAGCCCTGCAATACACCCTGTCCTTGGTGCAGCTGTGCCAAACACGTTTGCTAGAACTGCACCCAATTTTGGTAGGTCTGCCGCAGCTGCAACACTTTACACAGTTTATGGCAGCTTGCACCAAATATTTGCTGCAAGCGCCATAAAAAGGGAACCCAGGATTGCAGCAGGTTAGACCTGAAAAAGTTGGACTAACTTGCAGCAATTGGTGCACAGGATCAAATATCCCGCTCGCCAGCCAGGAGAATACTGCAAACCCTGTGCACCACATGTTCTGCGCTCCCAGGGCTTGTTGCATTCTGGGCCGTTTGAAAATCAATCCCAGTGCTTGAAGCAAACATTGTGGATCCACTGTAATTAAAATTAACTTTCGAAAGAAAAAGAAGTGAACTATTACTTCTTATAACAGAAGTATTTTCTTTTCCCTTTTGTAAATTAAAGAATGATTTACCTGGCAGTATTTGGTGTGATGTGTGGAACAGTATTTTACCTGGAGGCTGACATATCTAGTTCTGTTCCTCCTCATGCATCATCAGCATTGTGACCTCACTGTCATCACAGCTGAACAAGAAGAGCCAATCAGCTGCTGCTAGCTTCGTCACTTGGAATGTCACATAAGTGATGTCACAATGGTGATCCGATATGAAGAAGAATAAAACTAGACATGTCAGTCTCCATGTATTATACTTCTCTTCACATCACACCTAATACTATTAGGTAAAAAAACCTTTATTACAGCAAGTAAAAAAAAAAAAGAAAAATAGAAATAAAAAGTGATGACTACCTTTAAAAATTTGTAGCATTTTCTGCATGCTATTTTTGGTGCTTCTATCTCTTTAAGAGGGACCACTCACCAGCAAAGTAAAGATCAACTGGAATTAGCAAAACACAAACAACACTGCAACAAAATGTGAGTTTCAAGCCATCCTTTTCTTTATTACTGAAGGGATTTACATGACAGCAGAATCCCAGTCCATTTATAGTTCATCTACTCCTGATAATTATTCCTTAGCTGAGTTCTTAATCCCCTGTTATAGGCTTCCCAATCTGTTCTGGTGGTAATAAGTCATGCCACAAGATGAGCAGTTACATGTGTCCAGTATGCTGTACATGCCCGGGAGCTCTGCTGTTTTTCAGACATGCTTTTTGTGCCTTTCCAGTGCTCATTTTCACTTAACAGATACAGCTACATGTTCAGAATAGAATACTCAGTTGGACTGTACCCTTGTTTTATATCACTCTGAAAAATTAGGATTCAGGACAGCACCATTATAGATGTGCATTCCTGAAATACAGATGCTTGGCAGACCGTGCTCATCCCAAGATAAATACAACAATTTGATTTAAAGGCATTAAAAACAAATTATTATACATATTGGGCCATTCACAACAGTTAGTTTCCCAGTTTTGTTGATGAAGGCAAACTGCTTATATATGAGCCAAAATTTCATCAAAAAACTGACAGTGTCCCTTTAAATTAGTGTTGCAGGCTCGCTACTATTGTTGATCATCAGGTTGTGAATACCATGTGTACTGAAATTAGACAAAACTGAGATTAATTTGATTCTCTTTTTCCAATGAGGTTTTCTCCCCTGTGGCTGGGAGGGTGGCAGTTCATCCCTGTCACTGCCTTCCCCTGACTGGTGACTACCTTCCATGGGACTCACCTGGTCATTAGAGATTCCTCCATGATATCCCCTTTGGCAGGGCCAGAGGCAGGAGGGTCATCCTCCCTCTCCAGTACACAGATCTTTTGCAGGTCTGCGTCCCGGGCAGTGGTGCACATTGGGTACAGGTGTGCAGAACTTCATTAAGCCCCCATCCATAATTTTTCCCTTTTCTCCCTGCCCTGCCACAGTGTCCATATGTATGCATGTGGAGAAACACACATCACACCACTGTAGCCCCTCCATTCCTGACACCCATGCTGCACCACTTCCAAGCCTCCACCTGGTGGCAGTTGAAAGCCAGGCAAACAGGCCTTCCCAGCCGAGGAAAGAAGAGCAGTCCACCTGGATACTTGACGGTCTCCTTGCCCTGGACAACCCCCGATGACCCAAGTTAATTTCCAAACTCAGGTTGCTGGTGTGGCAGGAGGTAAGGCACCCAGTGTTTCAGACCTCCAGACCACTGAACTGGCAATTAATATGATTTACAATACTGCGGGAGTATATATATTTCTCTCAATCACAGGGACTGTGCCTGAACTCTACAAACCCTACATTGATGACTGTGTGGAGGCCACCTCCTGCTCCAGGGAGACCCTCCAAGTCTTCCTTGACACATTTACCATGGCCCATCCTTCCCTTCAATACACTGTTGAAGTATCCTCCTCCATACTGCCTTTTCTGAATATCCCGCTGTCAGTACAAAACACTGGTCTGAAGACAGTTTATTACAAACACACTGACTCTCACAGTTTCCTCCTCTATGGCTCCTTCCATCCTAGACATGCCAAGAATGGCCTGCCTTATTCACAGTTTCTTAGACTTCGCAGGTTATGCAGTGAAGAAGATGATTTTGCTGAGCAGACCCAAATAATGCATAGCTTTTTTATCAACAGGGGATACCTTAAAAGCACAGTGGACAGAGCACTCTCCCAGGTCAGTAACATGCCCCATAACCTTGACCTCTACAGGAAGGATACTGTCACACAAGAACAATGGTGAATTCCACTAGTGCTTCCTTCCCATCAGAGCACACCTTCTCTTCACAGGATCATCACCCGTAACGTTCCCATTTTACAAACTGCCCCTAACATTGGTGCTTCCTTTACAGAACCACCTATTGCCTCCTACCACCGGCCACCTAACCTGTGGAATCTCCTGGTTAAAAGCAGCCTACCTACTCCTAACAGTTCCTCCCTCCCAGGAACCAAACCTTGCAAAAGGACTTGCTGCTACACCTGCAAATTTATTTCCAGTGTGACTGAAATTTGGGGGCCTACAGGTGTTTTTCACATCACTAAGGAGTTCTCATGCACCTCCACTAATGTGGTGTATTGTATTCTTTGCAGGAAGTGTACAGCTATTTACATTGGAGAGACTGGTAGGCGCCTTGCTGACTGTTTCAGGGAACATTACAGAGCAGTCAGGAATGGTGACACTGCTAAACCATTGTATCCCACTTTATCTCCAGGGACCACAATGTCAATGACCTTTCTGTTTGTGTCCTTCAGCAGGGCTTCTGGGATCCTGACCATAGAAAAAAACATGGAAGCCAAGCTGATCATCTGCCTTGGCTCCCAGCAACCCTCTGGTTTAAATGATAGACTTATTTTCCACTAACATCTTTCAGCCACCCCTTTTTCCCCTAAAGTCTATTTGTTTTTGTTCTCATTTAATTTATTTTTCATTTTCACCATAAGTCTCCATCTCTGTCTCCTTTCCAAACATTTGTCACCTTTCAACCCTCTTACTAGGCCTTGCTAATTAGTCTCCACCTGGGAACTTCCCTAGCTCTTTCACTTCTATTATGCTTTATCTTTCCCATCATCACATTTTTGTTTCACAGATTCTCTCTTAATCTTACCATATATCACTTCTTCTCCCTGAGCCTCCCCTTTCTTCTTTCCCCACATATATATCCCTCATTTTACCTCCCCTCTACACTAACTTTGTTTTTTTTCTGTTTTAGATATTTCATGAAGAAGACCTAAGGTTGAAACATAGATTTTTAACTCTATTTTCTGTTTTCAGCATGCATTAAATATAACCATTTTATTTTGCTTTATATATATACTGTATATCCTGAACCTATGTATGTTCAAACATATTCAGCACTCAAAGAGTTAACAGAAAATGAGTTCCTTATTCTAAGACCTCTCTACAAGAAAGGCTTTTGCCTCACAAAACGTTGGGATAATGCTTGCCAATGGTTCAGGAGTTTGATGAACCTGCATTGTTTAAAACCTGTTTTATAATTTATTTATTGTTTTTTAAAACTGGGTGAGCCCACTAGGACAATGTCCTTTTTTTTAAGAGCAACCCAAAATTGGATACATTCAGGAACATACAAGGATAATACAGGAATATACAAGGATGATGCATCATTCGTAACAAGAAAAAGAGAAAAAACTAGTAAGTCATACCATCAGTTTTACTTAAATAATATCACAGTGAACGATTCTCAATATGTTAAGTAATGCTACAACCTGATAATGTAAGAATGTGGAGTACAATGGTAACCAAATTAGTCACTATACAAAAACCTCTTGGTGGACAAACCCAAGGCAATATCTTGCTAGAGCAGGGCAAATAAGAGGTACGTACTATAGCGAAATGTGAGCTACAATCAAAAGAAGAGTAACATGTAGGTAAATGACAACATGGCCCGTGCAGGATTTATGGAAGAGAATTAATCTTGAGATAAATTAATGTGGAAAAGTCACAGTTTATGCCTTTCCCAGTTAACAATATTGAAATAAAATGAACAATTAATAAACAAATATTAAATAACTAAATCTGGTCAGTGGTTGTAAAGCATTTTGTGATACAGCAAGCATGAAACATAGAAACAGAAACTGTCAGCAGATAAAGGACCTTTGCTCATCATGTCTGCCCATTCCTACCTATCTGCATTGAATGAGAGAGCCCCAGTGGCCATTTACCACCCTCCTTTCAGATGCCGTCTTTATCAAGCCCTTGCATCTGTCCCATCCATGTTTGAAGCCCCCACCAATTTTACACAGACCAACTCTTTTTTTCAGCTTATTACACCCCTCCACCACCCTTTTCATGAAAAGCACTTCCTGGCTTCCCTCCTAAATTTGCCCCCCCCCCCCATCTTCATGGAATTGGCCTTGGTGTTTGTGTTTCTACTCAGCTGGAACAATTCCCTGCTATGCATTTGATTTACCCTGTGGAGGTATTTGAATGTTTCAGTCATTAAATCTACTGTACAAAAAAAAATTACTTGTTCCTTAACTTTCTTTTTTTCATAACAAGAGATTTCAATTTCAT
Source organism: Neoceratodus forsteri (assembly GCA_016271365.2). Classification (NCBI taxonomy): domain Eukaryota; kingdom Metazoa; phylum Chordata; order Ceratodontiformes; family Ceratodontidae; genus Neoceratodus; species Neoceratodus forsteri. The sequence continues at coordinate 71,905,014 of JADMNL010000026.1, read as the reverse complement.
AAGTAGCAGATTGTGATACAGATGCAAACAGTAAGATCCTGCTTTCATGCAAATTTTCTTACAAATTAAAAATGATTCTGTTTTACACAGATGGGAGTTTTCTGAGTTTTATTTACGCAATAGAGGAAGCATCAACATGTCAAAAGGCTTCAGCTCTAGATAACCTTCTTTGAAAAGAACTGCAGAGGTGGTTTCAACTGAGGCAGTACTTCTTTATTTTTTTATTCCAGGACAAACTAACAAATCTGAAAAAAAGTTTTGGACTGTGAGACTAGGATTTCCATGAGCCCCCAACCAGTCGAATGAGAATTCTGTTACTTTCTGACTTCCTTTCATCTCATTGTTTTTACCCTTATGTTTGATTCATTGTTCCTTCTTTCTGACCCCAGTGATTAAGGGCCACCATTGCTGCACCGTTCCCAATCTTAATGATAAGGGGTCACCATGGCTGTACCTTTCCTAGCTCCAATCATTAGGAGACATCAGAGCTGCACCCTTCCCAGCCCCAATGAGAAGGGGTCACCATGGTTGTGCCCTTTCTAACCTCATGGATTAGGGGTCACCATGACTGCACACTTCACAACCCCAATGATAAGGGGCCACTATGGCTGTACCCTTTCCAACCCCAAAGATTAGGGGTTGCCATGGCTGCACACTTCACAACTGCAATGAATAGGGGTTGCCATGGCTACACACTTCACAACTACAATGAATAGGGGTTGCCATGGCTGCACACTTCATAACCCAGTGATTAGGGGTTGCCATGGCTGCACACTTCACAACCCCAATGATTAGGGGTTGCCATGGCTGCACACTTCACAACCCCAATGATTAGAGGATATCAGGGATGCACCCCTCCTGATCCCAATGATTAGGGGCTGCCAGGACTGCAATCTGCCCAATCTCAATGATTAAGGGATGTCATGGCTGCACTCTTTCCAACCTCAATGATTAGGGGGTGTCATGACTGCACTCTTTTCAGCCACAATGATTAGGGGTCATCAGGATTGCAGCCTTTCTGACCTTAATTGTTAGGGGATACCATGGCTACACCATTCCAACACCAATGATAAGAGGATGTCATTGCTGCACCCTTTCCAACCCCAATGATTAGGGGTCATAAGAAGTGCAATCTTTACAACCTGAATAATTAGGGGTCCCCAATATTGCAAACATTCCAACCTCAGTGATTAGGGCTCACCAGGATTGCAGCTTTCCCAATCCCAGTGATTAGGGGATGCCACGGCTGTTCCTTCACAACCCAGTTATATGGGTCACCAGGATTGTACCCTTCACAACCCCAATGATTAGGGAACTTAGCTTGGCAGAAGACACCAGGAGAAAGGACTGCTTTGTGACTGAACTTCTCTACTGAGACTAAAGAAGTAGAACTCTTGTACTTGGAACTTTAATTTAGAGTAAACAAAAAGCTAAAAAACAAAACAAAAAAAAGTGTGTGTTTGTCTGAGTTAACTGAACTGAATGGTTATCTGAACAGTTATCTAGGTGTAAATCTCAGGTGATTGAAAGGACTTGATAGCTGTGAGGTTTAACTTACTTGTAGAAAGATCTAGTAAGTAGGGTGAGTGGCTTAGCTAGAAGGAAGTTACATTTAAAGACTGCCTTAGAAAGATTTTGCTAGTAGCTTGGCAGAAGACACCAGGAAAAAGGACTGCTGTGTGACTGGACTTCTCTACTGGGACTAAAGAAGTAGAACTCTTGTACTTGGAACTTTAATTTAGAGTAAACAAAAAGCTTAAAAACAAAACAAAAAAAAGTGTGTGTTTGTCTGAGTTAACTGAACTGAATGGTTATCTGAACAGTTATCTAGGTGTAAATCTCAGGTGATTGAAAGGACTTGATAGCTGTGAGGTTTAAATTACTTGTAGAAAGATCTAGTAAGTAGGGTGAGTGGCTTAGCTAGAAGGAAGTTACATTTAAAGACTGCCTTAGAAAGATTTTGCTAGTAGCTTGGCAGAAGACACCAGGAAAAAGGACTGCTGTGTGACTGGACTTCTCTACTGGGACTAAAGAAGTAGAACTCTTGTACTTGGAACTTTAATTTAGAGTAAACAAAAAGCTAAAAAACAAAACAAAAAAAAGTGTGTGTTTGTCTGAGTTAACTGAACTGAATGGTTATCTGAACAGTTATCTAGGTGTAAATCTCAGGTGATTGAAAGGACTTGATAGCTGTGAGGTTTAAATTACTTGTAGAAAGATCTAATAAGTAGGGGGAGTGGCTTAGCTACAAGGAAGCTACATTTAAAGACTACCTTAGAAAGATTTTGCTAGTAGCTTAACAGAAGACACCAGGAGAAAGGACTGTTGTGTGACTGGACTTCTCTACTGGGACTATATTGCCCTCCCACACAAAGCTAGTTCTACTTTTATAGGCACAGAATTTGACTGACAACAGGAACTTCCTGTTTGGGAGCAGGAAGTGAGTGATCATAGAGTCATCAAAGACCCACCATCCTAGAAGGGCAAGAGTAGCTCTCTGGCCCCCTCTAGCTGCTGGAGGTCTGCCTCTGAGCAAGTAAGGGGTCTACTGAGAAATATACGATATTCTTGTCTCAAAACAGGACAATCAGGAGCTTAAAGGGCACACAGGCAGAAAGTAAGGAGACAGAGAAAAAAAACAGAGGAAAGAGTAAGGATTGCAAACAGTTAAGGGGCCAGAAATAAGACATGATGGGAGTGGTGCAGTGCAGTGGCTGTGGAGCAGCAGTCTTCCAGGAGACATTCTGGAGAATGCAATGTTGTCCCATCTGCAGGCACCTCTCTGGGCTGAGGGAGGAGGTTGCTCATCTCCAGGCTGAGTTGGCCAGGATTTGTGGGACCTCCTCTTCCATCCAGAAACCACCAGTACCACTGCCGTTGCCTCAGAGGTTGCCAAGAAAGAGGAGCAGTTGGACTGCAGTGGCACAGGAGGGTGAGGTGGTGGAATAGAGGTGCATCCCTCCAGTTGTACCTCTCCACAATTCCTATGCCATTCTGGCAAAGTGTGGTTCCTCTATGGAGACATCTGCAGTAGAGACCAAGGAGGATGCTGGGAACCTCCACAAAGGAGACCCATAGGAGGGTGGCAGGGACCCTGCAGGGGAAGAAACAACCCTGGTGGGGACTCCATTGTTAGGAAGGTAGAACTGGGGAGGAAGGAGAGGGAGGCAGTGCCTGCCTGGCGCCATGGCTTGGAGGGACAGGGAGCGAATCCTCAGGATTGCCGGAGCAGCTGCACAGGGGAAGGAGCTGGATGTCATTGTCCACCTAGGGACAAATGACCTGGCTAAGAAAGGGATTAGAGAAGTGCAGTAAGAGTTTGTAGAACTAGGGAGGGGCCTTAGACAAGTAGCACGCACGGTAACCTTCTCGGAGGTGCTGCCCTTCTATGGCGTAGGAGAGGCTAGGGTGTTCCGCACCATGGGGTTCAATCAGTTGTTGAAAAACTGGTTTGGAGCTCAGGGATTTGGCTTCATTGGGGACTGGGGGTCCACCTGGAGTGATGCAAGCCTATACTGCCATGATGGGTTGCATCTGACCAGGAGGGGAACCAGGATCCTAGGTGATAGGTTTAAATGCTTCATTGGCAAGCATTTAAACTAGCCAAGGGGGGAGGCACTGGAAAGGAGCAGGGAAATCCTAGTCCCCAAAAATCATGGTAGTAAGTGTGGTAAACACCAACACAGAGGTGTCAATAGGGAGAAGGGCAGGGGTAAATGGAGAAAGTGACAAAGGCAAGAAGGACAGGGATGGGGCAAAAAGGAGCAAGGCCATCAGGAAATGGAGGGTAATGAGTAGCAATGCCCATAGTCTGGGCAACAAGCTCCCTGAGCTGGTGGTCTTGATGGAAGAGGGATGCCTGGATATCGTAGCAGCCACAGAAACATGGTACACAGATAACCATGACTGGGATGTTAACATACCAGAGTACATAACCTATAGGAGAGACAGGCAGGGGAGAAGAGGGGGAGGAGTAGCTCTCTATGTAAAGGAAGGGATAAAAGCAACTGAACAAATGAGTAAACAGGGAGGGGAGGAGAGGAGGCACTGTGGGTCACCTTAGAGACTGGAAAGGGTACCACAATCTGCACAGGGGTTGTGTACAGACCCCCATGTCAGGGGGAGGGAATGGACAAGGATATGTTAGAAGGCATTCTTAGAATGGCAGAGAAAGGAGAGATACTGTTGCTGGGAGACCTGAATATGCCAGATGTTAACTGGAGCACATTTGCTGCAGCCACATCCAAGAGCAGGGCCATTCTTGATGCCCTACAGGTAGCAGGCCTCAGACAGCTAGTTTCAGAACCCACTCGTGAGGGAGCAGTCTTAGACCTCATACTGTCAAATGGGGGCAGTGAGAGGATCTCAGATCTAGAAGAGGGTTGCCATCTGGGAACAAGTGACCATCAAACAGTGTGGTTCATGTTAACTCAGCTACAGAGTCAAGCCATACAAAAGTGAGGGTACTGGACTTCAGAAAGGCTGGCTTTGGCAAGATTGGAGAGTGCCTCAGAAAAGCACTAGCAAAGAGGCTAGAAGGACGTGTGGAGCAACAATGGGGAATCATCAGAACTGCCATCACAGAGGCAACAAGCCTTTGTGTGAAGCAAATAAACAAATCAAAATGAAAGAAAAAGCCACTATGGTTCTCAAAAGAGGTGGCTGTGAAAGTCAGGAAGAAAACGATAGCATTCCGGAAGTGTAAGGAAACACAGAATGAGCAGGACAGAGAGCTGTACTAGTAAAGGCAGAAGGAAGCAGGGAGGAAAGTCAGAATAGCAAAGGCTCAAACTGAGGAAAAGATAGCCAACTCAGTTAAGAAGGGGGATAAAACCTTTTATAGGTACATCAGCGAGCATAGAAAGACAAAGGGAGGGATAGTGAGGCTGAATAGAATGAACGGTGGGTGGGTGGGCAGAGAAGGACAGTGAAAAAGCAAGGATACTGAGGAATATTTCTGCTCAATATTCACAAAGAGGAGGGGCAGTGCCTAATCCAATTAACAGAAGCACTCTTGATGGGGAGCTGCCCCAGTCCTTTCAGAGAAGAAAGGATTCTGCAAGAACCCTAAACTGAAGGTGAACAAAGCAATGGGGCCTGATGAATTCACCCCTGAATTCCCAAAAAGAATTAAGGGGGAACTAGTGAAACCACTGGCAACTCTTTTTAATAAATCATGGGAGGATGGTGTGGTACCCGAGGACTGGAGGAAGGTGGATGTGATTCCCCTTCACAAAAGTGGGACCAAGACAGAGGCAGGAAACTACAGACCTGTCAATCTGACCTCTGTTGTAGGGAAAGTGATGGAGTCACTTCTGAAGGAAAGAATAGTTGAGTACCTAGAGACCAGTAGGCACAGGACCCATGGCAGCATGGGTTCACAGAGGGAAGGTCATGTCAAATGAATCTAATTGATTTCTTTGACTGGGTGACCAAAGTAGTAGACCAGGGAGGGGCTGTGACATGGCCTACCTAGATCTTGCATTTGACACAATCCCACAAAAGATTATAGTCGGAATTAACCAGCCTGGGAGTGGGTCCCAGGGTGGTAGCCAGGTAAAACATTGGCTAGACAACAGGACACAGAAGGTAATTGTAAATGGAGTCCACTCTGAAGAAAGACGGTTACTAGTGGGTACCGTAGGTTCAGTATTGGGTCCAGTCCTTTTAATGTCTTCATAAGTGACATTGCAGAGGGACTGAAGGAAAAGTATGCCTCTTGCAGATGACACAAAGATCTGCAACAGAGTTGATACACAAGGAGGTGTGGAAAGGATGAGAAGGGACTTGGCAAGGTTGGAGGAATGGTCAGAAGTATGGCAGCTAGGATTCAATGCAAAGAAGTGCAAAATAATGCACCTGGGAAACAAGAACCCAGGTGAAGAATACACAATGGGGTGGAGGTAGTAACAACAAAAATGGAAAGGGACCTGGGGGTAATCGTATCAGATACCTTAAGGTTAGCAAACAATGTGAGAGGGCAGTAGGGAGGGCTGGGGGTATACTGGGATGCACAGAGAGAGGCATCAGCAGCAGAAAACAGGAAGTTGTTATCCCTCTGTACAGACAGTTGGTGAGACTCCATCTGGAGTACTGTGTCCAGTTCTGGAGACCACATCTCCACAAGGACACAGACAGGATAGAGGCAGTCCAGAGGAGAGCAACTAAAATGGTGCAGGGTCTGCAAGAGAAGCCATACAAGGAGAGACTAAAGGAGCTTAATATGTATACCCTTGAGGAAAGTAGGGAGAGGGGGGACATGATAGAAACTTTTAAGTACCTCAGTGGAATCAACAAAGTCCAAGAGGGTAGCATCTTTTAGAAAAAGACGTGCAAGAGCAAGGGACACAATTTAAAGATGGGGGGCAACTCAGGGGCAATGTGAAGAAGTATTATTTCACAGAGAGGGTAGGGGATGCATGGAACAGCCTTCCTGAGGAGGTTGTGGGGTCTAAAACTGTGGGAGAATTCAAGAATGCATGGGACAGACATAAAGCAATTCTTGTGGGGGGTAGGAAGAAATAGGCTGTTGGTTAACTAGGATCTTTGGCCTATCCTGTAGGTAGGGAAATGGGTAGACTAGATGGGCCAAGTGGTCCTTATCTGCCGTAAAGTCTATGTTTCTAACACCAGGACTACACCGTTCCTAACACCAAAGGTTAGGGTTCCCCAGTGCTGTACCCTTCCTAACCCCAATGATTAGGTTTCATCCGTGCTGCACTCACCTGAAGCCCAATGATTATGGTTCACCAGTGCCCCTTCCAAACTTCAGTGACTAGGGTTTGCCAGTGCTGCACCCTTCCCAACCTGATGATTAGGAGATGCTAAGACTGCACCCTTCTGAACCCCAATGATGAGGGTTCACCAATGCTGCACCCTTCCCAACCCCAGTGATTAGGAGATGCAAGGGCTGCACCCTTCCCAACCCCAATGATGAGGGTTCCCCAGTGCTGCATCCTTCCCAACCCCAATGATTAGGAGATGCCAGGACTGCACCCTTCCCAACCCCACTGATGAGGGTTCACCGATGTTTGTCCCTCCCCAACCCTGATGATTGATAAGGGTTCCCCAGTGCTGCACCCTTCCCAAACCCAATGATTAGGAGATGGCAGGACTGCACCCTTCCCAATCCCAATGGTAAGGGTTCACCAATGTTGCACCCTTCCCAATCCCAGTGATGATGAGATGCCAGGACTGTACCCTTCCCAATCCCAATAATGAAGGTTCACCAATGCTGCACCCTTCCCAATTCTAATGCTTAGAAGATGCCAGGGCTGTACCCTTCCCAACCCCAATGATGAGGGCTCACCAATGCTGCACCCTTCCCAATCCCAATGATGAGGAGAAGCCAGGGCTATACCCTTCCCAATCCTAATGATGAGGGTTCACCAGTGCTGCACCCTTCCCAACCCAATATGAGGAGATGACAGAGCTGCAGCTTTCCCGACCCCCAATGATGAGGGTTCACCAGTACTGCACCCTTCCCAACCCCAATGATGAGGAGATGCCAGGGGCTGCACTCTTCCCAACACCAATGATTACTTTATAAATAGAAATTTCTCTATAAAAAGTTTTATAGTACATCATTTAACTCTGCAGGCAACTGTTAAAAGTTGAGAACCTTGGTACTACTGAAGTTAGTATTGTGTGAAGAGTATAAAGGTACAACACATAATTATTTTATGCTTTTTTTTTTGTGGAGGTAGTAACTCTCAAACATGTATGTGGCTATATACATTATATAGCATGCAGCCGTACCACCTCCGAGTCTAATTCTGTTAGATCTCAGAAGCTAAGAAGGGTCAGGCTTGGTTAGTAATAAGATTGGAGACCTCCAGTGAAAACCAGGTGCTACAGAAAGTGGTGTTGGTAGCTTTGCAGTAGGCACTCTCTGTGTGACTAAAAATAGCTATACTGATGCCCCAGTATGGTTTTCTGGGAAACTGGGCTGCTGGAGGTGCCATCTTTCAGATGAGTCATTCAGCCAAGGTCCTGACTGCCTGTTCTAGTGGTTGTTCAGATGGACATTAGAGGTACCATAGCAGTGCTTGAAAAGAGTAGGGGGATTTTACCAGTGTCCTATTAAAAGTTCCTTCATTCAATGAAAAACTCAAAACAGCTTAAAGGACAAATAGGCATAATTTGTAAATTGAAACTTGAAATGCCGAAAACATGGGGCTGTACATTAAAACCTCACCTTTTTAATGCTGTGCTTTGTTTTGCTGGAATCTGAGGTGTAATTCTGCTTCATCATATTTAAAAAAATATAAACAAATTGAGTGTAGTATTTAAAAGTCACGTTCTGGCATTAACATTTATCAGCATAATCCTTCAGTGAACATTTGTGAAGAGGTTATCATGAATGTGCAGTAATGGATTGTGCTGATTAATGCAATGTAAAGGAAATAAAAAGGCATATCAAACATGGCTCCATACACATTACATGACTGCACCAGAGTGCCGTAGTTCCGATGAGGTCATTGCACAAAGATGGCACCGTCATTTTAGGCTCATGCCAGAGCACATCTTGAAAAGCTAAACCCAGTTTGCTTACAGTTTTTAGAACATGGCAAAACAGTATTAAACCTCAGATTTCAGTAAAATGAAGCACAGCATTGAAAAGGTGAGGTCTTAATCTACAGCCCTATGTTTTGGAATTTTAGATTTTGATTTTCAAATTATGCCTGTTTACTTGTCATGTAGTCTGCTTTCATATTATTCAGTTTGTATCTGTGGATCCCACCATCTGAGTCAAGGCTCAAACCTAGAGGTATTTCTTAGCCCTCCTTTCCAAAAACAAAGCAAACAACATGCAGCATTCAGGCACAACATGGTCTGTGTTATTTGAGACTTTGAAATATTTGTGAGGATACTAAGACTAGAATGGGATCACTGCTTTATTATTAATAGATTTCCATGCTCTATCTTTAGTGCTCCGGGCAATACACCTGTTAGCACAATTTATGCAAGGCAAAAGACACAGGGGGATGCATTTTCCAAGGGTGGCACAGAGCCTACATTAAACCCTGTGTCAACCCTTTCATTACCACAGCTGTGGCAGTCTTGATTGCCATAACTGGGCCCGATTTTACAATCTAGCGTGTAGTTGTGACATTTTACATGATTTAAGGCTGCTTGCACCAAATCTGGGGTGCAAACTCCATTTAAATGGTCCCCATTATTGACGCATGCTAGACCACAAAAAAGGTGATCTAGCAAGCATCAACTACTGCAAGAGATAGAAAATCCCTTTAGATTACTGCAAGCCCCATACGGCATATCTCTGGCACACCACCCAAGGCTTGCATCAGTCTCAATCTTTTGAAAATCCAGCCCATGGTTTCTATTAGGCACCATTTTTAAACTATATTTTCAGTAGCATAATGACTTTGGGTACATGTAATGAATGGTTGTGGGTGAAAAATGTTTTTGCATCACTTAGCATCAACCTATATTTAGGTTGGCATGTTTGGTTTTGAATTATCATTAACATCTTTTTACTTTATATTTTATTCCTCCTTTACTGGCCCTGGAAACCCCTTTGGCATTTTCCTGCAGCCCCAACTTACATGCATTTGGCAGCCTCCATAGAGCCTTGACTTACTCCCTGAGTGGGTACAGAAGGAAGGATTTACACCATGCTGTGTACAGGCTCAGGCAGCAGGTGAAGTGGTGAGGGCCACCCTGGATATATCAGGGCCCCCAGGAAGCAGACACCTGGACCGACTGTTCCATTTTCTTTCCATTGGTCCCTTGGAAGACTGTGAGACTTTAGGGGGAACAAACTCTATTGTGTGTACAGGGCAGGTCCCTGGCAAACATGTTCCCCCTTCCAATCAGTGCCCTCAGCAGCACTGCCACTTGTGGTCACCCTGGTGGCAGTATGACAGCGAGAACAGGGGTGCTTCCTCCCTGGAAGAGGAGAGCATCTTCTGGGGCACTCAAACATCCCCCCCCCAGCTAGCCCCTAATGAATCCAGGCTCATTTTCAAAGCCAGGTTGCCAGCATTGTGACCAGTAGCCATACAACTGTGCAGTCAGGCTGGCCATTATCTATATCTATATCTATATCTCTATCTCTATCTCTATCTATATCTATCTATATACTGTATATATACATATATAATATAATATATTATGTATTATATATGTTAATATGGGTGACAAGACCACTTCTATGGTTGTAAGAATGGCCTCACGTGCATTCTTAGGGTATGAGAAATGTGAACCGAAGGTGAGCACTTCTGATACCCTAAGAAACTTTCAGAGTGCTATTACAACTGTAAGAGTTGCCCCATCACCTGTGCTAATATATTATTGCTTGAGCTTGACCAATACTATATTAAATATTTTAAAAAAACCTTACCCAAACCAGCCTGTTTCCAGGGCAGCTGCTTATGAGACACTCTTGACAGAATAAGAGTGACTCTCACACATAGAGGAAAGGAGCGCTCTGATTGGTTGTGAACACTCCCTCAATCCTGAATTTGTATACCGAGGAACCACCATTTTTCAGCAGTGAAGGAATGGGCACCATGCCATGACATGGTAGCTTCTAATTACATGGTGGAGTAAGGACACAATAAAGTAGCTTGTAGAATTTGATTAAAGAGTAGAATGCATCCTTTCTTATTTTGGTTAACTACACTTCATCATGCTACTTGTCTACTGATGGAATTAGAATCCACAGAGGTAGGAAACCTGGGATTGCATTTTTTGCCACTCAAAGGGAGTCAAAACTTGGCATTCCCATTTTTAATATAGAATTTACCTGTGCATTTGCCTACCAGACTGTTCCTTCTGTTTAGTTTCAAATAATTTTGTTTTTGCTTAATTTTTTATAATCTCTTGTTGATGCTACCCCCCCAACACACACTAATATTCATTTTTTAGCAATAATATTGTTGGTTCTGGAGCCTGACACGAGTTGAGTAGAAGCCCAGACAGAAACATTAACTGCCATTTTCCAGCAAACTGTTATCATTGTGTTCTGGAAGTGACTAGTAACAGAAAAATTAATATCCATCAGGAAAAGGCACGTTTCAGCAAGAGTCACTAGAAGGGGAGATAAATACGTTTTCAAAACAAACACAAGAAGCAGTGCAGTATAGAGAGTAAACAGATTTCACAGATGTTCACATTTCCAATTACATTAAATAAATGAAAATCCAGATTTATTCTCCCTTGATGTTCCCTTTAAACAATTTATCACTGACTACTCTGTGAAATTTGCATAGATTATTGCAGTACTTGGGTCTGCTTCTTTTTGGATTTTTTAAAAGTTTCAACCTGCTCTTAAACTGCAACAAACGGCATAATCAAACATTCAAAATGTAAAATGTTTCTGAAGGAGGACCCTTAGATCACCTCCTAAAGGAGCCCACCACCAGAAAAATCCTGCCAACAGGCCTGGATTCACTACACTGACAAAACCACAGTCCCAGTCACCTTGTATTGTTAAATTCTAATAAGGCTTTTTACAGTTCTCATGATCATGCACACTGACAGTCAGATGGTGGCTAGCTGAGGAGGTGAGCGGAGGACTGTTCCAACCACTGTTGATGCCAGTACTGACCAGTGCCAGGGCGATTGGCCCTGAATCGTCAGTGCAGGTGGAGACTTGCAACTCTTCAGGGGGGGGGGAGTCCACTAGACATGAGAGCAGCTCTATATACATATGTGTATATATTATATATATATATATATATATAAAATACCACCAACAGCTTAATCTGGTTCAAGGTCAGTTGGCATTCATCTGTATTCCCCTCCCTCCAGTCGTGCCTAAAAATAGGCAGAATTTGTCTAATGCACTTACCCAGTTAACAAAAACTAAATAAATAAATAAATATATGAAGAAGGGAGGCAGTATAGCACAGTGGTTTAAGGCTCTGAGCTGCAGACGTGGAGACCTGGGTTTGAATCCCACAGCCCCCACTTGCATACTGTGTGACCCCAAGTAAGTTACTTAACTTCCCTGTGCTCCCAGGTTGCACCTGTAATCAAGCTTTCAGCTTAGTGTGTCTCTCCTGGTTAAAAAAAAAGCATGACAAAGGGGGGTTAGGGCCCACTAGACACCATGGCATATATATCTATACACACACACACACACACACACACATATATATAGAGGAAATGGCAACTGGGAGTGTGGGGATCCACTTCCCTACCAGGCTGTCCTTTCAGTACAGGGGCCAGGTGATTACTGGGATTGTGCAGCTGATGCAGGGCAATAACTGCTGGGTTTCAGCAACGGTAAACAGCGCTGTGATGGTGACTGTTTAATGCTGCAAAACATTTGAATATACAACTGTGCCCATTCGGTATGAGGGATCCATCATTTTGCATAGGTGCTGCAGCATATTCTGTGCAGTCCTGCTACCGGGGTAATGCACTAGGGGCCTCTGAACATGGCTCCTCCCCCAATGTCCTGTTCTGTGCACCATTAGCACAGCACTAACTATTTGAATATGGGGGCCTGGGTCTGTAGCGATTTCACCTCAAAGCTTTCTGTGGAAACGGATCATAACATAAGGACATGCACTAACTGATTTCCAATAGTGGACTGCAAGAGTACATTTCTACCTTACTGGGGAACTACTACACTGTATCATGCGTAGCTATATTTTCTTAAGAAGGTGACTCTTAAATACTGGTCCCCATTTGGGCATTCTTTCTCATTACCAAGTTTTTGTACAGTCAGTGGTTGTAGCTTAGTTTGGGAAACGTGTAGGGAAAACTGGAAAAAAACACCTGGGTCACATAATTTTTGCAAGTTGTAGACATAAATAAAAAATATACTAAGTTCAAAACTTGTAAAAAGATTTCTGCAAGTCAACAACTTGCAGAAAACAAATTCCTCATCTCCACAAAATTCTGCAGGTGCAAACTGGTGAAACGTTTTCCCTAAAAATCTACTTTTTTCCCTGAATGCAAAAATGGAATTCCAGAAATGTTCACCTGCAGATTTTGAAGTTTGCCTACCCTACCTGTATTTTAGTTATGGTTCCTTGATCAGTACCATATTGGAACAACATGACAGAAGGTAGTGTACCGTATCAACTGTGTAGAGGATTGAACAGTGAAGCAGGGGTTAATGGGTATAAATTCAAATTCTACCGCAGTCACAGACTCACTGTGGGATATTTTTAGCAGTCACATGACCTATAGGTGCCTCACTCCCTCTTAATCTATAAAGTTGGTGAGAAAGCAGATCCACTGAAAGTAGGATATTGCATTTTATTTGGGCAAGCACATGTAAATACACTGAAAGACAATAGTTATTATGAGATAACAGCACACCTTGGGTTCATTGCAAGGCACAAGGCAATGCTGAGTACCTTCAACAATCTAAGAAGTGATGACATCACTTGATATACAGCACCCCCGGAGTTTGAAATTAATTATAAAATGGCCCAAAGTGTGAGGAAATGGCTAATTGTCCCAATTTTGAATTGTGATGGAATACTGAGATATCGTAATGGGTGAAAGACTGCTTTAGCCAGTCAGCTTACAGGATTTTCTCCTATACATTTTACAATATTGTCTAAATCATGGTAAATCTCAAGTATTACTAAAACAGTGCATTAGGAGATTGATAGGATACAAATGACATCACTGCTGAGATCATGTTTTTCCCAAATTACCCTTTGCAATCTCCACCAAATCAGACCTAAGCAATGGAAATACTAAGGAGCCAGCAATTACTTAATGGTAACAAATTGTAGGCCAGTATGTACCATACAAATTATCTTCTACAGAAATGATATCGTTATAAATAAAAGGCCCCTCCTCTTTAACTACATCGCCTCATAGAGTGACACCAGTGTCAGTTTGCCATATCAATCATGCATGCAAAAATTCTTCCTTTTGGCACACCTAGAATGTATGAAATGACTGCATTTGCACATCACCACTAGAGGTTTTCTTTCGCATCAGAGGACAAACTATGGCATTAGAGATGATACAGACCTGAAAAATTATTTCAAATGTCTTAAATACAGTAAGGTAGCACTTGGAGGCAGTGAACCACATTGAGCTTGTACATTGAACTAACCACTTGGGGAAATGCATAGCACAGCTCAAGTCAATGAAAATCAGGACGGGGGATCAGAAACACTGTATAAAATACATCAGAATCAGAAACGAATGTCAAAATCACTCAAAAATAGAATCCCCAGTACCAACTTGATAGTCAGTCCCTTTATAAAATGGGTCTTTAAAATAAAGAAATCTGATTGGCTAATAGCCATTCAGTGCCATGTCCTTACCAGGAGATGTCATAGCCAACCGGCACTAACCTTCTTCCTGCAGCCCCATAACAACAACATATCAGTGATCTCTGCCCACTGTAAACAGAACAATTCACTGGCACACACTTGACAATGGAGTAGCGGAAAATGGCAGTTCATTCTGACAGCTGTCACCGAAAGTACTACACAGCAGTACTGACAGAGCAACTCCTCCAGACACACCCAAAAAGCTAAGAAAATCCACCAGGCAAATCACAGAATGTATTGCTAAATCTTCAGGTAATGATTTTGCAAAAAAAAAAAAATGTAACAAAGCTGATCTGAGAGAGAAATGCTGCAGAGTGAGACACTGACTCAACATTGTGCTACAGAACACCTTACCACAGTACCATCAAGAGGAGAAAACATCACCAAAACCACACAAATGTCACAAATACTCAGCATAAAGTTTCAAATAACTGTAGAAGAAATACTTACCCGACTGGATTGGAAGGAGGAAGAACCAACTAATGCCACCACCACGGCAGAAACCAGTCTCAGCCTCAGCTTCACAACATGCCCACTAGTGCTGCCTGTTATGCTGCTGAACGGTCTCTGCTCATAGCTCTCTTTTCCTGCTGCCAACTCCTGCGCTGCCCCATATTGTGACCTTTATTTTCTTTTCTTTCAGCAGAAGATCATTGTCCTGCAGAGCTGTCCCGCTAATCCTCATTCCTGCAGCTTCACAACATGTCCACTAGTGATACCTGTTACATCGCTGAATGGAATGGTCTCTTCACTGACAGCTCTCTCTTCCTCAGCCCCCCTGTACTGCCCCATATTCTAGACCCCCCCAAACCACAGCCGCTCTCCTCATTAATGGCTTCCTATTACATGCCCTGAAGTTTCTGTTTAAAAAATGCAGTCGCGCTAACAGACCAGGTAAAACAGAAAGCTGCTCTCTGCTATGGTTCCTGCAAAGGGACATATTCACAAACGGCCCCGGTCCCTCTAACAGCATGACAACCACATGAAAATGAAAGAAAAAATGACAGTGAAATTAAAATACTGCTTGCCTCTCTGGGGATCTAACCTTAGTACTATGTGTTTTTTTTTTGGGGGGGGGGCCTCTACCGTCCACGTAGCCAATGTGAAAAACATGGCAGGACAGGAATAAGAGAATTATTTTTCCAACTACCACTATTAAAAGGCTGCTTTTCTAAAAATGTTGGGCTTTTTCTTGATTTTTTTTTCTTCTTATATTTACTTGGGGGGCCCATTTTATAAGCACAATAACACATTCCGAGGTGTGGGTTATCTCCTGATAAGAGCACATCCAGGAGCATAAGGCACTCAGCGCAAGCGCCTTGTGCCTTATAACACACTTTGTCATGCTCTTATCAGGAGATAACCCACACCTTGTCATGTGTTATTGCTTGCTTAACAGACATGTATGTAATCTGAAATATGTTTTTCCCTATATTTTGTGTCAGTACTGTACATAATCAATTTATTTTGCCTTGAATGCATAGCAAATATCAGCATAACAATTATAAGTACACATGCTTTACTCATTTTGTACTTCAACCAGGACTTGAGGTCATCCTGCATTTTCTAATTCAAGTATTTTTATTTTAATTATGCAACTTTTTATGCATTCACTCCAAGCGAAATAGTCTTCATATTTGAATCCATTTTTGTTTCTTTCTAAGTTCACCGTGTGCAGACGTGCAGTGAACTTCTTGTGGCAGAGAGACTTTTGAGAGGTGTGTCACTGTCTGTCCAATGCAAGGGACAGGACAGTGCTACACCAATCATCAGCCAGGCTGATCATAATGCTATTTTGCCTGAAATAGTCTGCACTTGAAAAGAAAAGGCTGCACCAATTATTATTATCTATCCAGCACCATCACAGTCACTAATGTGGTACACTCCAATTAAAAATCTGCCCCCACCCACACTCAGGAGTCAGCAGGTGCCCATTTCACAGCTGCAACAGCTTGGCAGCACAAGACAGGGTGGGCAGGGACAGTGACTCCGTTGCATTGTCATACTTTGGAGCTGTGCATGAAAGAAGTTTATAATTATGGAGAGAGGAGCCCATGTGACTATGTCACAGTGCAACTGACTTGCCCAGATGTTATAGGGTGCAAGTATGCTGATTAGCAATTCCTATAGAGTCACAGCATGGCAAAGTAGCAAGTATTGTGCTACTCAATGCTGCAAGTCTGCAGCAGCCAATGGTGCCACTGTGAATCCCGGCAACCACTACCTTGTACTTATGGCCTGCTTAATCCACTATGTTCATTTTTGTTGCCTTGTGTCTACGTCCCTGGTAGTCCAGTGACCCCTTCTCACTCATTAAGCACCCCCTGGCACTTATTGGAAACCCCTTCTGTAGCCCCAGGTCCCTTGCTGCAAGGTCCAGCAATTATATGCAGCCTCCTTCATCATCCCAGTCAAACTAAGCTATTTGCAGCTTTATGACACACCCACATCCTACCTTGACTGTTCTGCAAGTTGAGATGTCACAAAGTTTTAATTCATTAGCGAATTTCCAGTGAAGTCACCTACTCTTCCTCCACAGAGCAATTCACAAATTTTTGCTATTAGCCTAAAAATCTGCCTATGTGACTCTGCCAAGAATTTTGCTGCAAATGGTGAAATTTTGCCCACGAATGGCAGAATTTCTCCTACAAATAGTGAAATTATGCCATTTGTGGGTGAAATTCTGCCATTTGTGGGTGAAATTCTGCACTTTGCTGAT
Source organism: Neoceratodus forsteri (assembly GCA_016271365.2). NCBI lineage: Eukaryota > Metazoa > Chordata > Ceratodontiformes > Ceratodontidae > Neoceratodus > Neoceratodus forsteri. Next base: position 71,888,016 of record JADMNL010000026.1, on the reverse strand, counting down.
CAATCCACACTCCACAAATTGTGCTAAATTCAGGAATTAATTAGTGGAAGCGAATTTTACCAACTTTGCCCATTTCTATCTACAAGCACAGGATGTCAAATAGCACTGCAATCAGCTTTGTGAGGGTCAGCATGCTTTGTGCACATTCTGAGTATAATCTGTATGTGACCCCCTATCCCCACTTCCCCCACAGATGTAATGGGAGATTTTCAAAGACTTATGTCTATTTTCCAGATGCATTTGCGCACTTCTGTCTGTAAAGTTAAACCACTAAATCTGATCTAACTTTCTGGTGCAAGTACTGCAGGTGCATCCAGATAATGAACGCAAGTACTGCAGTTGTGACCAAAAGTGCCATAAACTGTACAAACTGTCAGAAATGCATCAGGATGTATGAGACCAGGATGCACACATCCCGACACATTTGTGTGGATGTGGCACACATATGAAATGCAGATACAAGTGCTGCATCCAGCACTTTGAAAATCCCAGCCGATGTCTTCACTAAATACATGAGGAAGGTTGGCAACCCCCACTGTGCTACTAAGGAGTGATTGCGGTCACTCAGTGACACTCACCTGACACTGAATACACAGCTTCACATTTCTTCATTGTAAATCTGAGCTAGCGATATGATGCAACACTACAAACTTCTTTCTCTTCAATCATACTGGGCTAGCTAAGTGCAGAAATTTCCAGTCAAACAATGAGGGACACTCATCTGGCACATTGGCAAAGTAGTAGCATTACTGCTCATGATGCCAGCATTCTGGGTTTGGGAGCTGACTCAGCTGCCTGGGGCCAGCTGGGGGAGCAGAATTGAGCATCCCAGGGACTGCTTTCCTCCTTTGGGGTGGGAGGGTTACCATCCCCACTGCAAGACTGCCACCTGGGTGACCATGGGTGGCACTGCAGCTGGAGAGGTAATGTGTGGGTGAGGAGGACATTGGCAGAGCTCCAGATTGGCAGCACGCCTTGCGTGCATACACTCCTTGGACCTCCCAGCATGCCAATGTCCTGGGGGATGGGAGAAAAGCAGAAAATGCCCCACAGCTGAGCCGATGATCACCTCTGGTACCACGCTTCAGAAGGATCAAACTCTGACATCTTAGCTACCACCTGATGAAGACTTCAAGCAGGTAGGGGGGGAGTGGCGGGGGAGCCACTCTCTCCTTCCCCAACCAGTGGGTAAATCACTGCTATGTGGAAGCAATGGTAGCTGGGACATCCCAGTAGTAAGACTAGCTAGCTCCTGCTACTTTGGAGGACCCCGAGGACTGGCATAGCTGCAGTCTCGGAGCGGACTTAGAAACAAAAAAAAAAAACGAGGGCGACTCGAATTCTTATTACGTAAGGCAACTACATTTTATTAAACCAAACTGTGGGTAAGGAAGCCACCTAGTAGGCAAATGTCAATGTTTCATAGCCACAAGGCCACTTTCTTAGGGCCTGCATTCTGACCACCATGCATCTTATAGGAGACTTGAGCAAACCTGTAGGCTACAGAGTTAGGCACGGAAGATGCTGGTCTGCTGATTCTATTTTGGATAATCCTGAAGATTGACAGGCTTCATAACTGGGGATGACAGAACAGGTGTATGTGCTCATTCCTGATTATGAGGAGGAGGAGGAGGAGGTGGGATGGGCAAATGTAATGGATATAGAGTTCCATCCAACCATAAACTACTGTGCTAGTTATGGAAAGCTCGAGAAGATTAAGCATGAAAGAGAGCAAGAGAATGTGATTGAGTGAGTAGTTCTTGCTCGAGGTCACACAGTAAGTGGTGGCTGCACCCTTCCCATGAACACTATATCAGTTTCCAACAGATAGCACATCCTCATATTTGATCCTAACCATTCTTATCGTGGAAGGTGGGGAATTATAGAAATCTGGGGGGAGAAGAGCAGCTGTTAGGTTGTTGATAGAAAGGAAGGCTGGACTGACTCATAAAAACGTGACTTTGCTGGTTATAAACAAAATATGGCAATTCGGGGAGCGAGTGAATGATAAGAGTTGACTGCTACGGTGGTGCACTTCATACATATGTGTTAAAGTTCATCATTTTCCAAGTGGTTGGGAGTTTAACCTGTTTTACTTCTCTCTGCTGTACAGAGGTATTTGTCTTGAAATGTGATCTGTTCTTCTCACAGCACTTCAAAGCAAAGTAGCCATGAAAAAAATGTATACAGCATAAAGTTGATGTAAATATCTCAACATCATCTGTCAGTAAGAGGCAACTGCTGCTGGTCGTCTGAAATGTACGGAGTCATGTTAAGTGCTTCAGGATAAAGGGTGAGCCAACAAAACCCCGCATAAACAACTAGCAGTAAAGGGATTGAAAGTCAGCTGTTGTTTTTTTTTTTGGTTAATGGTATGCAAGATCAGTGCGATCCAGAGATCTGTGATGGCTCTCAGCATCACACTGGAAAATGACACCGGCATTTTTCAGGGTCACTGGACATTTGAAATAATTGACATAACTGTTCAGTTGCTCTGCCTTATGCTAACCTGCTCAGAGTTGCACTCCACAGTGTACTACCTTAGAATAAAAACAGCCGACCACACATTTCAATCAAAATAATTATTGGGTTAATTTATTAACTACGTTTTTTCTGTTAATGTCAGTCCAAGTCAATCAAACTTAGAAGGGAACAGTCAGCACTAAAAGCTCCATAAGCAAGTGTGGGACTGGTCTCAATGTACAATTTGTGTGCAAAAACATTTTTTTTTTTACTTACTGTCTTTTGTAGCACAGTAGATTGCATCAAACTAATTTTGCTTACTTCCAGGCTGGCATTTTCTAAAACTACAAATCCCAGAATCCCCTGCAGATGACATCAAAGCAGCTCCTGGTGCCCAAGCCAATGCTCTTTCCACTAGCCAACAGTGTCTCCATAATGCCCAACATATTTTAAAATCTGTATTCCTTTCCTTTACAGTCAGCCTGGAACTTAAGTGTAAATTGTGATATATAACCACGCTAGCTAAAATGGCATTTTCCCAGTGGTTCACTTTTTCCACTGGGATGTCTTATGGCTTACACAGAAGACACTGGGCTAGAAAATATTGCCTGCAAGCTCTGCCGAGTCTCATAAGTAGATTTCATTCAGGATAAATATTTATAACGTGGGTTCCAGAAATGCTGAATTCCAGTTGGTCGAGATGTGACTTTATCCATGTCATTCTAAGAGTACTACAGTTACAAACAAGTCTCAATCTCCCAGGATGCAGTAGTGCCATGAATAACATTGTTCAAAGCACTCCCACTATAAAACTAATACTAGTAGCCAATTCAGAAAGTTAGTGAAATAACACCTCATAGAAGAAAAAGCACACGCTAATCATTTTTTTATATAAAAAAAATGTTCATTGTGTTAAACTGCAGACCTTCAGCAGCTCCACAGCAGACAGTTAACATCACAAACAACACATCCATTTATGTGTTTAGTGTTTGTTGACTGGGAAAGGGGGCTAGACTATACTGCTTATTTGCAGCCTCTGGATACAGATGCAAACCAACTAAAATTGAACCAGACTAAGCTGTTTGTGGTACTTTAGTGAACAGAGGAAAATTTGGCCAGGATACTTTTAATGTACTACTGAACATCCACCAGAAAAGGAACACAGGATCTGAAGAATGGCACACCCCAGCAGTGAGGCATCCCCTTAGTACTGCATCTTTGTTTGACAGTGTTTATGGCATGTGCCCAATCCCAGTATGGGAGTAAAACCCACAACCATGTTTATTCATATGTACTTGGTATAAATGGAAGTCACCTTCCTTCCACTTACCATGCCCCCTGACAAAGGGTTTTTGACCCAAAGCACCGGGGCTAGTAGTGGCCAGTTGGCTCATCTCAGCACTGGTTGTTTTTTCATTGTGCAATAAAGCATTTAAATTTGGAAGAAACCAGTGTTGTTCCTTGTTTAGAGTGCAGGTAATGGACTTGGTCTTGGTGCACTTTTAATATCTGCCTGAACATCCACCAGAAAAGGAAGCTAGGCTCTGAAGAACGACACACCCCAAGAATGCAGCATCCCCTTAGTACTGCATTTTTGTTTGCCAGTGTTCTTGGTATGTACCCAATCCCAGTGTGGGATTAAAACCCACAACCTTCTGGCCAAAAGGCAAAAGTACTACCGGCTGCCCACGCTGTCATCTACTGCACCAGTGAACTTCATTAACAAAAACAAATAAATCAACAATAAATATATTAATTTGGTCACACCATTAAAAGTGCAGCACATGGTTCATTACCATTTTTTCATTTATTTTACCCTCCCCCTCCCGACGAGTTTGGGGCTATTTTTCCTAGCACACTAATATTCCAATAAATTTCTCGGTTTCTGAGTCACAAGCATACAGATTTGTCACTTCTCTTTATTTCAACAGATAGAATCCTATATTTTATGCAAAATTGGCTCTAAGGCATTGGTAGCACTGGGATTATCACACTTCCAGGGGCTAAAAGCACTTGTCCTGCAGCCTTTGCCTTACTACGCCTCTGAGTGTGTCAGTATCCCTGTACTACCAATGCCTTATTGCGTTTTTTTTTTTGTTAACTCTAATTTTGCTCCATCAGCCCGGGACATCTCTCGGAGGTGCTAATTCGATCTGGACCTCCTACCCACCGCTGAGACCCTCCTCCTTTGTTCCCTCCCACCAGGACTTCCCAGCCCCCCAGATCACCCCCCCAGAGGGGCCCACCTCACCTACCTGGTGGCTCTTTCTGAAATTAGAGGGTCCATCCTGTATGGGTGGTGCCCGGGACTGTTAGAGGAATGATCCGGCACTGGGGATGTGGGGCCAGTTCCCTGGGGCCCTCATTGCCTCCCTGGTCCTCCGTGGATTTTTCTGTTAGTTTCTCCACAGGAGCAGACACGTGCAATGATGTCATGATACCTGCATGCCGACATCCACCGCTGATTCTCCTCCTTGTTTTAGCACCACATCCTTGCTCTGCCCCCAGTTTCCACCAGGGGCTGCTAAAGAGCGGTATGAGACCTGGATCCCTCCCCTGGGAAGGGAGAGCAGTCCTCCGGATGCTCAATCCCTTCCCTCCCCTGCTGACCCTCGGTGGTCTGAGTCCTTTCTCAAACCCTGGTCACCGGCGTGGCGTGAGGAGTGACGTCCAGCATCTCAACCCTCAGTGCCACTGGGCCAGCATGCCTTACTGTGTCTTAATGCATTATTGTTTTACACTTACCTATTGATATCTTTTTCAGGAATGTAAGAATAACAACATTCTGTTTACTAATCCCAACCTGGGTCCCAGGAAGAAACCTTAATAATTTTTTATCAAACTGACAGAAGACTCACTTGCTCTTTTAACACAGCTGGCATTCTGAGTGGAATATCATTCACTGGGTGTCTGGGAGAATGTCATTCCTTGAATGATTGTTGAGTGAGAAGCCCTTCAGCTCAGAAAATGTTACAGTGCTCCTTCTTTATCAGGAGTAAGCCATTTCTTGTGAGGGTTTTCCTTGCTCTATGGTAGGGAAGTAATGATTCTGACAAAGGCTTGTCAAAGGTAGATAAGTAGACTCTCCTGTTCTGCCTGGTTTGAGGTTGACATATGCTATCTGTTAAAGCACAGTATTTTTTGGAATGTACCTTTAGGCACCATCCATTTAGCTGCAGTATGAAGAAACCACCTTGATGCACACTTAATCATGGGGGGGTGTATCATAGGCTGATTTGTGAAGTTTATTCTACAATGAATGGGGTACATGGAAGACAAGGTGTCAGCTGGTGGGATTATGTCATGTCAGATTTACAGGAAGTCATGAGGGATTCAGAGCACCACTGGACAAAAAGCAAAGTTTACCCACCATTTCACCAGCAGACATTTCAGAACTTCACCCCCAAAGAGCAGTAATATGGTCAGTGCTGAACTTGTAATTCTACCCACATTGTGGGGTCCTACAGCAGCTGCATATAATCAGTGACCTTGCAGGTAAGCTCACGGAGGGAGAGTTGTTTCTGTCGGGACATTATGAATAATGCTTTGAAAATCTCCAAGTAAAAGTGAAGATCCATGTCTTGAAATCTTTATTTCAACATAAAATGTTCTAACAGTCTGTAATTAGCATTGCGCACACCACTGCTCCCTTTATGCCTATCTCATTGTTATCTCTAGGGCAGAGAGTATGGTGTCCCACTGTATCTTCTTTAGTGCTGAATTCTAGTTAGACTCCCTCTGTCACTGCCACTTTTCATGTCCTACTTATCCCCCTTCAGTCCCTACTCTCTGAATTCATCTGGTACCCATTTCTGCTGCTTCCCCAACCGTAAATCCTCAGTTACACGCTGCTTTCTCAAACCCCCTACCCCTGCCCATTACCTCTGGAATTATCCTCCCCTTTCTCGTCATCTGTCCTCCTGTTCTGTTTCCTTCAGTGCTCTTCTCTGCCAGTTTACTTCTTACCTTTTCTCTAGCTAGTCATTACCCAGTTACCTCCATCCCTCCTTCCTTCCCCCTCTCAGTCCTTCCCTCTCCTATTCCCTTCTTCCTTTGCTTTCTTCCCAATTACCTCCCTTTCTCCCTCTATCTTTCTTTCCCCTCCCTCCCTCTCTCCTCCATCAGCACCTCCTTCCTTCCTTCCTCATTTCCTACCTCCTTTACTCTCTTCCTCATTAACTCCCTCACTACATTTCTTCCCTACCTCTCTCTCTCTCTCTCTCTCTCTCTCTCTCTCACTCTCCATAATCTATGGGCCTCTCTGGTCCTTGGACTAATATCTACCTGCTCCCTCATATACTGCTGTTGTCAACTGCATGATGTTGTGATGTTTGCACTTCACACTATATTTTGTAAAGTAGATTTGTTTTGTTAGTATTTTTGGTAACTTCCTTTTCTTTGCTTTCTCTATAACCACCCCTTCTACCCCCCCCCCAACACACACAGGCTGCCCTTGGAAATGAGCTTTATCTCTTTGTGCCTTCTTTTACACAGCTTGTAAATACATTAATTTAGATTATAGTATTGTACAATATGAGCCTTTTCAAACATTAATTTATACCTACGTGACCCTTTCTTTGTCAATTTTTATGGTAAAGTGGTACCTAGATTATAAAATAAGTACTACTGGATGGAACACATTACATCTAATAATTATATGCAGTTTTGACATTCACTGCAAATAAGTTTTCATCTCTGGAATATAACACATCATATAATATAACAGATTAAAGGGAAGACCTGTAGAGCAACCAATGGCCCTATGCTCCGAACTATTTACAGACTATCTAGCTTTATAAAATTTGGCTTGTAGTTACAATGGTGCCAGAATATGGGGAAAAGTGCAGGTGGGGGGGGGCTGCAGTAATTACAAGAGAGACTATGAATACTTCCCTCCTGATTTTGCATGCATTAAAGGGGCACTTTTAATGCTCAAGGGCAAAAGTGGTGGGTCTGCTGCCCCCCCTCTTGCCCATAGAAACCAGCACTTATGCATCATAGACAGCTGTGATCTACTTATTAATGATTTAATAGAAAATGGAGGAAAGCTCACAAACTTGACATTTTACTCAAACTGGAAATCAGCTGTAAGAAGTATGCAGTTGTTGAATTCCATGGTGATGCTAATGCTAGATACCAATAAAAGAGAGAGTTTGCATAATGTGGTTAAATACTGAATATTCCATTCACACTGCTGCTGTAGGAATTACTCCAACTGCTGTATGCAGCAATGCGAATATGTTTTTATAAAACAGGACTGAAGGTAAAAATGCCAAGATAAAAGTGACAATTTAGCTGGTGACAACACTAACAGCAAGACATTGTGGGCAAACTCATGGAGACCATACTAAAGGAAAGGTTGGTAGAATATCTAGAGGGGTATGGTCTCCATGATGAGAGGCAGTTTGGGTTCATGGTGGGGGGGGGAGATCATGTCAAACAAATCTGATTAACTACTTTGACTGTGTCACTAAGTCAGTAGACAGGGGCCAAGCGGTAGACATCCTCTATCTTGATTTCAGCAAGGCCTTTGACTCTGCCCCACAAAAGGTTGATTAGGAAGTTGGTGGATCTAGGAGTTGGGGAAAAGATGGCCAGATGGGTGGAAAACTGGCTGAGGGGCAAAACCCAGAGGGTGGTTGTGGGGGAGAGTTATCTGGCACCAGAGAGGTAACCAGTGGGGTCCCATGGGGCTTGGTGCTGGGATCGGTGTTGTTCAATGTCTTCATCAATGGCACCGGGGATGGCATTAAGGGCAAAATGTGCCTATTCACAGATGATACCAAGCTCTGTGGGAGAGTGGACACAGCTGAAGGGATACAGGACCTACAGGAAGATCTAAAAAAGCATTGGAGGTGGTCCAGGATCTGGCAGATTGGCTTCAATGCCAAGAAATGCAAAGTTATGCATACTGGAGCCAAGAATCCCAGGACAGAGTACTACCTGGGTAGAGTGCAAGTATCTGCATCAGAAGAGGAGAAGGACCTGGGAGTGATGATCACTAGTGACCTGAAGCACTCCACGCAGTGCAAGAAAGCAGCAGCAAAGGCAAACAAGATACTGGGATGCATAGCTAGGGGGATCAGTAGTAGGACAGAGAGAAGGTTATACTGCCCTTGTACAGGTCACTGGTAAGACCGCATCTAGAGTATGGAGTTCAGTACTGGTGCCCACATCTCAAATAGGACATTAACCTACTGGAGAAGGTCCAGAGGAGGGCTACAAAGATGATAGCTGGTCAGCAGGGCAAGGCATATGAGGAGATGTTGAGGGCACTGAACATGTACTCCCTGGGAGACAGGAGGGAGGGGGGGACATGATTGGGACCTTGAAGAACTTGAAAAGGCTAAATAAGGTTGATAAGAAGAATCTCTTTAAGCAGAGTGGCAACCATAACATGAGAGGGCACAGTCTTAAGCTGGAGGGTGGGAGCTTTAGGAGGGAGGTCAGGAAGCACTTCTTCACAGAGATGGTGGTGGACACTTGGAATGCGCTGCTGGGAGAGGTCATCTCATTGAAGGCAGTGGGCAGCTTTAAGAGAGTCTGGGATAGGCATGGGGGAAGGCAAAGATCATGGGTAGAGAGGATGGGAGGAGTGGGGAGGGAGGGCAGGGACATTAGCTTAAGCTGTGGACCCTGCAATATGAGCAGACTTGATAGACCAAATGTCCTTCTCCTACTGGCTTCTTCGTCTGTTCATATATTCGTATATTGAAAATATGTTGCTGTAATTGTCATCATCAGTATCATGAAGGTTAGTATCATCATTATGGAATACCAAAGCCATCGGTGAGTAGCTTTCACAATGCTGATGATATCACAGTTCCCAAGGGCAGAACTGAAGTCAGCAGTTGAAATAAAAAAAAAGCTAATACTGTAAATCATCCAATAAACAACAGATTAAAAAGTTATAACTAGCACACTTATGTTACTTACTTTGAATACGCAATTGTCTGACTCAAAATACACAGTTTACCATCACTTGTAAGGTGGCAGGACCTTCATAACTCACACATGACGATACAGTAAATTGCATATTTGAGTCAGGTCATTGCATATTCCTAAAATACACCACTTCAACAGCTATATGTAGCTGTGTGACTTGCAATATACACCACTTACAGAGGTTAGAGTGATCCTGTTCTGTGATTGGTAAATCCAGTCACATGACTGTGCAGTTATTACATTACAGCCGCATACTGTAGATCAGTTAAAATGCCAATTATTTTCAGCTTTGATGGCTTTTTCACCAGTTTAACTGTACTTCAGGAAGGAATTCAATGGACCTGGGCTGTTTGGTTATTACAGCGTCAGTTCCATTTCAACACTATTGATCAACATGATAATGCCACCACAAGCAGATTATAAAAGATGCACAAAAATATTAAATACATATATTAAATACAAAAACAGGAAAAACGGCAACAGACATACTGCATCATGAAACTGCAAAAATCATCTTTCTCCTTTTTCCATCACTTTAAAATTGCTAATTTGCTTCTTAATCTCATTTTCTGAGATTCAATTCATAAAGTGAGACAAAAGTCTTTCTCTTGACTCATAGGTATTTGTCAGAACAGTTGCCAGATATAAAGATTATTCAACATTGGTAAATGGACAAATACATGCCACGTGGTATAAATTATTAATAACACCACATGGACATTATGGAGAAGCTCCATCCTGCTTTTTGCAACATGCACTAAGGAGCCTTCCTTTGCATAATTTTAGTCTGTAAATGATCACTAGTCTCCTTTCCATAAAGGACAAAGGTAATTCAAGGTGAAATTCAGTTGAATAATTGCCCTTGTATTTTTAAGCCATTTGCCGTTTTATTGAGTGGCTACAAGAGCCATGTCTAATTGCTTCACTTGATCAATTTTTTTCTGGACAATTTTTGAGTATGTCAAAGAAAAGGGGTCCAAAGTGGTGTATTACCCAAACCCAATTTATAACAACAACCTTTTTATGTGTTATCACTTCTTCTACTGCACAGACACTCACATTGTCGTATATGAGGTGTTTCTATGCTAAAGAAACATTCATATTCATTTAACCGCATGCCTTCTCATTTTCACCTACCCAGAGATAAACCTTTTTCCCTCACTATCCACATGTAGCAGACCTGCAGGATACTGTTAGGAGTATCAGCTTTGTAGATAAGAGTAAAATGAATACAGCAGATTGCCTCATGCTCAGGAAAGATTTCTGAAACAAGTTCTTGCAGGGCCATGTTTTGAGATAAGATGTGACCAAGCAGACTCTTGTTACCATGTTAGGGCTGCTCAGTTTATTTCTACACAGTCTGGTGTGGTGATTTAAAACTGTGCAGATGAAACTGTACATTTCCCGCTATGTAAACAAGAGGCTTTCCAGCACTGAATAACTTGAGCATTTAGAATAAAAAAAAATATATGTCAGAGGATTCAAATTGAATATCTTTCACACAATAAGTATTGCAGATTGCATTTTAGAGCTAGAACATGGGAATGCAGGGAGTGGGACTGTAAGCAGGCAAACATGGCAGCCATTAAGTAACATTACAGTGAAGCCTGCCAGGATACAGCCTAGTACTGCAACAGTGTTACTGCAGGAAACAAGCTCCAGAAACAAATGATTTGATACCTTTTATTGGACCAACATGGATGTTACAGAAAAGGACAAAGTGCTCTAGCTTTCGAACCAACCAGGTCCTTCTTCAGAAGCTTTGAGCTTTCAGCTCCTATTGCTTTGTAGTAAACAAGGCAAGTTCAGTGGCACTTAATCTCTTTTCTCATGCAGGAATCTGTGACACTACTCTGCTTCTTACAGGGCTCCACTCTAGATTCCAGTTCCCTGCATGTATGACTACAATTAACAATACTTGCCAAACTGCTCAGCTGTCCCACATTTTGTCCCTAAAATTTCCTTGGATTTTTCTGAAGTTGCCATTTTTTTATTGAGCCAACAACCTCTCTAAATGTTAACATGATGGAATGAAAACTAAGTGAAAAAATAGAACTGACTTGAATTAATTGCAGGCTTTCAAGCAGCTGTGTGTGTGTGGGGAGGGCACTGGTACTATAAGTATTTGACCCTTCTAAAGTTGACATTTTCTTATTGAAGAATTGCAGTTTGAAGCCTGACATAATGCCAACACTTAAACTTACAGTCTAGTTCCCTCTTAGAAAATGCTGTTTTAAAACAGCAATGCAACAAAAAAAAAATGATTTCCAAAAAGACAATTCCAGCTACAATTAATAAACACAACAGCATACCTGCCAAATCTACTTGTCTCAGTACCTCTCATTCTGCGCATCTTTTATTTTCTTGATCATAACCCTTGCTAGCTCTGCAATGCTATTTCTAAGCCAGATTTGCTGGCCATCTTTTTTCTTTGCGAAGAAAAACAAAACAAATTGAAACATTTCTAAAATATTCAGGTTTTGATGGAACTAGAAAATTTTACCACTGAACAAAAACTGGAAGATACCTTGAATGTTTTATAGTAAAACAAGGTAGAGTCAGATTGTTTGCCCAATTTCATTGTACTACTTCCTTAACACTCATCAACCTATTGTAACAACTTATTCAGCCATCTCTACTAATTGATAAGATGTTGTCCATGATTTTAGCTATCTTTTTCTGATTTTTGATACACTGTTCCTGCTTGTGGAGGCAGGGGGTGATGAGGTAACATACCTGTTGCTATTGACCTAAATGTTGACCAATAATCTGACACCATATCCTTTTCCATATGTACTCTTCTCATGAAGCAACATGGAATCTTTAACTTCTACATCAAGAGTCGCTATAAATGGGTAGATGCTGGCAGGAACCTTGGTTTCACTTTTCAGCCAGAGGATGCCATCTTTACACTGTTAAAGAGCCACCAATGCATCAAGAAGAACTTCAGAAAACATAATACTGTATTCGGACACAAAGCAGCTTATATTTCTCATTAGCTCTGTATTTCTTATCTCAGTTGGTATTACTGAGGTCATATGCATTAAAACAGGAGGTTCATCAGCTTCTATTGCCTCTTCCAACCAGACGCCATAATATACTGGATGTGATAGCACAGTTATTCTCATGGTAGCAGACTGTGATGTCACAACAGAGCATTGTAATTTCAAGTAAGCAATAAGCTATAGAAACAAATTAATTGTAAGGGATAAATATCCTGTTTTGTGGGAATTTCTTCAGTAATTAATAACGGAGATGAGAAATCTATTTAAGGTACACAAAATACAAGCTGAATTGTGTCTAAATATCATGTTTTCTAAAGCATTCCCAAAGGTGTCAGCTGCTCTTTTAAAGTGAAAATTGCTATGCATGCTTGCACAGTGGCGGAAACCGAGTCTTAAAGGGCAAGCCAGGGTCACTTGATGGCCCAGAAGTAACATGCTGTTAGATCACCATGCTGACGACCTGGGTTCATGCTCCAAGTCTGGAATGTTGAACACTGGCTGGCAGGAGCAGGGCTTGCATCAGATGCTTTCAGCCTCAGAGAATGAGAACCACCTGCTTCTATGTGACCAGTGGCTGGAGTAAAAGAGGGTGAATAAAAGATAGTAAATCCAGGCTGATTCAAATATGACAATACAGAAAGTTGTAATGTGTATCAACATCAGAATGCAGACAAAGGAGAACAATAGCATAAAAGAATAAACAAGACAAAACAATAAGAATACAACTTCTACTATGCAACCTTCATTTAGATAACATAAAAGGATTTTTTTTTTGCTCTCGAAAGAGCCAGGACAACTTTTTTTTGTTGTTGTTAATAGACACTACTGTAAAATTGCAGGGCACTTTCAACAGCAATTTTGGTGGTGGTACCCAAGTTTGTGCTAGTGCTATTTTTACATTCAATAGCAGCCAGTTAGCTGCCATGCCATGTAGGGGCTGTGAAGGCTCTAAGTTAATAATGTTTCTATATTAATCACAATAGCAGCCTGCAAGCTAATGTGCTGATGCAGTAACAGCCCTGCAGAGGAAATACTTTGTCTACCTATTCAAAGCTATGCTGCCTAGCGAGAAGCATTAACAAGATGTCTACTGCAGATTTGTTTTGTTATTTCCAGCAAAAAAATGTGTTTTTATTTTATTTCTCTGCGGATATGATGTACTGGCAAGAAAAATATGTTAAACCCAGATGGTTCATAATGAATGGATACGAGTGCTTGAATAAAGGGCATTGAGGGAAATTGTTTTGCCATTTTTAGAAAGATGGAGTTTGCCCTTATACACTTTTGCCATTTTCCAGGCTCCTTTAAACTATGCTGTGGGTTCTGGCCTCTGCTCTCTGAGTAAATGCATAAATCAAAAGAATGCTGCCTTCTTGGCAACAACCTGCAGTACACAAACCAAACATTTAAAACTATCAATATGAGAGACATTGACATTCTCCGTGGCTTTAGAGGTTTATATGAAGCAGATGAAGCTCATTCCCCAGGCACTAGTAAGGGAAAATGACTTTTTTTCAAGCAGAAATTTATCTAACACCTTTGGTCAAGTTACTCTTTGTCCAGAGAAAGATGTTTTCCTGTATCTTCCAATAATGTGGTCTAGTGGGCTAAACATATCACCTGATCATCGATTAATCCCAGTAAACACACAGTTTGTAACTAATCTAACATAATCTATCAAGCAGTAGCCTAACTAAATGAAAATAAAACCTCTTACAAAAAAGATTTCAGCTGTTAAAACACAATAACCCTCAACAGAATATAGGTTTCTTCAAAATTAATGTAGTTCCCGAGTATTAAAAGCAATCAGCCATTGCTACCAAACTTTAATACTTTATCTTGAGACAGCCTAACTACAGCACATGAAAACCAAATTTATTCCAATTAAAAATTTTTTTGCCAGCGAGAAGCAGCTCGAGTTGTTGAGGATCACATGGGGGAAGTAGGATTCAGCATCTCAAGGACTGCTCTCCTCATTCGGTGAGGGAGGGATGCATGTCCCCAAGTGAAACCGTATTAAATAAACAAATAAATAAATCTGGCTGCAACCTTTCAAAGGCTGAGTAGCCACATGGCAGTATGGGGCATGGAGTGCTGCTGGCATGTGTGCTGACCATGCCTGCAGAGGAGTATGCCTATGTAAATGACAGCTTTCTAGGGGAGGGAGAAAAATGGGAAAAATAGATGCTGGCTGGCTGAACAATGCCCTGCCCTTCCCACCCCTTCCACCATATCTGCCATCAGACTCTCTCCTCCTTGCTCCCAGAGTGATTCCCAGGCATCACCTTCTATGTGGGGTGGCTGGATACTGGATGAGAAGCAAAAGGCAGGCCTTGCCTCAGGGGTTGTAGCAGAGGGAGGCAACACACAACACAGCAGTGTGTTGTGGGTGGCCCAAGAGTCCTGGGAAACCCAGTAAGGAAGTGCCTCAAGGAATGATAAGGTGATGCTGGCAGAAGCAGAAAGGGTTCCTGGCTGGAGGTGTTCAGGGGTATTATAATAATTTGAAAAATATACCATTTTCCATTTTATAAGCATAGTAACCCACTTCAGGACATGGGTTTGTTGAGAATTAATGCTATTTCCAGGTGCATGGAAAGGTACTCAGCCATGGGTCTTGTACCTTTCAAATTGCCTTGAGCACCAGTTCACCTGTGGCATCAATTATATCAGCAGGCACTGGGGAAGGGGGAAGCAGACAAAATTCCATTCTCAGAGGAGACAATCTAAAGTAGATTGGAAGCCCTAAAAGAAAACAAGGCAATGGGCCAGATGGAATTCACCCAAGAGTACTAAAAGAACTGAACACAGTGCTAGTTGCCCCTCTGGCAACACTATTCAGCACCTTATTGGGGTAAGGGGGTGGTTCAGGAGAACTGGAGGAGAGCTGATGTGGTCCCTCTGCACAGCAGTAGCAGCAGGGAAGAGGCTAGCAATTACAGGCCAGTCAGCCTCATATCAGTGTTGGAGGAAATTAATGGAGACCCTGCTGAAGGAGAGGTTGATGGAGTACCTGGAGGCAAATGGGCTGCAGTACCACTGGCAGCATGGTTTCACAAGGGGTGAGGTCATGTCAAACCAATCTCATAAATTTATTTTACTGGGTAACTAGGTAGGTGGATCAAGAGAAGGCAGTGGATATGGCCTACCTGGACTTCAATAAGGCCTTTGACACTGTGCCACAAAGGAGGCTTATAAAGAAACTTAGCAACCTGGGAGTTGGGGAGAAGGTAGTAAGCTGGGTATCAAACTGGTTAAAGGATAGGAGACAGAGGGTGGTGGTAAAGGAAAGTCACTCGGGAGGGCAAGAGAGTGACCAGCCATGTGCCACATGGATTGGTACTGGGTGCTGTCCTCTTCATTGCAAATGACACAAT
The DNA here is from genome assembly GCA_016271365.2 of Neoceratodus forsteri. Lineage (NCBI taxonomy): Eukaryota > Metazoa > Chordata > Ceratodontiformes > Ceratodontidae > Neoceratodus > Neoceratodus forsteri. Next base: position 71,872,226 of record JADMNL010000026.1, on the reverse strand, counting down.
GATCATCACCAAGGTGGACAACCAGGAGAGGGCTGAGAGAATCCAAAGGGATATAGGGAAACTAGAGGAGTGGTCTAAGGGGTGGCAGCTGGATTTCAGTGCCAAAAAGTGCAGTCATGCACATGGGGTGGCAAAACACAGGGGTTGTGTATAAGATGGTGGGGTACGTACAGTCACCAAGAAAGAAAGGGACATGGGGGGTAATCATATCTGATGATCTCAAGGTAGCAGGGCAGTGTGACAAGGCAGTTGGCAAGGCTAGTGGGATGCTATGATGCCAAGGAAGGAGGATTTCTAGCAGGAGAAGGGAGGTGGTGTTGCCATTGTATCGCTCACAAGTGAGACCCCACCTATAGTACTGTGTACAGTTCTGGAGGCCACACCTCCACAAGGACAGTGGCAGGGTGGAAGCAATCCAGAGAAGGGCTACCAAAATGGTTCAGAGGGTTGCATGAGAAACCATACGAGAAAAGGCTGTGGGAACTCAACATGGGCTCCTGGCTGGCCCGGTAGTGCTGAGGCACTGGACGCCACACCTCATGCCACGCCAGCAACCCAGGTTCGGGAGTGAGCCCAGGTTGCTGGGGGTCTGCGGGGGAAGGAGAGGAAAGAGAGTCCGGAGGACAGCTCTCCTCTCCCAGGGAGGGACAGGAGTCCCAGATCGGTGCTCTGCTGATCTCTGGCAGAGGCTGGAGATACAGCAGGCACTGCTGAGGAGAGAGAGGAGTGAGGGAGTGGCAGACATTGGCTATGCCTTGATCTCAGGGCACCAGCCACTCCCCAGAGAAAAACAGGGAAAATGCCTCTCAGCTCTGGTGGAGACGGGGCACCAGGAGCTTGCCTCTGATTTACGGCTGCCCACCTGGCATCCTCCCAACTGATGTTACTGCTGTGTCAGGGCATTGGGGCTCACCCCACCCTTGCCCGGGGGATATAACCGAGGCTACATGGGTGATGGAGGATGGCCGGGTAGGGTGAGCCATAGGGGGATGACTACTTGTGCTCCTGAGGAAGACCAGAGCCAAGGGGGAAAAGGAGGCATAAATAGAAGAAAAAAAAAACATGGACTCCTGGGAGAACAGGAGAGCAAGAGGGGACATGACTGAGATCTATAAATAGGTACCTCATGGGGGCGAATGAGGTACAGAAGGGGCATCCTTTCAGAGGAGGAGGAGCACCAAAGCACATAGGCATGCAATGAAACTTGAGGAAGGGAAGTTTAAGAGGGATGTGAGGAAATTCTGCCAGAGGAGTTGCTGGGGGTGAAGACTGTAGGGGGCTTCAAGCATGCTTGGGATAGGCACGTGGGCATAATTAGTAGAGGAAAGGGAGGTGGGAGGAACACCTGAGACTGAATATGGTCTAGAAATAGGCAGTGAAACAGGGCAGACTAGATAGGCCTACTGGTCCTTTTCTGCCGACAAATTCTATGTTTCTGTTAGTTATCTAGAAATGCATTCCATTTTGTAGATTATTATTTGCATAAGTAATTTGATATCCAATTGCTTCAGCCCTACAGCTATAGAACTGGTGAGACACCGGACCCCACTGAAAGCAAGATGTGTTTCGGTTGGGCTATTCTTGGTAAATATGTTGTCAGACACTGAAGATACCATCCCACATATTTGTGAAGTAAAAAGAAATTAAGATACAACTCCAGTGTAATAAAGCATACTACAATCTACAAGCAGCAGTCTTTCATTACCCTGTAGCACACTTAACAGTAATACTCTCACCAGTTTCAGCTGGAAATGAGATTCTGTGAGCTATCTCTGCATTACCTTTTGCCTAGATTAAACACATTTCAATTAATAAATAACGTTAACATCCACATGCAATCAAGTAGTGGTGTTGTATGTGTGTGTGGGAGTGAGAGAATGTGAAATTTGCAGCTGTTTGACTTTGATTCAGACTTTGTATTCAGGTTGGCTCGACACTTTGGCTTAAGACATTTTCGGTCCTTGGTGGGGGAGACTAGCAGGCTGCAAATGAGGGCAGAAGACAGTCTTGTATCACCCCTTATCCACTGCACTCAATCCCAGCTTTTCTACCCTCCCCCATTCCTCCAGTCATTTTTGTTTTTTTACATTCGCTTGCGCGCATCTTAAGAATGTTTTCTGAGGCGTAACACGCTTGGAGGTGCCTCTCATCAATGCACTGCTCCTTGAGCAGGCATGGTGATCCTCACCAATGAGGTGCAGGAGCTCCTGTATGACAGTGGCGTTCCTCTGCTTCAAAGGAGCACTGCTGCCATACTGAGTGCCGCCGTCGCATCCCCCTCGTGTCACGCTCTGCCCCAGCGTGTCACGCCCCAAAACTTTGGTGCCGCTGGAGCCCACCCAGCGTGGCAAAATATTGCTGATGGGTGCTTAACTTCGCCGGCTCCATGGCCCCCAAACCTATCCTGCTGCCACACTGGGGCCCACCCAAGCGTGGCAAGCGTTCAGTTTGTTTTGCTGTGACGGGTGTTCAATTCCCCCATCGCCTCGGCCCCCGAGTTTGCCGACGGGGTGCCTAATCCCCGCCGGCTCTGGGCCCCCAACCATCTTCTGCCATGCTGAGAGCCCACCCAGAGCGTGGCAAACATCCATGTTGTCGGGTTTTTTAAACCTGTAAAATAAAACAGTCCGCGGTGCGTCTCCAGCCCGCCTCCCACAACCCACACCCACCCACTGCGCACCCAGCCTCCCCACCCCTCTCTCACCCCATACTTACCTCAGATTCTCGGCGCAATGATCTTTGGTGGACCGGGAACACGTCTGCACTCTTCAAAGCGACCGCAAACTGAGAAATGCCGTAAGCTGTATAATGGGCTAGATGGAGGGTTCAACTTATCATATCTCAGTCATTTTTTGGAATTTTGCACCAAATTTTCAACATGGGGTTTTAGGACCCCTTCTCATGAATGATATCACTGTCATGGTGTTATTGGGCCGAAGGTGATTTGCAGGCACTGCGCAGTCACTCGTGAAATCACTCTTCGGGCTTGGTCTCTTTACCGTGACATCATTCATGAGGAAAGGTTCCTAAACCCAAGTTGAAAATGTGGTGCAAAATTCAAAAATGACTGTTTTATGAGCGTGTGTTGCGCAGTTCCTACACAGGCTCATAAGTTCGTGAATTTTCAATATTTTCACTCCAGATTTTCCACATTGCCATTTTATCACACCTTCTTATGAGCTGTACAGCTGTCATTTTTCACATCTCACCCAGAACATGTTTCCGCCCATGTAGCGCACAATGGCGCAGTTGGTGTGCGAAATCAATGTATGGAACACATTAAGAAAATCACAGTGACACTGTTCATGAGCAGAGGTCTTAAAATGGCTATGTTGAAAATTTGGTGAAAAAATTCCAAAAAATGGCTGTTTCACGAGTCTGCGTTGCGCCAGTTCCTCATAGCTCATAAGTTTCAATTTCAATATTTTCACTCCAGATTTTCAACATTGCCATTTTACCACACCTTCTTATGAGCAGTACAGCCGTCATTTTCATATCCTGCCCAAAATGTCTTTCTGCCCATGTAGTGCACAATGGGCGAGTCGGTGTCTTAAATCAATGTATGGGACACAGTAAGAAAATCACAGTGACACTGTTCATTAGCAGAGGTTTTAAATGGCAATGTTGAAAATTTGGTGAAAAATTCCTAAAAATGACTGTTTTACTGAGAAGTCGTTGCACAGTTCCACGCACGCCTCGTGGGTTTTGCGAATTTTCAATATTTCCACCCAGATTTTCAACACTGGCATTTTACCACATTTCCTCATGAGCAGTACAGCTGTCATTTTTCACATCCTGCCCAAAACGTGTTTCCGCCCATGTAGCGCACAATGGCGCAGTCGGTGTGCAAACTTAATGTATGGAACACATTAAGAAAATCACAGTGACACTGTTCATGAGCAGAGGTCTTAAAATAGCTGTGTTGAAAATTTGGTGAAAAAATTCCTAGAAATGACTGTTTTACGAGTGTTCATTGTGCAGTTCCTATGCACGCTTGTAAGTTTGCGAATTTTCAATATTTTCACTCCACATTTTCAACATTGCCATTTTACCACACCTCCTTATGAGCACTGCAGCTGTCATTTTTCACATCTTGCCCAAAATGTGTTTCCGCCCTGTAGCGCACAATGGCGCAGTCGGTGTGTGAACTCAGAGTATGGGACACATTAAGAAAATCACAGTGTCACTGTTCATGAGCAGAGATCTTAAAATGGCTATGTTGAAAATTTGGTGAACAAATTCCTAAAAATAACTGTTTTACGAGCGTTCGTTGTGCAGTTCCTATGCACGCTAGTAAGTTTGCGAATTTTCAATATTTTCTCTCCAGATTTTCAACATTGCCATTTTACCACACCTCCTTATGAGCAGTACAGCTGTCATTTTTCACATCCTGCCCAAAACGTGTTTCCGCCCACGTAGCGCACAATGGGGGTAACAAAAAGGTCATGCTGACAATTTATTGTGCAAATACCAGCAATCGCACAGGGCATTAGGGTAAAGCACCATATGTGCCAAACACCACTGCAAATACCTGCAAGTGAACGTTTGGCATTGACAAATGCTTGTTGTTTTTAATTCAGTCAGCTCCTGGCACAGCGCAAGAAGTCTGACTGCTTTTTGATTTTTTTCTGTTTTCAACAATGAAATTTCTGGGGAGGAAGAAGAAGGACGGAAAGTGACTTGGTTGTGGAAAGCAGTGGCCACGGGACTAGCCCAGGCCACTTGTAAAGTGCCACTGTTTTTTTTTTTTTATATTGCTTGAAGGTAGAAATGAGCTGATGTGGCCGCAATGTACAATTGGACTGAAACAAAATTTCAGAATATTTATTGAATACAGATTTGGCAGCAGTTGCTTCTTGTGGGAGGAGACATTCAGATGAGTTGCTCACCATTTGTGAACACATAATTCCTGCTGTCCATCTGCAAATTGATAAGGACTACATCGTTTCTTAAATTTGAAATGTTTAAGTGGGGAACTCTCTTCACTGGATCTGCGTTTGGGGAACTGTCATTTCTAGGTAAGGGAATTCTCCTATAGTATTAAATGAAGAAAGCTAACAGAGGTGCAGGAACTCTCATAACAATATATAAGAGGTGAGGGACTGAGTCCCTTTGGGTTCCTGTCTAATTTAATCCCTGCAAGGAATCTACTTACCAGAATGTAATGTCTTTATGCCAGGCCTTCATGAGAAAGTGACATGTTGGAGGAGGGGGCTCGTTGCCTATGTTGCCTGAATGGATGGCTCTTTGATTTTGCTGCAGGACAGTATGCACGTATGTGCTGGAACAGAGAGGCCAGTATGGTCATGGCCCTACCATCTTTTTTTTAATTGTTTAACCAGGAGTGGCACACCAAGCTGAAAGCTTGTTTACAGGTGCGACCTGGAAGCACAAGGAAGTTAAGTGACTTGCTCAGGGTAACACAGTATGCAAGTGGGGGCTGTGGGATTCAAACCCAGGTCTCCAGATTTGCAGTTCAGAGTTTTAAACCTCTGCGCTATACTGCCATCTTCATAAGTGGTAGGGCCTGGTCCTATCAGTTTTTGCAATAATAGTTATTTATTACCAGGGAGGGCTGTGCCTTTAATTTCAGCATGTGCAATGAACAGGGTTACTTACCAATCACTCTCTTAGTGGCTTGCAGGATATCAGTACAATTTTGGAAAGTAAAGGCTGGAGTACTGTTGATTGGGTTGGACTGGGTTTATGGGCTGCAGCCATAGTTAGGACACAGAGGGCAAACATTTAACAACAAGGAAGGGCCAGGACTTCAGAGGGGCATCAACGAACTAAGCACAGGAAGCTGCTGTCAGTCGGTGAGGAGGGGTTACTCCACAGGTTACACATACCTGTGAAAAACAAACCAGACGCTGGGGGTGAACCCATTCAATGAGTATGGTGGGGACAATTTACCCTATACAACCTTGGCCCTACCACTTTTCAGACCATTCCCCTGCCAGGGTACATGTAAATGGGCTATGGGGATGGATAGATAGATAGATAGATAGATAGATAGATAGATAGATAGATAGATAGATAGACAGACAGACAGACAGATAAATAGATTGACAGATAGCTAGATAGACACTTTATTTATATAGTGCCCCATTCCAGGGACTTGGAGCGCTTCACATTAACAATTTAAAAACACAATAATATCATAGATCAAGTAACAGTTGATTCACCAACAAATGCAGGAAGAGCTGACAGCAATTCACTTAAAAACTACCTATCAATATACAATAACACAGTACATCTGAATATTTATGCATTAAAAGCCTGGTTGAAGCTGGCCCAGTGGCGCTGAGGATTGAGGCGCTGGACGCCACACCTCGCGCTACACCGGCAACCTGGGTTCGGAAGTGAGACCGGGCGGTGGGGGTCGGCAGGGGAGGAAAATGGATTGAGCATCCAGAGGACTGCTGTCCTCTCCCGGGGAGGGATCCAAGGGTTTCCTGCCGCATTACAACATGCATGGGACGTACAATTGGGGATGAGCAAGGCAGGCTTCAACGAGGATAGCTAGTGTGCTGACGCCATTGCACGCCATGCTCGTGAGGAGGCAGGAAAAAATGGAAAAAGCCTCCTACACCATCAGTGAGATGACGGTGGCCCCAGGGGAATTGCCCACGTCCCAAATGCCAGCACAGACATGCCCAGATTCTCTCCAGACCCGCACCATTGACAGCTGGTAAGGTCTCTTCACACTTAGGCATAAGCCGCCTAGGGAAGGGCGGAATCAGCCCCAGAGATGGTACCGAAGGTCAAACCTGCCTGAGGTTACATGGGAGAGGGAATCAAGGGAGACGCTAGGGCTCAGGCTGGGAGTAGGGTGCATTCCCAGTGGGCACTCCTGAAGGATTCCTGTGGGTGTAGGTGAATAAATAATAATTAAAAAAATCTTTAATCCCTTTTTGAAGGTTTCCACCGAGGGTGCCTCCCACAGTTGTTTAGTCAGAGAGTTCCACAGGGTAGGCGTGGTCACTGAAAATGCTCAATTGCCTGAGTGCTGCAACCTAAACCTAGGAACCCTAAGGAGGCACCCCTGACCATGGGTATAGGAAGGCATACACAAAGTAAGCTATGGCTTACAAGTTGATAGGACAGGGGACAGCATTCTGGGTCCTGACCATTGATTTGGGGTTCTCCTACTGTCTGATATCCACCCTTAATGCATAAAACAAAGTACTGCTCTATTTTTTGCCTATGTCCCATGGACCCCTGGCAGCATTCATGGAAAGAATGCATGTCCGTTCCACACACAATCCCCTGGCCATTCATGTAGTTACATGTGCAGATTTTTTTGGGGGGGGGTCTGGCCCATACTCCACACCATTCACAGAGCCGTAGAGTGCTGGGTTAGGGGCATGCAAGATACAGCAGCATTCACCCTGCTGTACCTGTTGCATGACCCCCACTGAGTATTTCTGCTGGCTACAGGAAAAGTGGAACCCCCCTATCATTCTGCCCCAGCCCACTGGTCAGGCAGGGAGGGCTTGGGGGGCAGCCATTTGGGCACTTACCCAATGTTTTTCAATTTTTAAATCCATGCTGTCCCACAATCCCCTGCTGCACACAGAGTAGGGGAGCTACTCCCGGACCAGGATGGGCATCTGATTGGATACTCATCTGTGTCCTCTGATCCACCCAATCTGCCCCATGTGACTCTGCATATCAGGGGGGGCAGGACCATGCACAGCCACCCAGAGGTAGCCAGTGATCATGAATGCCAGCCTCAGTGCACCTGTCAGTGGGTGCAGAGCCGCACATATCTTGCCCGCAATAGTTCATAGCCCACATTGTGGGGTGTACAAAGGGTCTGGGTAACAAGTATGGGTCTGTCTTCAATGGGGGATAGAGGATTGCAGCAAAGAAGCTTTAAATGGTTCTAGCTATCACATTTTGTTTCTCCAGCTACACCACTGCCCCTGAGCAACCTCCAACCACCAAGGTAAGTGAATGTTTGTTTATTTTATGATTTAAACTGATAGGACCATGGGCCAAAAAAGACCAGTTTTCATGGGCAATCAGTGTACAAATAACAATTACATACACTATAAATACATACAACTTAAATAGAGACAGGTACAAGTTGATATATCAAAGCATTATCATTCAGTAACATTTACACTTACATTCTGTAATACTCTGTCAACTTATGCTTAAAAGAACAAAGTGAAAGATTCATACAGTCAAGAGATAATTGTATCGTATTAAGAAAAATAGGTAACATATAGGATATAGCCCTTTGTCCAAGGGAAGTATGCATTTTTGCAATGCAAAGAGAAAATTTAACTGTTGACCGAATATTAACCCGAGAATTCTGCTTTTTAAAAATTAGAGAGAAACAATCAGGGACTCTACCAAGTATCACCTTTTTTGCCAAAATACCCAGTTGAAGTTTATATCTACCATCCAAAGGAAGCCAACCCACTTGCTCCAAGAGATTACAATGATGAACCCTTAATGGGGATTTCACTACAAATCTAGCAACTGAATTAAGTAACACTTTCACCTTGGATAACAAACCCTCCCTTGCAGAATAATAAAACAAACCCCCCAAATCAATTTATGGTAGTAAAAAATGTTTGGCAACAGACGACTTGTAGTATCAGTGAGTAAAGGAGATAACCTACATAAAGCCCCTAGTTGCTGGTGAGTCACCTTTACCATATGAAGAATATGAGGTTCATAGGAAATATTCTCATCCATCAATAGACCCATGAACTTAAATTGTTTAACTTGTTCAATCAAGGTACCAGAAACAGTGTATAATGACAATATAGGGTCTGATATCGATCTCTTTTTGTACTTGCAAAAACCATGGATTTGTTTGTTTTTTTTCATTTAAAACCAATCCATGGGCTCAGAACCAATTCTGTACCTCCAAGAAATCATCAGCCAAATCCTTCTGTACATTTTCAAAAAGGGGTCCATTTGTGAGGACCACTGCATCATCAGCATATAAAAAAAATCGAGATTTAGTACAAACAGAAGATAGAGTATTAAGAAAAAGACTAAACAAAAGGGGATTCAAAATAGAACCCTGGGGAACACCAAGTGAAACCTTAGAAGAAAGAGAGAATTTACCACTAACCCTTGTGACCTGTGTGCGATCAGCCAGGTAATTACCTATCCAACTCCCAACATCCTTAGAAATTCCCAAATTAACTAAAGTAGACAGCAAAAGAGAGTGATTGACCAAATCAAATGCCTTGCTGAGGTCCACGAACACGGCTCCAGTAAAATGGTCCTTATCAAGGGCCTCGTGAACCGTGTTCATAAACCCCACCAAGGCAGTCGTGGTACTGTGTCCTGGCCTAAAGCCATGCTGTGCAGGTGTTTAAAGTTGGGACTTTTAATCAAGCAAAGTTGAAACAAATACGAATGATGAAAAGAAACTAGAGTGGTTCTGGGAAAAAATGCATATGACAGTGAAAGACCATTTATCTGAACTAGGAACATATAAAACTGGTTCTAAACAGAAAAAGAACCACCTAGAAGCAGCCAAATGTAAATTATATATCAGAAATGAATCTCACCTTAACAACAGTCTGCTGGTTCAAAGAGTAACTTCTGAGTTGGGTTGTAGTAATTATTTTATTAATATGCATTTCTAGTTCAGCTACTTAGATAGTGAAGTGCACTGGAGGGAGAGGAGGCCCTGAACTACCCTGGACAAACTGACCACTGCCCCATCCCCTGGTCAAGCATCTGGAGCCACTGGGGATGAAGAACCTGTAAAGGGGTATTTACTCCATAAAGATTGAAGCTTAGGTGAGAGAGAAAGAATTCATAAGAGGGGTTTATCTAGTTTAAAAGATGGTGATAGGTGATAGGGGCATCCATCAGAAGCCCAGACATAAGTGCTATTATTTGAAGATTCATTTGAGTATTAAATACCCAGTTATCCATGCTAATGGGTTTGGGTTATGGACTCTTATCTCTACTATTATTACATATAACATTAATAGTAACATAATAATGTGCATTGAGTCAACTCAATGTGTATTTAAAAAGTAGTGTATGGTCTGGTGAAATATTTCAACTTATACCTTTTTATTCTTTTTAAGATCACAGTTTTCTCCAGTCCTATCACATGCAGCCCCCCCCCCCACACACACACACACACATATTTTGACACTGTTTAGCACTGAAGGACTGACTGTGGAGTACTGCCCACAATTTTGATCCCCAGTGCTCAGGAAAGACACTAACAAACAAAAGACAGTGCAGAGCAGGGCAACAAAGATGATACAGAGCCAACAGGGTAGGACATATTTGTAGAAACTGGAGTGCCTCAACATTTACCCTCTGCAAACGTGAGGGAGAGGGGGAACATGAATGAAAGATTTAGGTACATGCAAGGAATAAACAAACTTAACATAAGCAAGCTGTTCTTAGAGAGTGGCAACTTTAATTCCAGGGGCACAAGAACAAATTGATTGGAGTAGGTATAAAAAAGACCCAGAAAGTATTTTTTCACAGAGTGGGGAGTGGAAACATAGAATAGACTACCAATAGAGGTGGTTAGCATGGAGATTGTTGAGGGATTCAAGAAGGCCTTGTGTTCTATCCAGTGTTCCCTGTGAAATTTAGAACTATGTGATGTACTCCAAGCTGACTTCACACAGCTAGAGTACAACCTAATCAACACAAGCTACTACTCAATGTGAAAAAAAAAACAAGGTCCCTTATTTCACAGCTAGTAGCAATAGGCCCTCCCTCAGCACAGTACAGCGCATCACCTGTACTCACATCATGACTATCTTAGGTGAATCACTAGATGTGGTTGATCAATTCAAATATCTGGGTATTTGAATAGACAGCAAACTTTCTTTCAGTTCACACATCGACTACCTTTCTAGTAAGCTGAAAGCAAAACTCGGCTTTTTCTTCAGGAACAGAGCTCTCTTTCCCCCGACATTAGGCATTGACTAGTACAGACCACATTCCTTCCACTCCTAGACTACAGTGACATCATCTACAACTGTGCCACTGCTTCCAACCTTCGCAAACTCGATATACTGTTCCATTGGGCTCTGCGCTTCATTACTAAAGCACCGTTCAGGACACACCACTGAGACTTATATAAAGAAGTTGGCTGGCAACCCCTCGCCACCCGGCGGCTACTCCATTTATGTACCTGGACCCTCAAAAGTCTACTAAACAAATTACTGACCTATAGCTCCTCACTATTTAATATTTCCCATTGCTCCTACTCCCTTAGGAAATCTGCTTACATCCTCCTCGACGTACCCTAGATGTGTACCTCGCTCGGCAAGGGTGCCATTAGCTATGCCATCCCATCAGCGTGGAATCTAATCCAGATCTCACTCAGGTTCACCAGCATTGTCTCATTAAATTTCTTCAGAGCCATGACCTACAAATTCTTCCCAGTAGTCTATCACTGCTATAGAACCTAGGATATCATGCCAGTCTCTTGCCACTGCTATCAAGTGAGTGCCCTCTGATTTTTGTATCCTTCTCCCTAGTCTCCCTATTCACCCTGGCCCCTGTCCTTCCTAGTCCATCCCCACCCTTAGCTGACAGCAATTGTTTAAGTGCTTACTGGTACCATGTTTTGCTCTCCCTCTTAATATGAATTGGTTCCTGCATGCTTCACTATTGTTTTTCTTTTCTTTCACCCTGTGTGTATTTCCTACCAATTATTGTTTCCTTATGGTATGTCACTGCTACTTGCCCAGAAACTGGATTCCGATCTGTTTTATTATTGTTTTTACTGACCATATATGCACTTTTTTCTACCAATTATTGTACCTGTATGCTATGTCATCACTTTTATTGTACACTGTTGTTTAACATTATCCTTACAGGACCTCCTTGAAAATGAGCGTGCTCAATGAAGTCCTCCTGCCAATAAACTTAACTTAACTTAAATTGTACATCTAGCCAGGGAATCATGACTGGCTCTCCTCCTCTGCCCCACTGATCCATTGACCAGTCCTTCTTAAAGTTGTCCACCATCTTAGCAGTTCACAGTGCTTCAGGTAATATTTCAAGATACATAAAGATTCAAATAAGCCACCAGGGACACCCATAGTATCATAAATAGGCTTTATATGAGAAACTCTGTATACACACACACAAATACACAATTTTTAAATGAGCTTGTAACAGAAACACAGTCCTATAACAAAGACACATCATGCTCTTGTAACACACAGTCATGTAACAGAGACACATCACACTCATTACACAGAGTTGTATAACAGAGACACAATCTTGTAATAGAAACACAGTGTTATACCAGAGACACATCACACTTGTTACAACTGATGGAGAAATGGAACAGTTGAGGTCTGAAGACAGCAGAAACTGTAAAGGTAACAAAAGATGTAAAGAAAAGCAGTTACAGTGTAATTGAACTGTGCCTACAGTGTAGATAATAACCACTTAAACTATTACCAAAACAACAGAGTAATTACACTGTAGTTAGATGTTTGTTGTATGCAACTACATCACATTTGAAATGCAGTTACAATGTAACTACAGTGTAGTTAACTGACACTTAAAGTGTAACAAATTAACTTTTCAGCTCCATACCACTGTAGTTTAAAGGCTTTGAAATTATTCCTAAAAGGTAGAAAAAGAGGAGGAAAACCTCCAAATGACTTAATTTTAGAATTAGTTGAGGTTGTCTTGAATAGCAACAATTTTAGACTTGGGAAGATATACTAGAAACAGCTGATGGGGACAGCTATGAACAGTTCAATGGCCCCATAGTTCATTAACCTTTATATGACTTTCATTGAAAAATGGTACATTTTGAATGACTCATGTAACCCTTTTAGGGACAATATCACAATCTGGAGATGGTTTATAGATGATGCCTTCATGTTATGGCAGGACAACATACAGGATGCGAAGTAATTCCAGAGCTATTGGCAACAGTACTACATGTTACTGTAAGCTGAACATTTTGTCCTTCACCTTTATATTCTGTTTTTTATTGCTCCTTTCTTCTCTCTTGTAAGGTGCCATTTGTTCCCCATTTTGTATCTACATTAGTATTTTTTAAGTTTGAAATAAAGTTTCACAAGGAAAAGCATACTGAGCCAATAGCTCTTTTCCAGATGTGTCCTGCGGGAAAGGGTAAACGGGACAGAGCAATTGATAATACAGAACAGAGTTAAGTAACATAATGGCAGCCTGTATATAAATACATTAGACAGAGAAATTACATTACAATGCCCATGGTCAAATAGAGATATACAATTATAATACAGTCATATAACTTATATTTACAATACAGCACTTTCAGAACATATGCATATACCTATGAATATACCACCAATTGAGAACTTTCCCACTAGGGTGAATGTCAATCATAACAGTTTAGGATTGGTGTATATAATTTGTAGAGAAAAGTAAAGAACCAGGGCAAGGGAATAATATGTAGAGGATAAGGGAAAGAAAAGGCCTACACCCCTTTGGGATGCAATAACCCTGCAAGGGGAGAAGCTGGTGAAATTAGGTACAGGCATACCTCTCAACCTTTTGTCCCCCAAATGTGGAGCATTGCACCTCAAAATGTGGAAAAAATGAGCAAAATGTGGAACACTTAATCAAATCTTTACCTAGGAGGCTCAGAACACTGTAAAAATGTTTGCATTTATGTTCAGAAAGTCTGTTATTAATTGAAGAGTATATTTTTTGCATCATTTACTATAAAGTTTTGCTTTAAAATGTTAACATTGAATGTGGGACAAGTTCTCACAATGTGGAACAGAGAGCTTTTGTGAAGTAAAATGAGGAGCGTTCTTCATAATATGGTATAGTTGAGAGGTATGGGCACAGGGAATATGTTACAAGAGAGAGAGAGGATATGGGAGAGAGGAGAATAAGTGAGAAGCCAGAGAGGAGGTCTAGCCAAGAGAGTGGAAGAGAGTAATATGCCAAGAGAGGGGTAGTAGAAGGATGGAGAGGAGCTGAAGGAAAGGGGGAGGGAGGGAGCAAGAAAGAGGGAGTGGGGGAGAGGGACTTGTTATTAATTAAAAGGAGCTCTCCTTCTAATATGGCTATCCCAAGGTTTTCTTCGGGATTCACAGCTGTTGTTGAACACCCATTGTCACATAAGGGCAGTGGACATTGTCTTTTGCCTGCTACTTCACCTTACACACAGAAACATAATGGAAAATAATGGGTTTTCAGAAGCAGCTGAAAATGGTGATAAAAACCTGTGGGCAGCCAGATTAAAAGGAGGGTACATTTTAATCAATGCAGATCAAAAGAAAATGCTAAAACCAGCTGAAAAATGAAGAATGTATTTATTTATTTATTTTACAAAACAGAAGTGAAAGGGCAATATAAAATGATGTAACAAAGTATAGGTTCAAATTTTTCACCATAACATTCACTGTTGCCACAGAAACAATGCCACAGAAAACATTACATTTATAATGGAGAATAATAACATATATATACATACATATGTGTGTATATTATATATATATATATATATATATGAAAAAGACAAAGAACCTCTGTGCGCAAGCACTGAGGTAAGGGTTACCCCAAAGGGCATTTGGCTGGGCAGCCAAATTTCAAAGAAATATAGTCACACATGACCCCACCATGCAAAGCATCATGGGCTGCATATGCAGATCACCACAGAATATTATGCTGGTTCAACTTTAAGCAGAAATGCATGGTGCTGAAAGATATCTCACACAGTTTGCAAAGGGTGCCAACAGAAGTCTTTTTCAAATATTGTAATAGGGATTAATAAGATGACATTATGGACCAAAATATAGGAGGACAAATAATAAAAACACTTTGATAACAGAAGCTTGTTACAGAGTTGCTTTGGGAAATTGCATCCAAGGCATAGTTGTGCCATGGCCAGAGATGGGGTATGCAGAGTAGATGTGGTGCCCAGCACCAACAGAAAGATAGTAACTCAGTCACAATACTGGCATGATTATGACTTGATTGGTCTTTCTGTTATTGCTAGCCACCACGTCTACTCTGCATAACCAAAGCTTCCATCTTATGCATTTAAGAAACATTATCCTTATGATCAGCACCTTAGATTGAAACATAATTCTTCATTGGAACTGTATTTTTAAGCAACAGCAATAGCTCTTTCTGACAGATTTCTGGCTAAGGGTTTAAGGCAACAACCGTACGAAATGCCTACAGGAGAACAAGAGGCAAGTGTAGACTGGACCTGATAAGTCCCTAATAGGGCACACCACAACACATGAACAGAGTGATGTAAAAAGAATGCAATGTTCCCAGCTAATAACATAATCATTATGAAACGACTGTTGGTGCTCCATGCCAAGTGAAAAGTATTGTTACTGCATGGTCGAGTGAATTTGAGCAAGCACCAGTCACTCAGAAATGTCATCTTATCTCTAAGGGCAAGTTGTCAGCATGTCAGCCACATGCATTCGTTAATTTTTTGGCATGTTCACTATACCCATTTAGATGAGCAATGAATGATTTATTTTGACCACTTTAGCATTTCTCTAGGACCACGTCATCCAGATTTCTGTCAGAATCTCATTTTAGTTGGATTTAGGCCTTTGAAGCAGGGACCTGTGGTTTGTTTGGCAATAAAAACCTGTGTAAGTTAGGCATACTCCTCTGGCTCCGATTCTTTGGGGCTGCTTGTTATGTGCACTGATGCATCAGTCAAATTCCTAAAGGGGAACAAACATTGCAGAATCACTCACATTCTGAGCACCCACGAAAATATCTTTCAAATGAAGTATTGGGCTTACCTGTAGGTGCTAGGAGCACCAAGATAAAATATACAAATCATTTGCAACCTCAATCACGGCAGCAGCCATTCATGAAGTCCTAAGAAGTAAAGAAAGTGATGCTGCTGAGGGAAAGGCTGTATTCTGCTAATTACATATTGCCCTTCGGTAGCATCACTTTCTGTTTTAATACTCCATGAAATGGTTGCTGCCTTGAGCTAACCTATGGATGATTTAAGATGTGTACTGTAGATTGCAAAAGTCCTGCCCATTGCGTGGTGTTTATACAGGAAACTGGCTGCTTTGGCAACAATGTCCCATGTGACTGGACAGCTTCAATTCTTCCATTAATGCTGGTTACCTTCAGGTCAGGAGCCCGAGTGCATCACAGAGAGGATAATGGATGGGCAACAGTGAACAACGATGCTAACTTCAATTCAAGAGGTTTGCAGTTGTCATGACACCTTGAGAAATGAACTCAGCATTGTTGTTTAACTGTTGCCCATCCATGTCTTTTATAGTGCATGGGCAATGGCTAAACAAATGATGAGCAGTTCTTGAGGGCTGCAGTACATTGCATGGCTGTTTAAATCTCATCACCCCCTCCAACCATAAGAACAAGCCCCGCTCCTTCCATGGTCCCACATTTAAAAATAAATATTGCAACACGCATCTTCAATGGTGCATTGAGAATATGGCATTACAAATTTTTGTTGGAGCTGCTTACTTTCAGGGCCAGATCTCACCATCGCGGCCATTTCTCAGTATTCGGGAAGTTCGTGAGGTGTGCATGCACAAATACGCTCATGTTGTTATGGCATTGTTGTGTCATACTCAAGAGGACTTCAAGAGGGTACTCAAACAACCTTTTTATATCATAGTGATAGCATAGCAGTGGGTTACATGTCATAACAATGATCGCTGTTACAGTGAGTGTACATTGCTGAAAATCAAAATGGTATGTACACTCCCCACTAAACCAGACAACAGTGATGGAAAACCAATGTATATATGTGTTGGGCTGCACCACCCACACCTTCATCCTCTGCACCCTCCTAAATTATGATTCTCAACTCCAGGGGGGTGAATGTCGGGGAAGGGGAGAAACTCAGCCAGAAAAAAAATGTAAGTGCTGCACAGGTTCAAAACAAAATAAACTCCCTATCCTGCCCTCAACCCAGCACCTCCTTCACTGCAGCCCGCCATCCTCACCACCCCACCAGAACAGCAGCTTGGCAGCACACTGCCAAACTACACCCCACATACCTTCTTCTTGAACCATACTCTTCCGGTTCTTCACCCCTCCTAGTATCTCACTCTTTTGTCCCATACCTTGGTGCTATAACTGCGCCTTGCTACCCTTTCAGGGTAGCTCACATGACAGGCACTGAAACTGAGTCACTCAAAACTGAGTCGCTCAATTTCAGTCACCATCATAACGTGTTACCATAACAATGATAGAAATTCATTGAATTCTATCATTAATAACCCTCTCCCATACATTATATGGGATATTATGACCTCACCATGCTGATTATGCACCACATGCTCAAGATTATGGCTCCCTGGTAACCACTTTAGTACTATAGTTAAATACATGTAGAGCAAAACACTTAACTGTACCTCATGAAGTTCAACAACCAAATGTAGAGGGTATGTGCCAGTTATTTTAAGCAAATGCAGCCATGAGACCATAAAAACTGAAACAGAGTGTGCATCTTGTTTTAGATATAGATCTATATATATATATATATATATATATATATACATATATATATATAGTTGGTGTTTGCTAGGACACAAAACAAAACAGCCCTTCAGGATCAGGTACAGAGGAAATTTTACTGTGAATTTATTAAGGAAGCAAAGGTCAGTAGGTACTAACATTTTGTAACACAATTGGATGTGCATGTTTGACACTTTATACTGAGCTGAAAAAAGAATGTTGATTTAATTAAAGAGCAAGGTAAGCAATCAGAATTTTGAAAGTGTTTACTGCAACATAAAAATGCTGAGCATTAACAATAATACAAACACTTAACTGAGAACTGAAATTAAGTAGTGTTAGAGTACTGAAGTAAGCATTAATCCCAGAGGCAGGAGGCATTTACCCGGAGTTAATGCATGGTTTGGGGGGGTTAGTGCATAAGGCCGAAGGCCGAGTGCTTCCCACCACCCAACCATGCATTAATTCCTGGTAAATGCCTCCCATCATTTATTTATTTATTTATTTAAACATCAGTTTAACAACCTTTGAGCCAGGGGCTCATTTACAAAGGTACCTCATCACATAGAGGACATAGACAGTGACATAGTAGACAACAGATAATACAGTTCAAAGTAGGTAACATTCAAGGTTCCAAGGGGATTAATGTACTTGTAACATGGCTGTTAATATGAGTTATATGCTTAGTACTGCTGTTATACTGATTGTGCAAATAAAACAACACTACTACTTTTTTGTGTGTATTTTTTATATGAATATGCTTCTATTTGACTATCAAGAACTTCGTTTTTGCAACCATACTTATTTATATACTTACTGATACACTGACATTTTTTTTCACACACACACTAGTTTTATTTCTTATGCTCTTAATAACCTGGAAACCATTTTTACACTGTTTTGCACGCGGTGCATTACTTTGTACTTCACTCATTTTAAACTTTTGTACATTCACTCTCGATTGTGGGACATATTATAGATTTGCATACAACGGCTTGCTACATCTGCACAAAACCTGCTGCAACTATTACCTTTAACGACAGATTTCTCATTTGCTAACACTGCTCTTCATTAATTGTACCTTTGTGCCCATATTAATTTTTATTTGTTGCCTTCTCATTTTCTGTCGCTCTGCTATAGATGTGTCTGTGAAACGTGCAAGCCGGAAATTTTCTCTGCAACATCACTTGTGTCAGGGTCCACAGTAATGTTCATTTACAGCTCTGGTCATTCTACAGAGCTGCACAGGAGTGCTACAATACATTTAGTGACCTTCATTTACTGATGTGCTACTTGGATTCTCTGGGGTGCTAAGATTTTGATTCCGTGTCGTATCGTGTGCACTGCTCCACAACTCAGAGCTTGTAGGAGTGGTGAGTGTAAGACCCAATGACGTCTCCTGTGACCTTCTACAGTCCCTCACTTTAGTTGTGGATGTGGTACTGTGTGCTGCTCAATTTACTGATACAACATCTCCTCCTTAAATTCTACATGTTTTTTTAAGGTATGTCAGTTCCAACGTTGCACGATCCACTATGTCCACTGGGTGGGTGGGTCGTTGAGATAATCTTCTCCATATCTTTCTGTGCCTTCTGGTCAATCTAAGTACTACACAACCGTGCATATCTAGAGAATTAATGCACAGTTGAAAAGGTGTCATTTGATGTCTTTCCACCAATTAGTTTTCTTTCTCACTGTCGTTTTCTTAATGCCATGTTACAAGCTGGATTAATATATAGTTCAGAGAGATGAAGTGCAAAATCATGTATGCAGGCAATGAAAGTATGTTGTTCTCCTTCCTGGATTTTGATGTCGACTCTTGATGTTTCAGAGGGTATATACCAAACACACATGTGGAATACATTAAAGAACTAACAAGGAACCATTTAGAAAATGTGATATTGAACATAATGGGCAAGGAACCAGGCCCATGTAACTATGCATATTTCTCCTACAATATGTAAATTCAATGATTAGTTGCTTTAAAAAATTAGAAGAACTATTATAATTTGTTTTGGTCGCAAAACATTGGAGGCGTAGGTTTTGGGAGATTCTAGATTGTTGTGAGCCCCCCAAATGGGCTTACCTTGTAGGGCTATGGTCCCTCTCTCCCTTGGCAGTGCCTCATCGGTGGCTCCAGGTGGGATCTGGACCTGGTGGTTCCATGATTGCAAGATCACCTGACTTTATGTCTCAAACCCCGTGTAGACTGGAATTGAGACCCATAGTGTATTGATACCTCTGGTCCAAGAGGAAACTGTTTTCAACTCTTTTAAGTGCTCAATTGTTTATATTTAAGGACTGTATTGCTTTAAGATTAACGTACTCCAGGATGGCAGTCCCACAGGACTACAAAACACCGGGGACTGCTGGGAAAAGGTTGTAGGTCATTGACTTTGCCTGAGACTGCATTATCTAATCAGAGGAGGACTGGACAGAGACTATAAATAGAATTGATAGCCTGCCAAAACAGGAGATCTCCCTGAGAGGGAGTGCAGTACAGCTGGAGAGGGCTTCACTGCCCTGTTACTGCACTCAGGCCCCAAAGCCTAAAGGATCAAAAGATAGTGAAAGCCGGAGTACAGATTAAGCACAGAGTTTGCAATAAGATATTAAAAGTTGAGGTGCAGAGAAAGCATAAAGTTTGCTATAGGAGCCAGAATCAGTTTGGAGGTGGCTGCAGACACATCGTTGCCAGAGTTTTGCAGAAGGCAAAAAGTGAGCTAAAAGCTGGTTAAGTTTGGGACTGAGTGACTAAGTGAGCTGAAAGCTGTTTAAATTTGGGACTGAGTGACTAAGTGAGCTGAAAGCTGTTTAAGTTTGGACCTTAGGACTGGGTAAAGGCAGTTGAATCCAGAGCTCAGTGAAGTAGTCACTGCAGTTTAAGTTTCTAGTTGGAACCCTTGTATCAGGGTTCAACCTTCCCCTTCTTGGAGGAGTGTTTCAGCAAGGGGAGTAATTGAGAGAGCTGGTGTCAGAGACCTTGGATGGGCCAGCCTGCCTATGAGAGGAAAAAAAATGAGCCTAGAGCTTGGTCGAGAGACTGAGTAAAGTAGAATCTGAAGTTATTTGCCGGATTCATGTGTGATTGAGAAGATTCAGGGGACCAAGTTTAGCACCCCCTGGATTGAAGACACACAGAGACCTGTGGCATGGGATGAAGAGAGGCCTGTCTAGTAAACACCAATTATAAAAAATACAAAGTCACACATGCCCCCACAATGCAAAGCATCATGGGCTGCATATGCAAATCACCACAGAATGTTATGCTGGTCCAACTTTAAGCAGAATTGCATGGTGCCAAAAGGCCTCTCACACAGTTTGCAAAGGGTGCTAACAGAAGACATAGACACGTGTTTCGTCCTACCAGGACTCATCAGTATGCCTCGTCAGTTTAACACCCCAGTGGACTGGACCAGCTACCCCTAAGGCAGTGTGCCTGGGATATATTGTGGTGAACCCATTAAAATAAAAAACATTTAAAGACAAAGAAACTCTGTGCGTAAACACTGAGGCAAGGGTTACCTAAAGGGCATTTGGCTGGGAGCCAAGTTTCAAGAAAATACAAAGTCACACATGCCCCACAATGCAAAGCATCATGGGCTGCATATGCAAATCACCACAGAATGTTATGCTGGTCCAACTTTAAGCAGAATTGCATGGTGCCAAAAGGCCTCTCACACAGTTTGCAAAGGGTGCTAACAGAAGACATAGACACGTGTTTGCGTCCTACCAGGACTCATCAGTATGCCTGGGTCTGTTTAACACCCCAGTGGACTGGACCAGCTACCCCTAAGGCAGTGTGCCTGGGATATATTGTGGTGAACCCATTAAAATAAAAAAACATTTAAAAGACAAAGAACCTCTGTGCGTAAACACTGAGGCAAGGGTTACCCCAAAGGGCATTTGGCTGGGAAGCCAAGTTTCAAGAAAATACAAAGTCACACATGCCCCCACAATGCAAAGCATCATGGGCTGCATATGCAAATCACCAATTATAAAGGCTATCTGGTGAAGAGTTAAAGGTTAGGAAGGTGAAGATCATCTATTTTCAGTTCATCTGGCATTGTCCCTGGTGCAGTATTCTTCTGGGACCACTACGGTATTGTGCAACTGCTATTGCAACTGCTTTTCAGCTGGCTGCAATGCTTCTGTGCAGACATCAAAACTGTGAGTACCCCAAGCTGCGGCTGTGGGAGTTTCTTGTGGCTAGCTAGCTAGTTAGAGTCTGAGGCAAACCCCGTCAGGACTGTTGGGAAACGAATATACAGGTTAGGACACAGTAAAGTTTTAAGGTGCTACAAGTGAAAGTGAAAGTAGAGAAAAAGCGAGTTTAAATTGTCACAAGGGAAAGTGAATTGGGACAAGCCAGGTTTAAAGTGTTTCGAGCAAATATAAAAGTTGGAAGACAAAAAGGTTTGGAGTGTTGCAAGTGTTTAGTAAGTTACTGGGCCCCACAAATGTTCTCAGGCCTACATCTCTATCTGGTATGGTACCCACTGCAACAGGGACTTTTATGGGAGCACCCAAAGGTGGGAGGCAAAGATACTGTGTAGGGGTCATTGGAAAGTGATTACAACGATTGTGTTGCCATTTACATCCCTTTTCCCCTTTCCCCAAATAATTTTTTATTCTGTTTGCATGTTAATACTTATGGCTGTAAATTTATGTGCTCCAGTTACTGTGTGTGGGTGATTGTTATTGAGTGGGGAAGTGTACTGGGGGCAAATACTGTTATTTCCTGGGGGGGTGGTAACCTGCAAGTTTTCCACAGGTATTCCCTATCAGTGCCCCAAGTGTAGGCACCATGCCAACAGATTATCCAGTTTCAGAACTCGGGTCAGGCCCCTCATAGGTGTGTTCCAGGTAAAGACCGAGGGTCCCAGAGCAGCCTAGGTGAGTTCAAAGGCTGTTACATTATATTTACAAAGAAAAACATATTTGATATATCCAGTGAGTAGTAGTGGATGTCCTTTCTAGTTTTGTTATTATTCTAATGGTTCATGGACAGCCTACTCCTGTTATTAACTTTTTTTGTTAGGGTCCATAGACCACACTGAAACCAAATAATAATAATCTTTATTTGTAGAAAGTGCAATTCAACAGATATCAAAGCACTTTTGCAAAGACAAAAAACCTTAAAAATATAAAACCATAAACATATAAATCCTCAGTTTAGCAACAGACAAACCAATTATTAATTATCTAAGAAGCCAGTGAAAATAAGTTTTTAGAGCTGCTTTGAAGCTCTCCACAAATAGACCTATTAAAATCTAGTACTAGCCGTATTAAAGGAAGCATTCTTTATGTAAATGGGAAATGGGCTTCTTACAAACAGAAGAGAAAGGGCGGTCAAAAATAGAATAAAATAACATAGGTTAAAAGGTGAGAAGCTGATAATGATGGTGGCTGTAGCTGCACTTTATGTGCTGACCTGCTTGTGTTAATTAATCAATACTATGCCATTGTTGACTGAACCTGGGGATCTCAGTTTTTTTATGCAGTTGTTATAATATTTACTACACTCAGTGGAGTGACTTTTTCCCTTTATTCCTCAGATAACAACAATTTACTTTGGATGGCAGAGAACTGAGGATGACAGTGAACCAAAGTCAGGGTGACCAGGAGATGATGAGACCTCCTGAAAAAGCTGTGCTAAAGACCCCAAGGAGAATAGGTGGTCTGAACCTCCTAACTTGGATTTGTATGGACTTCTTGTGAGGGAAAAGTGTTATGACATTAATCACTGATTGCATTGTCTGCTAGTCTAATGTGGCCTTGAACCTGGAGACTTGCATTGAGCAAACCATGGTAACACAGAAACATAGAGGTTGATGGCAGATAAGGACCGCAAGGCCCATCCAGTCTGCCCATTTCTTTTTCTACTATATAAATGTGCCATCAGCCTTTGCTCTGTCAGTGGCCTATCTGCTCATACTCATTTGTATTGCTCCCTTATGCCTATCCCATGCCTGTTTGAAGCCCTGTACTGTATTCATAGTCACCACTTCCTGAGGTAGGCCGTTCCATGCCTCTGCACTCTTTCTGTGAAAAAGAATTTCCTCACATTCCCCCTTAATTGGCCTCCCTCTAATCTCATGATGTGTCCTCTTGTCCTGCTATTTTTCTTATATTTAAACATGTTAAACTCTTTCACCTTGTTAATGCCCTTAAGGTGTTTGAATGTTTCGATCATATCACCTCTCTCCCTCCTTTGCTCAAAGGTATACATATTGAGATCCGTTAATCTGTCCTCATATGTCTTCTGATGCAGTCCCTGCACCATTTTGGTTGCCCTTCTCTGGACTGCCTCAATTTGGTTAATGTCCTTGTGAAGGTGAGGCCTCCAGTACTGCATGCAGTACTCCAGATGGGGCCTAACCAGTGTCTTATAGAGAGGGATTATTACCTCCCTCTTACGACTTGTGATACCCCTACTAATACACCCTAACATCTCCCTAGCCTTACCTACTGCTTTAGAGGTCAGCTTGGATGATTTCAGGTCATCAGTGATGATGATGCCCAAGTCTCTTTCTTCCTTTGTGACTGACAGCAACTCCCCTCCCAGCCTATAGGTGGCTTCAGGGTTTCTCTTCCCTATGTGCATGATCTTGCACTTCTTTGCATTAAATCCCAGTTGCCACTCTTCTGACCATTTTGCTAGCTTATCCAGATCTCTTCTCATTCTGCCCACCCCATCTGGATCATCTACTCTGTTGCAGATCTTGGTGTCATCTGCAAACAGACAATCCTTACCCTCTAGTCCATCTGCAATGTCACTAATGAAGATATTGAAGAGGACTGGCCCCAGGACTGATCCCTGATGTACCCCACGTGTGACTTGCATCTCTTCTGACTGTATGCCATTTACCACCACACTCTCTGTTTTCTGTCCGTCAACCAGTTTGCCACCCAGTTGACCAACTTCTGACCCACCCCGAACCTACCCAGCTTATTTATCAATCTTCTATGTGGAACAGTGTCGAAAGCTTTGCTGAAGTCAAGTTAAGCGACATGAGATACTAACAACAACAAAAATGAAAAGGGACCTGGGGTAGTCATGTCAGATGACTTAAAGGTGGAGCAGGCAATGTGAGAGGGCAGCAAGGAGGGCTGGGGGTATACTGGGATACATAGGGAGAGGCATCACCAGTAGAAAATAGGAAGTTGTTATCCCTCTGTACAGACAGCTGGTAAGACCCCATCTGGAATACTGTGTGCAGTTCTGGAGACCCAATCTCTGCAAGGACATAGACAAGATGGAAGCTGTCCAAAGAAGGGCAACTAAAATGGTGCAGTGTCTGCACCGGAAGACATATGAAAAGAGACTAAAGGAGCTTAATATGTATAGCCTCGAGGAAAGGAGGGGGGGCATGATAGAAACTTTCAAGTACCTCAAGGGAATCAACAAAGTCCAAGAGGATAGCATCTTTCAAAAAAAGAGGTGTGCAAGAACAAGGGGGCACAATTTGAAGATGGGGGCACTCAGAGGTAATGTAAGGAAGTATTTTTCACAGAGGGTGTGGATGCTTGGAACGGCCTTCCGGAGGAGGTTGTGGAGTCAAAAACAGTGGTTGAATTCAAGCATGCATGGGACAGTCATAAGGCAATTCTAGGGGGTGTGGGTAGGAAGAAGTAGGCTGCTGGTTAACTAGGATCTGCAGCTTATCCATTAGGTAGGGAAATGGGCAGACTGGGTGGGCCAAGCGGTCCTTATCTGCTATCAAATTCTGTGTTTCTATGTTTCTATAAACTGCTCCTCCTTGGTCCACCACTCTGGTTACCCAGTCAAAGAAATCTATGAGATTAGTTTGACAGGACCTTCCTTTTGTAAACCCATGGTACTTTTTTTCCACCATAAGGCAACATTTTAAGGTAGCCTACTGCAGAACTTAGGCCGTAATTTTGCACTTGTCCTACAACCTCAGCAGATGAACCGTGGTCTTTGGGGTTTCTTTCTCATATAATTTATTGGTCTGCTCACATTTTAAATCTCTCTCAGGACCTCTAAAAAATGTAGTCCCTCATAACTTTCTGAAAATAAATACTGGCAAAATTCGAGGAGTTCTAACCTTGTATATTAACTTCCCATTAACTTGCCTTGCAATAAGCATGTGTTTTTTCTGCTTTTCTTTAACACACTTCAATAAGAACTATGTGTTAGCATTAATTGACGGCTATATTTTATAATTACGAAGGGCCTTAAATCATTTTAACCATAGGCTGCATATGTTACACGTGCAAACTGGCAGATGCACATCAGGTTTGAACTTGTTGCTTGACTGTTCATTTTCAGGAGTAATATTTCTAAGGGCTAGAGTTTAGGTGCAGGAAGCCCATGAAGTAAAGAGAGGCACCATTTGTCAAATATTACAAAGTTTCAACCATGTACTTAGTATGGAAGTTTTAAGGAAACAACACAGAGTCTGAGAAGTTATAAATCAAGTGACCAGGAATCGCCCTACACCCTGCTGCCACATGGGCTATTCTGGGTCCCTATTCTCATGAATGGGAGATGGGTACTTTAATTGACCTATGTGGAATGGCAGCCTAGATACCTAATGGGCTTGGCAGACTAGTACGCTGGAGTCCAATGGTACCGTGCTGCCAAAGGGAATTAAGGGGCTGTTAAGATGTAGCCTTGGCTAGCAAACTGTGGGACTCCATACCTGGTGGAGCCCCGGTAATGTGCTGATTAATATTTTTTTACATAGTGTATCTTTGAAAATAATCCAAAAAACATAATTGGATTTTGGAAACAGGTGGATGCTTGATTGGGGAGGGTCCTCAGGTAAAACTTGGACATTTCTGTGAAAATCCCTGCTGTCCTTGGGGTGTTCTCCTGACTGAGTCATAGGTTTCATAAGCTGCCAGTGATAAATGGGTTTTATCCATTTTTTAGGATTTGTGTTCATTTTATAGTATTTTTAGGGGCATTGAATCACTGTGCATTAGGTCTAAATTTGCTGGTTAAACATTCTGTCATGCTCAGGAGTAGTCTTCTTAATGGCTTGGGTTTTTGGTGTAGAAAGGCCCTGAAGTAAAGAGAGGAATCATTTGTCAAATATTACAAAATTTAAACCATGTACTTACTATGGATGTTTTAAAGGTAAAACACAGAGGCTGAGAGGTTATTTTTATTTATTATTTTTATTTTAGCTTTTGTTGACCGGGTAAGTGCACTAGACAAATCCTGCCTATTTTCAGGCACGACCCGCGGGGAGGGGGATACAGATGAATGCCAACTGACCTTGAACCAGATTAAGCTGTTGGTGGTATTTTTAGTGAATGAGGGAAATTTGGCCAGGACACCGGGGAAATTCCCCTACTCTTTTCGATAAGTGCCAGGGGATCTTTAACATCCACCTGAACTACCACCAATCCAGGCAGATGGGACCTCGGTTTAACGTCTCATCCGAAAGACGGCACCTCAGAAGTGCAGCACCCCTCTCATGCTGCACTACAGTGTCAGTACTGGGATATTAACCCAAGTGCCAGATGTGGGAACTGAACCCACAGCCCTCTGATCTCCTGGCCTCAGAGGCGAGTGTGCTACCTACTGAGCCACTGACACTGGTTATAATGCAAGTGCTGGGACAGGACGAGGAATCACCCTATACCCTGCTGCCATATGGGCTATTCTGGGTCCCTGGTCCCATGAATGGGAGATGGGTACTCTAACTGGCCTATTTGGCATGTCAGCCTATGTCCTTTAAGGAACTGGCAGACTAGTATGCTGGCCTCCATTAGTACTGTACTGCCAAAGGGAATAAAGGGACCATTAAGATGTTGCTCTGGCTAGCAGACTGTGGAACTTTATACCTGGTGGAGCTCCAGTGATATCCTCATTGACACTTTGACATAGTGCAACTTTGAAAATGATCAAAAAAAGTTAGTTGGATTTTTGAAACAGGTGGATGTTTAATGGGGGTGTTTCTCAATTGAAAATTGTGCATGTCTGATATAATCCTTATTGCTGTGGGGATATGGAAAGGACTATGAGGATAAGATATCAGCCCTTAGGGGGGTCACAGGGTAAGGAGACAGGATAAAATGACCAGTAGTATGGGGACCAGTGTAGTCTATAGGGCCTCAACGGAGTCCAATAAGTGATTGCCTGGGGTCTGCTGCAAAGAGGTTTAATAATGCTTTACTCTTATAAGTTTTCTCCACCTTCCCACCACTTATGGTTCCATGTGATAATGGTGATTTCAGAAAGGCGATCGCCATTAGGGCGAGTGTACATTGCCGAAAATCAGTTTTGGCGATGTACACTTCTGGCAGCACAACAAAAGAGCGCCGAGGACTTGGCTTTGCCCCCACTAAAGGTTCTCAACTCCCAGGGGGTGAATGTCGGGAGGTGTAAAAGCAGAATAAAAAAAATGGCTGGCGCAACAAAGCGAATGGGTGCCTGGAACCGAACCTGGCACCCTGCAAACCTAGCCTGCCACCCATCCATCATGCTACAGGGCCAGCTAAGCAGCCCACCACTGCATTAAACATCACAAACCCTCCTCTCCCTCTTTCTGCCCATCGCATGGCATGCTTGCTCCCCACATTTAGTAGTACATATAGCGACATCCTGTCGCTATATTAGCAGACCCCCATCCAATCACCTCTGTGCCCGTAGCCCCTGATAGGTGCCGTAATTGAGTCACTTTTTTGAAAGTGCTCAATCGCGGTTGCCATTGTCATAGCCTACCCTCTTATATAATCCAGCTCTCTCTTTATTTGCTTACATCCTTCTCCTCTCCTTATTTGTTTCTTTCATCTCCTAATTACGGCTCCACCTCCCTGCTAAGAGCAAATTGCACCTTACGCGCATGTTGTCTTGCACAGCCTGCACTTCAGTGCTTAGCTTGACTAATCAGTGTTAGACCAATCTATACTGCCTATTAGACTATGTTCAAACTTTGTACCTGTATTACTTGTCGATTGTTTTTGTACACCAGTTTGCCCCCCCCCCCGGACACATCTGGAAATGAGCTGTACTCAGCTCAGTATGCCTTTCCCGGTGGAACCTTTGAAATAAATAAATTATTTAGGGTCTTCTTAGGAAGGCAGACCTTTTTTAGCTACTTTAGTTGACTCCCCTTCTGGCCTTGGGACTGAGCTCCAGCTGTTTTACTGACTTGGTAAGAACTGCCCAGTGTAACACCCTTAGTCCTTGAGGACTATCTGCCATGACTTAAAGGAGTACTACAGTCAAAATTTGCAAAAACATACAGTATGTTATGCAGAGTGTTTTGATTTATGTGGTTAGTCCTGGTAAGTCCTTCCCTTTTTTTGCTCGAGGATGGGGGGAGGGACCACTGGACTACCAGGGAATATATTATTTTATGAGGGGACGGTGATCAGAGAACAGGAAAGGGACCACTGGACTACCAGGGAATCTACTGTATTTGTTTATATGGGAATGGCTATCAGTGATCAGTGAGGAGGGGAAGGACCACAGGACTACCAGGGAATCTGTTTGTTTATACAGGGGCAGGGATCAGAGAATGGGGGAGGATGGACCACTAGACTACCAGGGAATCTATTCTTTTGTACAGGGATGGCAATCAGTCATTGGGGAGGGGGGAGAGACCACTGGACTACCAGAGAATATATTTGTTTATATGAGGATAGCAATTGGAGAACAATGGAGGGACCACTGGACTACCAGGGAATATATTTATTTATACGGGGACGGCGATCAGAGAACGAGGGAGGGGGAAGGGACCATGGACACTGGGACTAGGATCAGAGGGAGGGGGCACCACTAGACACCAAGGCCTACTCTGTTGGAGGGGGCAATGATGCACTACATCTGGTGGCCATTACGGTTGTGCCGGGTTAAGACCTGGTTTTGTTCGGCAGTATTTGCTCCACACGCAAGGGGGCCACACTAGGCACCCTTGTGAGGAGCAAATTCTCTGAATATTGAGCTGTGGTGATATTCAGATCCCTGCCCCCCATTTGCATAGTTTTGCCTTGCATTCCCCTCCACTCTTTGCCCCAGCACTAGCCCAGTGCACCATGCTATCTGGGCTTTTGAATATGGCACTTCAGCACAAAACCCAGTTTTCATAGGCAAACAAGGTTTTAAGCAGGGGCAAAGTTTTGAATATCTGGCTCCAGAACTGTAAAATGACATGATAGATACATTTAATTTGCATGTAACATTTGTTGTGTATATTTCATCAACTATTATTATGGTATTACTGTAGGATCATGTTACTTATATTTCTTGATTTGCATGTGTTGTTGCAGTTTTGTGAGCCGTCTTTGCCACGTCACCACTGTGAGTGAAACTGAAACAGGTGTACTGAAAAGCAGAGCAAATCAGATCACTGAAGGTTCATGAAGGTTCAAGCAAACAGTTTTGTTTGTCAGAGAAGTTGCAGAGCCAGAACTGGAGGCGTTGGGTTCTTGTTCAGTGCTTCCAGTTTTGGCTCCGCAGTTTTTCTGAGAAATAACGCTGTTTGTTGAGACTTCCACTGCTCTGATTTGTCCTGCTTGTGAGCATGCCTGTTTTGTGTTTTACTCGGTGACAGAATTTAATGTCCCATGAGGCTGCACTCGATGGCAGTTCAGCCTTGATTTGGGGTTTGTGCACCACTACAAATGAGGACTTATTCTTATTCATTTTACCTGGCTAGATAAATGGAACAAACTGAATTAATAAAAGACAGAATGTCAACTGAATAAAGCTCACATTCCTCACAACTTTTTGCGATAGGATCTAACAATGTGTTTCGAACATGGGCTCTTGGGCACCAGAGGATGGACTTTCTAAAGTTCTCTAGTGGGTCGCAAAGGTGTCACAAGCCAAAGGTCAATTAGAGGTACAGAGCTTTGTTCAGCAGTCAGCAAAATATATAAGAATATGTTCTGCTGCTTTCACTTTTTGCCTCAGTCCTAGTCTGGACAGTAGTTTTCGCTGGGTAAAGCCAAAAACTACCAAAAAGTAGGCAGGTGGAGGAAAATATCCCACAAAAACCAAATAAATTAGAACATACATTAAGCAAACACAAACTAGAGCAGCATCAAACTTGTATTGCAATCTGTGATTATACTGGTTTTAGTCGTTTGATGATCTGGTCCTACAGCCTGAAGTCATGGTAACATTATATTGTGATGACAGAAACATAGAAACATAGACAATGGGAGCGGAAAAAGGCTGATGATCCATCCAGTCTGCCCGTGCTTCCCTTTCAAACCCCAGGACCTATTGTCCATACAGGGTACTAGCCCTCACTATCCACTCTCCTGTTCCCCTTCCTACTACTACCACCCTGAGTAATCACTACACTCTCAGCTCTGTCCCAACCACGTCTTATTATACTATAC
Source organism: Neoceratodus forsteri (assembly GCA_016271365.2). Taxonomy (NCBI): domain Eukaryota; kingdom Metazoa; phylum Chordata; order Ceratodontiformes; family Ceratodontidae; genus Neoceratodus; species Neoceratodus forsteri. Next base: position 71,841,437 of record JADMNL010000026.1, on the reverse strand, counting down.
TCTGTCCTCTATTATACTATACTCTGTCCTCTATTATACTATACTCTGCCTCAGCATGCTTGAAGTCATTTATGGTTTTGGTGCCTACTATCTTGGCTGGCAGACTGTTCCATGGTTCTACCACCCTTCCTGTTAAAATTAAAACTTTCTCCTATCCCTTTTGAACCTCCATCATATCAGTTTTCAGTCATGCCCCATGTCCTTGAACTGTTACTCATGCCAACTAGTTCCTCACAGCTCACCTTCTTTATTCCTTTCAGGAAAGTAATGGTCTCTATCATATCACCCCCTCTTATATCATATCACCCCTCTTATGTCTAGCCTCCAGCGAGCACATGTTCCATGCCTTGAGTTGATCCTCATAAGATCTGCCTTGCTAGCCCTGAATCATCTTGATCACTCTTCACTGCACTAGCCTGTCCTTATCTTTCTTAAGGTGATGACCAGGGCCACTGGAAAATTGCGGAACATTTTACCTGACAATGCGGGGACTTTTTTGCAAAAATTGCAGGAAAATTGCGGGGGTTCACTATACATCCCCACTGCCCCCTAATAAATATTTTGTTTGCTGCAGCATGTATTGGTCACATAAATTGTTTAGATAAATGTATTGCCTCTTGTAAATGCTTTCGATGTGAAGAAAGGTGTGTGTTTTTGAAATGCACTGCAAATTAATCATTATGTAGCATATTTTCTAAAAATCAAGACATCTAAGTCATGCAGTGCTAACTAGATTTTATTCAGTAATTTACAGTTAGTCTACTGAATGCATCCTGAAACAACATATTTTGCCAGTTTCTAGATGTTAAATAATGAAGCAGTTGAAGCCTGTTTAAACTACTTGCTTTGGTGCAAGAAACAAATAAACAGATAACCAGGGTGCCTAATAAAGGTCTACTAAGAAAAATGTTTATTTTGTTAAAATAACTACTGTTCTTAATCAGCACTGTAAGTACATTTTAAAATCACAAGATAAAAGTATCAAATCATAAGTGTAACTTTTCATTACATCATATAATAGTTTTTAATACATGGTACTTTTGTTCTACTCGTTTTGCAGTGATTTTACTTGGGTTGCAATTATTTTGTCTATTTGAAGGTAAATGTTTAACTATACTTAACCTGTTCAGCATGTTTTTAGAAATGTTTGCTTTTTGTAGGTTTTGTATGTGAGTATGCAGTTGTGGCAGACTGACATGTAAGGAATCACTGTCACCAACCCCCTCAGAAGCACATTCAAGTTTATAATTAGCAAGGCCAACCAAACTCCTGACACATTTGAATCAAAATCCTTTCAGATTGAAAGTATTTACACAAGGAAACTCTACTCTACCATTCAAAAACAAGCATTGTGGTCAATGCTTCATTTAGATGAATGGGGCACTCTGCACCTCTTCTCACACCTATTGTTTCAGTCTCTGTGTCAGCAAAAAGTTCTCTAACAGTCTGCTTTCACACAGATTTTAAAAGTTTTCAAGTCTACATATGCATGACCGGAGGATTTTGAAACCAAAGCAGGGAAGGGAATCAGATGAAAGCAGAGTCACAAATTGACCCCTTCTCACCTCACACTATACTGTGTTGGTCAAATCCAAGTCTGTGTACTAAATTGTTAGCATATCTGAGTAGATTTCCTTGAGAATTTAAATATTTTTATATAATTTTAGTGAAAAATTCCATAAATGTAAGAAATTGCAAGAAATTACGGAATTTGTGCAGAGAAGGGTGAAAATTGTGGAAATTGCAGAAAAATTGTGCCCGCAATTTTCCAGTGGCCCAGAACTCCAGGTGTGGCCTCACCAGAGATCTATAAAGAGATGTTAATATCTCTATTCTTGTATTGTCAATACCCCTTCCAATATATCCCAGCACCCTGTTTGCCTTGATATAGGCCTTGTTGCACTGGCTTGATTGTTTAAGGGACTTAGGTTCCATCTTGTCTGCCCCTTCTGCCACAAGGCAGTGCCTGTTTGAGAGTGGCGCAAATCCAAGCTTAGGGATTTAGAGAGCTAGGATAGCCTTCCACTGCTGAGGAATAGGAAAAGAACACTGGGAGGGATCTATTTCATTAAGCCAAAGCATACCACAGAAACAATAAGTTTTTCCAAGTCAAAGTTTTACAGAATAGAAACAGGCCCCAAAACAGAGGTGCATGTGGTTAAGAAGTATTAACATGCCCTTTTTACCATTGTTTATTGACTCGCTCATCACTTTACCAGTGCAGGACTGGCCTAGTGTGTAACTCTTCCTTTAAAGCATCTATTCTCCAGATAATCTCTTTCTTCACTCATACAGCAGATGATCTGAAAGGTGCAAGAAATAAGTAAGTGGTGGGGTCATGATCTAAGCAGCACAGCGGGCTGTCCACCACTGCAAGTGAATATGGTACTTGTGACAGAGAGAAAAATTGTTTACAGTTTTGTATACATTTAAGAAAGAGATTATCAGGAGATTAGATCCTTTAAAGAAAGAGTTAAACACCAGGCTGAAACTGCCCTGATAAAGTTATAAGTAAGACATGAAGCACTGGTAAAGGGGCATGTTTTCATTCTTTATGGAAATGCTCCCCTGGACTAACCTTTTTTCCTTTTTATGTTGGCTTGCCGCACTTGCGCGCAAGTCAACATATTGGGAGAGTGCAGCTTTGGGGGTGCGGCTGCTGTTGGGTGAATGCAGGGCACGCATCAGTAGGTGTGTCCCTCATTCCCCAATAAGCCAGCATGCTAGCGCTGACACCAACATTATGTAAAGTGGACATAACTTCTAAACAAAGTGTCGCTGCAATCAGAGACAAGCTCATCATGCAGCAGCACAGATGACACCTCCTATGCGTGCCGTCCCCCGAGTACAGGGTGCTACGTGGAGCCCACCCCAGCATGGCAACTGATGCCATGGCCCGGCGGGGTGCCCAATCCCCATCGGCTCCACTGTCCTCCCCGAGTACAGGGTGCCACGCTGGAGCCCACCCAGCGTGGCAACTGATGCCATGGACGGGGTGACCAATCCCCTCGGCTCCACGCCCCCAGCCATCCTTCTGCCATGCTGGGAGCCCACCCCAGCATGGCAAACATCCTATACCGTCTTCTTTTTTTTAAAACCTGTAAATTAAAAAGCGGTCCCACGGCGCTTCTCCCTGCCCCTCCCACAACCGCACCACCCTCACTTCCTGCCTTCCACACCCCCTCACCCCATACTTACCTCTGGGTCTGGTGCGACAATCTTCAGTGGACTGGGAACACGTCTAAACTCTTCAAAGCCGACCGCGAACTGAGGAAATGCCGGTAAGCTGTATAATGGGCTAGATAGGGTTTTTTCAACTTTGTTGCATATCTCAGGCATTTTTTTGAATTTTTGCACCAAATTTTCAACATGGGGTTTTTGGGGCCCCTCCTCATGAATTCTGTCATTGTCATGGCATTTATTGGCCTCAAAGGTGATTTAGCAGTCACTGCCACGGAAATCGCAGCACGAGAACCATTAATGAAATGACAGTGGTGGTGTTCATGAGGTGCCCTCTTAAAAAGCCTAAGTTCCAAATTTGGTGGAAAAAATCCAAAAAGTGCCTGTTTCTGACGTCGTTGCACAGTTGCTACCAGGCCAGCGCTTTGCGCCATTCACAATATTTTACTGCCAGATTTTCAGCATTGTCATTTTTGTACACCTCCTTGTGAACAGTACAGCTGTCATTTTCCACATCCTGCCCAAAATGTGTTTCCGCACTTCCGGCACACAATAGCGCAGTCGCTGTGCGAAATCAGTGTTTGGGCCAGATTATGAAAATGACAGTGACACAGTTCATGAGCAGAGGACCTAAAATGCCTATGTGGAAAATTTGGTGATGATACTCCATAATATAACTGTATTACGAGCATGCGTTGGCAGATTGCACACACGCTCGTACCGTTGTGCATTTGTGATATTTTCAGTCTGCATTTTCACCATTGCCATTTTTCCACACCTCTTGATGAACAGTACAGCCGTCATTTGACATATCATGCCCAAAATGTGTTTTTGCACTTCCGGCGCAGAATAGCATGGTCGCTGTGAGAAATCACTTCTTGGGACACTTTGAGGAAATAACAGTGACACTGTACATGAGCAGAGGTGCTAAAATGCCTATGTTGAAAATTTGGTGCCAAACGCCCATAAAATGGCAGTGTTGCAAGGGTGCATTGCATATTTCCCACACACCCTTGTAGCTTCGCAAATTTGGTATATTTACATGCCACATTTTCAACACTGGCATTTTTTTACACCTCCTTATGAACTGTGCAGCTGTCATTTCTCACATCCTGCCCGACATGTTTTCCCTCATTGCACTACCAAACACCCAAAGGGACATCCTAATGCTTGTCACTCTCTGCAGGGTGGGGGTGGGTTGACATCACTTCAATACTTCACTGCCATTCCTATGATGCATCTGTCTAACTCCTGCACTACCAATGCCAATGCCAGCAAGCCAACATTCGGCATTGACAAATGCTTGTTATAAAGAGAGGTGGAGTTTTGTGCAATGACTAACAGAAATGATTTGCAAATAACTCCACTTTTAAACTAAACTGTTTTAAAGGGTCTGTACTAAATACGTACATATGTGTAAATGGTATGCGTGTATGCTATCAGTACGGGCACTTTAAAAGCACATTTGTTGAAACACAAGAATTATCTGAAAATTGTTGCTGTTAGCAATTACATAAAATCCTACCTATTTTTTACAAAAAAGTAACTAGCATTGTCCTGGAGAGCATTCCTTTAACCACAGGCACTTCTATTTTGGTTATCATTCTATAAAACGTGGACTTGGAATAAAATTACTTAACCTGTATACCGGTGAGTGGGTCATCATTCCATTGTGTCGTTGTGACTCACATCCAAACTTAACAGCTGGAATGTTACTCATACACATGCTGAGTATCTCTCATTGCCATTCCCCTCAGGAATATGGTTAGTCCTGCTTTGAAAATTTGAACAGTATTAGTTACTGCAGCCTCACTAAGTAGGTTATTTCCCATGTCAACTACCCTCTATGAGTAGAAGTGCTTTCTCTTTTCCCTTAATTCTGCCCCTCACCTCAGTTGGAGGGCATGCCCGCTAGTTTTCCTTGCACTCAACAGCTCAAACATCTGTTACTTTGTCTATCCCATTTACTGTTTGGAAAACCATGATCATGTCTCCTCTAGGCCTTCACTAAGCTAAATAGTTTGATAGAAACATAGAATTTGGAGGCAGATAAGATCCACTTGGCCCATGTTGTCTGCCCTTTTCCCTACCTGTTTCATATACCACAGATTCTAACTGATCTGTGGCTTACCCTCTCTTACCTATAGTTAGAGTTCCTTTATGTATATCCCATACATTTGTGAATTCCCGTACCATTTTTGCCCCCACCACCTCTGCAAGGAGGTTGATAATGTCCAGTCTCACCTCGCAGCTGTTGCTTTCTAAGCCACTCAGTTTTATTTTTTATTTATTTGTTTTAATTTTACAATTTTTTGGGCCAGGAATGACATATTAAGCCAAGCGTGTTTCCAGGTATGTCCTGGGAGCACAGGTAAGTTAAGTGACTTGCTCATGGTCACACATTATGCAAGTGGTGGCTGTGGGATTCAAACCTAGAGATCCAGGTTTACAGCTCAGTGTTGTTAACCACTATACTATACTGCCTTCAAAACACATTTGAACAAATTGTCCAGTGGGGGAGCTGAATTGCTGCTTCAGAGATGAGTATGATGTAATACTTTAGCCCAAGGCTACATATTCCTGTGCTGCTAGCACTTTTTAACCAGCTTGGTGATTCTAAGTTGAACCCTCTCAGTCTCATTACCCTTTCTATACTGTCATGACTAGAACTGGCACAGCACTCGAGGAGTGGTTAAACCAATTTCCTATTCTCATTTGCGTTTTAGAAAGCAAAGCCAGGCCAATGTAAGACACAACTGCACTGAAATGTCCGGTACTGCTTACTTTACACAGACCATATAGAAAGGGATAAAATTGCTGTGATGAGATACGTGGATCTGTCATACCTTACATGGCTCTCTTCAGTCACCAGCCTCATCACCATTCAGTCATTTCCCAGATCTGATAATTCAGGGAAATACATCATTCCAGTGCATCAGCTTTTCATCAGGCATGTTTGAGCATCTCATTGCTAATGTTTTCCAGCTCTGCCCCTGTATTAGTATCTGTATATTTCCTTTAAATGGGGCATGCAAGGGGCCTCCATTGAGTCGAAACTAATCCTGATAACACTAGCAAGAACATTTGTGTGATTAGCTTGCATGCAACACAAAAATAGCTTTGCAGTGTCAGGCACTGATTGCACTGCCATAGAGCCTATTTAAACCCCAATTAAAAAATAACCTTTAGTTAGTATTTCAAGGTGGCTAAACATGACCCTTGTTGTTGTAGTCATTAGAACCATCCTCAGTTTTATGGTACAGTTCGGCATCAAGCTGCCTGCTGTGAATGCTAAGTTGGGTAGGAAGTCTTTGAGAAACTAACTTGTTTGATGAGTGGTGACTTTCAGTGACTGTGATGGTCCTTGTAAAAGCCATGACTGCCACGAGATTCTATCAGACAAGAAAAATACATAAAATGCATATTGCCCACGGAACTGGCCCATTCCTGAAAGATGGATATTTGTAGTACCTACTACTGTAAATTTGTTTTATTGTTTCCAAACAGATGCTTGTGTTGTAATATGTCACTATATCTCTCACAAACTAACCAACCATAACCAGCCAGTGTGGAATGCAATGGCAAAATGTGGAAAAACAGTTCTGAATGTTGTATTACCAGCTTTATTTACTCCCATTCATTCCTGAATCTTTTCAATTGCACTCTACATGATGTGGCTTGTGTATTTATAGAGTCCCATGTTGTTAACTGTAATATTACACAAGGTAATCCACTTGGACACTCATTATCATTAAAGTGCCACAAGCAGCACGTGATGCCATATGGCAGTATATGGCACAGCCTCATTTTGGAACTGAAATATTTATTTGTTTATTGAAAATGTTCACCAGCAAAGGCATTCTGAGCTGATAACAGTTCATTTCCAGATGCATCCTGGCGGGAAGGGGAGTAATGATTACAATCAAGCAATAATTACATGGAGAGTAATGAAAAAATAATCAGGAAATAATTACATGGCAGGTAGAAGGACAAACAACAAACTATATACAATCATATGTGCAATATATAAACAATTGTGCAAATTATGCAAGCGGTGGGGCTTGCACCCCAGTGGGTAGTAAAGAAGCACACATAAGTGCATAGTGCAGTGAGAAAGGAAGAAATAGAGAGAGCCATGCATTGGGTTTTGAAGAGTAACAGATAAGGTGCAGGGAGAATAGCAGAGGGGAGGTCAAGAGAAGAACAGGAAGAGGTGGGAGTAGCAGGTGGAAGAGGAGGAGCGGGGACAGTTATCAGGTGCAATTGCAGGAGTGGGTAGAGAAGTCATGGAGTAGAGAGGAGAGTGAGTGATGAGAAGAGGCAGAGCAGATATTTAGGAGGAGAGAATCCCATAGTTTGGGAAATCAGTAAGAGAAAACAGCCTGGCCAGCAAATGATTTTCTTGAAGGGAGTGCAAGGGAGTGATGTCCAGAGTTACAGAGGGTGTAGAGGAGGGTGGGGGTGGAGAGGAGAGGGAAAGATGGGAGGAGAGAGAGCATAGCCAGTATTTAAAAACAAAGGAGGTACAGTGAACAGCATCCAGCCTATAGGAGGAAGGTAGGGAGTAATGGAGGAGGTAATAGTGGTGTGGGATGGGTAATGAAAAGCAAAGAGGCAGAAGGAGTGAAAGAGGGGGTGCAGTTTGGCTAGGGTAGTCTTAGAAGCAGCACTGTAGGGAATATCACCAAAGTTGAAGATGGGGAGAATCATTTTCTGGGCAATAGTTCAGCAGACAGGAAGAGGAAGAGGAATGCAACCTGTATTCCTGCATAATGCACTAAGTGTAGGGTGAAGCTTTTTGTGGATGTCATCCACATGCCCAGAAAAGTGGAGATGACAGTCACCAGCTTCAAAGATAGGGACAGAGAAAGGGAGAGAACATTTGAGAAGGAGTAGTTCATATGCAGAGGGGGAGGTGATAAGACAGTACAAGGGTGAAGTAGATGGTAGAGGAGAGGTTGATGGCAACACCACCATCCCTCCAAGCATGATCCTGCTGGGTGAGGGAGTACCCAGGGATGGCAACTGCAGAATCAAGGATCTTGGGGATAGCTAGGGTTCCGAGATTATTAGCATATCTGGTTGAAGATTAACCGTGAGTGGTTGCAGGTGGTTGATCTTGGGGAGGAGGCTTCGGGCATTTATGTGCGCCACTCTCAACCCTTTGGAGAGACAAGTGGGGGGATGATGTACAGGGCCGGGATTAGACTCTACATCTCCAGCCACTAAGAGTAGCAGCAAGATGAGGACCTTTACATAGACAGAAGTATTTGTGTGGCAAGTGAGGGGAAGAGGGTGTGTGGGGGGAGAGAGGATTGGGAGGGGAGAAAAGATTTAGGAGTTTCAATGTGAAGCCAAGAAGAAGGGAGGAAGGAGCAACCAAAGGAGTGCGACAGAGAAGGAAGGTTGGAGGTAGGGAGGGTAGGAGAGGGGGGGGAGGAAGAGGGAGGGGAAGGTCAAGGAAAGTCAGTGGGAGGGAGGGAAGCTAGGGAAAATAGGAGGGGAAGGAGAGAGAGGGAGATAAGCAACATATTAGAAAGCCTTGAAGATTGGGAGATTAGAACTTTATATGGGGGTAAGACTGAAATAGTGGGCAGAAATGAAAGTGAGAAATTGATTGGTAAGGTAAGGGGTACACAGAGAAGGCGGGGGGAGGAGGAGGCAGGAAGAAGAGGAGATGGGGCAGGTAGAGCAGGTGAGCAGTACAGTAGAACAAGGATATGGGGACCCTAAGTAGCAGCACCATAGTGCAAAAGTAAGGGGACACTATATAAGGAGTTTGTGCAGAAGCAGTACAGTAATACAAGATAAGAGGACCCTAAGCAGCAGCAATGTAGTACAAAGGTAAGGGGACCCTATATAGGGTGTTTGTGCAAATACTGGAAAAATTGGGAGGAGGGAGAGAGAGACAGCCAGGGGAAAGAGGAGGGAGCAGCTGGACAAGGTAGGAGCAGTGCAATGGGGAAGAAAGGGGACCTAAAATAGGTAGTTGATGCAGTGGCGAAATATGTGAGGGAGGAAGGACGAGTGAAAAGAGCACTAGAAATGTAGCACAGGATGGGGGGGCAGTGAAGGTTGCAATTAACATACTTTGAGCAGGCATGGTTGCAGAACGCATTAAGAGCAGAGTCAACTGGATGTACATGCAGTATTAGCAAATTACAACAGACAGTAATGAATTATATTCAAGATACACCACTTAAAGCAAAAAGGCAGATATGCGCTGAATTTGAAATGCAAATGCAGCACGGGGGGGGAGAGACAGGGGAAACAGCAGACAAGGTTGCAGTAACACAATTAGAGCAGAGGAATCAGGATGTCATTGCAGTAAATTAGCAATTTACAACAGGCAGTAATGAAATATCTTCAGGATACACCACTACAAAGTAGACATGATATGTACTTGTCAAAACACAATACAAATTATGGCAGTGGAAAAAGTCCGGCTGTGAGGAAGATAGAACAATCAAGAGCTACAATACTGAACTGTAGTGTGGAATGCAGTCATAGAGAATTAGTGACAAATCTGAGCAGAAGACTATTATTTTGTGAGACCTTGCATGAGCTGCACAAGAAGGAGCAGGCAGAGCACAATGACTGGCAGATCGGCTATCTACTGGCTGACACTGGCAGACACATGGCAGACGATATCCTTAGCACTCGATTCTTCACAAGGAGGGCTGCAGCATGGAGGACCCCTTGTGAGAAAGTTGTAAAATAGTCCAGGAAGTCCCGAATGTCAAGTCCCGATTGCAGCACACAGAAGGGGAGAAGCTGGGTGTATGGCAAGTTGGCTGATCTGGGCAAAGAGGCTTCAGGCATTTATGTGTGCGGCCAAAAGAAAAAGAGCAAACACAAAAACAGAACATCAAGAACGACACCAACAACAACAGTGAGTGTTTAAAACAGCAACCTGACAAAACCGTGCACAACTGCAAACTGGACAATGGCACTAGGGAAATTTGAGAGGGAGCAGTTTAATTAAACTAACTCCGGGGGACAACTCAGGGAGGGAGAAACTCAAGGGGAGATTATATAGTCCTACTCTGGGGATGCAACTCAGGAAGGGGACAAAGTTGGGAGGGTGTAGATTATATATTCCTACTCCGGGGGGATGCAACTCTAGGAGGGGGACAATGTCAGGAGGGGGGTAGATTATATATTCCTACTCCTGGAGGAGAACAGAACTGGGGGAGGGCCACGAACAGTGGCGCAACATGTAAAAAAAAAAAAAAGAAACAAACACAAAAAAAGAAAAACACTAGGAATTGCCAGCATTGAACCCAGGTCTACTGGAAGTAGGAAGCAGACACACAGCCAGTGAATCTAACCACTGGTCTACAGTGGCAAGGCAAGGCAAATTGTATTTCTGTGGTGCCCATTCCTGGATGCTCTGGGCGCCTAACAATAAAAACAATACAAATCATACAGGCACAGTGTGAATTAAGATAGATATAAAATGATAAAATTCAACATCACAGCAAATCACAGATGCATGTAGTTACTCAAAACAGTCAGGCAGGGGAAGTTATTCCAGACAAACAATAAAAACAATTCACCTCATACTCCAGAGCCAGGAGGAAGAATATTCCTCCAGTGAAGGTATTCAAATAACATCAAGTCCAGACTGCTTAAATGCAAAAATAGATAGGTTTATTCCACAATACAAAAGAGGAATTAGCAACAACAGCTCAGTTACAAGGTCCCTGGTGCTTCGCCAGTTAAGGCTTCCTCCCCTCCCCAGAGTTACAATAGTCGAGCCTAGAAGTAACAAAGGCATTTACTAGTGTTGGCAGGCCTTCAAGCGGAACGAGAGGCTTAATCCTGGCGATATTCAAGTGGTAAAAAACACTTTTAACAACAGAAGACACCTGATCGTTGAGTGTCAATCTGCTGTCCAGGATCACACCAAGATTGCGCACCCTTGGGGAGTCCATCACTGGAGCAAACCTCAGGAAGAGACCTGTGGTGGCTCCAGGTGCCCATCCATCATGCCCATGAACCGGCTGGATCACAAGCACCTCTGGTTCCGTTGCAACCAGCTGGAGGACATCCAGTCATTGATTTTTGCCAGACAGGTGTTAAGCACCCACCAAGGAGGGCTGGGGGAATACTGGGATGCATAGGGAGAGGCATCACCAGTAGAAATCAAGAAGTTATTATCCCTCTGTACAGACAGCTGGTGAGACCACATCTGGAGTACTGCGAGCAGTTCTGGAGACCCAATCTCCGGAAAGACATAGACAGGATGGAAGCTGTCCAGAGGAGGGCAACTAAAATGGTGCAGGGTCTGCACCGGAAAACATATGAAGAGAGACTTAAGGATTAATATGTATAGCCTCGAGGAAAGGAGGAGAGGGGACATGATAGAAACTTTCAAGTACCTCAAAGGGAATCAACAAAGTCCAAGAGGGTAGCATCTTTCAAAAAGAGGTGTGCAAGAACAAGGGGGCACAATTTGAAGATAGAAGGGGCGGCTCAGAGGTAATTTAAGGAAGTATTTTTCACAGAGAGGTTGTGGATGTATGGAACAGCCTTCCAGAGGAGGTTGTGGAGTCAAAAACAGTGGTGGAATTCAAGCATGCATGGGACAGTCATAAGGCAATTCTAGGGGGTTGGGGTAGGAAGAAGTAGGCTGCTGGTTAACTAGGATCTGCAACTTATCCATCAGGTAGGGAAATGGGCAGACTGGATGGGCCAAGCGGTCCTTATCTGCTGTCAAATTCTATGTTTCTATGTTAAGCACATCTACAGCATTGGATGTTCTGGGAGCAAATGACAAGTACAGCTGGGTGTCATCTGCATTGCAGTGAAACTCCATGTTGAACTTCCGAATGATCTTGCCCAGGGGCAGCATATACACTGTGAACCAGAATCGACAACAAGATCAACCCCTAGGGCACTCCACATGACAGGGCACTGGGGAAGAGGAGAAGTCCCCCATCACAATCCACTGCACCCTGTCAGACAGATAGGACTCAAACCATTTGATGACAACACCAGCGAGTCCACAGTACTTAACAGTGCACCACAAGTTTCTGGCACACAGCAGCCAACTTCAGTTTTCAGCACACAACGACCTGCTTACATTGTATTACCTTACTGCATCACTGAAGATACCATGCGCTATTAAAACCATGTCACTAAAAAGACAGTCATGCTTTTCACATCCTGTAATTGCTTCGCTCAAATTCCTTCACTCTTTTGATGAGATACCTGATGAAAGCAAGCATTTTTATTAGGCTGAGAAGGTAATGCAGTGGAAATTCCAACTCTTCTTATACAACTTATGATGAGGGACATGGTCAGTATCATAGAGGGCAATCTGCAGCAGCCATGGCTTGACTCCTGCCCCCTATGGTTCATAGAGTCCACTTAAACGCCTAGTTCGTCTCTGGCTTGGCACTAGGTTAAAAAGTTCCTGACCTGCTCACCTCTGCTTCACAAAAGTGTAGTGGATTATCCCATTCAAACTGGCTAACTTATTTCAAAAACCCAATAGCACTCTAGTGGACTTTTCTGGAAAAAAACAAACAAAATGGAATGGAAACACTGAAGAATAATGCTTGCTTATAGATAGAGAGCTCAAGCTGGCCTGTAAATAATATCTCCCCTTGCAACAGTGTGGATCAAAACTATACACATACTAGGCTAAGCATGGCAAGGCAATTAATATAATTCTAAGTCCCCAGCGCTCTGGGTACTGTACAGTGTAGAAACAAAATACACAAGCAAAAACTTGGAATTGTACAATTAAAACTATAATAAACCAAAATTAACTATAAGCAAAAAATTAACTATAAGCCCACCCAACAAGAAAATGCTCGATTAAAAAGATGTGCTTTCAAATGAGTTAAAAAAACTCCAAAGGTAGGTATGGATCATAAAGTCTTTGGTAGTGCATTTCACAATAATGGGAACGAACATTACAAACATAAGGAGTTATGTGTCACCTTACTGACAGCCACTTCAGAGTGTACAGAAAAGGGGTTATGTCATCTGTACCGTTGATGGATATTGGCAATCTAGTTGAAGCATTCTGTACCAGCTATACAATAGGTGGAATTACCCCACTCCATGTAGACTGACATACAATGCAATACAATAGTCCAAACTGGAGGTCCAAAAAGCATTTATAAAATTGGTAAGAATAATCATTTTCTGCCATTGGTGCAAGCATAGCACATGATTTTGCATTATTCCCTAGTGACCACACACCCTCACCTTTTTCATGCGTTCTTTCCTGTATATTTATTTTGTGCCCATTTTATAGGTGTGATACACGTCAGAGTGTGCTGTCACGATGGGATATATGCAATTCTTGGGTGGTTTAAGGCACTCAGCTTTGCTTCATGCCTACCAGCACACCTGCGGCATGCCGTGCATATAACAGAGCATGACTGCACCCCTTGTTGTGTGTTATCACATACTTACAAGCACGATAAGTTCTCACTTGTCAGATGGTGCCTCAACTTTGCCATTTTCTTTAAATGGAAGAAGCCATTCCACAGTACTGAAGCCACCTGGGATTCCTGGGACAGCCTCTTGCCCAGAGTGTCCCCCAGGTTTTTGCAGCCCTTGCTTCCAGTCATGTCATGTCAGTGGAGTCCCCAGTCATTGCAGACAGACAAACTAAAAATATTAAAGGGAACTTTGTGCCCTTGATTGGTTTTCTAATAAAGAACTGTTTCAAAAAAAAAAAAGAGAAACTATTACTCACGTTAGTACGTCTACAGTGAAGCAGAAGATGTATTGTTAGTTGATGAGAATGATTTGAAACATTCTAGAACAAGTTTCTTTGGATTTATGAGGAACTGAATCTATAAACTGCAAATCAAGAAATAACCTCTTCATTCTGCAGACACATATGAAAACATATGAGCTGGCTCAAGCCAAAACATTATCTATGTGATGCTTCTCCAGTGGTTGTTTTAGTTGCCTTGGACTTGTACTTTTGGAACTTGATTCCTACTATTCTACAGTGCTGGTGGCTAGAAAATATATTAGTGTATTGGGTCACAGTAGTATTAGCCTACTTCTAAAGTTGCAAATATCAATCTCCACTTGCAAATAGGTTCGACTGAATCAGTTTTCATGTTGCGTAGCTTGAAATTATTTGTTAAACATGAACATATATTTTTATAGGGTTACTGAAACAGCATTGTTGTCCATATATAATCATTTTTCAGACAGTAAAGATCATGAAATACCCTTTGGTATACATTAAAGAGAGGCATTCATCTGTGGGGAAACACTGAATACGATAATATTTTGATGAGGGCATGAAGATGCTATATGACAGGTTTTGGTTAGTTCAGATAACTACCATCCAATGAAGCGGAAAAAAATCAAACAATTCAAAATAAGATGCAGGACATCTGGGTGATATCACATCTGAGATTGCTGCCTAGCACTTCAGCCTCTTCTTCCATCACAGCTATACCCCATTTAAATAACTCCTTTTTGCAAAATATTGATCTTACCTGCAGTGAGGAGGGGTACCTTCATATCAGGTCACACCAAACCCACCAAAGGGACCAGCGCACAAGATCAGATTCAGAACTCTCTTAGGCCTCAGCAGCAGAGTGGCCTTATGAGGACTCGCCTAGAAAATGAAAATGGGTGTTGGCAAAAAAAAAAATCAAACTTGGCTTGATCTACTGGGCAATACAGGAGTTCAGGGTTGAATTTAAAGATGCCCTTAAAAAATGAAACACGATATGGCAACCCTGGAGCAATAAAAGGACATGCTGGAGCATCAGGCCATAGCAACTGACACCCAAGTAGATTGCCTAGAGGAACGTATCACTCAGCTACTTGCCACCCAGGCACAGATCATGGATAATCATGAGGATCTGGTGAATCAAGATCAGCAGAAGTACATAAGAAAAGTGATAGCAGAAGGGGACCTTTTGGTCCATCTAGTTTACCCTTTTTTCTTGCTACCCCCCACCCAGCTAATTCTTTCTTGTCAGACTTTCAGAAGAACATTAGGCTCTGCAAGTTCCCCCAGGGATTGGAAGGCACAAACCTGGCAGACTTTCTGGTGAGCTTTCTTCTTATTGCTCTCAATTTGAACCCTGACCTGCTGCTGGAGACTGAACGCACACATAGAGCTCTGGACCCCAAGCCCCATTCGCCTGATGCTTGCCTGCAATCAGTTATAGTACATTTCATCCACTGTGCTGTAAGGGAAACAATTCTGCAAAAAGCCTGGCAGAAGAAATCATTCTTCTCTGACCCCTCCAGGATTTTCTTAGACAGCGACGATGCAGCTGGAACTATGAAGGCATGCGGGGTGTACCTACCCTTGTTCCCAGTACTCTGTCGGAAACAGTTAAAATTCTGGACACCATACCCAGTGAGCGTGGTTATTCAATAACCTAAGGGTAAGCAGAGTTATACCACTACTGCTTGAGCTCCAGAGGATCTACAGACCTAAGGTTTTCTCACCCCAACCGCCAACACCACAGTGGCCCTGAACTCTACTCCCCTCTCTCCAAAATGGTAGTCCACATTAGTGGTAAAATAGTGCAGGAAGCAGACGAAATCAACAATGGCAGAAATCCTTCACCACCTTAAATCACTTCCTAGCGCCCCTTCTAAGTGAGCACCTGCCTAGTAGTATCTTATTGCTTCCTTATTGATAGGCTTACTGCAGAGGTGAGTGGTGGTGGTGACGGGGGCTGTGTGAGGGTGACATGGTGGACTGGGGGTGGCTGGAGTGGCTGGTCCTGGAACTTAATGCTCCTTTCTTGCACTGTCCTGGCTGTGAAACGCAGCCAGGCTTAATAGGGGATTTGATGGTAACAGTATAGTTTTCACCCCAAGTCAGGGACATCTTTGATTAACAGACCCTGGTCTCTGAGTGTACCCCAACATGGATGGTCAGTAGTCTCTGGTATATCTGGGCTGAGGTAAATCCTCTATATTGGGTTAGAGGCTGGGTTCTTGGTTCTGACCCCCAGCTGCCTTCTGCTGTTTACTGTTGTCAGTAAAGGTTTTGTTTACTGGAGGTTTTTTGGAAAACATTCACTTTTTGCTTCAGTATTTGAGGGCCCATGGTAAACTGCCCTCACTGTGCCTCTTCCTCCTCCCTATGGTTTCCTGGACACATTGCAGCTAACCAAGTTTCTGCATTAAGGCACTGCAAAGACACAGCCAGCATACAGTTTGACTTTGAAATGTCCAGCACTCTGAACTGCTTTGGTCTCCCCCATTATAGGTATTATTTCTCATCGGCAGTGGGAACATTTCTTAGCTTTATGGACATTTCATATATTTGTTTGGACACTGCCCCCTCCCACCTTCCTGAACTCTGAACTTTTATGGAGGTCTGGAGGCTCTGTACGAATTGGTTAATGTCCCACACTAATGTCTACAGCCCTCTGAATTGTTCAGGGAATCCATCTCACTTACTAAAGACTGATTTTTTGGACAGTCTGTTTACGTTGCAGTGTTATTTGTGATTACTTGCTGCTGGGTCTTATGTTTTTTCAGGGTTTTCTTTTCTTTAGTGGATGGTTACCACTTCCCTACCAGTGGGGCACTTGGGGGCCCACCACACACTGGTTACTGTCCGGTGCCATGCTTTGTCTACACTTTCTGGCTGAGCCCCCTGCTTCTTTTGTCCATTTTTACCTTATCCTTTGTGAGATTTTTGCAGCAATGGGTGGAGTTCAGGAACGTCTCATGCCTGTTTGGGATCTCAGGCTGTGAGTCCTTATTCTTTCTCCTTACATGCTGGGGCTACTTTGCACCTTACTAGTTACTCTACCCTCTGTTCCCTTTTTCTGGAAACCATCTGGTTTCCTTGGATGCCTGGAACCTTCTGCTTCTCAACTTTTCCTCCATTGCATCTGCCTCCTCTCTGCATAATTTGAGGATAATGCACAGCAGAGGATGGGAACCTTCTCCCATCTCTCCCCCAGAAGCCATTTTGTATACAGTCATCTCTCTTTCCATGTTTCTGGAAAGTTTTTTAGCCCCCTGGAACATCGGTGAACTTCTGATTGAGGTCACCGACCCCAGTCTGATTGGCATGCCTGTTTATTTTCTGCAGGGTATGTTTTGCCCTCATTTTCTTTTTTTGTATTAAAAACAAATGAGACTGTCACAGGGATTACGATCAATGCTGGTATCTCACAGCAAGGGACCCAAGCATGACTGATGATGCTCCTGGCTCTGGGGTGCTCTCATGTGTTCAGTCTTATGGAATGGACACCAGGGAGGGCAACCTGGTTACTACCAGTCCTGCTGCAGACATTATTTGAGGTTTCAATGGGGTATGTATCATGGTTATTATCCCTATGATTACAACACCAGTTGCTATTTTGTCCCAGAACATCAATGGCCTTAATAACCCAATAAAAATGAGCAACATTTTGTCTACACCTTTGCACAGACACCCAGTTGAAATTATCTACTTTCAGGAAATGTACCTCACTCCCGGTGGGCGGGCATCAAAAACTCTCTTAGTGGAGTCGTTACAGGGTGTTTCCTTCTTACCGCAAGGGAAAGCTCTGAAGCACGACCATCCCCATTCCCATCACTACTCTGTTCCTTTTAGAGAAGGAGATAATTCATCCTCAAGGCAGGTTTTTCCTTCTACAAGGCTTAATGTAGAATACAAAGATCACACTAGCTGCCATTTACTTTCACCCTAATTCCTCCACAGTGGTGTTTCATGGGTTTATGGGAAAACATTTAGATATGCTTCCAGGACAGCATATTTTGGGTGGAGATTTAAATATTAAGATGTCCATTTACCTGGATACTTTGGCACAGAAATATCTTCAGACTAATTTTGCTCAACTAGGCGTTCTTGATGCTTGGCATACTTTTTGCCTACTGATGGGGCCTATTCTCACGTTTCTCCCAGGTGTAACAGTTATGCCCACTTAGATTATTTTTTTTACATCCTGTGATAATTCATGGGAGGGCTAAAGCCAGAGTTTCAATATGGTGGACTAGCTCTTCCCACATGCCACATAAAAGCAGCATCTCCCTTACAGTCCCTGCTTAGCATGTTTTGTCACTCTGGGCTCCTTTGTGGTCTGTGCTGCTGTGCCTCCTTGCTTTTCCTGTCTCATTGCCTTGCTCTGTCTGGTCTTGCTCTCTCTTGCTCCCTTGTGTGCCTCATTTTGCTCCATGCTCCCCATTCCATTTCTTTTTTGCTATGTTTGTTCATCCATCCCCTGCTTGTTCCGGCTGCTGTTTTGTGTTTTGCTGTCTAGCTCTCCTCCTTGCATTTCTTGTCTGTGTTCTCCCTTTCCACTCTGTTGCTCCAGCTTCATTCTCACTCTGCTTTTCCTTTTTTTTTAGTGTTTGTCTGCTTGTTCATTCCTGTGTGCCCTGTGCTCCTGCCTCCCACCTGCTCAGCTCCCCCATCCCATTATCTGCTGTAGCTTTTGCTTCATCCTCCATCCTGCCCGTTCCTCCCTTGCCTTTTGTCTTTGCCTTGCTGTTGGTCCTTGCTCATCAGTCTTTGCTAGCGCTGTTCCACTGTCCAGCACCTTGCTCCCTACTGGCTGCTTACCAGGTATCCACTTGCTCTGTTCCTCCCCGCTGCATTGCTGTCTCCTTGTCTGCTGCTTCTCATCATGATGCCCATTATACTCCCCTCCCTCTGTGTGTTGTTTCTCTTTTTGAGCTTCTACCTCCTTGGAGTCACTGCTCCGTTCTTGTCTCAGCACTTCCAGGTGGGACATGCTCCCATTATGTCCTGTATAAAGCTACACTCTCCATTCCTCTCGCTCTCTCTCTCTCTCTCTCTGCTTTTACTCTGACTCTTGCAATGTGTTCATTCTATGTAGTCCAGTTGCATGTCATAAGTGTTCTTCACTTCTGCAGTATTCATTTCTTCCATTGTTTGCTCCACTTGTTCCACTCCTCTCTGTTAATCCATTTCTGCGGTTTCTTTAGCTTGCTTCTACTACAGCAGCAGCCAGCTGCTCTTTCCTTGCACAGCCCTCACCAGCAGTTCACAGTAGTTTTCCAGTCTCCAACTCTAACTCATACCTCCTGAGGTATGTGAGTGCGGGCAGGCTTGCCCTGTCTACCAGAGATGAGAGTCTGTTGCTAGTCATTCAACTACAGACCTCACCAGCAGTTCACAGCAGTTTTTTTCAGTCTCCATTTCTTATTCATACCTTCTGAACTATTCGAGTGCAGGTAAGCTTGCCCTGCCTACCAGAGATGGGAATCTTTGGCTAGTCATTCAACACCATCCTAACTCTGCATTTGTCTTGGTTCAGTAGGTCCTGCTGTATGAGATTCAGGTTCACCTTCACCAGCCAGAAGTGGAATTCACAAACCCTCTAACCCATTTGCAAAGTGCCTCCCTCAAATTGGGCCCTCAGGCAGTGTTCAGCGACTGGCCTTAGCAGCTTAGGGTTAGTCTCCTTCTCTACCACAATACATAGCTGTGCACTGGTGTTTTGACATCTTCTGCGCCTACCAACGCTCTGCATATATTGCAATACACAGCCACATATTGGCATTTTGGCATCTTCTATGCCTACCAAGACTTTGAATATATCACAATTCGCAGACGTGTATTGGCATCTTTGCATATTTTATGCCTACCAACACTCTGCATATCAATCACCGAAGAAGGACCTGCAAGGTCTCCTCACACTTCTTCCCGCTGTCGGTGCAATATGCAGCCACGTACTGGCATCTTGGCATCTTCTACATCTCCTTACTCTCTGCATACAAATTCAAAAAAGGTCCAGCAAGGTTTCCTCAGACGTCTTCCTGCTCTCAGCACAATATGTAGCATGCATTGGCTCCATGGCCTCTTCTGCGCCATCCAATCCTCTGCCTACAAACCCAGAAAAAGGTCCTCCAAGGTCACATGGACTTCTTCCCAAGATCGCAAAGCTCGTAACCAGGCATCCTAATCATACTACTCTATTTATGATTGGACTGTTTCCCACCTCCTGACCAAACTGTAGAAACTTTGTATCCAACACTTGCCATCCATCTGCTAACAGGAATTGCAGTATTTATACCTAGCATCAAAGTCTCAACCTGTTCAGAGTCCTGATCCAAGCCAGCCTGTTCCTCCACCAGGACCAGCGCCTTCTTCAGATTTCCAAGACTTCATGGCTCAGCTTTCCGCTTCAGTTTCCAGTCTGCAATCCCATATGGTGGCTATTGAAGCTCGCTTTCCAGATCAGCCTATGCCAGCCTCCGATCCATCAGCTCCTGCTGCACGTCCATCCACCAACCATGTTCCTGACACCTCAGCTCCTCTGAGTAATATTCATATGTCAGTTCTCCATCCACCATGGACCCTCATTTCTCCAGAACGTAGGCACCATGTCTCCCTTGTCTTCTATGCTTTTCTGCCCATTCACCTCATTCCAAGTCACCTTCACAGGGACCTTATTTATGGGAAGGATGTTAACATGATATTGAAATCTAAAGATCCCAGACTCCTGAAGAAATTGACTGTGCCTGAATTCATCCTAGCATTCAGCCTCTATCATGATGTGATCTGTCCTGCATATTGCTTGTGACATAAAGAATTGTACTCCTACCTTTATCTCATTGTTGATTTAGGCATCCAATGTGGAGGAACCCATTTCTACAATTACCATCGATCCTGTTCTGCTAAAGCCACAGCAGCACTGGCACTTTGTAATACCAATGTAAACAGGGCACTTCTCGACAATGGGCTCTTTTGCTGTCATTTTGCTGGGTAGCATGTCTACTCCTGCACCCCATGTGACTTATTTCCTGTTTCGCTTCCCTTTGCCCTCTAACAGTACCTGATACATTTTCCTTTTACCAATCAAGTGAGCCTTGATCATCCGACAAGCTTGACTTTTTTCCATTTGCTATGGCTTACTCGGACCATCTCTAATCTCCATCACATCGTGCCTGACTGAACATTCTGGGCCAGCCTATTAAATTCATGGGTGGAAAGCCATCTTGCAACATTTTAACTGTTCAGGCTGCCCTAGCTCTGGCTGCACATACCTTTACATCCACAGCTTCTGTGGTGATGCCCATACTTGCTATATTTGCCTGAATGCTCCCCAACCTCCTTAATGACAATTCGTTCATCCATTTGCTCTGATCAACTTACAAGCTTTATCTAGGATTCTAGCTTCCATCCTTCTCACCCAGTTGTGCAGCATACCCTTTCCGGCTTTCTCATGGATTCCACACAGGCATCTCGTTCTCCCTTCTGATGTCTTCCACTGTCATAATCTTCAGTCTGCAGTGAAGAATTCTCCAGTAGTCCATCAGCTCTTACAAAAGGAACTTTAAATGGCATTCCTACTAGGATTTTTAGCACCTGCCAATCCCTACCTGTCAAAGCAATCCCACATGTGTTGCTACTACAAATTTCTGGCATGAAGCTCCTTATTGTCAACTTATCTGAGCATCTGTCCTAATCCACCCTGAGCATCAACTCATTGGTTTCCTCTGATGATTTCTGCTATCCTATGCTCATATCAACAATGCCATAGCACTTATCAAATGCTTTGGCCCTGGATACTGGCTCTGAAAAGTTGATATCACAGATGCATTTAAGTTGTTACCCATTCATCCATCTCTCTGTCATGTATATGGAACGTTTGTGAGGACCCCTATTACTTTGCAGTTCATCTGACCATGGATTTCTATAGCAGCTCAAAGCATTTATATGTTTTCTAAGTGATATGTTGCACTGTACTTAATGTTTGTTGCTGTCCAGCAGCCGTTCATCTGTTAGATGACTTTCTTCTGATAGATCCGCCAGATTCCCATCCCACGGCTGGCATTACTGCTCTGCTCTCATCCAGCTGTTCAAAGAGCTATCAGTTCCCTGTCTGAAGAGAAAACCTGAGGTCCAGCAACTTCCCCCAAAGCCCTTGGCATAGTATTGGACACCGATCATATGAAAGCCAGGTTGCCTCCCAATAAACTTCATAGAATACAAGCTTTAGTGCAGTCCTTTTTGACTTTTTCAACAAGGCAGCAGGAAAAGCAAACTGGATGCTGGGTTGCATAGGCAGGGGTATCTCAAGCAGGAAAAGGGAAGTCATAATGCCACTATACAGGACTTTAGTGAGGCCACACCTCGAGTAAAGTGTCTAGTTTTGGAGACCTTATCTATGTAAGGACATAGACAGGGTGGAGGCAGTTCAGAGGAGGGCTACCATGATGGTGCAAGTGTTGCACCATAAGCCCTACGAGGGACAGGCTAAAGGACTCCCTGGAGGAGAGGAGAGAAAGAGGAAATATAACTGAGCTACATAAGTACCTCACAGGAAGTAACAAGGTGCAGGAAAACTCAATTTTTCACAAGAAGAGATGCTCCAGGACTAGGAGACATGGGATGAAACTGGAGGGAGGGAGGTTCAGGGGGAATGTAAGAAAGTACTTCTTCAGGGAGAGGGTAGTGGACAGGTGAAACAGCCTTCCAAAAGAGGTGGTCAGGGCAGAAATGATTACAGGATTTAAGAATGCATGGGATAGGCATAAGGGGATTCTGGTAGTCAGGGGAAGGGGACAGCCAAGCTCTGGGGAAGCATGAGGAAGCACATCTACATATGTAAATGGGCAGACTTGGTGGGCCATAATCCCTTATCTGCCAACAAAATCAATGTATCTATGTATCTATGACATACTACTGGAATGGCTGTTCAATGTTCTACAAAGACCTTCCTGACTTACACCCCAGAATATGCACCAATGCATCTCCAATGCCCGACTATGTTGCTATCTTCAACCAGTGCTGGATCGCTACTCCTGGCCTCCAGACAGCACATCTCTTTGAGATTTCCAACAACATCTCCTTTCTTTAGGATTACTCAATAATAGCTGCTGTCTTCATACAGGGCATTGCTGGTCCCTTCAGACAGTCTCCATTTCTCTGACAATCAGTTGCACTGGACATCATCACAGGGGAAGGTCTTCATTCCATTCTTTCCTGCTGTTCATGTGGAAGCTGACTTAGCTATCTCACTTTCATAAGTTTGCATTCCATTGTTTCATATCCAGGCTATCGAAATGAAGCAGCTGATTCATTATTGCTTCCAATTTCAGACCTTTCATCTCCTCCATCCTTCAGCAGACTTAGCCATAACTTCACCTCCTTCACCAGTGGCACCATAATAACTTAGAATATTATCTCCAGCAAGCCAATGCCATCCTGTGGGCCACTCTAACTCAAGCCACCCAAACTACTTATACTACAGCATGAAAAGGTTTCTTCATTCTGTGCGCTGCAATCCTCCCAGGGTACTTCTGCTCATGTTGAACAAATTCTCGCATTCCTATCTTTTGCCATCATGCCTTACAATTATCATCAGAACTTTTCTGCAACAACTTGGGCTCAATCTATATTCCTTTTCAGGGCATTCTGTTTGAATTGGAGCAGCTTCTCCAGCATCAAAGAATTAGGGCTGTGTGAACCTCAAAAAGTTCTACCTCGTCTACTTTCTGAGTAGAACCCAAAGGTTCTACCAAGCAGAACTTGGTTCTACCAGCTATAATCAAGTTCTACTAAGTAAAACCAAGTTCTACCACATAAACCCAGGCTCTACCAAGTAAAACCAGGTTCTACTGGGTATAACCAGGTTCTATAATATATAACCACATTTTACCTTGTTCTTCTTAATTAAAAAATCCATAGAAGTATTGTTTTTGCATGTTTTTTGGAAAGTACATGTTGTACTAATAATGGCATGTATTGCACAGCTTTGGTGCATAGGATTCTATTTCACTGCACCAAAGCTTTGCAAAACTTACCATTCTTAAATTTAGAATCTTAGTACTACATGTACGTTCTCAAACATGCAAAATAAAATATGGATTTTTTTTTTATACTCGAGTAGAACCTGGTAGAAGTTGGTTATACTGTAGAACCTGGTTATACCCAGTAGATGCTGTAAAATAGTGTTGAAATGGATTTATCAAGTGACAAAGATCAGGGATGATATATGACTTGTATATCATCCCTGACAACTTTTGCTTTTTAAATCTGGCTGCACCAGGAAATTTATTTCCTAACAGGTCAGTACAGCACTGCTGGCTGCATCCAGTAGCTGCACTGCTGGCTGTGCTAAGTAACTGCACCAATAATAGTAAGACTTCATCCCAAACAGGTCAGTACAGCACTGCTGACTGTGTCAAGTAGCTGGGCCAATAACAGGCAGATTTTGTGTCCTAAACAAGTTAGTACAGTACTGCTGGCTGTGTCCAGTAGCTATGCCCAAAACCGGGAAATTTACTCCCTATCAGGTCAGTACAGCACTGTTGGCATCCAGTATCTGCACCTGTAACAAGGACATTTACTCCCTAATAGGTCAGTACAGCACTGCTGGCTGTGTTAAGTAGCTGCACTAATAACAGGGAGACTTTATCCCAAACAGGACAATACAGCACTGTTAGCTGCATCAAGAAGCTGGGCCAGTAACAGGGAGATTTTATCGCAAACAGGTCAGTACAGCACTGCTAGCTGCATCAAGTAGCTGGACCAGTAACAGAGAGATTTTATCCCAGATAGGTCAGTACAGCACTGCTGACTGTGTCAAGTAGCTTGGCCAATAACAGGGAGGAAAAAATCACTCTACTAGTCCAGATTAGTGATAAACTGAACTGGTCTTACAGTCTCTCAGAGCAGCACAGCAAATTGAGTTGAGTCACTCAGACCCTCCCCTCCCTTCAGTTCTCCTTCCCTAGTAGTGGCACTGGTGGTAAAGGTGATTTAATTTTTAAACTATAATTTTTTTAGCAGTGCCAGTGCCTTATAAGTTACTGGACTAGTCTAGGAGTCAGGAGGAGGACCAGAAGAATCCACTATTTAATTATTATTCTCTTAAAGAAGTATCCACCCCACAGTTACAAAAAAAAGAGACAACACAAATTGTCAGACTCAGTACACTGTACAAGTCACTACTGTTGTTTTCTTTTTCTGTCCTGATGTTGTGAATGAGTAGATAATATTGGTATAGGTAGGCAGGACTGTAGGAAAATGGAATGGATTAGATAGATGATTTTCTCATTGAACAACACACACAGTCAGTGAGATAGACTGTGTGTAGATTAGAAGTACAAATTACAATATAAACACATTTTAACTTTTTTCTCGCCTTTATCTGCTTTTTTGCCACAACATGAACTGAAAAAATAACCCTGTAAAACAACGTCATCTTTGTGATGACGAACCTGATAGAAACAGCTCGATTTCAAAGTTTGAACTATTATTAAGCAAGCACTCCACTATCTATTGCTCTCGCCACCTCGTCTCTCACACCCTGAATGTCAACTTGTAGTGGAGCAAGTCTAATATCCCCTTCCCCACCCACGTGTTTTGCGACCTGCTCCACCAATGGCCATGGCTGTTGCTCCGAGTTGTTCCCAGTTTGAGAGGGAGAGATGGAGAGATCCCACAATCATCAAATCATGCCAGTCCTTATTGGCTGATTGACGTGCTGGGAGCTGGTCTCCTGACTCTTCGATTCCTGCACCACCTGATTCACTGTGAGAGGAGAGACAGACACATGCACAAGGACTTAAGAGTGACTGGAGGCAGGAAAAAAAATAAAATAAACAGGGTGAACTGGTGCAAACCAAAGTTTGCATTTTTTAAGAAAATGTTCATGATAAGTGGATAAGTGCAAACAAGGGAGGTTCGACTGTTTTAACTTATGAGGCAAACTGAACTTGCAGCCCTACAAAGAATAACATTCCTGCACACATCATCAAGTGAATTGGCAGATGGCCTTCATCAGCTTTGGAATCATACATCCTTAATCTAGAAGCAAAAATCAGATAAGCATTTAGGATCATCTCCTCTTAGCTTTCCCAGAGGATGGACAGGTCAGTAGCCATGGGTCTTCAGAGGTTTTCTCCACAGGGGTTTCACCTCTCCTGTGTGCTACTGGTCACATTCTCCATGAGTTGAAGGTGGCAGTCTTTTTGGGCCCTCTCTTCCCTACATGCTGTCTAGCTTCTCTACCAAGGATGGGAACAGAGAAAGGTCAAAACTCAAACAGTGTATACAAGCACAATAATTATTCACAGCACATTGTAATGGGAGGGCTAAAGCCTGAGGTTCAATGCGGGTGAATAGCTCATCCCACATACCACATAAAAGCAGCCTCTCCCTTATAGTCCAGGCTTAGCATGATTCATCACTCCCACCATCCTCCCTATCCTCCTCCTCCTCTGCCACTCTACTCACCCTTGGTACTGGGCCCTCTATTCCCTACATGCTGCCCGGCTTCTCTACCAAGGGTGGGAACAGGGAGAAACCAAAACTTAGTGTACACAAGCATAATTACTATTCATAACACATTGAACCATACTAATCAAGGACTCTCCTATTCTCCACAGATTCCCTCGGATCACTTCTCCTTACTACTGAAACTGGACTTGGGCAAAGAAAATAAATCTTCCTTTTGGAGACTGAATACTTTCTCACTTAAAGATTCTTCTTTTCTTACTTTGATGCAGGATCATATTCCTCAGATTATTTCTAACAATACTTACAATATGCCTCAGTCTTGGCACCTATTCTTTGGGACAGTCTTACAAGGGAAGATGATCACTTTCATTTCTGCCAAACACCATAAACGTATGGAACATTACCAATTTCTTCAGGATAAACTACACAGTTCGTATCTCTTGTATTCTCAAGGTGATCACGTTATAGTGGACCAGCTTCATGAAGTGAAGCATAAGCTACAGGCATTAGTAGTCAAATAATTGCTACAAGCCCTCCACTATCTCCATCCTGTTTACTTTATTCTGTGTGTTTTTAATTTACTTACTATATTTTTTATGGTTGTTTTTATTGCATTATATCCTAAGGGTTTATTTAAAATATGTATAAGTGCTATTGTTGTTTACTATGGTTTATATACATTGTTTTCCTGAAAATTTAATAAAAACTCATGAAAGTGAGCCCTCCACTATCTCAAACAATCCGATTATGAGGGTGGTTCTAAGGGTACTCAGTTACTGGCCTGCCTGCTGAGAGCCCATACACAAAGAGTGTGTGTCCCTAGTCTCTGTGACTTGGTCGCCAGTCACTCCACCTGAGTCTCAGAGAATCTGTTCCATCTTTCCATTGTATCAAATCTTCCTCTCCAGATCACAACATTGTCTCTATCTTTCTTTCTCAGCTCTCTCTACCTACTCTTTCAGATAGCCAAAAGACAACTCTGGAGGCCCCTTTTCAGCTGGACAAATTGGAAATGACTCTAGTTGCAGCAAAAACCCAGAAATGGCCAGGAACAGATGGCTACCCTTTCGAGTGGTACAAAGCCTTTCATGAGCAGCTCTTCCCCCACCTGCATCAGGCATATTTAGCTACTGCTGAGGGTGACACTCCCTCCCAACCCTTTGCGAAGTCTTGCCGCTCTATCTGCTATCCTGAAACACCCCAGTGACCCTTCTCCTATCATTCTATAGCCATACTGAATGTTGATTATAAATTGTTTATGGCTATCTGGGGCACTAAGGTTGGTACGGATACTGACCCAGCCAAATGAGGCTAGATTTATTTAACTTCAACAGACCCTGCATAAAATCTGCAAAATACTCATTCTGATAGAATATGTGTCTCAAAGATCCATACCCATCACTTTCTTTATTCTCAATGCTGAGAAGGTGTTTGATGGTGTCCTGGGGATCTCTGGAGCACCCTGTTAGCCTTTAGCTTTCCAAATACATTCTTGGCTACAGAACATATCCTATTCTCCACAGGCTTATGCTAGGGTTAATGGTTCCTATGCCCCCCAATACAGCTTCAGTGGGACTGTTACATGAGGTCCCTGCACCCTTATTGGTACCCCCAGAGGTACACCATAGACAGCTAGCATTTAGGCATATGTTATATTAACATATAGGGCTAAGGGAATCTACCGTATAAGAGTAGATGTCAGGATATGTATACATATTATTGTAATACACTTTGCTTTCTAATACACATGTATATATATATATATATGTATTTCTTGCTTATAAGATGTTGGGACACCTGAGTCCTTGTGTAAACCCCACCAAGGTATGCTATTTCTATCTTGACAGCTCTACCTGGTGGGCTGGGTTCGGGGAGGAATATGTCACTCGACACATTGGCTAGGTTTGGCTACTCTGCAGCAGGGGCACCCAAGTAACTCCGGACAAAGGAAGCAATAACTGTAATGTCTAATACCAGAATTGGGATTCTAAAGTGTGGCTTTTATTCACATCCAACAAAATAAACAAAGCATAGATGGACCCCCACGGGGGCTACACTCCTGGTAATGCAGATTTAAGAAGACCAGAATACATCCTCATCACTTTAGCCCTCAGGCTCTGAAACACGCTGGGCACACAGCCCAAACTTGTACTCTGCTCTGGGTTTTCCCTGGCTCAGCTCCCTTGCCAGACACTTGGACACTTTCCATATAGCATGGAAACATTTACTGGTGGCTCCCTAAACCACCTATGAACACTTCTGCTCCATAAGGGAATCTTCCTCATCAATCCCATGTCTGGGTACTTTCCTCAGGCACTGGCCAAGTACCTGAGAGAAAGCAACAGATGTCCCAGAGCAAATCCGTAGAGGTGAATTTGGTTACTACTGATGGGGGGTCTCCCACCTCTCACTCCCATAATTCATACCTGGCCATTTCTCTGGACTGTAACACCTCATCCTTTAAAACACCTTGCTGTGTAGATTCTTTTCAAATGTATTCACATGCAGTCTACTGTCTTTACATCCCATTTGTGCTGAACTTGAACATATATAATAAGAGGCTGTGTCCATTACTGTAGACCCCTCACAGAGTTAAGCAGTCCAATTCCCACATCTTCTGAACTGTACTTGGCTGTCTTTTCCTGACCCCACAGTAACAGTCCCTTTAGTTTCATCTTGATTCAGGTGAACACACATGGCCCTTTAGCAGAGAGAACTCACCCCTTGGTTGCAGATGCCCCACAGGCATTTTCTCCTCAAAGAACTCTCATCCAGAACTTCTGGTGCCTCAGCACGAACTTAAATCAGGCAGCTTCTTTTCCCTAGCTGGACCAAGGGGTTGTCCCTGGAAGCAGGCTGATTCCTTCCCCCATCCCCGCAGGGATGGGGCCCTGAACCACTGAAAGTGGTCTCCACCACTACAATGTGCTCTTCTTGTGTTCATCTTCAGGTGAGAACACATGCCAATACAACAAACAATAGCTCTTTGACAGAGCTTAGAGCTCTGAGGACCTGCTTACAGCAGAGCACCTCTTCTACTGACTGCACAGACTCTACTGAACTCCAGACTGACTTCAAATTCCCCAGTGTTCTACTCTAACCTCCAACTGCAACATTCCATTGTGGCTTATGCAGCTGCAACAGTCTAAATGATGTCATCCCTCAGTCTCAGCTGAGACTGAGAACAGAGTGAGACAGTATGAAATCCATTTAACTGGAATTTCACAAGCTGCCTTCCCTGCCTACCATTAGGTCTTACTGGGATTGTAGTAACCCCGGGTAACAGGAAGGTTACACTCACCCTGGGCAGGGAAAATGACTGTCTGCAGTCATTAGTCACCCAGCTTAGGCCATCTCACCCCATGTGTTGACTTCGGGGAGGTAGCACTACCTTCTCCCCTACCATGTGCCAGCACAGGCAGACAACACTAAGGGCCTAGAGGCCTTCGGCTGATGCATAAGCCTCTACTCTACCCGCTGACTATGGGTACCTAGTGGTTCCAGTAGAACTGTCCAGAGCATAGCCCTAATAGATCAGTACTGCAACCCTAATGCAGGTCAGGGCCACAGCCTGTCTATCCCCCCTAGTCCTCTAGGGAAAATCTGTCTGTCTCTAACTTAGAATTCCCAAAACAAAACAAACAGGGGACCTCCCTGACCCTGGACACCATTCAACCACACACCAGGAGCTAACACCATACACTATGCATTACTCCCACATTCCCCCACAACCATACCTGTGGAAGAAAAAGTTACACTCAGTAACAACAGCAATGACAGTACTTTAAACACTACACTCTAAAGTACTACTGAGGAACTCCGCTGAGTCCCTCCTCCTCTTCTTGTCTTCTCTTATATCTTCTTCAGGAACACTTGCAAGAAAAAGAAAGACAATACACACTCCTAATCTGCATTCACAGTTTATCTAAACCCCTACCATCAAAACACTGGAGAATCCCAAAAGTATTTTTTTAGAAAAGCAGCAAAGACAGTATAAACATTAGAAAACAGTAGAAAACAATAGCATTATTTACAATACACCATATTTGGGGGATGGAGTGCCCTAAAAGTCCCATCCAGTGACCACATTGCCTGAAGGCAAGTCCATTAAAGAGTCTCTCCTGGGTCAGAGCCCAGTGAAGCACAGTTCTAGCAGGCCAAAGTCCCGAAGGGAAGAGTCTTTGAGGACAGTTCAAACATCTGTCTGCTAGTGTAGGGTGTGTACTGCAATGTCATAAGAATAGAAAAGTCTGCACTTACTACTCCCTTTTAGACCAACACGATACCACACCTGGTCCTCAGCCGAAGACTCTCCCTGGCAGCATTCTTCCAATACAGCTGGGCAGACATCATAGAAACATAGAAACACAGAACATAGAAACATAGATTTTGACGGCAGATAAGGACCGCTAGGCCCACCTAGTCTGCCCATTTCCCTACCTACAGGATAGACCGCAGATCCTAGTTAACCAACAGCCTATTTCTTCCTACCCCCCACAAGAATTGCCTTATGTCTGTCCCATGCATTCTTGAATTCTCCCACAGTTTTAGACCCCACAACCTCCTCAGAAAGGCTGTTCCATGCATCCACTACCCTCTCTGTGAAATAATACTTCCTCACATTGCCCCTGAACACCGCCCTCCTTCTATCTTTAAATTGTGTCCCCTTGTTCTTGCAAGTCTCTTTTTCTGAAAGATGCTACCCTCTTGGACTTTGTTGATTCCACTGAGGTACTTAAAAGTTTCTATCATGTCCCCCCTCTCCCTTCTTTCCTCAAGGGTATACATATTAAGCTCCTTTAGTCTCTCCTCATACGGCTTCTCTTGCAGACCCTGCACCATTTTAGTTGCCCTCCTCTGGACTGCCTCTATCCTGTCTATGTCCTTGCGAGATGGGGTCTCCAGAACTGGACACAGTACTCCAGATGGGGTCTCACCAACTGTCTGTACAGAGGGATAACAACTTCCTGTTTTCTGCTGCTGATGCCTCTCCCTATACATCCCAGTATACCCCCAGCCCTCCCTACTGCTTTCTCACATTGCTTGCTAACCTTAAGGTCATCTGATATGATTACCCCAGGTCCCTTTCCTTTTGTTGTTGTTACTACCTCCCACCCATTGTGTATTCTTCCCTGGGTTCTTGTTTCCAGGTGCATTATTTGCACTTCTTTGCATTGAATCCTAGCTGTCATACTTCTGACCATTCCTCCAACCTTGCCAAGTCCCTTCTCATCCTTTCCACACCTTGTGTATCCAACCCTGTTGCAGATCTTTGTGTCATCTGCAAAAGGCATACTTACCTTCCAGTCCGTCTGCAATGTCACTGATGAAGACATTAAAAGGACTGGACCCAATACTGAACCCTGCGGTACCCCACTAGTAACCCCTCTTTCTTCAGAGTGGACTCCATTTACAATTACCTTCTGTGTCCTGTTGTCCAGCCAATGTTTTACCCAGGCTACCACCCTGGGTCCCACTCCCAGGCTGGTTAATTTGGCTATTAATCTTTTGTGTGGGATTGTGTCAAATGCCTTGCTAAAGTCTAGGTAGGCCATGTCCACAGCCCCTCCCTGGTCTACTACTTTGGTCACCCAGTCAAAGAAATCTATTAGATTGTCTGACATGACCTTCCGCTGTGAACCCATGCTGCCTTGGGTCCTGTGCTCCACTGACCTCTAGGTACTGACTATTCTTTCCTTCAGAGTGACTCCATCACTTTCCCTACCACAGAGGTCAGACTGACAGGTCTGTAGTTTCCTGCCTCTGTCTTGGCCCACTTTTGTGAAGGAATCAAATCCGCCTTCCTCCAGTCCTCGGGTACCACACCATCCTCCCATGATTTATTAAAAGAGTAGCCAGTGGTTTCACTAGTTCCCCCTTAATTCTTTTAGAATTCTGGGGAATTCCATCAGGACCCATTGCTTTGTCCACCTTCAGTTTTAGGAGTTCTTGCAGACCCTTTCTTCTGTGAAAGGACTGGGATCGACCCCCCTATCAAGAGTGCTTCTGTTAATTGGATTAGGCACTTCCCCTTCCTCTTTTGTGAATACTGAGCAGAAATATTCACAGCCACCTCTTTTTGAGAACCATAGTGGCTTTCTTTCTTTCGTTTTGATTTATCTGCTTCACACAAAGGCTTGTTGCCTCTGTGATGGCAGTTTTGATGATTCCCATTGTTGCTCCACACCTCCTTCTAGCCTGTTTGCTAGTGCTTTCTGAGGCACTCTCCATCTTGCCAAAGTCAGCCCTCCTAAAGTCCAGTACCCTCACTTTTTGTGGCTTGACTCTGTAGCTGAGTTTAACGTGAACCACACTGTTTGATGGTCACTTGTTCCCTAGATGGCAGCCCACTTCTAGATCTGAGATCCTCTCACTGCCCCGTTTGAGATGAGGTCTAAGATTGCTCCCTCAGAGTGGGTTCTGAAACTAGCTGTCTAATGCCTGCCACCTGTAGGGCATCAAGAATGGCCCTGCTCTTGGATGTGGCTGCAGCAAATGTGCTCCAGTTAACATCTGGCATATTCAGGTCTCCCATCAACAGTATCTCCCCTTTCTCTGCCATTCTAAGAATGCCTTCTATCATATCCTTGTCCATTCCCTCCCCCTGACATGGGGGTCTGTACACAACCCCTGTGCGGATTGTGGTGCCCTTTCCAGTCTCCAAGGTGACCCACAGTGCCTCCTCTCCTCCCTGATTACTCTTTTGTTCAGTTGCTTTTATCCCTTCCTTTACATAGAGAGCTACTCCTCCCCCTCTTCTCCCTGCCTGTCTCTCCTGTAGGTTATGTACCCTGGTATGTTAACATCCCAGTCATGGTTCTCTGTGTACCATGTTTCTGTGACTCTCACGATATCCAGGCATCCCTCTTCCATTAAGGCCATCAGCTCAGGGAGCTTGTTGCCCAGACTACGGGCATTGGTACTCATTACCCTCCATTTCCTGATGGCCTTACTCCCTTTTGCCTCATCCCTGTCCTTCTTGCCTTTGTCACTTTCTCCATTTACCCCTGCCCTTCTCCCTATCAACACCTCTATGTTGGTGTTTGCCGCACTTACTACCGTGATTATTTGGGGCTAGGATTTTCCTGCTCCTTTCCAGTGCCTCCCTTGGCTAGTTTAAAAGCTTGCTGAAGCATTTAAACCTATCACCTAGGATCCTGGTTCCCTCCCAGACAGATGCAGCCCATCATGCCAGTATAGGCTTGCATCACTCCAGGTGGACCCCCAGTCCCCAATGAAGCCAAATCTGAGCTCCACACAGTTTTTCAACCACTGATTGAATCCCATGGTGCGGAACACCGAGCCTCTCCTATGCCATAGATGGGTAGCACCTCCGAGAAGGTTACCGTCGTGCTACTTGACTAAGGCCCTCCCCAATTCCATAAACTCTTCCTGCACTTCTCTAATCCCTTTCTTAGCCAGGTCATTTGTCCATAGGTGGACAATGACATCCAGCTCCCTTCCCTGTGCAGCTGCTCTGGCAATCCTGAGGATTCACTCCCTGTCCCTCCAAGCCATGGCGCCACATCTTCCAGGAAACGACAGGGGGGCACATCTGGAAATTGCTGGATTGATGTCATCTCTGGACATGGAACCTTGAAACAGGAACAAAAAGGAAAACAGCTGGTCTGAAGTCATCTGATACCCAGGCGATGAATCAGGATACAGCTGGGCTGGTGTCCTCTCTGGATCTGAAGTCATCTGGTGGGCCAGTCGATCAATTCTGGAAAGCCAGTATACTGTTGAACTGATGAATGTGGGGCACCTGGTTCCTGGACATCCAGACTGGCAGAACAACATAGGTATGGCAACAGCTGGAGTGGCAGCACTGGCTACCACTGCTCTGCTTTCCATTTGGGAGGCATGGGCACATTCGCAGGAAGGTCTTTGCATTGTGGCCAATAGCACAACGGGTTAGGTGCTTGAATTATTATCCCGTCTGGACACTCATAATTCACACTGTGAAAGGTTTCATGTCCCTCTCCATCCACAGTTCAAACAGTGTCCATAAACAGTGTCCTGCCTCTTTTCCACTGGCTGTATTTTCCTTGAAACATTCTGTTCTTGACATGCTTGTTTGCATCAGGATGCACACATTTCATTCCTTCTTCCCAAATCCAGGATTTCCTGCTTTTTTCAGTCTCCTCCCAGACTCTCAGAGGAAAGGTAGGAAAGGACATCTCATAGATTTCATTCACTTTCCTACAAACCAGTCTTATCTCTTTACTAGCTTTGGTCAACCTGAGACCTCTGGCCTGGCTTAGGGGGTGGCCAGTCCTGGTTCTGCCAGCTACACATTCTTAATGACACTAAAAATGGATCCCTGGCTTCTTCTTGCACAGTCAGGGCAGTGGAATCACCACTCTCTTCCATGCATTCCTCTGAGGCAAGAGTTTGAGGCTGTGTAGCGGTTCCTTTTTCACAAGGCCACTTATGTTCCCCCTCTTCTTCTTCCTCACTGAGAATCTGTGCCCATGAGTGAGCAGTCATACTCACTCCTGAGACTGTCCACTCTTCGCTGGGCATGGAGGTTGAAACCTCCCATTCAAAGGCCTCGCTTATCTCGTCTTCACCTATGAGACTTGGGCTAGGCCCCTCTCTCCAAGGGTCTACTGATGCTCTTCCTGAAATGTCTCTCTGTGACTCAGACTCTGAAACATCAGCACATTGTTCTGTCTGTAAATCTGCAACCTCTTGCTTTGTGCCACACTCCGAGGGACCTTCTCCAACAGGCTCCACCTGGTGCTGTGTGCTGCCAACTGCAGACTCTTGAACTTTTGTCTATGTGGGAGCCAAATGAATCTTGGGCACTTTAAACAAACCATAATTCTCTAGGCATCCAGAACAGTGAGGTACCATGAAGACATCCCTTCCAGCATTTAAGCATATCAATCATACTTGCACTGGATATCCAGGAATCGCCACATGAGGAGGCAGTTGTCCCTCGTAGTAACATCTCTCAATGTCCCTTAACTTGTTAACTTCTACTGCTATCACAACCCGGGCATGATCCAGGTAGTGGGCTGGTCCTGAAACCATGACTGCAAAGAAAAACAAACAACGCTCACTGTTATTTCAAGTCCCACATCACTGAAAACTTTCTTTCTCTTTCAAAATGGCTCCTCTGCTGCTGTGTTTACATTTCTACCCATCCTGCAATGGCGGTGGCAGCACTCCTACGCATCAACATTCTGTAATTGAGTCAAGCCACTGCGCATCCGATTTACACACTTTACTGATAACTTTGCTCAAACTGCATAAACTTGCACTGTTCTTTATCCTAGCACATTTATATGATTTACCATGGAATTTTCACTTGCTGAAACATTGCTGTAGCTTACAGTCCCTTGAAGCCTCAGTATTTCATAGCACAGGATTGCCTGTATTTCTTGCTGCATATTTGATACAACGCACAGTCTCTCTCTCATGGCTTTGAAAATTATACTGATGCTGAACCTATAATTATGCTTACAGTCGATTGCTTAGAATTCTTGCTTTTGATGGTAAAACTTAACACAGTCCTTGTTTGCAAAGCGATTACACTGCCACCCACAGATTCAGCTGGCTTTTGATGAAATCACACAGTTTGAGCACTGATTTCTGTTGGTACTCACTGTTATCAGTAGCTGTTTGCTGCAATGGAAAAATGGCCTGCAGCCAGTCTTGGAGGCCTCTGGAAAGAAGCGGGTTGGCAGTCCTGCCGATTGTCCCTCTAAACACCACACTCACAGTCCAGTTGATCGAGATGCGGGTTGAGCCCGAATTCAAACAGAAAAGTCAGTTTTTAAACTTTTTACAGCACTTTCAGTCACTGCGACACTCCTCCTGGTAAGCCAGTTCACACACTCCACTCACTCTCCCTCTCGAATATATTAGTAAGTATATTAATAAGTGAAACAGTTGATTCAATTGAGATTATTAATCTTGTGGGCAATAATCATGACAAAAGTACTACCCCTAATAAAAGTAAATATACCTTAAAAAAATCTAAAGAACCTCTGGACAGAGACTTACTCATAATTGGGGACTCAATTCTAAAAGGAACAGATACATACGTATGGTCTAATAGAAATGAACATACCACAGTTAGCTCTCTGTCTGGAGCAAAGGTACAGGACATAGCTACTTTTATGGATGGATTTTTTGAAAACACAAATACCCCTTTGGTTCTATTGCATGTGGGGGCCAATGATGTGGGAAAAACACACTGGAACTGTATGCAAAGACATTTTAAGACTATAGTTGACAAAGTAAAAAGTAAAGGCAGTGAAATCATTATATCAGGGATTATCCCCATGCAGGGTAAACATATACTCAAAAACAATCATATAAAAGCTATCAACAGTAACATCAGAAAATTTTGTCTGCAAGAAGAAGTTGGGTACATGGATAACAAAAAGACATTTGTTAGACCAACACTTTTTAGAAATGATGGTATCCACCTGAGTTATGCTGGGCTTAGGGTAATGGGGAAGAAAATCCAAGAGGTCACAAATTTCCATTTGAACTGGCTCGGGGGGGGGGAATAGTAAAGAAACATAGTCCAAGTACTCCACCTCCCTTGAATAATTTGGGATGGAATGCCATTCTAATTAATGCCCGTAGTCTGCAGAATAAACATGATGAGCTTAGAATAATTCTGCACAATAATAATGTGCATATTGCCCTCATAACGGAAACATGGTGGGATAGTATGAATCATTGGGGGAAAGAAATTGAGGGTTATAAACTTTATTCCTATTGTAGGAAATATAGAAAAGGAGGTGGTGTAGCTATATACATACATAAAGATATTGTTTCAGAAGAAATTAAATACGACACAGGACCAATTGAACTCTTATGGGTGTACTTATCACCTAAAAATGGGCCAAAAATTATGTTGGGCCTTCTTGATAGACCCCCATCTATGTCCCGTGAAGATGACGAGTTCTTGTTGGGTATCCTTAGTAATCTGGACTACTCAAAAAGGATTCTGCTGACTGGAGATTTTAATTTACCTAACATTGATTGGACTAAAGGTATTGGCTTCTCCCCTTTGGAAAGGCAATATATAGATGTAATGGATCAAGGGGGATTAGAGCAATTAGTCCCTGAGAGTACCAGAGGAAATAATATCCTTGATTTAATATTTACAAATATGGGGGAGGTAGTCAAATCAGTGAATGTAAGTTCCCCCAGGTAACAGTGATCACAACACAGTATTATTTAATATTAAGGAAATGGATTCTAGTAAACCTATAAGAATCACTACTAAATTCAATTTTGGAAAAGCTGATTACCATAAGATGAAAATGGAATTGGGTATATGGGACTGGAGACAGGAATTTGTCAACAAATCTGTACACTCGCATGGGATTCCTTACATCAAAATTGACCAATTAACTAATGATTTTGTTCCCACAATTATCAAATATCAGATGAATAAAACTACTAAACCTGTTTGGTGTACTACCGAATTAAAAAATTATTAAATAAAAAAATAGGCTCTATAAAAGTTGAAAGTTTTAAAGAATGATAAATTAACTACGGAATACAAAGAAACTCAGAAACAAGTTAAAATAGCTATAAAAAGCTAAAGCTTTATATAGAAACAAACTTAGCTAATAGAGTCCATGATAATAAAAAGCTTTTTTCATATATTAATAATCAAAGAAGACCCTAACAGTATAGGCCCATTTCTTACCAAAGAGGGTCAACCAGCGACAAACCAGCAAATAGCAAATATTCAGAATAATTATTTTTGTTCTGTATATCAACATAAAGATCCACATACCCACTGTACAAGTAGACCCTTTGAACCTGGGACAATCGTTTTGAATCCAGTAAATATCTATAAAGGAATAATTGATTTAAACACTAATAAATCCCCTGGCCCTGATGGTATACATCCCAGAATTTTGAGAGAACTGGCGGATATGTTGGTATATCCCATAACATATATTTTCCAACAATCAATAAATTCTGGTTCGGTTATCCAAGATTGGAAATTGGCAAATGTAGTGCCTATTTTAAAGAAAGGACCAAGCATAGACCCAGGTAATTTTAGGCCTATTAGTTTGACCTCGATATTAGGGAAACTCTTGGAGAGAATAATCAAGGATATTCTTGTGGAACATATTGAGCAATATGACCTGGTTGATCCAGTCCAGCATGGTTTTATATGGAACAGATCTTGTCAAACAAATTTGTTATCCTTTTATGATAAGGTGAATAGAGAAATGGATGCTGGGAACCCTGTGGATGTGGTATTTCTGGACTTCTCCAAGGCTTTTGATAAAATACCCCATAAAGAATTATTATTGGTAGTGGATAACTTAGGGTTGCCTAGTAATATCTGCAGATGGATTTCAGATTGGCTTTGGGATAGAAAACAGAGGGTGGTTGTAAATGGGGAATACTCACAATGGGCCCCGGTTACTAGTGGCGTGCCGCAGGGTTCGGTGTTGGGGCCATTTTTGTTTAATTTGTACATTGCCTCATTACAAATCAACAACAGAAATGTATGGATGTACAAATTTGCCGATGATTGTAGACTGGGTGTGGTTCCATCAAATGATGAGCAAATAATTGCACTACAACAAGCGTTAGATTTAATAAATAAATGGACAAACCTGAATAAATTGGAATTAAATCTATCCAAGTGCAAGGTCATGCACTTGGGTAAGAAAAACAATGAAGCAGTTTACCAATTAGATAATACTAATTTGGGAGTTGTTACTGAGGAAAAAGACCTGGGTGTTATAATTACTAATGATTTAAAATTTAGGGTACATTGTCGAAAACAATTAAAGAAAGCTATCCAGATCCTAAATTGTATCCTTAAATATATTGCAAGTAGAAGGAGTGAGGTTTTGGTTCCCTTGTATGTAGCTTTGGTTAGACTGCATTTGGAATATTGTGCAAGGGTTTGGGCTCCTTACAATAGGGAAGATATACTTTCCATTGAGAAAGTTCAAAAAAGACTGACTAAACAAATAAAGGGACAGACTGGTAAAGAATATTGGGAAAGACTAGTGAATCTGAACCTCTACTCACTATATTACCGTAGATTGAGGGGAGATCTATGTTTTCTATATAAAAATATTGAGGATGTAGATTTGTTAATGGATGTGGGAATTAGGTTCAATCATGGAAGAATTAGTAAAAGGAAACATACAAAACAACTTTATCAACAAACTTGGGTGCATAACTTTAGGAAACATTGGTTTAGCTTGAGAGTGGTTGGGGCATGGAATAATTTACCTGTACAGATATTAAATAGTTCTAGTATGAATGTATTTAAAAATGGAATAGACGATCATTATGGAAATAGCAAATTTTTTTGTTAATTTTTAAATATGGAAGGCAAGCCTATTTGGTTAGTAAATTCTATCCCTGGCTTGAAAATTACCTATGAACCTATGAACCTATGAATGCTGTGCAGTTGCTCTACAGCTGGCTTGGGGGTGGGACTGAGTGTAGTCTCACCAATCACTTGACGCCATGCAAATGAGCCTCTTTCCTCTCATGCTCTTCTCCTCATGGTGATCGTCAAGCAGGCAAATTTAAACTGCAAAACCACACTTTTTTTTTTTTTTAAACTGACTCCACGACGGGAGCCCATTTCAACCATTTTTCATGGCCATTAAGCACAACAAGTCTCTCAGTTCACACAGAAAGCATTTCTAGCATCTAGGGCACAATTTTCCTTTTGCTACCTACAGTTTTCAACACTTTTCTTTGTCACAAACACTTTTAAAAACTGGCAAACGCTGTAATTTAATGCAGGACAAGGGTATACACTCTCAGGCTTTACTGCTCCTTGGTAAACAGTTGGCATTTTAATAGCAGCACATGGATAGCAGCACACAGTGGCACATTAGCTAACATTGCTTCAGCTTTTTAGGCTACCCACTGCCAGATAACCAAAATGCTAGCCATTGTCCAAGTGACCTTTCTTACATTCCTCCCTAAATTCCAAAACCAAATCCTCAGCGGTGCCTCCATTTTTGTAACCCCCACCCAGGTATGCCATTTCTATCTTGACAGCTCTACCTGGGGGGCTGGGTTCAGGGAGGAATATGTCACTTGGCACATTGGCTAGGTTTGGCTACACTGCAACAGGGGCACCCAAGTAACTCTGGACAAAGGAAGCAATAACTGTAATGTCCAATACAAGAAGTGGGATTCTAAAGTGTGGCTTTTATTCACATCCAACAGAATAAACAAAGCATAGATGGACCCCCACGGGGCTACACTCCTGGTAATGCAGATTTAAGAAGACCAGAACACATCCTCATCACTTTAGCCCTCAGGCTCTGAAACACACTGGGCACACAGCCCGAACTTGTACGCTGCTCTGGGTTTTCCCTGGCTCAGCTCCCTTCCCAGCCACTTGGACACTTTCCATATGGCATGGAAGCATTTACTGGTGGCTCCCTAAACCACCTATGAGCACTTCTGCTCCATAAGGGAATCTTCTTCATCAATCTCATGTCTGGGTACTTTCCTCAGACACTGGCCAAGTACCTGAGAGAAAGCAACAGGTGTCCCAGAGCAAATCCGTAGATGTGAATTTGGTTACTACTGATGGGGGGTCTCCCACCTCACACTCCCAAAATTCATCCCTGGCCATTTCTCTGGACTGTTACACCTCATCCTTTAAAACACTTTGCTGTGTATATTCTTTTTAAATGCATTCACATTCAGTCTACTGTCTTTACATCCCATTTGTGCTGAACTTGAACATACTTAATAAGAGGCTGTGTCCATTACTCTAGACCCCCCCACAGAGTTAAGCAGTCCAATCCCACATTTTCCAAACTGTACTTGGCTGTCTTTTCCTGACCCCACAGTAACAGTCCCTTTAGTTTCATCTTGATTCAGGTGAAAACACATGCCCCTTTAGCAAAGCAAACTCACCCCTTGGTTGCAGGTGCCCCACAGGCATTTTCTCCTCAAAGAACTCTCATCCAGAACTTCTGGTGCCTCAGCACAAACTTAAATCAGGCAGCTTCTTTTCCCTAGCTGGACCAGGGGGTTGCTCCTGGAAGCAGGCTGATTCCTTCCCCCCATCTCCGCAGGGATGGGGCCCTGAACCACTGAAAGCGGTCTCCACCACTTCAATGTGCTCTTCTTGTGTTTCTCTTCAGGTGAAAAAACACACCTATACAACAAAAAATAGCTCTTTGACCGAGTTTAGAGCTCTGAGGGCCTGCTTACAGCAGAGCACCTCTTCTACTGACTGTACAGACTCTACTGAACTCCAGACTGATTCAAATTCCCCAGCGTTTTACTCTAACCTCCAATTGCAACATTCCAGTGTGGTTTATGCAGCTGCAACAGTTCTAAATGATGTCATCCCTCAGGCTCAGCTGAGACTGAGAACAGAGTGAGACAGTGTGAAATCCATTTAACTGGAGTTTCATAAGCTGCCATCCCTGACTACCACTAGGTCTTACTGGGATTCTAGTAACCCCGGGTTATATAAGTTGGCATTGTCACCTTTTGGTTATTTGTACTACTTCACTGATTTATGTAAGAACTGTACTCTTTTGTTTCACAAAGTGATGACTACTACAAAATTGTATAATGTTATTTTGAACTGTGGAGCCACCTCTAATTAAACCAATAGGGTTCATCTCTGTAA
Organism: Neoceratodus forsteri; assembly: GCA_016271365.2. Lineage (NCBI taxonomy): Eukaryota > Metazoa > Chordata > Ceratodontiformes > Ceratodontidae > Neoceratodus > Neoceratodus forsteri. Next base: position 71,799,438 of record JADMNL010000026.1, on the reverse strand, counting down.
CTAGAAATGTTTCTATTTTACAGTAACCATAGTAATTATCATAAGTATATAATGTGAGACATTATGTCTTCTACCTCGGAGACCCCAAGAGGCACAGAGAATCCTCGAGGTATAGGGAATGCTTAGCATTGGCTTCCAGATTGTATTGGTAAGAACTGCTTCGGGTAACTGTAATTATCCTATTTGGCAGTAATAAACAAGTTTATTACTCCTATGCAATGTGTTTGCTATTCCTTGCATTCCCAATATTGCCAAGAACCTGAGAGTGAGGTTTAGACCTCCTGACAGGGCACTTGGGGGTGCCATTGTCTTTGCCTTCTATATTGAGCTGCTCATAATGGCTCTTCAGTGCCATCCCTGGGTGGAAGGCATCCCCTTAGGGGCATGAAATACAAGTTAGTTCTACATGCTGACAATATTCTTTTATCTTTGCTTAACCCTAAGAAATCCATTCCCACCATTTGGCCAATCTTTGACTAATATAAAGTGTTAGCTGGTTTCTCTTTAAACATCATGCTGGAGCCTCTTATCTTTGCATAATTTATACCTGCCTCCATCCACAACTCTCTCCTCCCTGAAAACAACTAAAATTTGTCCTTAACGGTTTACATGACAAAGCCCATACATGCTTTTCTTTCCCAAATTGGAGGCTACATTTAGCTGATCTGACTACTTTCACAGTTAACACATTCTTACAGTGGTACAAACTACAAACTCTCCTGCAACTATTGTTAATTTTGTTATTTTTGTAGGATTTGGTGCGTAGAAGAGTATTTTCTTCCTTCCTGGTTAGACCAGACTTTTTCTCGCTAGAGGCATTTACACTTGCAGTATACCAGTTTCTGGACTTTTGTGGAGTCCTTCCTTTTGAATCCTTACAAACAACATACGGTGTCACTGGCAGGGAGCACTTTTGGTATCTCCAGGTATGCACCTACTTGTTACATAAAATGCCAGAGAAGACCAAATTACCAGATCCTGCCCCCTTGTTGTCAGCATTGCTAACATAGAATACACAAGATCCTCTTTGGGGCCACCTAATCAGGAATTATTATAAGACACTATGAGGGGATTCAATCAAATCCATACTAATGAAATAGAATTCAGAACTTGGCATTGAAACATCTTTTCACACATGGCTTTGTCAGGCTGTCCTAGCACTAAAGGTGACTTCCTCTACCAAGTGGAGGGAATTCACATGAACATTTTGCTACAGATTTTTCCAGACCCCTGTGGTCCTTGCTCAATTTCTGCTTCCAGAGTGCAGAAAATGCTGACGCTTCTATGGTCAATCTTCAGCTGACCATTTACATATATTTTGGTCATGCCCAGTGCTGAGATAATTTTGGCAGGAGATGGCTATGCAGTTTGCAGCCCTTTCCCTCTCTCAGGACTTGACCTCCCCTATGATGATACTTCTTGCCATTCCTCCTCCTTCAGGTACCACCTTGAGAGGGTAAGCTCTGGCTTTTATCTATATTTTTGCAGCTAAAAAGACTAACACTCAACTCTGGACTCAGCCTCAGTCCTCAGCAGTTGCTACCTGTTGGTCAATAGTCCTAGAAATTTACCATGCGGAGTGATTGACAGCTTCCTGTCATGATTGCACCAAGCAGTCTTCACTGAGGTGGCAAGGCTGTACAAGGCAAGATACAATATCTCCTTGATGTTGACCCCTCCTTTGTTCCATAACCCTAGTTTAATTGGAAGATCTAGTAGACCTGTTGATGTTCTAGACATTATCTTTCCCTTTGGAGTGAGGATAGCCATCCCAGTAGCCTTACCTTTCTATTGCCATATACCTTATGTTACTGTTCGCCAGTCATTTCTAATATTGTTTGCCTTATTTCAGTTTCCTGCTCAATCACGATTGATTCTTTTTGGTTTTTCTTTTGTTCACTACCTATATGAAGTATATCTTTTCATTGTGATATACCGTATGTATGCTCGTTTACAACACCAATGTCTCAATAAAAACTTTAAATATAAATAAAAAAGATGCAGATCTATCCACTTCATTCAGATGAAACTGGTTAGAGATTATACCCTTTTTTTAGAAATGTGTTAAAAAAATTCTGAAACCTGATTGTCTGATTTCATGTCACGAGTGTCACAAGTGGTGCATCAAAAAAGACACGTGTGTCAAGAAAAAAACTGATGCATGCATCATTTTTCTGCTATAAAGTGAGCAAAGTGCCACAAATGTGTCAAAATGATTGAAAATTGTATGCAAACATTATTGCACATTTACAGTGATGCAGCTGGTGCAGAGCAGGTACTGCAAGTCCTACATCCAAAGCTTTGAAAATTCAGGCCAGGTCCTTTATCCCTTCATGTTCGTCTGTCCCAGCAGCCCATTCCCCCTTGAAATCATTCTCCTTTGTTGTGACATCACAATCTGTTTTCTTGGGAATAACTGTAATATCACAAGCACAGTACTGTGGCCTTGGGCAGGGAATAGGCAACAAGGGCAGAGAAGCTCTTCAGGAACAAAGATCCTGTTTTCATGAAATGAACTTTGACATCACCATGAAATGGTCATCAAATACAGAACTAACATAAAAAATAATCAAAACTGTGCCTAAATAATGTTTTTCAAAGTTCTGCTAAAGGCATCAGCTGCTAAAAAGCTTATGTGTCATAAGATTTGTGCTTTTTATGTTTCATTTTTCCCTTTGTTCTTCTTTATCATTGGCATTTGCAGGAAAATAGGATAACCATTCCTTGGAATTTATCTGCTCCTGCTGCTTGCTACTTATTTCCATCCCTATCTGAAGTCATAGGGCCCAATTCTAGAATAGTTATGCCTGGAGTAACAGCACTTGAGCCAAGTAGAGTGGCGCATGTAGCAACTTACGCCAGCAGTTGTGACATGCATGATTCTACAAAGTGACTTGCGCCAAACAGCTGTTACACCAGCAGTTGCACCATATACCCCCTGCAACATGGTGTTAGGGGGTTTACGACAGCAGTTGCACTCCATTCCAGAAGGGCAGCAGCAGAGTCCCCAATGTCGGAATTCTACAAGAACCCCCAGAAGAGAACTGGCAATGTAAGTTACACCAGAATTTAGCTGGTGTAACTTACAGACACCCCCCCCCGGGGGTCCTGCAGACCCACCTGCAGTCATGCCACTGGTGTCCTTTCTCCCAAGCTAACATACCCCAGTGAAGCCCCGCAGGGCTACCCACACCAACTGCCCCAGGAGTACAATAAATGCCCCGGAGGGCCACCCATACCCCTAGCCCCCCTGAAATGCCACATAGAGCCCCGTGGGGCTACCCATACTCCCAGCCCCCCAAAGTGCCACATAGAGCCCCACAGGGCATCCCATACCCCATACCCCAAATTCCCCATTGGTACAAGCCCCGCAAGGTAGCGCTGCCAACCACCCATGCTCCAACCCCAGAGTCGCTGGCCTGATGCAGAAATTCCCTTCCTGGTAGTCTAGTGGCCCCCACCCCACTCAGTCATGCCAGCCATTCTCCAGCACCCCCCAATTCCCAGCCGCGACTGGCACAGCCCACCTCTCACCACCATGGCTGAAGACGACTGAGTGCAGTATGAGTTGTACTGTAAAGACACACTCAGAAATTTACTTCTAAGCCTGTCTTTTCAGTATGTGGTCATACTGCACTCCAATGCACAAGCCCTGCAATATTTGCACATATATATTTTATTCTCCACTAAAGTATGTGTGTGTGTGTGTGTGTGTGTGTGTGTGTAAAACCTGGTGAACTTGTCTAGTCACTAATGCATATATCTATTTAATACTCTTTGCCAGCACAGTTTTGCACAAAACAAAGCCATTCTTTAAAATGACCATAAACATATTTGAAACTCGCTTTAGGTTCATATTACACTGGGAGCGAACCCCATGTGTATCCTTTCCACAGTAAACGTAAAGCACTATTTGCAGACTGCTTTTTCTTGTGTGATATAACGTATCCATGAAACTCTATGCTTTTCATTCTTATAATAATGCATGCTTCTATTCAATGCATTGAATCCTTGTGCACCTTTTAAACTACTGTGCCAGTCGCTGGCTGGGAACAGGTGGGGGGGTGCTGGGTGGCTGGCATAGCTGGGTGGGGGGCCACTAGACTACCAGGGAAGGGTATTTCTGCATTTATGACTGCGACTCAGGAGTCGGGACTTGGGTGGGGAATGGCAGCGCTGCCCTGCTGGCTTGTTCCAACAGGATTCAGGGGATGGGGGATGGGATGCCCAGTGGGGCTCTATGTGCCACTTCAGGGGGCTGGGGGTATGGGTAGCCCTGCAGGGCTCTATGTGGCACATCAGGGGGGCTGTGGAATGGCATGCCCTGCAGGGCAGTTAATGTAGGTTTCAGGGGCAGGGGGATGGGCAGCCCTATGGGGCACCTCTCGTGACAAGCTCGGCAGGGGGGCAGTTGTGAACTGCAGTGCAACTTGCAACATGCTTGCCAGGTGTGCCCGCAGTTCGGCGTACCTGGCCTCATGTTGCAAGTCGCAGGACTTAGCTGTGGAAACCCTGCCCCTTCTAGAATAGGGCACAGGGGGCAATGTTGCAATTGTGGGTGGCACAAGTTGTGTTCGTCGACAACTTGCGCCACCCTTCTAGAATCAGGCCTATAATCCTCTCTTTGTGACATCATAGTCTGTTGCTGTGGAAATGCTTATGGTGTTATACACAGGTATGTGACTTCAGCTAAGGGAGAAGCAGCAGGGGGAGCATAGGAGCTCAGAGAGGAAAACAATTGTTTTCATTTGAATATTTTTATTATTTTTTTTATAATAAAGAATGTAGAGGAGAGAAATACAGAGCATAATAAGAAATAATGCCAATTTTCCCTTCATACTATTTTTTCAAACTTTTCCCAAAGGTGACAGCCTTTCTTTATAATTCTGGTAAATTAATTTGCAGAAATTACTGCAGGGCTTTAATCACTGACACAGATTATGGAACTAATTGCTTCCTGGCTGTCCTACATGTTTTTTTTATACTCCTTCAGGAGTTCATTAAGCCACAGGTCCATTATCTTCTACTTCTGTTTACTAACAAAAACATGCTCCCATCTCTCTACTTCCATTTCAAAACATGCGTTTCAAAATTGTGTTTTCTCCTTGCAGCCATCATGTCTGTGATAACACCTTGGGCCCAATTTTCAAAAGGGGAACGCAGGGCATGTGACCAAGCCCTGCATCTCCACAACATTTGCTGCAGCTCTATCCAGTGTTTGCCGCAACTTGTGCCCAATTTACAAACCCAGGATGCAGGTTGCAACAGTGTTCTCTTTTTACGGCAGCTTACGCCAAAGTTTTGGCACAAGTCCCATAAAATTGGCACCCCCATTGACGCAAATGTATACCAGGGGGTAACTGGCATAACTGTGCTGTGTTGCCACAAGAGACTTGTGGCAGGGGGGTTGAGGCAAGTGGCTTTCAAAATTGCACTTGCCGCATGATTTACTGCAAGTTGCCACTTGTGGCAAACCCCTCTGCCACAAGTCCACTGTGGCAATGCAGTCCATTTGAAAATTGGGACCCTTATGTCTTATCAACCCTACCCCCCCTCTAGTGGTGACTCAGATACTATCAGCCAGGGCTGTATACCAGTGGATACCACCTCTTTTACCAGATGTTGGATGCCATCAAATATGGATATCTCCTTTGATCAAAAGAATGGATCTGATTAGCAGCATAAGATACAGTAGGTCCTATGGTCAGACCAGGGATCCAACAATCAGATCACAGCTGTCTTAGGCTTAGTTCCAAAGATCTGACCCTTGTATCAAGACATCAAACCCCAGGTGACCTTGGAGCCCCAAGATCAGACCAGGGATCAAACACACGGGCACAGTTGGATGGGGGTCAGATCTGGTTGATGGGGATAGTGCAGCTATCCACTGGAGGGTGCTCAGATCCTACAAAGTGGTATCTGAGTATCTGAACAGCACTACTCCATTCCCATAACTTCAAAGTCCCTCAAGACTCCAACCAGGTTCTCATCCTTTCTCTATTTTTTCCCCAACGACCTCCCTTTAGTCTGTGCCCTCATGAATACCCACATGCACATGGAGGACACTGTGCATTTTGTTTCTGCAGCCTCAGATCTTGGATTACAGTTAACAGCAGCATAAATCTGGCAACATTCAGCACTGGTTCCACTCAAACTCTGCTCTCACTCAGCGAAAAGAAAATGGTCTTCATGTCTTTTGGCAGGAAGAGGTAACTTTCCAGGCTGCATACAATCCCAGTCAATAAAGCTCCCTACTTCAAGTACCTTGGTGTGTGGCTGAATCGAAACCCTGAGATCTCCACCCATATCAATGCCACATAAATGACTTCCATGCAGAAAATTAAAAAGAACTATGATTGATCAGTTATGACCATCAGTTTTCCAATCCATGATAATGCCCTCCATTTCAGGTTTGGTGGTACAACCACATATAAAACATTGATGTAAAGCATATCAGGTACAATGTATGGATTTGAGAGGTGGGACTGCTGCTGGCTTAGGCAACCAGCTAGCACCCTCCTCCAGAGGTTGCACCCCATGGACCTTACTGCCTAAACACATGCTGCTTAAAACAATTGTTAAGGGGCTTATTTGCCCTTCTGGTAGTCTTGTTTGCTACAGTAGACAGAATTTAGGCAGTCTACTTTTGAAAACACAACTCACATTCACATTCAACTTTTGGTACTTTAGCCTAGCTTAACAGGAGCTTTCTTAACAGTTGTCTGCTGGAAGTCAAGTTGTTGGCATCTGAACAGTTCCACATCATAATAGCGATCGAGAAGCAGCAATCGCTATTATGGCAAGTGTACATCACTGCAAATTAATTATGGTGATGCACACTGGCAGTGCACAGAAAAAAGGTGCCCAAGACCTACAGGTCTCATTTTTAATGTGGGCGACTGTGCCCCCTCTCACCCCCTACTTATGAATTCTCAACTCCAGGGTGGTGCATGTCAGGATGGGGGTTAAAAACTTGACAAAATGCATACCGCCAGGTGGAAAAAAAAAAACCCACCACGCCGGACCAGAACCCCATACCCCATGCCTCCCAGTCAACCACCCTCCCCATGAAACCAGTGATCCAGCTTGGCAGCTGCTCACCGAAACCCCTCCCACATGCCATCCCTCCCCTCCCTCCTACCTCTCCCCCGTGGTGCCATGCCTGTGTATACATGTGAGTTCCTGTCACGGTTTTCACCAACTGCAATATCCAGTTGCCCTCCTCCCTAGGTAGCCATGATCACAGTCGCTGAGATCGACTTACCATTTTTTAGGTGCTCAATTTCTGTCACTATGGTCATGGACCACCCATCTGAACATTCAAGAAAAGGCTTGTTTGTTAGTCGGTGTAAATACAAGATGTCATTACTTCACCCCTATTTAGGCAAGAGGCTGACATCCGACTGAATGTTTTCTTCTTTGTCTCCCCTAAAACACAGGTTTCAACTTACTGTACATGTTTACAACTGTGACTACTGAGGCAACAGTCTAGGGAACAGTATTCAATCCCCTGCACTTCCGCAACGCTATGAAGTCCCAGAATTCCACTGCTTTGCTGTTTTTGTTTTTTTTTACTTCACTGTAGAACTGCAGATGAAGGAAAAATGTTTTGTGCATGAAGTGAACAATATATATGTGTGTATGGTAATATAAATACAGCAATGATCTCAGCCTTAAAGAAGGCCATCATTATAGTGGAATTATAAAATAGTATTTATAATAAGACAGCCCTGGGAACAATTTATTTTTGGAAAGACTCGCAAGTAGTGAAGATATCTATTGTCAATTCCATCAACAAGATGCTGAAATGCAGTGCCTGAGATATGAAGCCACTTGACAATTTTGACAGTATGTTAGTAGGCTATAAATAAAAAGTGGAAGCCATAACAATAAAATGACAAAAATATGAGTAGAATATAAAATGTTAATGGTGCAGATATGTAGTCTGTCTAGGATGCCGGTGAAATAGGAAAATAGAAACCCTCTAGAAAGCTCCACAGCTCTCAAATACTGCAGTATTCTTCCCTGTCCTGGATATATCTGTTCCTGCCCTTTGAGTTGGCATTTGTTCCCTCAGATGAGAACTGCAGCTATTTAACGCTGCTGCTTTCTGATGTCCAAAAATAAAATACAAAAATAAAACCCAGCTACCTCGATTGCACATGGAGACAGTGGGTCATCTAGTATTCTTTACACAAACTAGTTCAAATATTTTACCTCCTATTTGCCTAAAACAATATCTTAACATACTGTAACTTCAAACATTGTGGCATCTTTTCCTTTAATTAGATATATTCATAATTCATGATCTCAACAATAGGGCCTCTTTACTGTTCTCTTTATGAGAATAGTACAATATCATAATTCTTTTACCTTTAGGTCAGCAGGTAACTGTATCCATAAGCCAGATAGCCATCTCCCTTCCTTCCTGGGAACCAAGTGTTTCATCTCCACGATTTGGAACCAAGTTTCTCACCTCCATGATTTGTTTGGCACCAAATGTGGGATCCTTGGAACTGTGGGAGAATGCCAGTCTCTCTAGCAGCAGAAAATGTAGCATTTACATAGCTAATTCTTCTATTAGCACTTTCCGTATGCACTGTGTCCCAAAGTGCTTCACAAGCAATGGGAAACTTGTACTGATGTGAGTGTAAACATGTTTCGACAGCCATTTTCCACAACAACACCCACACAGCCTTGGACAATTACATGAACAGTTTTTATGCAAAGGGGAAAGTTGGCCAGGACAGCAAGTAATACGCCCATCTCTTGCAAAAAGTATCTTAGGTTCTCTTACTTGCAGCAGGACACCCACCAGGGTAACACCAAAGATGGGCAGAAGAGGCCTTAGTTTAACATCTATCTGAAGGACGGCACACTCCGACAGTACAGCATCCACCTAGTACTGCACTTGCATACTGTGCCAGTGTTTATGTTATAAGCACAATACCAGTGAGGGACTAGAACCCAGGACCTTCGGGCCCAGAAGCAGAAGTGCTACTAGCTGAGCAACCTTGATAGCTTAACTTTGAAGCTGATCATGTTGTTCCCAGTATAATGAGCAAAGAGCCGTATAGTACTTATTGCATGTGGATGCCTGAGATTTGACCTCTTGGTGTACAGGAATTAATGCCCTACATTTATCCTCAGCAAAGGTTCTGCAACTAAAATAGGCAACGAGATTTGTTACAAACAATAGCTTTTTTTACTCTTCAGCAATTAGATTAGAAAACTAACAACATTTTGTTTATGAAGGAATCTTGTATTCACGTGTTATAGCTTCTAATCAGGGGCTGATGAGAGTCAAGCAGGAGCAGTGAATAATGTGATTAATGAAGTGGTGTGTCAACGATGAGTTCAGCGTAAGATGGCTGAAAACCTGCCTGTCTGTCTACAGAGACAGCTGCCCTTTGTATCCTTTTTCCCTGATCATTAATTTATTTATTTTATTTAAGTCTTTGATTACTGGGTACTGTAGGTGCACTGATCCAAAGACCCATTTTCAAGCACAACCCAGGCCAACAATATGGCACAAAAGAGTTACTCACACATGTAAATGAGTACAATAAGTACAATATAAATTATAATGAGTTGGAGGAATTCAATAAATCAACTATAGTATTCCATAAGCTGGGGGTGACAAAACGCACAGTTGGGATAATAGGTCATATTGAGCAGAATACAGAAAACAAACCATAATGATTCACAGCCAAATGGGTACCAGACAATAACACACCAGATAACAGGCACAGAGTGCTATATGAAGCATGATAACTATGAAAGCAGAGCTGGCAACAAAGGTAGTCGTGAAAATAACAACTTGAGGGAGACCACCCTGGAGAGCACAGACATTTGGCTTCAGTCAATTACCTCGTTTTGAGTCAGAGTTTGAAAGAGCTGTAAGTGTCAGCTGACTGGAGTGAGGAAGACAGTCTGTTCCCAAGAGAAGGAGCAGCAACTGACAGTGCTTTGCAGCCCATAACAGTGAAGACTTTAGGGACTTCCATGGGGGTGGGGAACGATGACACGTGTAGGCATCTGGAAGCAGCTCTGGCCTTCAGGAAGGGTGCTTAAGGTGATGTATTGCCAACTCTAAGGGTGTTGTCAGTGATACAGCCTAGAGCATAGTCATAGCTACCACAGAGTGGGAACCAAACTAGCATCTGGTAACAGTTGCAGTAGGGTGTAGAGTAGGGTGCCAGGAGTACGAAATTACATATGTTATTGTAGACTGAGTTTAGATGCATGCGCAGGGCAGAGGATACATGGGAATATATGGGGGAGCAGTAGTTGATGATAGGGAGCAGGTTGCCTTGGGCAATGGCTAAGTAGGCCTCAGGAGTCAAGAACTGTTTTAGCCAACAGGCAGCCCTGAGCTTTTGGTTTACCCAGTGTACAATGGAGTTTACATGCTCCATAAAAGAGAGGGAGGGGTCAAGGGTTACACCCAAGTATTTGAAGCTGGCAACATTCTGTAGTGCAGGGCCATTGGGTGTAAGCACTGAGAAGGAGGAGCAAGACTTGGAGATGTTGGCCAGGCAGGGTTTGGACCCAAGGAGCATTGCTTTTTTTTTCTTTTCATTGACCAGGAGTCTATGTGACGGGAACCAATTGTAGGCTGAACCATAGTTCAGTGACCAGATAGAAGATATGTTTGTCAGGGACTTGTCACTGTGGAAGAGGACAATATAATTGGCGTACAGTAGGGCTTTGCAGGTGGGGCAGTCAGAGGGGAGGGAGTTTATAAAGATGGAGAACAATAGCAGACCTAGGATGGAGGCCTGAGGGGCACCTATCGAGACAGGAAGGTCAGGGGAGATGGCCATGCCAATGCATACTCACTGGAATCATCCAGAAAGACAGCTCCAAAACCACAAAGAGGTCTCTGTGGAGCAGCCACATTGGTGGAGAGTAGCATGTAGCAGAGGGTGGTTGACCAGGTTGAAGGCCTTGGTCAGGTCCACAAATACAGCACCTGTGGCTTTCCCCAGGTCCATGTTCCTATGGATAAGATTGGTAAATGGGCCAGGGCAGATGTGGTGCTGTGGAACTTGCAGAACCTGTGTTGTTGACTGCACAGCAAGTTATATTTCCCAATGTGGTCCGATAGCTGGCAGTGAACAGTTTTCTCCAGGAGTTTGCTCAGGTGGGGAAGCAGGGAGATTGGCCTATAGTTATCCAATGATAGGGGGTCACCTGCTTTGAAAATCTGTACCACCTTGGCAACCTTCCAGGAGTCTGGCATGGTAGAGGTGGTCAATACCAGATTAAAAATAAAGGTGAGAGGTTTGGAGATGACAGGGGAAATCAGCTTAAGCATTGAAGGGAAGATACCATTGCTGCCAGGACTGCCCCAGTTGGGGAGACTCTTAAGGAGTTTGGTGGTGTCTTTGGTAGAGATGGCCCGAAAATAGAAAGGGGGGGTGCCAGTGGGAGAGGAGGAGGAGGACCGGCCACTAGGATCAGATACAGGACAGATAGGTAGTTGGGTAGATAGTTTACTAAGATGGGCAGTGAGATCGTTAAATGTTTTGTTCATCTGTAAAATATTGGACAGTACTAAAAAAAAGTTTTTAAAAAATAGTTTGTTTTTTTTTGGAACTACACCATCTCTGCTTAATGTATTCCTGGGATTGCTTTTGCCTTCCTTAGAATTCTCAGGGTACTCATGGCCTACAGCAGTCTCAAATGAACTTTTTCTACTACATTAGTAATTTTAGCACTGTTTTGGTTACAAAACATTCTTTTTCATAGACTCAGTAGAATAGTTTTTCTTTTCATAAAAGCCAAAGAGATTTCAACTGGTTTTCCCCCTGTGTTTTTGAAGAAAGCTGGAGGCAGGGATGACTGATGTCTGTTTTGGAGATGAATGATGTAGTATTGACCTGGTTTGAATTCTGGCTTGGATCTCTAGGAATTTGACCAAGGGTCCAGTCTGAGTCAGAGCACCGCTTGAATCTTTGCTGGGCACTTGTTAAGGTATTGGCTACTCCTCAGTAGCTCATGTCTGATTCAGATGTAGAGAGGCTTGAATCTCTGAGAATCTGAGTTGGGTGATCTGACCCAATCCAAGGCACCCCACATCAGAGGCAGCTGGTCTGAATCCAAAATGGCTAGCCCATCTTTGTTTTAGTGCCTCTTTGATTGAGACATTGCAAATGGCATTCAACAGAAAGATTTATGCATAGCTCTGATCAGAAAATAAAATCTTTTTGTGTCATACTGCTGCATGGATCCTGTGTATTTATACCCACAGACAGTATAATTAGATTTATTTGAACTCTTATCCTCTGCAGTTATTAGTATTCTCACATGCATGATCATTCAATAAATGAGATAAGGGAACAACAACTTGCCCTTACAGGTTAAAGGGGACACAGTTAACCTACTTAAACCTCAAAGTGTCTGTAGCTTGAACAAGTATTTGTCAATGCCTAATGTTTGCCTGTAATGTAACAAAGCTTTAAATAGCCATTAATGTTGTTGAAACAGCTTTGTAAAATATAATATTCAGACACAAGATAGCTTATATTTCACACTTTTTCTGTAATTGTCACCCTTATTTAATAGTAAGGACATTTGCAAGAAAACAGGACCTCTGCCCTGTTTGCTCTGTCTGTTTGTCTAATTCTGCAGTCACAGTTCTGTTTATGACATCCCAGTCTGTTGCTGTGGAGATAATTATATCACAAACAGCATTATGATGTCACGTGTTGACAGGCAGCCAAATCAAATGAAGTCCAAGGGACAGTCATCTTGTTTTTATGTCACTTCCCTCAATAATAAAGAAAACGTGGAAAGAATTGCGGAAATATAGTTCTTGCTGAATGCTCCAGAGGTCAAAAGTACAGAACTGTAAAACAATGGGTTGCAGGTTTTGTCCTCCTGAGGGCCACAAATAATATTGTCTGAGGAAATCTGAGCCACAGTGAACTTTTAGCCAGCCCAATGGCATGAAGGGCTGAGATGCTGGATGCCTCACCTCCCACCGCACCAGCAATCCTGGTTCGGAAACAGACCAGGGTTCCTGTTGGGCAACTGGGGGGGGGGCAGGATTGAGCATGTATTGACAGCTCTCCTCCTTTGGTGTGGGGGGATGGAGTAGGTGGCATAGCAGCTACCATCATAATTGAAAGCTGAAGGAGAGCATGCACCATCTTCCCATTCTACATGAAAACTATTGCATTCTGCCTGTTCTGACTCCATAGGCCAAAAAGAGCACCAATTGGCAGGATTTTGCTAAAGCCCTGTGGGCATCACACCACTACCATCATAGCACCCACATGTGATCAGTCCTTGAGGTAGGGTGATGGGGCTGAGTGTTGACAGCAGAAGGGGGGCCAATCAACATGGGCAGGAGGATAAAGTCCAAATGAAAAAAAAAAGAACTGCAAAAATATATGGGGTGGGATATTCAGACTGCGCCAGGCTGTGATGCAAGCCTGGGCGCAGCGCAACTGGGATGCACCAGGGTGTTGACAGGGTGATATTCAATGGTGTTGCACCATTGCTCAGCACCATTGAATATGGCACTGTGGCCACCCACATTGCGCATGGTGCAGTGGCACTGCAACAGCACAAGTGGCCAGAGAGGAGCAGGGGGATGCACAAGTGCAAGTGCCATTGCGCTAGGTGCAGCAACCACAATATTCAGTGGTGGATATGCAAATGGAGCCATAATGCATGCAAGGCACAAATGGGGCCATTTGCATGTCATTATGGCCCCAATTGCATGCTGGTGCGCCGATCCCCGGCAACTTGTGCCTGGCACCCTGCCAGGCTACAGCCATCAGGGACTGACGTCCCCTGCCCCTCAGCTGTCAACACGCCCCAATGCTCGATCATGGTCATTCATTAAATCATATCCCTGGTGGTCCAGTGGACCTGATCCCACAGCCTGAGTGTGGGCTTTCAATATGTTTATATCCCTGGTGGTCCAGCGGGCCCAATCCAACAGCCCAGTTGTGGGCTTACAGTAAACTGAATAATCCTGGTGGTCCAGTGGTACCCCTCCCAACCCGCCCTCAGTCCTGCCACCCAGCCCCAGTCAGCGGCATGTGGCAGCACCCTGCCGCCAAACCGCCCGTACCCTCCGAACTGATAGAGTATGGTATGGCCATCGCCCATTAGTCCTGGCGTAGGCCAATGGGCATCGGAACTCATACTGCACTACTGATTCTAATATGTGAATGAATGGATTCATTCACATTTTGGAAGACTGTGTAGTACGAATACGATCTGCGCCATTGGCCCGTTGTGGACCAATGGGCATACAGCATACCATACTCTGTCAGTCAGTGGACAACCCGGTGGCTTGCGGACGAGTGCTGCCACCCGCTGCTGACTAGGGGAGCTGGGCAGGACTGAGTGGGCGGCTGGGAGGCTGTTGCCCACCAGGGTTAGTCAGTTTACTGGCTGCCCGCTATCGGTTGTTGGATCAGGTCCACGACCACCAGAGAGCATAACAAATGAAAGCCCAGATCGAATTGCAGATCGGGTCCACTGGACCACCAGGGACATTAACATAATGAAAGCCCACGTTCGGGCATGGGGGGATGACCTCGATGGATGGTGCCGCCAGAGCTCGGGTGGCCACCCATGGCTGGCAGCTGCCGTGTTGCGCCCTGCAATATGGCAGCTCACCTATGGGTGGCCAGCTGTTGCTCTTTTTCTTTTTGGCACAACTGTGTGTGGCGCACACAGGGGTTGTGCCTGCCTTTGCTCAGCACATCCTAGGCTGAATATCGGGATGCGCCGGGTATGCATGGGTATGCCCCCCCACTTGTGCCACATACATTACTGATGTGCCCCAGTGCATCAGGATTTGTGCCGGACACTTTCCCTGTTTGAATATCATGCCGGTGCGAATCAGTGGGTTGTGCATGGCGCACCCCTGTTGCACCATGTGCAACCCTTTTGAATATCCCGAACCTGAAGTATAAACTAAACTGTGTCTAAATCTCACATTTTTCAGTTATCCAGCTGGTATCAGGGACTCTTTAAAGGGTTCATAAACAATGACGTAATTTAAATAAACTATTTCTGGTGTTTTTTCTGTTAATTACTGACATGCTTTTAACATACTTGATACTATTATATAGAGAATAATGGATAGGTTAGTGTGTGTTATGGATTTTATTTACACCCCCGAGGTGTGTGATGGCCCATAATCCTCGAGAGCAAAGCTCGAGAGGTTTATGAGGTCATCACACATCGAGGGGGTGTATAAAAATCTATAAATACACACTTACCTATTCTTTATTTTTTACAGTTACTGGTGCAGTTTTTTTTTCTAGAAGCAGTTCTGTGATGAGAGGGACTCACACACACACACACACACACACACACACTCTCCTCTCTCTCTCTCTCTCTCTCTCTGTCTTTTTTTAGAGAGTTTTCTTTGTGTGTGTTCTTTTTTATTTTATTTTTAAAATGTACTGTGGAGCCAGCACAGAAGCGAAATAGATTGACAACAGTCAGAGGTCTGTTCCTGAGTTGACTCACTGTCTACCAAAGCCCCACACGCCCAAAGTGTTCAAAGAGCAGGATCAACCAGATAGTTTTTTTTATTTTTATTTTTTTTATTTTAAAGGCAGGAACAAGCAGATAAACAGTAAAAGAGTGCATTACCTCAAAGGAGAGTGAGAGGGAATCTCTTCGGTGAGAGTCCTTGAGAGCGAGAAAACAGAGCCGCCATGTTTTTTCAACTGTTCAGCCCATCACACACAGCCAAAGAGTCAGTGAGGTGGCGTGCTTATAGCAACTGACACCAGATGACATGTTAGTGAAAGGAAAAACTTATGAAAATGCCATATTGGGTAGTTTTTGGGTTATTACGGCATTTTAAAGTACCTGTAATCAGGCTGATAAATAGGGTCACCAGTAATTATATTTGTGTTCTGCATGCTGAGGGTTTTTTCCCACTATGTAAGTGCTACCAAAGAGACAATCTCCAGGCTCCAGTCTGTACCTAGGGGAAACCACTATAAATGGGGAAAAATACACACACACACAAACACACACACTGTAAGGTCTGATGTTAAGTTTCAAAGTCTGATGGTGATATCTGTTAGTGACTGATGGGCAGAAAACTAGTGGGATTGGTATGGCTAGATCCTTTGATCTACACAAAGTTTTCACCCATCAGCCAGCTGAACACTCATCCTCAGCCTTTTCAGCACTGTAGTTTGAGTAGTAACCCTCCTGCATTTCCACATCCACTGGCTTATACAGCACACACCTCCACAGCCCCCCTACATGGACCACCTGGATAGTCACTTTGCGTATGCACGAAAGCAAACATAAAAACACATGTTAGGATTGGTCATATTCTGTAGAGATTGCTGAGTTAGCTGGTAGCTGAACTGTATTTCTTTTTTCTTTCTAAAAGTGAAAAACAGACTGCCCACCCAGCTCCTATGCTGTGCACCATGAGGTTTTTTTTTCTTGATCCAAACTCTTGCCCAGTCTACAATTCTGTTCTTGGTCAAATGTGATAGCCATCTATTTTCTTGAGAAAAAAACTTAATTGACACATTTGTAATTTGGGTGGAACTAGAAAAATGACTGTTTAATAAAACTGGAAGATGCTTAGCATCTTTTATAGTGAAAAAAGATATGGACACATTTTTTGCATAATTTTGTTGCACTTCTGCTGTAATTTGCTAAAGATGTTGTTGGTATTGTTGTTTTTGACACCAACAATCTCACTTTTATGTCCCCCTCCAAAATAAAGAGACCCTACATACACCACAAGTATAGACTAAGGACTCAAGCCATAATCATGGTGTGGATACTTACAAATCATGTATATCTCAACCATAGTGCTCAGCACCCCAATGCAGGTTCACACAAATGATCTCTGTGAGTGCAAAGCTTTGTGCAGAGGCAGGGAGTGCTCTGCAGTGGAGCTGTGCCAGACGGTGGGCATCCCAATCAGATGCCCAGGTCAGCTATGCAGTTGAGCCATAGACATGCACAGTGCATAAAATGTGGGATACGACAGTCCTTTAGGACTGCTGTATCCTATAAATGGAAATGCAAACCACAGTTTAAAAACAAAAAAAAACAGCTGTGACAGTGTCCCAGCCTTCTCTGCCTTCTTGGAGGGCTAAGTGATGCCACAACAGGGCTAACCATGTCCCAACATAGGATCATGGGTGCTGGTGAGCAATCCTGTGGCTGGCTGGGCATCAATACAGCAGCCCTTGGGCTGGGTACCACTGATGGCCCCTGAGTACCAGCAGACATGCATGCATGCATGGACCATTTTTGAAACTGTGCATATGTGTGGCTCTACCCCCATGCACCTCCCAGTCCAGTAGTTCATGTACACACATGGATGGGGAGGGAATGGATGGGGAGGGAGTGTGCAACCAGGGCTGTGGCTGCATTGAGTTCCCAGCATGTGTGTTGTGTAACATCTAAGTACTGCTGTCAACTGCACACACTCCTACATGGGTTCCAAAGACCTCATTGGCCGTTTGTAGATCTGGACCTATGGGTATTTCACTTGCGTGAAAGTTCATAATATTGTGGTTATTAAGACCTCTGAGATTGTAAATGGGAGTGGGTAAAGCCCAAGCCTGAGATACCTGATTATTGCTGATAAGTGCCTTCAGTCTGGAAGGTTGCCAGGACTATAACTATCTTTAAGAAAGGGGACATCAGGATCATGTCTAACTACAGAACCATTTCACTCCTGCCCACTCTCAGCAAGCTACTTGAGAAACTTGCTCACCGTCAGGTATCTGGGCACATTCTTAACTCTAACCTCCAATCCCCCATACAACATGGTTTTAGGGCAGGGCACAGTACTACCACTGCTCTTACTCAGCTGACCAGCGATATAAAAAATAATATGGACAAGGGCCTGCTTACTGGAGCTGTCTTCATTGATATATCCAAAGCATTTGACATGGTGCAACACCCACTTATTCTGTCTAAGCTGAATAGTCTTGGTGCCTTTGACTCTACCATCTCCTGGCTGAACAGCTACTTTGACAATCAGTCTCAGGCTGTATCATTTTGTAAGGCTATCTCCACCCCTGTCCCGATTACCTGTGGCATTCCACAGGGTTCAATCCTTGGTCATCTACTTTTCTACCTCTTCATTAATGATATCCCTATGCCATCTCCTCACACTAACATTTTAATGTATGCAGACAACCTGGTGCTTTATTCGTTCTCCAAGTTTATTGCTGACATTAATCTTCATCTCTCTTCCACATTTCAGACCCTTCAATCCTGGTTCTCATCCAACTATCAAGTCAGAAACATATCCAAGACCCATGCCATGCTCTTTGGGTCCCACAGAAAGGTGCTCACTGAGTCCTCTAAACTTCTGGTGTGCAGCTGTGATGGGACTGCAGTATCCAACACTTCATCCTTCAAGTACCTAGGGGTGATGCTTGACCCCATACTTGACTACTCAATGCATGTTAACGAAGTGTATCGACTGGTCAATGCCAAAATTGGTGCGGCCTGCAAAGTACACCACTCTCTCACCCCAGCTGCCAGGATCTCTGTGGCCCGTGGGTTTTTACTTCCACAACTGCTTTATGCTCTGCCAGTGCTTTTGCATGCTAACATGGGCATCCTTCGCAATTGGGACACATCTTACAACAATGTCTGTAGATCTGCCCTTTCTGCTCCCCGCCTTACACATCGCTGCCATTTCTATTCTGTTTTTTAATGGCTGTCTCCAGATGCCCTACGCTCATACTCCCTAGGTTGTTTTGTTGACTCCTTAACCAGATCACCTCATCCTGCCACCCTGGGGGACATGTTTACCCCAGTCTCTCACTCTCGCTCCCTCAGGTCCTGTACTTCCCCGTTACTATCCACTCAGGCCTGCTCCACGAAGATGGGTGAACAAGCCTTCTCATACTTTGCTCCTAGGTTGTGGAACTCTCTTCCTTGCATTGTCAAGAACTCCTCATCCCACCTTACATTTAAGCATGCCCTATTTTCCCACCTCCTTATCTCTGGAACCTGTGACTGCCCTTAACTTCTTTCCTGTCCCTCCCCTTGTCTCTTCTCTCGTCTTTGACTACTTGTTCGTGACCTACTCACCCACTTGGAATGCCTGTTTGTCTTGAGTTCTGACTGCCTTCCCCATCCCCTGGCCTGATGTTTGTGTCTATCATGTGATCCTAGCCTAGCATGTTACCTTGGATTTCTTCGATTAACTGAGCAGTCTGGACTGCTCGCTCCCAGCCAGGTGACCTGAATGTTTGCCTACTGCCAGCTGTAATTAAAGGCAGGATACACTGCTGGTTGCTACTCATGTTTCGTATTTAAGGCAATCCTCTGTTATGCATTTTGTACACAGTTTCATGGCACTTACCTGACTGATTGTTTGTACCACTGTTTGTTTTTATACTCTGCTGCATTTGAATTAATGTACTCTCCTGGGTAGTGCCTGAAAATAGGCAGATTATGTTGCCTAGCAAACTTACCCGGTTACCAAAAGCAAATAAATAAATAAATTCCCAACATTCCCAATATCTGGCATCATCAGGGCCTTAGTTCTGTGTTGCACTTCTGTCCTGCTTTCTGCAGCTGGGTTCCTAAACATCCGCAGGGTGAGATTTGTTTATTTCTTACTTACTTACTTCTTGCCAGCATAAACAGGTCACCTGGTCCATCAAGTCTGCTCAAGTGTGCAGCTAGCTCCCCACTTTCTGCAGTTGCCCCTCCCCCATCTCTCCCACCTCCCCAATTACCCCCCACACAGATGAAAACTGACTGACCTTGAATCAGATTAAGCTGTTGGTGGTATTTTTAGTGAATGGGAGAAATTTGGCCCAGACACGGGGGAATTTCCCCTACACTTTTCGATAAGTGCCATGGGATCTTTAACACATTACCTCTGGGAAACATGTGTAGGTGGCAGCCAAATCACCCCCTTTGTCTCCCACAATGACTCCAGCTGGCAGCTAAAGACTTCCGGTTTGCCTTGCACACTTCTCAGGTCATCAGCACTATTTCTCTGTATTATTTGGAAACCAAATTGATTAGAATTCACTGCATAGCACCGTTAGAAAGGTAATTTCGTGCGGAATGACTTTGCTGCTGTAACTGTGTGTGTATCATGTATACTTTAGGAGTAATTCACATTTGTTTATGGTATGGTGTGTATGGCTGACATGTACCCCTCAAGCCTCACCTAAGCATCTTAAATAAAATGGGGAAAAATACATGTTTTTATATTGAAAATTGCTTTTTAGTACAAAATTACTTTTGTACCTACATCTAATGTATGCATGCTTAATTTGGTTTGGATATGTTGCTTATTTTCCTACCAAAAATGGTTTACGTTGCCTTTTTTTGCAAAAACAACAAACACCTTTTTGCTATTTTGACTAGACTAGAAAAAAAAAGAAATTGCTTATAATTAATTGCATAGCACCGTTATAAAGGTAATGTTGTGCTGAACAACTTTGCCACTCGTACTTTATGTGTAGCACTTATGGATCATGAGGTATTCGCATTTGTTTGTGGCATGTTGATTATGGCTTTATTTTGCTTAGAAAGGCCCCAATGCAGTGCTAAGAGTATACAGGACTGAAGTTGTGGAACTCTCAAAGAGCTCCTGTGGAATGAATGAGTGAGTAAACATCAACCTGAACTACCACAAGAACAGGCAGATGGGACCTCGGTTTATCATCTCATCCAGAATATGGCACCTCAGAAGTGCAGCACCCCCTCCCACATGCTGCACTATAGCATCAGTATTGGGATATTGACCCAAGTGCCAGGTGTGGAAATTGAACCCACAGCCCTCTGACAACCCTCTGATCTCCCGGCATCAGAGGCAAGTGTGCTAGCTGCTGAGACACTGACACTGCATTCCTGTAGCGTGGAGCAGCATGGATTATTCACTTCTGTGGTACAGTGCAGTCTAGACCTTGGCTAAGATATCATGTAAGGTCACTGATGACATCAGATGCTGAAAGTGGAGAAGGAACTAAAGTACATGGGAGCCAGACAAAAAGGGATAAAAGTACATTTTGAAGAGAAGTCACCAAAAAAAAAACAAATTGTGACATTACATCACATCAGGCATACTCTGCATCCATGTAATCACAGAATTCCAGGGACCTTGAGTATAATGACATTATATACAGTTAAGGGGGGGAGGGGATGGCATCAACTTATTTCCTACAGGAAGCCTCTGCTCTTCCCCAGCCAGATCCCTTTAGTGCATCAATGGTGCATCACAGTACTCACAATGTAACCTTAGACAAGTCACTTATCTCCCCAGTGCTCAAGTCCACCCACGTGCAGACATGGGTAGAAGCAGGGCCCCACTGCCAATGAGATACTACATCTCAGCTGAGCTGTCCTGGGTAAACAGATTATAAAAAAGAGTTAAGAAAACAAATTGGTAGAAGTACTACCCACATTCAGTGACCAAACATTTGCCTATCAAGAACTGCAGTAGACAGGCCATGTCCCCTAAACCAAAGCATTTAAAGAGCACAAGTGTTTTAAAGAAATACAAAATCACGCATACCCCAACAGTGCAAAGCATCATGGGAAGTATATGGAGATAACCATGAAAGAATTTAGACTGGTTCTGCTTGAAGCAGGAGTATGTGGTATCAAATGGTCTCTTACATAATCTGCAAAGGATGGAAATGGAAGACACAGACACGTGTTCCATGTGATGCATGGCCAGCTGGTTATGATTGTTCTATGATATTTGTAATATAAAAATATAGTAGGTGATTGTCCCACATAAGACAGTCTGTGCTTATGGCTGCCCCCCCCAAGGTTTCAGTGAAACTACAGTGACAAGTGACCTGAAACCAGGAGGTAATTAAAAGACCAGAGAGACTTAATTAAAGGTCTCCTGTTTTTTCTGTCTTAATTAGAACTGACCCAGTTGCCAGGATATAGGGCTCGTAAAGTTTTATGATTCCTATAGGAAGAACATTTTATACCACCATGGGGCTAAAAGTTGTAAAACCCTTTGATATGCCTTGGGAATAGGAACTGCTCAAGATCAAAGAGAAAATGTTTAATTAAGGAGCCATATTTAGAAAGTGGATTTTTTTCTGATGTCACCTTATTTAATATACCTCCTGATAGGACATCATGTTTGTATTTTTTTCTACTCTAAAAGGGAGGAGGTAGATGACTCACCAAGGGGGTGGGGAGATGGGATTGAAGTGTATCCTTGTAACTGAGGAATATGACATATCATTTTGGGACTGAAGAAAGACAGATCTCTGATCTAAGTATAAGCACTACAGAGATAATACATTAGATAGAAAAAGTCTAATTGTATGGTGGTAGGAGTTTTTGTTTTGTAATATTCCCTTGTTCTTTTATATGATTGTGAGATCTTTGATATATTGTTCTGTGTTTACATTTTTCATATTTTTATCATCTTGTAGTAAAGTATCTTTTTTTTAAAAGACTGCTTGCGGTGTCTGCCAGTTCTTTTTGCATGTGACGTATAGAGGGTTAAGACTGACAAAAACTGTTCAAAAGCTTGATGGTGTTACTAAACTGGGAAAAGGTAAGAATATACCTAAGATTTTTTATAGAGTTTTAAGGGTTCATTTTGGAAACCTGGCTTGGTGCCCCTGGCAAAAGATTGTACCACAATCTCCAAAGAGGGTACGTATCTGAGCCTGTACATTGGGTATGCTAGCATAAGATTCACAGTTTGAATCCCCCCCAGAACTTGAGACTAAAGGTGATTCGGACCCAAAAGCAGACAGGAGGGCTACCCTGTCTGTTACCTGTTCACATTACTGCGCTCGGAGGTTGGCACTGTGGGAGCAGAGGGCCTGACCTGCTGAGTGCGTTTGTGACAGATTCTCAGGACTCATCAGTGTGCCTCATCTGTATCTTAGTCCAGTGGAAAGAGGTACCAGCCCTATGATACTCATATGGGTTTGGGTCCTGGTGAGCCCAAAATAGTAAACCAATCTAACCTGGCTTTATTACCAGAACCCATACAAAATAACTCTCGTCTCCATGCTTTTGTGCTGAGGTTCTTTGTCTTCAAGTGCTTCGTATTTGAGAGGTGCCATACATGATGCTTCAGCTCTGTTCCACTGAACAATCAATTCAGGATAAGACCCTCATAATGAATTAGATATAGCCTCCTTTGAGTGAAAAATATAACGAACGTGACACATTTCTAACCATTTACTGCAGTACATTCCTCTATCTGAATCGTACATTTCTGCAAAATTATACTGTGTTGCAATCAAGGTTTGCACGTGTAATGTAAGCAACCATCACAGCAGTCTGAATTATTATAAGCACTGCTCAGTGTAAATGATGTAGATGTTTTGGACATCATAAAAAAAGGCAATGAAATAAAGCAGCTCTAAATCCTGACGAGTCTGGTGACAGTGTTTAGATTCATGTCTAGAGTTGGCCACATCCAAAATATTACTGTACTGGGAATAATGAGCAGAATGTATCCATCATGTCAAGAGCTGTCAGAGCCAGTTTGCTCTAACACTTACATTTGGAGTTTAAGATTTCTACTTGGTGCATGGCATACTGAAGATAAATGATGGAGAATTGTATTATATTTGGTACTAATTTTTCTGCATCATCATGAAATCAGAGTGGCTTCTTAAGTTTCTGTACTGGTAAGAACTAAAATGGTAGCTCATGAGTAAGTGAATGAATTGTCCATCTATGTACACATCTTGGTCCAGGAATACACCAACACTTCATGAAAATACTGAAATATACATTTATAACATGCTTTGTAGTATTAAATAGGTTTTAATAAATATTTAAAAAATAAACTTTAACTGGCACTCCATTACAACAAGATATTTTCAAAGTGGTGCTCTGATAAATTAAACATCAAATAGCTAAATTCGGTGCACCCACCTTTCTTAAGCCCAATTAGCACTCTGGTATTAGTTCTGAAGTACCAGTATACAAAAGCCAAGAAAAGGGATTGTTGTACTTACATTCTTATCTACTATCAGTTTCTTCCAAGTAGCACAAACATCCCATAATAAATGTACATGGTCAAATGACAAACTGGTACAAAAGCACACAAAGCAGGATATGGCAGTCCCAAAAATGCTGCAACAGTTATGCCATGAAATGGCGAGGAGAAAACCTTATGTGTCACCCCGTCAGGGCAGAGCTTCTTCAGAGGTAAATAAGCCCTGTCCAGATGGGACAAAACATAAGTCTCAGTAGAGATGGCCTTTTATGAAAGTTTGTTCCAGTCTGTCACCATCCTTTCTACAAAGAAAACAACTGACATCCTGTTTTGAAACCTGTTCTCCCCATTTATGAACCCCCTTGCTTTTTTATGCACATGAGATGTCTTAATCATGGGACACAGTAGCCACAAATAACTAAACATAGCCCCCCCCCCAAAAAAAAAATAATGAAATCTTCAGAAGATCGTCACTCATTTTTTTTCTTTCTATTTAGAGAACAGCAGCTACTGCTAACATACATGCAAAAACCAGGGGCCATATTCTCCAAGTGTGGGTGCTAAGTCATTAATGGGAACATTTAGTGTGACCATTGCCCTTTTGATTCCATTGGGCTATGCTTAATAAGGGCTGTAAGCCCTTCCCAAGTAATCAGAAAGGTCTTTGTGACCATTCAGGGCTGGGAGCAAAGCCCCCAAACAATTGGTCTGCAAAGCTATTCATAATGGCATGGTGGCCCTCCCCCCAGCTGGTCAAAACCTCCTTCATCTCTCCAGGTTACTTGTAGATAAATCTAGGTGCTAATACAGGCTGTAGCACTGCAACTAATTGCATCACACAGCAGGATGGCCCAGAATAGGGAGCATACCACCAGACCACCAGGTAGGGCAGCACACAGTTGGGAGAGAAGGGGGTTTCCTCTGGACTTCAGGGATATATTGCTGCCTGTAGGAATGGGTTCAGAGACACTCAGCCATATAGAGACTGCCCAATAGACCTTGGGGGACCATTAGCCCATGAACCAGAAGCCTGTCTAGGTCCTACAGGCAAAAGATGGTTAAGGAGAAGGCACCATTCCAGCAGGATTGATCGAGTCTTGTTCTGGCCATTGTGATTGAGTGACTTGCTGCTTGTGCAGTTCCATTCTATGACTGTCGAAGGTACAATCCAGTCTGTTTGCCAGGTGAAACCCTACTGGCAACCTCTAACAGCTCAGTTTACTAATTACATTGCACCTCTGTTGCAGGAAGACTCCTCCCATGCATCATGTGCCCAAATTCCATGTTGCTATTGGGTGGTGGCACAAGGATGCATCCCAATTTTATTTCCCTCAGTATTGACCAAAAATGAGTCCCCTGATGTCTGACCTCCTAGGAAAGACCTTCCATGTAGAAAGATCTGTTTTTGTTCTCTGTCAACAGCATTTTTAATTATGTACAAAATGGAAACTAGAGTTTTGAATGATTACTTGTCTTCTTTTTTGGATATGTATGGGCCGAAGTGGATTTACATGAATAGAAGTAAAACATTGAAGTGATATAGTTATGAGGACCTTGAAGGCTTAAAGGCTGTTTTTTTTTAATGAAAAGGAAGTATTACATGAAGAACTGTAGTATGAATCCAATATTACATTCAGAAAATCAGTAGGCGGAGGCATAGTTTTATTAAGTAATTATTCAACAAAAAAGAAGCTGTGCTTTCAGAATTAATAAAGTGAACCCTCCTTGCTTCAATTCATATTTTTAAAACACAGGCGATTAAATAAAAAAAGATTAAACTAACAAAATTATGACTTTCCAGATCTCTAGTTTTCTGGCTGGTATAAAGAATCTGAAAATGTGTTAACCATTACTTACTTGCTGTTGTTCTCGTTCTCAGCATCAGACTCATTCTCAGTTTCATTCTCAGGCCAGGCAACATAACAAACAGTCCTGTCAGAAAATGTCTTTGTATTAGAATAGTAGCACTGAGGGAATGCCAGGGACAAAGCAAGGACCCAAATGACACAGATGACAATCTTAGTTGCTGTAGCTGATAACCTGGGCTGCAGAGGGTGGATAATAGCCATGTATCTGTCAAAAAAGGGAGAAAAGAAAACTTTTAGTAAAGGATCTAACACTACAGTTTCATCAAGTAGAGCAATTAAAAGACATGGTGATGAAAACCTACTCCATCCCACCAGCACTTGTACAAAGGAATGTTTACATATTCTTTAAGGCCACTAACACCCAAAAAATCTGTAGTACATCGACATGCTTGGTATGGGAAAACAACAGCAGTTTCTGAAATGTTCTGATGAGCCACTTATGTTTCCCAGATCTAATTCAACCTGTGCAGTCGTGGCCCTGCTTTCCTTCTGTGATATCCTAGCTCCTATTTCTTTGACTCTGTCCTCAGAATCCTTCTACTTATCATACCCCCTATTTGACTCCCTTAACTTCCTCTGGAGTTCCTTGGACAACCATGGAGGCTACTGTCTGGCACGCTTGCCCTTACTACTCATGGGGATTAATCTAGTCACTGCCTTCATTATATGCCATTCTAGGGCATTCTGTATGGCACTAGCCCTCCATCACAATGACGTATTTAACAATTATGCATAACCATTTCCCTCAAATTATCAAAATCCTCTCTAATAGATACATACACAACTCTCATGAGATTTAATATCCTAGCTTTAATTCCTGTTTTCTTGCTTAAATGAAGTCATCCTAAACCCCTTCATGGGGGGTTTGCATTTATGTCCTAAGATGCCTTTCACCAATGGGCATATGTAGTGAAATTTGATAATTCTGATGGAGTGGAATTCTGCAGAATGTTAGAAAATTGCTCCTAATTCTGCAGAATTCAATTGGTAAAAGAATTGTTAAATTTCAAAAACAGAAGGTTTTGTATAGATTATCAATCCACTATTTTCATAAACTGGGGATTCCTCTTCTACAATTGGCAGAAACTTAGTCCATGGTTTACACAGAAATGCTTTTGGGAATTTGGTGAAATAAAAAAAAAAAATCCAAAAATAATTTCAGAAGCAGAACTGTCATTACACACAAATTCCACAGGCAGAATTTTGCTTTCTGCACAGCTCTATTGTGTTTCTTAAAACTTTGCTTTATAGCCACTAAACATTTTGTGTATCCCTTGCCTCAGTAGTTTTGCATTGAGGTTCTTGTCACACTATCCTGTCCTGACTAACTGGGTTTACTGTCCACTTCAGCCTTTTTTCTGGGTCTTCTCTACCCAATTCATCCTTTTTTCCTGGGTACAGGCATGCTGAGGGGAATTCTGAACTCACAACAGCCATGTCTTTTTACATACAAACACACACACACACACACACACACACACACTACAGATTCTCATAATAAAAGTGACCTCCAGGGCAGCCCTGCCTTGGAGGCAGTACTGTACTATTGCATTTATTCTTTCTAGCATTTAAGTCCTTTTCCTTGTATGATGTTTACTATTCTAACACCATGCCACCATGGATCACCACTCTAGTGAAATTCTGTGAAAAGAAAACTGATGGCATCTTGTCTGGATTTAAACTTGCAGTCCCTCGTTAATCAGGCTGTAGATCTTTTCACTATGCCACCAAGCTGGCACAGCAGTGAAGCTTAGTACTTTTTGCTGTAGAGGTTGCCACCCTGCCTAGGAAGCAGCCCTATCTATAATCTTTACCTGCAAGGCACTGCTGCCTCAGAGGCAAGGCTGCCCTGCTGGCAACCATCATGGAAGGACTTTGTCCCTGGCAGACACACATATACGTCAGTATGGATCAGTTGCAAAAAGTGTGTTTTTGATGAAAGGCAGTCATGGGTTCATGTCACACACAGGGAACTTTGGTTCATACCCAATGCTGTTACTGCAAAACAATATGAAGATGGTGTTGGACTAGAAAAGCTATCTATCTGATGTGACATTATACCAGTATCCCTTCTGAAAATCTCTAGATTTTGTTCAGGTGGCATTTAAAGATCCCATGTCATGTTTCAAAAAGAGTCTTGGCCAGCAATCCCTCTGTCAACAATGAAGTCTGTGTGTGGAAGTGGCTGTGTTTACTGACTGCTGTTTTCATACACACCCATTTCCTACTCTACCAGCATCTAATCTGTTGGTCTGTAAATTGCATTGAAATAAGAAGTTCATGAAAGGCAATAGGACCCACCTCCCCATAAATACTGCCATCAGATATTTCTCATATCTGAGGGCAATCATTATCCAATTACTTTCCACCATGCAATTATACAGAAACATAGAAACATATAATTTGTTGTCAGAAAAAGACTACAAGGCCCACCCAGTCTGCCTAGATGTTCTCTATCTATTCTGTCTCTCTCAGAAGACCCTAACTGGTTTCGGGCGACCCTCTCCCTACATATTTACAAGTATTCCCCTATGCTTAGCCCATGTATGTTTGAACCCCCACTCCACCCCACCCCCACTGCTTCCACCCCACTACCTCGAGTGACTGGCTGTTCTAGGCATGCACCATTCCTTAAGTGAAGTAGTATTTCCTCACCGCCTTCCTAAACTTCTCCCTTTTAGCTTCATTGCTTTCCCTCTTGTTAATGATTTATTAACACCCTAATAAAACTTCAACATATTATAAATACACAATGAAACACTTTTTTATAACCTTTTTAACACATGTAATAGCTGCCATACTATCACATGTAACAATCACCTTAATAACACGTGTAACATCCCCCCTAAATATCTCAGAACTACTTGCATAGTGCCTAGAAAGCAATATAATGCACAAAATCTACTGACAAAACCTGCCCTAGTCTAAAATCCTATAACTCAGCCAACACTTCCCTTCTGCTTCACTTACAAAATAGCCATACCCCTTGATGCTCCATCTCTCTCTCTCTCCCCCGCCTTCTCTCTCTCTTTGCAGCTCTTCACACTGCTGCTGCTGGCTCAGTACAGATAAAAACCCCAAAAGATCTGCACTCGTGAGGAGCAACAAATCTATAGACAATATTGTCAAATCAAATCAAAATGAATTTATTGTGGTATGGACATAACAACCGCACACCAGCTGGCCCCGGCACTTGGAGTGTTACCTCTTTGTCAGGGGGCGTGGTTATTAGGAGATCAGCATCATCATTTTATATACATCATCATTTAATCACATGACTTTTTTAACAAATGAAAAAGCATCATTATATCATTACTTCATTCATAAAAATAAAAATACAAAAAAAAATGCAAATAAACACCTATTCCTACATTCTTTTTAACTTCATTACTTATTCATTCATCAATGCAACTTAGATGCTTTAATGCATGTTAATATTCTGCATATCTGAAGCCAGTATTTAATGCTGAGACATACAGGCAGACTGACAGGCTGAGAAAATAATGATCAGCAATCAGCAAAGATACGATCTGCATACAACTCGATCCTAGTCTGAAAAAATATAGACAGAAGTTCCTAGAAAAGAAAAGAAGTGAATTACATTAAGTATGTGTCTATTTAGAACGTATTATCTATTTTGAACATGTATCTATTTTTAACATGTATCTATTGTATGGCACCCAGTCATGCCAATTTGTTTTTGGGCTTGTGAGAGTTAACCAGAGTTTTGAATGTAGAGACTTGCCCATTTTATGGACACATTAAAAGCTGGAATCATTATATATACTGTTGTGTGTGCATATGGGAAGGGGAGCAGGAATTGATTCCAGAATTCATCACATGGTTACATGTGAATGATTTAAATTTGAAATTCACTTACGTGGCTGACAAAGAAAGATTACAGTTCTTAGATTTCGAACTACATGGCAAACATAGAGAAACAGCTCACACAGCTTCAGAAAACCTGTAGCTATGAATTCCCTTTTATGTGCTGATAGCGACACCCTCCTCTCCAAAAAAAAAACTTAAGGAATCTATCCCATTTAGCCAAATGCTCAGGATAAGAAGGAATTGTAGCAGTGAGGAGAGTTTTTTGGAACAGGCATCGGAACTGGAAAAGAGATTCCAAGAACGGGGCTATGATGAGCAATTACTGGCGAGCACCAAAAATAAAGTCCTAGAACTGGACAGAGTACAGCTGGTGCACTCAAATACAAACAGAAGGGGTACAGGATTTGTAGATGCTCTGGTTAGCTTTGTGACATAATTTAATCATTTATCAGGCAGAACTGGAAATATAGTCTACAAAAATTGGACCATTTTGGCCAAAGACACACAAGTCAGTGCAGCAGTAGGTGCAAAACTTAAAGTCTCTTTCAAAAGAGCCAGACACATTAAAGACAGCATTGTACACAGCAGGTTGAAACTGCCAAAATCAGCCACAGAATCTTGGTTACCACAAAGATCTGGTGAGTTTTATAAATGCCAAAGGCATATTATTTGCAGGTATGCAAATACAGGAAACAAATCTACACACCCTTAAAATGCCCCTACAAGTTAGTTTACATTGGAGTATGATCAGACCTTTAAAACAATACATACAGGAACACATTAGATCTTTTTCCAATAGCAAACAAGATATTCCTGTTGGTGCACATTTTTCTGAAGTACACGACTGTAATCTGGAACATGCAAAATTCATGAGTATAGAACATGTAAGAAACCCCAGAAAGGGAGGTAATAGAACCAGTATATATTACTGAATAAGGAAAGTTTTTGGATTTACACCCTCAGAGGGGTCAACCTGCAGGGTTTGAATGATTTTTGTGATCTAAAGCCATACTTGCTAGATTAAAGTATAACAATACAAAAGTCCTCTAACGAATACACTGTCTTTTTCCAGACTGTGGCAACTGATGATTTAAGTTCAGTTGTATCTTAATTTAATATATACAGTAGATTTCAAGAGAGCCCAAAATAAATTGGTATTACCACTAACATTTGATTTGCTTTTGAATTTTATCCTGTGAGTTTAGGATCAATAGATGCACATTTAATAGAAACATAGAATTTGACAGCAGATAAGGACCGCTTGGCCCACCTAGTCTGCCCATTTTCCTACCTAACAGATAAGCTGCAGATCCTAGTTAAGCAACAGCTTACTTCCTCCTACCCCCTACTAGGACTGCCTTATGTCTGTCCCATGCATTCTTGAATTCCCCCACTGTTCTTGATTCCACGACCTCCTCAGGGAGGCTGTTCCATGCATCCACAACCCTCTCTGTGAAAAAATACTTCCTCACATTACCTCTGAGCTGCCCCCTCATCTTCAAATTGTGCCCCCTTGTTCTTGCACATCTCTTTTTCTGAAAGGTGCTACCCTCTTGGACTTTGTTGATTCCCTTGAGGTACTTGAAAGTTTCTATCATGTCCCCTCTCTCCCTTTTTTCCTCAAGGGTATACATATTAAGCTCCTTTAGTCTTTCTTTGTATGTCTTCTGGTGCAGACCCTGTACCATTTTGGTTGCCCTCCTCTGGACAGCCTCCACTCTGTCTATGTCTTTGCGGAGATGGGGTCACCAGAACTGCAAAGAGTACTCTAGATGGGGTCTCACCAACTGTCTGTATGGAGGGATGTTGCATTTTGTAGTATTATTTAAAATAGATACATGCTCAAAATAGATACATGCTCAAAATAGGTACATACTGTACTTAATGTAATTCACTTCTTTTCTAGGAACTTCCGTTTATATTTCTTCAGACTAGGATCAAGTTGTTTGCAGATCGTATCTTTGCTGATTGCTGATCGTTATCTTCCCAGCCTGTCAGTCTGCCTGTATGTCTCAACATTAAATACTGGCTTCAGATGTGCAAAATATGTATATGCACTAAAGCATCTACATTGCATTGATGAATGAATAAATAATGAAGTTAAAAAGAATGTAGGAATAGGTGTTTATTTGCATTTTTTGTATTTTTATTTTTATGAATGAAGTAATGATATGATGCTTTTTCACTTGTTAAAAAAGTAATGTGATTAAATGATGATGTATATAAAATGATGATGCTGATCTTCTAATCACCATGCCCCCTGACAAAGAGGTAACACTCAAAGTGCCGGGGCCAGGTTATGTGTGGTTGTTATGTCCATACCACAATAAATTCATTTTGATTTGATTTGGTAACATTGTCTGTGGTTTGTCACTCCTCACAAGGGCAGATCTTTTGGTTTTTTATTCTGCATCAAGGTTGACTACCCTTATCTGCACCAGCCCTTGAATTTTGTGAGTTCGCAGCACTACCACATTGACTGAATCATGCTGGCTCAGTGCTGCTGCCACTGACTCCCACAATACTCCTGACCACAAACGTCATACCTCTCTAACCTGCAGAAGCCAAGCCATTCCTAAGCACCATCCTGAAGCCTGACCATGCCATACACACTGTTCTAACCTGCATAACCCTGAACTTGAACTAGAGGTTGGAGTGCTGATACCATATCTCTTTTTATAAGACCCTATACTAAAAACCAAAGTGGGCAAAACTCCAAACAAACCAAAAACAGCATTACACTATGGAAAATCTACTAGGACAAAAAAATGAAATGACAACCAAGGAAATTATCACAAACTTAGGCTATACTTAAGAAAATGCCATCCCAATGTAATATAAAACATGTCAAAATCACATATAGTCATCAAACAGAACACTCTCAGGGCCAAACGAGTTCATAAAGGACACCTGCTCTTCAGGCTTTATTATTATGTTAGCCCTTGATGGTAATAGTTCCATATATTTGCCATTTTGCTATAATATATATTTATTTCTTCCTTCCTTCTTTTCTTCCTTATACATATTGCTAGTTTTATTTGATAGCTTCACAATTAAGACATTTTATAATGGGCACAATTTAAAATAACTGTGAGCTTCTAAAATAAAAGTAGTACATTGTATAATAAAGTGGAGTTCAGTACAAGCAGTCTCATGTATTCATTTTTGCAGGCTACCACAAGTTTATGACATTGATACGGCATGTAACGCTGGTAAGTATTTTAAACACAATATCGGTTTCAGTGTGACCACATATTAACACTGAAGAGTTCCCATGAGTGATAACCATTTATCATTTATGTGTGATGGAATAAATAAACCATAAAGCAACACAGTCCTAGAAAGCAAGAGGCATATACTTATGTCTCTTCAGAAACTGAAACAGTTTTTTTTCCTATTATTTAACCAGGTGGGACATACTAAGCTGAAATCTTGTTTACAGGTGCAACTTGGGAGCACAGGGAAGTTAAGTGACTTGCTCAGGGTCGCACTGTATGCAAGTGGGGGCTGTGGGATTCAAACCCAAGTCTCCAGATTTGCAGCTCAGAGCCTTAAACCACTGCGCTATACTGAAGGCAGAAAACCCATGAAACAATAGTGGATTTCAAAAGCTCAATTGGTTTTAAAGGGCTTTTGATCACCAAAACAGATGCTTGCTTTTACTAATAACATAACATTTACATTTTGGATAAGACTTCCATATGGAGTAAAGGATCAAAAAAGTTAATGCATACTGAAACAAATCTTGAGATATGCCTTTCCTTTCCTAACTGTATAGTTGAAATGTTGATTCTTACTCTAATTTCTATTTTCAGTGGGCATTTAAATATTACCATTTGGTCTTGAGATATCCAGATATTTGCTTACTTCTAAACACTGTTTTAAATACCACACATGAAAAGAGAAAAAAATACAGTTTTCAGTGATGAATCTACCCTAAAATAAGAGTCAGCTCACTTCTGATGTGGTTTAGTCCCTTACGCTGCGGTCTAGTGATCAAACCACACCAGGCATGGGTAAGCCCCAGCATAATCCACATGCTGTCATGGATTATTATTGCTTAATTATTCAACTTAGAAACAAGGCTGACATGGGACATGATCATGGTTAGTTGCTTTAGTCATGGAATATTTTGAAGAAAAACATGGTGTTATCAGGGTCAAAATGATAGAAGTCATGTGACTTGTGGCAAACATCACAATGTTATGGATCCATTTTTTTAATCAAGCTACCTCTATTTACCATATTGTTATACAAGCACATCAGCAAATATTTCAATCGTATTTGGGCTTTCACTGGTACTGTATTTCTACGGAAACACAACATTCCAGCACAACTCACCACAAACCAAGACTACTGGCAAAGTTGCTCAAAATATAAGCAGTTTTATTAAAGCTAATGCAAATGCAAACCTCCGAATGTAAATACACAGACCTGGGAACAAACAGGCTGGACCCCCCACAAAAACATCTAATGGTTTTGCCGAAGCTTCATCATGTATCTCTACACCCATGCCATATCTGTAATTTTTGCTCAGTGCATGATGGTCATCCAAGCATTTCAACTCTACAAAATAAAGCATGGATTTTCATGAATGTTTTTGAGTTACATGATCTTGCCTAACTCCCCATGCTGGAAAAATTTAGTAAAGTGTTAGATTATTTTTATTAGAAACAATTTATATTATTTTAGATATTTATTTATTTATTTATTCAAGAGTTTAACCAGGCAGGCATACTGAGCGGAAGACCACTCGTTTCCAGATGCGACCTGGGGGAAACAAGGTGGGGTACATGAGGGAAGGAGCAGTAATTATACAGACATTCAATTACACATGAGGAGGCAATGTTGTGAGCCTATACAGTAGGTAGCTAAGGTAGGCTTGTTCTTATATCCAGATGAAGTACAAACAGGAAGATAGAGCTTTGGTGTAAGGGAGAAGAGTGCCAACAATAGATTATATAGCTGGATTAGGAGGAAGGGAGGGAGCCCTAAGTGGAAGTGTAGCTAATTAGCAGTTAGTTATTAGATGCAATTTTAGGCTGGCTGGTAGGCCATCAGGAAGTTAAGGTAGGCAGTTGAAGCCTCTTAGGGGCAGGGCGGAGCAAGAGAAGACCGAGAGGAAGTGCTCGAGAGGCGAGTGTTGAGGTGTCTGAGATTGTAGTAATGGCGGATATCTGCTGGTAAGTCATTCCAGAGTTTTGGTATGCGGTAGCTTAGTGCTGCTTGGCCCATGGAGGTGCGCATAAAAGAGGATGTGGAATAGTCTAGCATCTGAGTGCCGAAGCGAGAATGCGCTTGGGGAGCTGAAGGTTAAGGATGCAGACAGGTATGGGGAGAGAGTGGGACCAGAATTTAGCGGCAATTTTGGAGCCGTGGATTAGCCGCGGTCAGCAAGTGAGGGGGGGACAGGGTGCTGTAAAGTCGCGAGTGGTGTGTTAGTTTTGGACAGTCCAGTATGAAGCGGCAGAAGGAGTGGAAAGGGTGTCCAGGCTGGACAGAGTGGATGGTGCGGTGGTGCCATAGATCACATCCCGTAGTCAAAGATCGGCAGAATCATTTTTGTACGAGTTCCGCCTGACCGTGGTGGACAGGCAGCCTTTGTTGCGGTAGAGGGCCCCCAGTTTGGGATTAAGTTTTTGTGCAAGGATTCCACGTGGAGTAGAAATCTAGGTTTTGGTTGGGCAAACACCTAGGTAACGGAAGGAGGTACTGGATTCTAATGGATAGTGGTCCAGGGTTACTTAAGGGGGTGCTCTGAGGCGGAGAGCATGAGGCTTCGACAATGAAAGTTAGCTAGACAGTCTTTTTGCATTTAGGAACAGCTGGTTTGTAGAGAGCCAGAGTTGTACAGCATTGAAGTCATGTTGAAGGTGGCCATGTACTGTTGCTATGGAGGGGCCAGTGTTGTATATTACTGTATCGTCTCGTACATTTGGATAGATGAGTGGGAGCAGGCTTGTGGGAGTTCGTTAAGGAAAACTGAGAATAGGATTGGGCCCAGGACTGACCCTTGAGGGACACCTGTGGAGGAGGGAGAGGGCAGCGATAGTTGGAGCCAATTTTCACCGCTTGATGTCTATCGCACAAGTAAGCTCGAAACCAGTTTGTGGCATGGGTGGAGAGGCCGGAGGCCTTTAGCTTATCTATAAGGAGAGAGTGTGAGACGTATCAAAGGCTTTGGCCAGACTAATAAATATAGCTGCTCGTGGATATGCCCTTTATCCATACCTGAGAGGATGTCGTTAGTTACTCTTTAGTAGGGAGGTAGTGGTGGAGTGAGATTTACGGAATCCAGATTGGTATGGGGTGAAGAAAGCAGTATTAGCTAGGTACTGGGAGAATTGGGCCAGGGCAAGTTGTTCGTGTATCTTAGCCAGCGTTGGGAGGAGGGAGATGGGCGGTAATTCCCAGGCAATGCAGGGTCACCCCCTTCGGAAGAGGAATGATAGTAGCCATTTTCCAGGCAGAAGGTATTGTGGAAGTCGAGAAGGAGAGGTTGAACAAGTCGGCTAGAGGAACGGCTATTGCCGGCGCTGACAGCTGGAGTAGTCTGGAGTTCAAGCCATTGGAGCAAGAGCCCTTCTTAGGGTTAAGGTTGCACAGTGCTTGGTAGACTTCGGCTGGAGTGACAGGTCGGAAGGAGAAGGAGAGGTGAGAGGAGGGAGGCCGTGGCATAAGTGCTTAAAAAAGAAGGCAAAAATACAGCATTTGCATGATGTTTGCTTTATTTTTCCTCTCATGTAACAATACAGTGCAAATTATCTGTTCTGTGACATCTCACTTATTCTAATATTTTGGAAATTGTGTGAAATTGTTGTTAAATAGAAAGCATATCATTCCATGCCATCTACATACAGTTATCATTGTGGGCCCTGTAATGGATGACAGCACATTGCTTTTCCTCCTGGGAATCCAGGGTTTGCATACAAGCCCCGGAATCCCACACTTGCATTGACTAGGGTCAAACCCATCTCAGAGCTGAGGCAATAAATCATGATCTGATCACGGCAACCACCAAACACTGATGTTCTTATGAAAAATGTTATAAATCATTGTATTACGTGAAAAATTCATAGCTCTAAATGTCCCAATGGGGGTATCAGACTTCACAGAGTTCTCAGCCTGTTGTTGTCTCCTGAGGAAGAGGTAGAAGGCTTTGAGGCACTAGAGACTGTGCTGATCTCGGCTGTTGTAACACAGTGAAGTAAAACATTTTGTTTCATTTGGGACTTGCTATTGTGTGCTATTTTGTTGTTTCCCTAAACTTTTTTAGTTTGAGGAGTATGCAGCTTTACTGCTGTGCATCTGCTTAATGTCTCTTCATAGGAACTTCAGCATGTGCCTGCAGAAGAGAGGTTTCCATGGGCTCCTCCTGATCCCCACACATATATCTAGCAGACAGGGTTTCCGTCACCATCTTTATCCTCTCTTTTTACAGGAAGGTCTGAGTGATCTTCTTAAAGTGTAACAACCTTCCCTAAATTAACACCTGCCGTCTTGGTACGGTACATATCTTGTGTTTGTACTCCTTTCTGTCAATGTCAATACTAATGTAATTTTGCCCTCCTATTTGTAAAAGTTCAAACCAATGTAAAGTACTCAATCACAGAACAATTTTGAAAATTGGCCATTGGTGGTCTGAACAGTTCTTATCTTGTCTAAAAAGTAAACATTTCCATCTCTTCTATCTAAGCATCCTCTGCCATTACCATAGGCCAAGAAACTGCTTTTATCTCATCTCCACTGTTTTTTTTCTAAATACTCTTCCTTTATATCTAAAGCTTATTTGTGGTACTAGACCACACTGGAACAGACTACCGCTGCAACTGATGGGAGCAGCTACCCTAAACAGGTTTAAACAGGGCTGGGTCAGGACACGGGGACACATAGTTCTTGGGGGGGGCAATATGAGCTTGAGAGGTGAGGGATTAGGTGAAGAGGGTGATAACTTACCAGTATAGTAGGTTGGTGGGGTGAGATAGTATAGTATTGGCATACTTGATCCTCGGTCCTGTTCCATAGTCAGATTCTGTATTTCTGTTTTTACGCCTGCATTCTCTCAGAAAATTGTGTTATCAACTACTGTAGACATGAATGCTTTTACAGCTGACAGGGAGGACTGTGGGGCTTGCCTTCCCTTCAGTCCCTGAACATTTAAATCAGAATTCTCCATCATTCCAGCCAGGGCTCCAGGAGCTCAACATGAGACAGCCTGCTAAATTGACCTCACATGTAGTAGGAGATGGGTTTTTTTTCCTTGCTGTAAAGACCAGCATTCACCCTATCAATAAAACAGGTTCATCTAACCCAACTCCCAGGATGCTCCTGGAAAGGAGCTATCACAGCTCAGTGTGTCTTTCCTGGTCAAAAATTACAAATACATAAATACAGTCTTCTGAGTATAACCGCCCTATCAATGGGGGTTCCCAAAAAATCTTCCATGAGCTTGCAAAATTGCTCGCTGCCTGGCTGGTGTTCAGCACCATAGTCTTTTAAATGTATTGCCAGTGAATGCCTGTATGGCCTCCATGTACTGTCGCTTTAAGGGCTGCCTGTCTGCAGTAATAATTAATCCAGGAAGGGGACTGAGTGTTTCCATGCTTGAGACTCACCCGGGCTGCCAGCTAATTGCTCTGTTTCTGCCATTGCTAGTTGTGCAGAGGGGAGTTCTGCTGAAGGATGTAACTATTTGCTTGAAATCGCTTAGAGTAATAATGATAATATAGTTTGTTCTAACCTGCCTTCTTTGCAGCGAGGGGTTTCTGTCAGTCTCCACCATTTTGGTCCTGGACTGCCGAATTGGACCAATCAGTACTTGGGGACTCTAAAATGGAGTTTGCCCTTAGGGGCTGCATGGACCCAAACCCATGGGATTTGTAGTTCTGGACTGTTGACACCTTTTGCTACTGAAAGGGAGCTCTTGTGTGATTGACAGTTGGGCCAGCCAACCAGACTGTTTGGATCTGGGGGAAATACCATAAGCTGCCTGCTGGCAAGCCAGATCTCTATGTTGGAAGCTGAGAGAGGAGCAGCTTGTAATATTCGAGCAGTAAACTGCGCAGTTCAAGTGGGAGAACTGTGGAGAGGCCTGAGTTAAGGCCTGCACGTATGCCATTACCCTGAGGGGAGAGACAGAGAGAGAATTGCTTCAGACTAAATCCAACCTGTTGTGCTTTTATGCAAGCTACTAAATTAGGAACAGGCCTAACCTGTAGAAGACAGAAGATTTTTGCTGAACACGATCGGCCTGTTAGGAACCCCAGCTACTCTTGAGCTCCGGGTTTGAGCAATGACTTTGCGATCATGACCGGGGAGCAGTTGCCTGGTACAGTAATACTTCCTTACATATAAATGTGCTGTGTACTGAATGGGGGTTGCGGTTTAAGTTCCCTTTTTTGTGAACTGTGTGCTGACTGCTGGAAGCTGTATCCAGTGCAAAACGGACTAAATCCACTGTTAGCTCCATGCAGCTGGGCCTTGCCACAATCACCCTGCTGCACAGAGAAAAGCCATCGATGAGAGACCTGCCTGGGGAGCATTCCCCCTTTTCCACACCGGAACAGAAACGACGCCTTGGTGGATCGTGTGGGCCCTGCTTCTCCTGGCACTCCAGAGAGTTCATCTGCTATCTCAATTTCGTCCATCCTATATCCAGTCTTGGGTACCATGAGTAATGTCCAGGGTAGCTCCCTGCAACAGATAGCTAAATCAAAAGTGTGTCACCTGATTATCTTATCTTTTTCTTCACGAACTGAGCCCTCTGGCTTCAGATTACAAGTATTGTGTTGTGCAAGGTGTCTTTTTCCCATCACAGGGCCCCTACCAGCTGCAACGCCAGCCTACCCTGGGCAACTGTCCTGGCTAGTCCACCCCCATTCACCTGGGTACCCAGAAGTGCGACTGTGCTAGGGACTCTGACTGCTTGCATAACTGTGTGATTGTTAGGGAAAGTAAGCTAATTAACCTGATTGCCTCTATCCTTGTTCAAACCCCCCTGAATAAATCAGATCTACTTTTTCTGCCTTTTAAACTGTCTGTGGATCCTGAAGTATTGTGTTACTGACATTTGCTCTGTTTTACCTTGTTTTACAGGGGGTCCCCAGGGTCGAGCTGGAGAAACCAATCCTGGTGGTAAGTGCCAAGGGTTTGGGTACTGGTAAAGCTTATCGGGGTACTGTGAAGGTCATTGTTGTATTCTGTTTGGGCCACTTGCAGGAACCAAGGGGGGGTTACACTGTCCCAGAGGGCTGTGCCCAAGCTAATGCGACCACTAATAACCCTGACCTCTGGGTGGAAGCACCCATTTCAGAACCCAGGCCCCTCAACCTACTGGTTGCCCAGCAGGCAGGGGTAGTAGTCCTTGGGGTAGCACCACCTAGGGGTTACATGAGGATTGGGTTAATTAACTCTGTAAGGTCAAAGTTACATGACATTTCTTTTTTTTTTCTTTTTACCAATATAACTGGCTAGACCTCATAGCTTAGTGAAAGAGTTTTGGGTTTTTCATGCCACAGAGAAAAAGATTAACAAACATTACATTTTGCCTCTTTTCAATAATGATACAAAAGTCAGTGTTGTCTTTCTCAGTTTTTCCCTTTCATCATAAGATTTTTAAACAATCCGATTTGACTTAAGATATTTACATACAAAATATGTTTAAAGTGGCAATATTTGTTAGCGGGCCAAAAATGTAATTATATACAGTAGCTTTTTCTTTTTTTAACAAAATGTATTTCTGATAGCCCTAGGTTCATTGCCAGTATATTTTTATTCATTTAGATATTTTTAAAACAGCTTTTATATGTAATATTTTAATTAATTACTCCAGTCATTAATGATGGCCACCTGTCACAATTTTTACAAATCTCTTCTGTTGAGCTTGCCTTTTCAATATACATACAATATCTATACTGTAGATGCAGTATAATGGTGCTACCCCATGTTCCTTCTTTTATTCTTGAAAGCCTACTAGCCCAGGGCCTGTTTTCAGGGGTGACCCAGGAGCACTGCGGAGGTTAAGTGACTTGCTCAGGGTCACACAGTATGTGAGTGGAGGTTATAGGAATCCAACGCAGGTCTGCTGGATGTATCAAGCTCATTTACAGCATATGACTTTAATCTATAGGCTACTGTATACTGCCAGGTGTTGTTGACGGGAAACAGCATAGAATGATAGAATGATATTTTATGGAGGGCTTGACAAGACAGTAGGAATGTTAAAAACAGTCAAAATACTGTATCTCTGTTCAGGAATGAATGACAATGCAAAGAAAAATGGTATATTGATGTTCATTGCCAGAACTATGTTACTGCTGAGAAACCATGCAGTGACTAACAAATACTGCTGTTTTAACATGTAGAGCTCAGAGCCACAATACCATCTGTGCTTTAATTTCTCTCTGCTGAAGGGCAAGAAATGAAACATCAGTTCTTCATTCTTCTATTCATTCGCAGCCTTCCTACAAATAAACCTTGCATCACCCCTGGACCTTTTAAAGTTGTGTCTAGTACTGCAGTGTCCACACTGTCTACTCTATCTTGGGTCACTGCTGGTCCATGTTGTGTCTAGTACTGCATTGCCTGCACAGTCTACTCTACCTTGGGTCACCTCTGGTCCAAGTTGTGTCTAGTACTGCCCTACCCACACAAACTACGTTGCCTTGGATCATCTCTGAATCAATTTCAAGTTGTTTCTAATTTCACACTGTCTACACAGACAACTTTACCTTGGGTCACCCTTGGACCTTTTCAAATTTCATCCCATACTGCACTGCCTACACAGCCTACTCTACCTTGGACCTGGACATTTTCAGGTTGTGTGCAAACTGCAGTGTTTACATAGCCTTCTCTATCATGCATCACGTCTGAGCTTATTAAGTTGTGTCTAATACTGCACTGCCCACACAGACAACTTTAACTTGGGTGCCTCTAGTATAATTTCAAGTTGTGTCTAGTACCACACAGCCTACAAAGCCTGCCCTACCTTGGGCCACCACTAAACCTAGGTTGTTCAGAAGAGATAGGTAAAAGAGAAGAGGGAGAGAGTGGCTATATATGTGCACAACAACTTGGTTACTATGATACTTCAGAGGAAATCAAAGACCCCAAATCAGACACAGAATCAAATTTAGGTGAGAACAGATCAACACAGTTCTAAACAACTGACACATGGTATATGCTGTACAGTACATTCAGCAACAAACTTCAAAGCATCTTTATTGCTATTGAGTTGATAAATTGTCTAAATATAATAGTAATGTTTATTTTTTTTATTTATTTAGTTTTTGTTGACTGGGTAAGTGCACTAGACAAATTTTGCCTATTTCAAGCACGATCTGGGGGAAGGGGATACAGATGAATGCCAACTGACCTTGAACCAGGTTAAGCTGTTGGTGATATTTTTAGCGAATGGGGGAAATTTGGCCACAGCACCGGGGAAATTCCCCTACTGAACTGGAGGGGGAGCGGCTGTCTGGTGTGAGAGGAGTCAGTGCCAGGATGGATTTGGAAGGAGAAGTTGCAATGGAACAGCCTTCGGTAGAAGGGGCGACAGAGTTCCATACATCCAAGGATGAGGAGCATTATGTGTCAGTCCCAGTATCAGAGGATTCTGCAAAGGAAAATGAATGGTTGGAAATCAACACGGAGAAGGACAAGGCACAAAGTACCTCTAGGCAGGATATTGGGAAGGCAGCTAAGAACCTAGGGAGGAGAATGGAAGAAAAACGCCTTACCGTTCAGAGAATACTGGAGGAAGATGATGAATGGGGGCTGGAGGAGACAAGAAGAGAAGCCCCGAGAAGAATGGAACCTGACACCAATGGAAGAAGGAGCAGTCAGGAGGATATCGGGCAGGTACACCCTGAAGGAAGCAAGTCAACCCGGGGAGAGGAAGTACCAGGAAGTTCAATGCACCAAGCTCTAATTCAGGTGTTTGGCCTACCCGAAACAGAAAGACAGGAGAAAAAATGGTCACCAGGCATTGTGCTAAAAGGAGCAGGTTGGAGGCAGAAAGAGGATGGAAGTTGGGAACCGGAGAGCGACTGGGTGGGCTTTTTCCAAAACAACATCGGGGCACTGGCTGCATCC
The DNA here is from genome assembly GCA_016271365.2 of Neoceratodus forsteri. Classification (NCBI taxonomy): domain Eukaryota; kingdom Metazoa; phylum Chordata; order Ceratodontiformes; family Ceratodontidae; genus Neoceratodus; species Neoceratodus forsteri. The sequence goes on along the minus strand of JADMNL010000026.1, from coordinate 71,756,709 downwards.
ACAAGCCAGAAGGTAACAGGAGGATAGGTAAACATAGAAGTTACTGAAATGATTCTGGCACAACAGAAAGAACTAGAAAGACAGGGAGGGGGACCGCTTCAGAAAGACAAAACATCAGGAGGAGGAGAAAGAAGGGGAGAAAAAGAGAAAGAAACTTCCATTAAGGCAGTGACTGGAAACAAGGGGCAAGATTTTGACAGCAATAAATTCCTTGAGAGCAGGAGAAGGGGATAACCAGACACATCAGCCAGGAAATGTAAGGGGAAATGGAGAAAGGTTGTATTCTTCTGTTTTGAGTAGTGGGGCTAGCAGGAAAGAGGAACAAGGGCAGCTAGAAGGAGCAGGGCACTCCCCTCCCCAGAGGAAGACCAAGTGAACAGAGATCAGAGGAGTATATAGACCCCACACCAAAAACATTTGCAGTTTGGCTGAGGTATAAGGGTGTTCTGAAGTACTTCCCTGACAGAATATAGGAGGGGAAAACACTGTTAAAGGAATCCATGAGGTATGTGGCCTCAGAAATATATGCTTTGATTCATATATCAGGAGAGGATGTAATCAGCATCAGTTTCAGAACAATGCGAGGCCTTGAGAGGTTTTGGCTAAAGTATGAGCAGCCGAAATGTACCCCCACATGGCAGCCTTTTACGGCTATACACATAACTAAACCTGCAATTAAAACAGTTGCAGTAATGTTCAGGAATTAATGAGTTTATGTGAGATATATAGTACAATGGTTCTCCCAGAAATGTGAAGTTATAAGTTCTCCTGAAGCGATGATAGATTCAGAGTTTCTGTGGACAGGTGGATGAAGGTTTAAAGTCAAACTCCATCAATCTGAAGAAGGCATAGTTCACATCCCCAATAGTTTCTTTTTGGGGTGGAATGGGGGGTCGTTTTCTACTCAGTGCAACCAAATGTTACAGGTGTGGGGCATGAGGGCACCTCTCAAATGTTTGCAACATGGTGAGATGTGGATTATGTGGGGAGTGCAGCCACAGCAACTCCCAGTGCAGAAACCATGTAAGATGCAACCTGTGTGAGGAGTACAGACACATGTATCAAAGTTGTCCTTGGGCAGCTAGGAATAATGCAAGAAGTGTTGATCCAGAAGAAATAATTAGAAAAGCTCAACAAGAGAGGCCTGCTGCAGAACCAGACTCCCAACAGAAGACAGAGAGAGGGAGATGATCAAGAGACACCCGAACCTGTGGTCCAGAAGAATACTACCCCAGAGAAAGAGGGAGTTCCAGAAGAAGAAGAGGTAGGAGAAGGAAGGGAGAGAGAAGAGCCCTTGGCCAGGATATTAGCTGAGGCAGAATTAAACACAGAACAAGATGAAGTGAGAGGAAGGGGAGTGGAAGAAGATGAGACAGGCCCAGAACAGAGGATGGAAGAGATGCCAACCCCTCCCAACTAACACTCAGGGTAATGACCCAGGAACAGAAAGAAGGAAAAGTTTGAGGAGCAAAAAAGGAAGTGTGGGAGAGGTATTACTTTTTAACCCTTACGAAGTCTTAGGGGCACAAAAAGAGGATGAAGTAAACCAGGAGGAAAGGGACTCAGACAGTACGTCTATACAATCCTCACAACCAGGATCTATAAATGGAGACAGAGTGGAAAGAACAGAAAGTAAAAAGAAGAAAAAGAAAAGAAGAAAAATAACTGGAGGGTTGAATTATGTAAAAGCATGGGTTGTAAGACAAAAGGGGCTTAATACTTTCATTTGCAAACATATGCAGTATACTAAATAGCAAAAACAGAGTGGCGGTATGGACTCAGTTAAAAGATTTAACACGTGAAGTAGTATTTTTACAGGAAACATGGTTTAATTCAGTCAATACAATTGCTCAAGCACAGAGGGTGTGGGTGTGGGGGCCTTCATATTGGTCCATTGGGCCTGACAGAGCAGATGGGGTGGGAATGTTGTTTTCAGGTAATGGGTTGAAATTTCAAAAGCTAGTAGATATACAGTTAGGAAGAGCACTGTTAGTAGATGGTGTATGGTATAATTAGCTGATTAGATTTACAGTAATATATGGACCTCAAGTGAAAGCAGAAAGGGTGAACTTAATAGAATTAATCTGGTCATATCTATGCACGAATAGAAATGTATATTTTGAGGGAGATTATAATTGTACATTAGAAGTTAAAGAAAGGAAAAACCTAAGGAAAAAAGTGTATTGTAACTCATATGCATTAAAAAAATGTGTGGAAACTGCAGAACTGACAGACTGTCTTGCGAAAGCTAAGTCACCAGTAAAATATACATATGTCAGAGGAAAAGCATTTTCCAAAATAGATTATGTATTTATTTCTAAGAGAATAGATGTAAGGTTCTCTGATCACTTAATAATCAAAGTGATGTTAAGTACAGAGACAGGTATCAGCCCAGAACAAGGTGGAAACTGAATACTACTTTCTTGCATGAAACAGCAGTGAAGGAAGGATTAACATCCCTGTTTGTGGACAGGGCTTCTGTTGTGGGGCTGTATGATGATTTTCGCCAGTGGTGGTTAGACACAAAGTAAGAGGCACGAAGTTGGTTGCAAAGGTATGGGAAGACCAGAGCAAGGAAAAATCTGTTTGAATACTTGGGGTTAAGAAATAAACTGCATAAAGAGCTGGAAATGTCCTATATAGGGAATCAAGACTGCAGTGGCAAAATAGAGGAAATGAAAAATAAAATGAAGGAAGTGCAATATAACAGAGCAGCAACATTGACATCAGAGTTAAGCTATGGGACACAGAGAATGCCCTTCTCAGACCCATGTGAGGTGAGTAAAGAGACAAAAATAGATCAAGGGCTACAGCACTCAGAAACAGAAAGGGGGGAGGAAGTTAAAGATATGGAGGCGATAAGGCAACTAATAGAAATACACATGCAGGAAGTAATGGATGGAGCAATCGTCTCAGGACAAGAAGTAGAAAAAATCCTGAAAGGAATAGAATTACCCAAACCTCTAGAGAGTGTAGAGTTGAAATTACAAACAGATATAACAGAAGAAGAAGCAGTAAGAGAGGTGATAAAAGAGCTTAAACAAGGGGCGATCCCAGGGATGGATGGGTTACCAAATGAGATATATAAAGTATTTGTAGGTTTTTTCTCAGCCTTTTTAGTGAGGGCATATAATTTCATATGCAACATGGGAAAAGTACCACCAGAGATAACAAGGGGGTTGGTAATCCTTCTCCATAAGAAAGGTGACAAAATAGAGAGAAGTAATTGGAGGATGATCAGCATCTTGAATTCAGACTAAAAGATCTTGGCACAAATTTTACAGAAAATAATTAAAAAACGTGGCAGAAGTGATACACCCAAGTCAGACATGTGCTATTCCAGGCAGGAATATTCAGGAAAGCTTAGCTTTGATAAGAGACATGGTGGAATACAGCATCAGGAAAGGGAAAAAACGAGTGGTGATCTCATTGGGTCAAAATAAAGCATTTGACTGAGTGAATCACAAATACCTCTTTAGGGTTATGGAACATTATGGGATACCAAAAGGGACAATAGGGTGGATAAGGAAGTTATACCAAAGTGCAGAAAGTATACTGGAAGATGGACAAGGGGGAGGAGAGCCTTTTAGGCTAAGGGCTGGTGTGAGGCAGGGATGCCCACTAAGTTCATATATGTTTTTAGTATAGACCCCTTAATTAGACTAATCAGTAAGTCAGAAGAGATAAAGGGAATAAAGGGAAGCCAGGAAGGGGATGCAAAGAAAAATTACATTATATGCGGATGATTTAGGCACAGTCTTGTCAACTGCGAGAGAGATTCAATGCTTGTTAAGGGAAATAAACAGGTTCCCGATAATATCAGGAGCAAAACTTAATATGGAGAAAAGCAGGGGGATGTGGCTAGGGCCCCCAGAAGAAGAAGAAATGGAACAAGGGATACAAATGCTGGATGAACCAATTAAGATGTTAGGAATTTGGTTTGGGAAAGGAGACATGGGTAAAATGAATTGGGAAATATCAGTGGCAGAAGGAGAGAGGAAAGTGTCATGGTGGAAGGGATGGACAATGACAAAACTTAAAAGAGTGTTTGTAATGAAACAATTTTTAATTCCATGTTTCCTATATGTGGCTACCATGTTTCCATTGCCAATGAATCTGGAGACCAAGATATTGGGGATATTTTTTTCAAATGGTCTGGGGAAGCAGGCTGAACCCGATAAGGAGGGAGATTACATATCTGGGAAAAAAAGGATGGTGGGGAATGTTAAACCCAGTGGTTTTCTTCCATAACCTCTTTTGGTATAAAAATATAAGGGTAGAACTAGGGGCACAGGACAGTCTAAAGAATAAGTGGAGCCGGAATGTAATGGGAAAATGTTATGAGAGCTGGATAGATGAGGTGCCTAAAGGATTTATGAAACTGGAGGTACCAGGGTTTTATCAAGGCACAATACTAAAACTACAAAAATCGGGAATTAAAAGACAACAATTGAATCAAGTAACAAGGAAAGACATGTGTAAGAAAATAGTTTGGGAAAATGGAATAAAAGAACCTGAATTTATAGGAGGAACACCAAATAATAAATTCACAGTCAGAATGTTAAATAATCCTAGGGTCCCTAGAAAGATGAGGGATACCCAGTGATTGATGGTGCAAGGGAGAATGGGTGTTGTGGAAACCAGAAACACAAAGCCATAGAGGAGAGAAACTGTTTATATCCAGGATGTCTAGAAGACGTGGAGACTCAAGATAATTTTTTTGTTTAAGTGTGAATATGTTAAACAATTATGGATATACCTGGCAGATAAGTGGAAGATGTCGTGGCTAATGAGTTTAAGTTACTCAAACTTAGTGTTAGGAATATTTCCCACACTGTTGAGACAATGCAATAGTAGCACACTACAGGTGTTGTTTGCATGCTTAAAATACTACCTATGGCAGAGTCACTGCCAGTTGTTACTGCAAGAAAAAGAGACATCATATGAAGGGTTCAGTGCACAGTGTGAAAAGGCTATGGTAGAGGTGTTAAAAAAAATTGGAAGATGCATCCAAGAGAAAAAGTCATGATGTGGTGGAAAGGTTTTTCGTATTTTAGAAAATATGCATAAAGATATAAGGGCTTGGGAAAATGGGGAACATAACATTTTGTATAGATATTTGGGTAAGACAATTATGAAGAGAAAAAGGGGTCTTAAATATAGAGCATACCAGTACTACAGGGTAAAGGTAAATGAGAACTGGAGAAAACAGAAGAGAAATAAGAATGGTTTACGGTTTCGGGGTGATAGGGGAGGTGGAATTGTATTGTAAAAACAGATGATTTAAGGTGTGGGGAATAAATTTATGTTGAGTGATTTATGATGTATATTGGTTCTTGTTTTTCTGTATACTCTTCTTTGTATGTATGTACTGTGAAGTGTTGTTGTGGTTCTTGAATAAAAACTCCCCTACTCTTTTCGAGAAGTGCCATGGGATCTTTAACATCCACCTGAACTACCACCAGAACAGGCAGATGAGATCTTGGTTTAACGTCTCATCCTAAAGACGGCACCTCAGGTGTGCAGCACACCCCTTATGCTGCACAACAGTGTCAGTATAGGGATTTAACCCATTTGCCTGGTGTGGGGATAAAATCCACAGCCTTCTGATCTCCTGGCCTCAGAGGCGAGTGTGCTAACTGCTGAGCCACTGACATCGACATGTTTGAATCATATAATCCATTGATTTCCCAACAGAGATGGCAATATATTGTTAGCCTTTTTTGTACCTAGTTCATTTCTTCCAAACACTAAAGGACAATTAAACAAGCAATTTTAGAGAGTGAATCACATTGCAAACACTCCAGTCTACTGTCACAAAAAGGGACACTGATTTTCCTAATGGTGTTAGTTACCTGTAATATTATGATTTAAGTAGTTTTCCTGCTTTAGCAAAAGTTTGCTGCAATGTAAACAAAAGCCTCAATTCTCTCCTATCCGAGATGCAGTTCAGTTCACAAAATGGTGAGGACGTGTCACACGTGATGATGTCATTGGAGCAACTCCTCTTCATTTCTTTCTTTGAAACCTATGGACACTGTTTTTAAATGTTGGATATTGTCACTATATGTGGATATAGGCATATATATCGATACTTAGCTTATGCATCAGACTATGATGCATAAGCTAAGTATCAATACATATGCTTATATCAACATATAGTGTCAATATCCAACATTTAAAAACAGTGCCCATAGGTTTCAAAGAAAAAATCGGAGTGGAGTCACTCCAATGACATCATTACGTACGGCACATCCTTGCCATTTTGTGAGCCAAGCTGCAGCTTGGATCAGAGAGAATAGAGGCTTTTGCTTACATTTCAGCAAACTTTTGCTCAATCAGGAAAACTGCTTAAATCAGAAAATTACAGGTAATTAACACCATTAGGAAAATCAGTGTCCCTTATTGTGATAGTAGATTGGAGCATTTTGGATATGATTTACACCCCCCTCCCCCCCAAATGACTTGTTTAATTGTCCTTTAAAGAACAGCTGATGTCTTTATTATATTTGGATACAATTTAGCTTATATTTAACAATATACAACAGGAGTAAGGAAAAAAATGACTAGATAAAAAACGATATCTTAGTTATTGACATCAGTAACAGCAATTTGTCAAATAATATTGTTACTCTTGTCATAATTTATATTATTAAGTTACTGTCATCACAGTGTAATACTGAACCAATCAGAGAACAGCTTTCAAAATGTTGATGACATCACAATGCCTAGTGCAGCACTGAAGCAACATGTTGAATATCAAAGAAAGCTGCAAAACCTTCAAGCTGTAGGTTTAAAAGCTACAGTATGATTTGTAAACTACTGTTGTATATATAGAATATACAATAGCCTGACTCAAAATAGGCAATTTATCATCACTTGTGAGTGGGCAGGACATTCATAACTCATTCATGTCTCTGCCACTCATGAGTTCTGGTCCTGCCCCCTCACACTTGAACATAAATTGTATATTTGAGTCAGCCCATTGCATATCCCCTATTTAGAGCTGTATTGTTTCTCCCCCATTGTTTGTTAGTGAGGTCATAAGCATGAAAGCAGGATCTTTGTTCCTTGCAAGTTCATCAGATACTAAACATAGTCCCCACCTGATGTCAGAATAGTTTGTTACATCACAGTTATTCCTTTGGCAACAGACTGTGATGTCACAACAGAGCCTGATGAATCAGCTGTAAGGATAGATGAACTCAAGGTCATGTTTTCATGCACATGTTCACAATAATAAATAATAAGCAGAGAAATATATGGAAAATATAGGAAAGGCAAGCTGAATTATGTCTAAGTATTGTGGTTTCCAAAGTTTTCTCAGCGGTGTCAGCAGGTCTTTAAAGATACTGTATTAACATTTACGCATTACAGTTATATACAGATTCAACCCTATCAAAAACATGTTTATAAAAAATAAAACAACCAAAAAGCAACTTATTATGCAATCAGTTAAATTCTGACTGAACTGTAGACCAGCAGACTCAAACAATACAATACACTCATGTATCTCTAATGGCAGAAATAAGGCAACAGGAAGGCATACTGTTCTTATAATGTGTGTTTTCAATGTACAGGAAGATTGGCAGAACATAATGGGGGGTGGGAGGTGAAAGCAATAGCAGTACTGGAAATAATATTTGACAATGGCCTCTCACAACATCTTATGACTCCAATGAAGAGGAATAATATTCTTGACATTGTTCTAAGCAGTGCCCCCATATCCATCATTAGCAGCAGCAAGACCAGAAATCCATTAGGATATGGAGACCATAATATAGTTGAGTTCTTGCAGCTGGTGAAAAACACTGCAGCTAGATTGGTTGTCAGGCTTCACTCCAAATATACCACTCCAGTACTGCAGGCATTGCACTGGCTGCTTGTGAGATGGCATGTCTGCTTCAAGACAGGTTTTTTAGTTTAGCCTCTATGATCTGGGACTGGGCTACCTAAAAGAGCTCCTCTGTCTGTAAACTCCTGACTGCCCTGTCTGTTTATCAGAGACTGGACTCCCGAGAGTTTCCTGGTCCTGACTTAAACTATTGGGGAATGGGGCATTTACAGTAGTGGCACCACTTCTTTTGAATCAGTTGCCATGGAGTGTCAGAGAGGCCCCCTCCAATGACATTTTGACAAAGAGGTTTATTTATTTATTTTATTTAGTTTTTGTTGACCAGGTAAGTGCACTAGACAAATCCTGCCTATTTTCAGGCACGACCGGGGGGAAGGGGATACAGATGAATGCCAACTGACCTTGAACCAGATTAAGCTGTTGGTGGTATTTTTAGTGGGATGAGGGAAATTTGGCCAGGACACGAAGCATCATATTTTCTCATTGGCCTTTTCGCTTTATTAGGGAATATCATGACACTGTATTATTTATATATATTATATTTATTTATGACTGTTTTATTCTGCTGTTCATACTGCTGTGCTGTTCACTGTATTGTTGTAAGGTACCCAGAACCTGTGGAACTGGGTGCCAAATAAATAAAAAAACTACTACTCTATAAAATATAATAGGACTAATGAAAAAAGAGTAACAGAATATTGCCAGTATGATAAAGCTGATATTAGTATGATCATAGGCTATCAAAGCATCTGGGATTCAGAGATTGAGCCAGCAAATGGAACTGTAGATTCAATATGGATAAAATTTAAAAGCCAGATCTAAGAGTTAAGAAATACTGCAAGTATGTACTTAAAAAGGCTAAATATAATACCAGGGGTTAAAGACCACTTTTTGTTTACATACAAAGTAAGAAAATTAATAAAAGCCAAAGCAACAGGTTCAAGAAATATAAGATCAGCAGGATATGGACATTTCATGAACAGTATAAGAATAAATTAAGGAAAAAAAACATATAAGCAGAGCTTTGAGGAATATGGAATTACACAGGCAGAACTCATAGGAATGGCACTTCTGCTTCTAAAGGAATAGGAATGGCACTTATGCTGCTAGCTAGGCAAAGAATCAGTGCAGTGCAGGATGAATTTGTGGAGTTGGGGAGGGGCCTCAGACAGGTAGCAAGCATGGTTACCTTCTCAGAGGTGCTGCCAGTCCATTGCTTGGGTGAGGCTAGGGAACTGCACACCATGCAGTTTAATGAATGATTGCAAAACTGGTGCAGAGCACAGGGCTTTGGCTTCATTGGGGACTGGGGATACCCCTGGAGAGATGAAGGTCTGTACTGGCATGATGGTCTGCATCTGTCCACAAAGGGAACCAAGCTCCTAAGTGACAGGTTTAAATGCTTCCTTGGCAAGCTTTTAAACTAGCCAAAGGGAGAGGTACTGATAAGAGGCAGGAAATTTCAAGCCTCCCCCCACAAAACATGGCAGGTAGTAAGGTAAACACTGAGGTACAGAGCTCGATAGAGGGCAGAACAGGGGTTAATGTAAAAATAGACAAGGGCAATAACAGCAGGGATGGGGGGAAAGGATAAAGCCAACATTAAATGGAGGGCAATGAGTACCAATGCCTGTAATCTGGAAAACAAGCTTCCTGAGCTAGTAGCCCTGATGGAAGATGAAAAATTGGATATTGTGGCAGTCACAGAAACATGGTACATGGAGAACCATGACTGGGATGTCAACATACCAGGGTACACAGTCTACAGAAGGGACAGGGAGGGTAAAAGAGGAGTTGGAGTAGCTCTATACATAAGGGAAGGGATCAAAGCTACAGAACTAAAAAGTAAAGGGGGAGGACAAGAGGCACTCTGGGTCACCTTGGAGACAGGGAATGGCATCACAATCTGCACAGGGGTTGTATACAGACTCCTGTCTCAAGGGGAGGAAAAGGACAAGAAAATGATAGAAGACATTCTCAAAATGGCTGAAAAAGGGGAGTTACTGTTGATGAGGGACCTGAATATGCCAGATGTTAACTGGATGACATGTACTGCAGCCACTTCCAAGAACAGAATCATTCTCGATGCCCTGCAGGGGGCAGGCCTTAGACAGCTAGTGTTGGAACCCACTTGGAAGGGAGCAATACTAGACCTGGTACTCTCAAATGGAGAGAGGATCACAAATTTAGAAGTCAGTAAACATCTAGGAACAAGTGACCACTGCATAGTTTGCTTCACAATAAGCACAACCATGGAGACAAGCCATACAAAAACAAGGATACTGGACTTTAGAAGGGCCGACTTTGGCAAAATGGGTGAATACCTGTGGAATGTACTACCAAATGGCCAAAAAGGAGGGGTGGAAGAACAATGGAGAAAAATCAAAACTGCTATCATAGAGGCAACAAGCCTTTGTGTGGGACAAATAAAGAAAACAAAGTGGAGTAAAAAAACCACTATGGTTCTCAAAAGAGGTGGTAGGGAAGGTTAAGGAGAAAAAGACTGCATTCAGAAAGTATAAGGAATCACAGAAGGAGCACAACAGGGAACTGTATCAATTAAAGCAGAAAGAAGTGGGGAAGGCAGTCAGAATAGCAAAGGCCCAAACCGAGGAAAAAATAGCCAACTTAGTTAAGAAGGGGGATAAAACCTTTTATAGGTACATTAGGGAGCACAGAAAGGTTAAAGGAGGAATAGTGAAGATTAATAAAGGAGACGGGAGGCGAGCAGAGGGAGACAGTGAAAAGGCAGAGATACTGAATGAATACTTTTGCTCAGTATTCACAAAAGAAGATGAGGAAGAGGAGTTGCCTAAACCAGACAATAGAAGCACTCTGGGCAGGGAGGTTGACACCAGTCCATTTACAGAAGAAAGAGTCCTGAAAGAACTCCTAAAACTCAAGGTGGACAAAGCAATGGGGCCTGACGGGATTCACCCCAGAATCCTAAAAGAACTAAGGGAGGACCTAGTGACACCACTGACCACACTTTTTAACAAATCATGGGAGGATGTGGTGGTACCCGAGGACTGGAGGAGGGCAGATGTGATTCCCCTTCACAAAAGTGGGAGCAAGGCAGAAGCAGAAAACTACAGACCTGTAAGTTTGACCTCAGTGGTAGGGAAAATGATGGAATCACTTCTGAAAGAAAGAATTGTTGAGTACCTACAGGCCAGCGGGGCACAGGACCCAAAGCAGCATGGATTTACAGCAGGAAGGTCATGTCAGATGAATATAATTGATTTCTTTGACTGGGTGACCAAAGTAATAGACCAGGGAGGGGCTGTGGATATGGCCTACCTAGACTTTAGCAAGGCATTTGACACAGTCCACACAAAGACTAATAATCAAGTTAGCCAGCCTGGGAGTGGGTTCCAGGGTGGTAGCCTGGGTAACAAACTGGCTGCACAACAGGACACAGAAGGTAACAGTGAATGGAACACATTCCAAAGAAAAGGGGGTTACTAGTGGAGTACCTTAGGGCTCAGTACTGGGTCCAGTCCTCTTTAACATCTTTATAGGTGACATTGCAGAGGGTCTGGAGGGAAAGGTATGTCTCTTTGCAGATGACACAAAGATCTGTAACAGAGTTGATACACAAGGGGGGATAGAAAGGATGAGAAGGAACTTGTCAAGGTTGGAGGAATGAACAGACATATGGCAACTTAGATTCAATGCAAAGAAGTGCAAAGTAATGCACCTGGGAAACAAAAAACCAGGAGAAGAGTACACAATAGCAGGGGCGGTACTAACAACAACAAAAATGGAAAGGGACTTGGGGGTAGTCATATCAAATGACTTAAAGGTGGGTAAGCAATGTGAGAAGTCAGTAAGGAAAGCCAGGGGGATATTGGGATGCATACGAAGGGGCATCACAAGTAAAAAAGCGGAAGTGGTTATCCCTCTGTACAGACAGTTGGTGAGACCCCATCTGGAATATTGAGTGCAGTTTTGGAGACCCCCATCTACGCAAGGACATAGACAGGATAGAAGCAGTCCAGAGGAGGGTAACCAAAATGGTGCAGGGTCTGCATCAGAAACCATATGAAGAGAGACTGAGAGAGTTTAATATGTATACCCTTGATGAAAGGAGGGACGGGGGGACATGATAGAAACTTTCAAGTACCTCAAGGGAATCAACAAAGTCCAGGAGGTTGTATCTTTCAGAAAAAGAGATGTGTAAGAACAAGGGGGCACAATTTAAAGATAGAGGGGATGGCTCAGGGGTAATGTGAGGATTTTTTTTTCACGGAGAGAGTGGTGGATGCATGGAACCACCTTCCTGGGGAGGTTGTTGGGTCTAAAACAGTGGGGGAATTCAAACATGCATGGGACAGACATAAGGCAATTGTAGTGGGGGGTTGCAGGAAGTAGGCTGTTGGTTAACTAGAATCTGCAGCTTATCCAATAGGAAAGGAAATGAGCAGACTGGGTGGGCCAAGTTGTCCTTATCTGTCGTCAAAGTCTATGTTTCTATGTAAAATATTTTTTTTTAATTTCATTTTGAACTTTGCAGAATACCAAAAGCATTTCTATGTAAACCATGGAGTATCTTTTGGAGGATAGTGTAAACCAGAGCATACATTTTTTAATTGTGGAAAAATATGTCTCAGTTTATTTAAATGAATGACTTCTAATCCTCAAAAAAATTCTGCTACTGATAGAATTCTATGGAACTATGCTGAATTTTGCAAAATTCTGTGGAATTCCATTTGGTAGGAATTTCAAAATTCTGCATAGCACAATGAATAAAGAAAGAAGAAAATGGGTTAGAACTAAAACTTGCAACATCAACATTTAGGGATAATGATTTCTATGACTACATAAACTCAGTCTAGTTAACAAGCCAAGAGGTGGGCCAGTAATTGAGAGTGATGATACAATTACCAAAGGACAAGATACGGTCAAGAAATGTAACAAATATTTCTGCTTGGTATTTGCCACTCAAGCCGACTGTCAACAGAACACCCAAGCAGGTGATCAGCACATTATTTCTGACATTGATGCCATAATTTCTCTAGACATGCTTATAAATAATACCCCTGGGAATAAATAAGGCAAAGGGATCCAATGCACTTTCACCAAATGTTCTGAAAAGGGAGATAAAATTGCTTGGCCAATACAAAATAATCTAAATAGGTCACTATTGAAAGAAGTGCAAAAAACTGGAGAACTGCTATTGTGATCCTATTATATTTATTACGAACCAGTAAGCCTTACATGCATCATCAGTGAAGTCATGGAATCAATAATCAAAGATAGTACACTCAAATTCTGAAACATCCCCTATAGTATGTGTAACAGATAAACCACCCTGAGGTGTGTTGTCGTGCTCTGATATACTCACACCTTGGTGTCCATTGTTACACACGAGGCCGCAGGCGTGCGTATATCACAGTGCAACCACACACCTCAGAGTGGTTTATCTATCTTATAAAATGTCAAAATTGTTTTGAAGGGGTTAAAAGTGCAGGTGTGCGGTCTTGCTCTGATATACACATGGTCATGTGATGATCAATGTCCAATCAATCCCAAGCAATTTCCCTACCCATTTTATAAGTGCATATAATCAGCACTGATTCATGAAGAGAAGTTCATATGTTACCAATCTACTGAGTTATTATGAATGTATGAGTACGGAATTTAATGAGGGCTGCCTAGAAGATGTCATTCTACTTAACATATGGCAATCATTTAAAAAATGAAAGCAATGGAATTTAAAAACTGCTTCAATCAATGGATTTTTTGAGGCTCCAGGACAGGGTCCAGAGAATCAGGATCAAGGGCTGTGAATTATCAGAAGGCAAGGTGATGGGTGTGGTGCTACAGAGCTCATTTCTTGCACTAATCATCTTCCAAATTTACATTTCCAATGTAAACACTAGTGTTCAAAATTCACTAGAAAATATGTACTGTACATGGGACCAAATTAAACAGATCTGTGGATTCACCTGAAGGCAGTCAAAGTATCTAAGATGATTTTACAGAATAAGTAGATGGGAGTAAGATTCAATACAGACAGAGATATATATATATATATCTATATATATATCTATATATATATATATATAGATATATATATATATATATATATATATATAATTGCCCACTGAAAAACCTGAGATACACTGGCAACGTTAATTGTAATGAATTAAAAAGCAAGGAGTGAGACAGACCTAGGAATTATAGTGACCAGCAATCTGAAGCTTACTAATCAATTCAAGTTGATTACTCAGAAAGCTACTGTAGGTGGCTATTGAGAGATATTTGAAGGCATTTAGAAAGCACAAATGATAAAAAGGTAGGTGTGCACTGTAGGACCTGTGTGTAACTCCACCTGGAGTTTGGGTCACAGTTCTGGGCACCACATCACAGAGTGGACATTGACAGAGTGGAAAAAGGGTATCTCAGCTCATATCAGATTTATGGGGAAAAACATGCAACAAAAGGTTAAGCTCACGTAGGATATTTAGTCTGGAGCAGAGAAGAATAAGGGGTCAATTTCTGCAACTATATGATATCCTAAAAAACTGCCCCTAATGACTAAATGAAATTTGGAAGTTCAGCAAGAAACCCAAATAATACATAGCCAAAATAAAAAATGTACAACTGAAGAGTGCACTATTTAGAACTGACAAAAGAAAGTATCATTATGCTTTGCATGCAGTCGGTATCTGTAATAATTTATCCAGGTATATAGTACCTAGTAGCTCTAATCACATTTTTAAAATTAGACTTTATAGCTTTGTGGCCCAGAGTAACATGTTGAAATACTATCAATGAGCTGTGTTTTTTTGGGAGAGGGTCTAGATGGGCTCCTTTATCTCCATCTACTTCATAGACCTTAGTGTAAACCTTATTATGAACATTTTCATGTTGTGTCTAGTACCGCACTGCTTACATGGCCAACCCAACTTTGGGTCACCCCTGGTCCATTTCAAGTTGTGTCTAGTACCACACCGTCTTCATAGTCAACCCAATCATACCCTGGACCATTTCAAGTTGTGTCTCATTTCACACTGTCTACACAGGCTACTCAACCTCAGGTCACCACTGGATCTTTTCAAGTTGGGCTTAGTATGGGAAAAAATGGCAGCACACTCACCCATTATGTATTAAGCAATTTTATATGGATTATTTATAAGTGCCTAGCCACTAGTAACACAAGCAAGTTGTTTTGTGGCTACCTGCAAATTTTTCAAGGTAGCAGCTCTAAATATTATGAAATATGTAGAAATGTTGTTTATATAAAATAAGTAACTATTTCATGCACCAACACTGTGAACTCTATCACTCTCTAACCTTCCTTCCACTATCTCACAGACACATCTCACACTGTGCCAAACTAACCTTCAAATTCTGGTTTGTATTGCTCCCCTTCTATCTCTCATTCTCTCTCTCTCCACTCCACTCCACTTCCCCCCACCCACTCACTCAGATCTAATGATGCCCACACCTTGATGGTCCCTCGCCACTCCACCCTCATCGGTCAGACTGGCTTCGCCCATCACTTCCCTAAAACCTGGAATTCCCTCCCCTCTGAAATATGACACTTCTCCTCCAACTACTCCCTTACCCCTGCCCTACACAATTACCTCTCCCTCAGCTGTTCCTGCTTTAACCCTCCTTAATACCTATCCCCAGTTTCTGCCTTCCTACTTTGACCCCCCTCCAAGGCAGGGTTCTCAACATCCTGAAGGGGGAATCAGGAAATGGCTACCCCTTCTCATATTCAGTTCTTGCCTCTCCCCCTCTCTTCTTGGTCACTAATGTGCACAACCTACCCCATCCATTTTACTCCAGCAGCACTTGCGTAGCAACTTGATCCTGCTCTTTGTACACTCATGCACTATAATGGTTCTGTTGCATTATTACTGTTTTGTACATTTATATGTTCTTTTGTATGATTTTGGACATGAAACGAGCAACTTGTTGTTCAGTGCGCCCTCCTGGTGAAACATTTCAATAAGTAAATAAATAATAGAACATGAACAGCTCCGTAATTATATCACTTTATTGCCTTATTTTTTCGTAGCCAGTGTATATTTACTATTTCTGTTGTTCTACGGTATTTCAGGTATTTCACCTTAAAAAAAGTATGCATCATTACTGTTCTGAACTTCAACGTTGTCGTGAGCTAACATTCTCCATTAGGCAAACATTGTTTTAAATACAGTATATACTCATATATAATTCAACCTCACATATAAGTTGCTCCCTCCTTTCCCATGTAATTTTGGCAGCTTTCTAGATATACTTCACTCCTAGGTGCCCCCTCCCCTGTATTTCTTGTACGAAACACTTCTTGCTGCAGAATACCATATATAACAGTGTTAACACTCCCTCCCACACCACCAACTGAATTATAGCAGTGTACCCTCCACCCACCCTCATAGCACCCACCTACATCCAGCTCCCCGGTGTCCCTATAAATGGTAATGGTATTTTGTGCTATTGAAAACAAAAGTAACTCTCCCCCACCACAGTAAGTGCAATGCTCTTTCAGTATAATTGTAATAAGCATACAACCCCCTTGTCTCCTTCAAATTGAACCCCACCCTATCCATCCAATGGCACCCAGCCACATTCTCCCCCAAAAGATCTATAACAGCACTTTATCCCCCACCCACCATTGTAGCACTCAGCTCTCTCCACCCCAAGGTGCTCCTGTAAATGGTAATGGTATTTTGCATTACTGAACAAAAAATATTACTGCCCCCCCAGAAAGCAAGATGTTCTTATGGTATATTTCTAGTAGGCATACAACCTCCGCCCCATGTCAGTGGTCATCTCTGCTTTGCAGTACTTCTCTCCTTCCTTCTTTCTCTGCTTTTAGGTTTTCTCTTACCTCCATCAACACCCCGCATTCATACCTGTATAATCTTGCCTGCTGTCTTCCTCCAGTCTTGATCCTTTTTCTCTTTTAGGGGAGGAATGTGGCTGGGTGCCAGTGGATGTGTAGGGTGGGGTTCTCCCTCAACTCTGCTTTCTCTGCCCACTTTGGCATAAGCAGCTGAGCCAGGGTGTCGGGGGACAGCACAGCCATCGCTTTATATTCTGGTACTAACCAATAGATTTTGGACCACAGCATTTCAAACAGTGAAGCAGCATCATTTTAAAAGAAATGAGGCTGCTTGAAATTCTGAGGATAGCAGGCAGGCTGCTTTTAAACTTTTTGTGCTCTCTACGTATAGGTAATTCAGGCAGCAGAAGGTATATTTTTAAAAGAAAATGTTTATTTTTATTTTACAGTTCAATGGGGCACATTGTATAGTTATGTGGGTGTACTTGAATCTCTAAAAGCTCTCTAAATGTTGCATAGCCTGACACTGTTCTGCATTGACAATCATTTATTTATTTATTAGCTTTTGTTTACTGGGTAAGCACACTAGACAAGGAATTCCTATTTTCAGGTAAGACCTAGGAGATTACAAGAGCATGGTTCACAGAGCAGTGCAAGGGAATTACAACAATGTGAAATACAAGCAATGAGCATGGTGATACAAATAAACAGGCAAAGGATGAATAGATAAGCATATACAGCAAAGGTAAGAAAAAGCAAACAATAGTTACATGTTGTGGAAATAATACAAGTGCAATTTGTCCCATTTTGAGGTTAGTAAGTGCTGAAGTGAAGGGAATGCAGGATAGATAATTCCCCTTACTAGAGCTCAGAGGGGGTAGGGGAGCCAGGGAAGTGGAAGGTGCACAACAGGGTTGAAGCAGGGGTAGGGGATATTAAGCAGCCTTGGAACAGTTACAGGCTAAGGCAGACATAAGATGCAACCAGAGGGAATGAAAAACTTTCTGTGAATAAACCATGGATTATGCTTGAATACATGTGGGTTATTGAGGGTCTTAAAAAGTCATGTAGGTTGTCTAAAGTACTTTATATTAAAGATGGCAATTGTTTTCCAAATGACCTGGGCTGAGATGCTGCAAAGCTTTGTATCCTGGCCTAGGCAGTTCAGACCCCTCCACACTTTTTGGTATGCTCTTTTGCCCTCTACCTTGCTATCCACTCCACTTCCTTAGTTTTCCTACACAAACATGACCATGGCAAGTGTGGTGGTGAGGTGGCTGTGTACATTGCCGTAGAACCTTCATTCTGAAGTCATACTTAGCTCCTTGAACACTTCTTCCCACGAGCTTACTGTGTAAGCATTCCCTCCCTTTCTCCCTACCCAATTTATTGCTGGTGTCTTCTGTTGCACTGTCACCAAATAGGACACTCTCATCAATATCCTCTCCTCCTTCTCCTTTCTTCCCTTCTCAGGTGAACATCTGCTTTGTGGTGACAGTCACACCAAGTAGACCTGCCTCCATCTAAGTGTCTAGTCTGAAATGTACAGGCCCTCTATTTCAAACAACATATCTCAAACCTGACCCAGCTTACCCCTATACATCCATTCGCTTCCTTATTGACTAGGTATTTTCAACTCATCCCCATGGAATATGACCTTGATGCACACAGTAAGTACCAGATGTTTTATGATGTGCACAGAATTCCCAACCCAAAACCTTAACCAGTGTTGGAATTAGGGGGTGTCTGGCCAGGGCTCAGCCCCCTTCCCCCAGCTCTGAAGTGAGCCTCAGTGGCTCATGTATCACTGCCATTGACTTAAATTGAGAAGGGGGCTCAATTTAAAGATATGACCCCCCCCCCAGCTCCTGAAGCTCATAAAGTTTAATTCCAACACTGACTGTAACCACAATCCCCCATCTCTCTACATAGCTAAACTTTCAAAACTGAAGAAATAAACATTAAGAAAAATGTCTAACTCACTGCTCTATATATTCACTATTGGATGGAACTACCAATCAGGAGGGAAGAATTTTGAAGTTTTTGCCATCAGAATATGCTTTTTTCTGGTTAGATATCTACTCTGTATCTCTTTCCATAAATAAGTCTGAATGCAAGTTTCTCCACACTTTTATATCTCCAGAAGGTCACCTGACTCTACTCAGTTAACTAACCTTCCCCAAATCATTCTCGTAAATTGTGTCCATGGCCCCTCTTTTCACCCTTAAACTGCAACAATAATCAGTTGTGAATCCTAATATCCATCTTATTATTTGAACAGCCAAACTAAAAACACAAAGAAAATCCCATTAATAGGGCTTTCCGTCAGTCATCAACTATACTGCAGCTGCTCTTGTGTCTTGTTATTGCAATTAAGAATCAGGTACATCAAAAGCATTCTCACAGTCTACGATTGCGGTGCTTTAAAGGGACACTGTCAGCTTTTGTTATGATTTCTAGTTTACCCAAAGTGTACATGTATGTCACCTGAGATCTTGTGGCACCTACTCTGCCCACAATATTCAAAGATGCCAAAATATTTGCTTAAATGTAACAGGGATTATGGTGCCTTAAGGTGATTAAAGAGGCACACTGTAACATTTCCATTTCATATTAACTTCCCCGTTCTCTTTCTGTGCAGCTCTCTTTTTTGGTTTTCATTTTCGGTCTCTCTCATCTTTAAAACCAGCTGTGTATGTGGCCCCTCCTCCTATTGTGTATCATTATAAATGTTCCAACCAGTGGCATAATCGGTTAGAACCAGTCCGTGGATCCTGATGCAGACATTGCTACTTACATGAGCTGCTACTTTAATGCAAACAGAGCACGCTGAGTTGTAGCCCCATTGTCTTTAATGTAGCAGCCCATATCAGTAGCTGTATCAGCATAAGGAGCCACTGACTGATGCTAACTGATGATGTCACCGGTTGGAACATTTATAGTGGCATAACTGGAAGACTACATTATAGAGCTTTAAATACTAGGGAGACAGAAAACCAAAAAGGAGAGACACACATATAGAAAGAGTATGGGGAAAGCAAATAAGAGTTAGGAACATAGCAGTGTTTCTGTTTCTCCTTCAAACAGTGCTGAATAAGTGCAGTTTTAAACCAGACGTGATTGTTTGCTGTGGTTGTTTTTTAGAAGATACACATATATAAACTGGCAGACATCAGTCTCAGGGTCTAGCATGTTGACATTCTTGCTTCTCTACCCCCATCACACTTTATTTAAATAAGTAGAAGAGAAAACCTTGTGGGTTTATCAATAAGATAGATCAGTGCAAAAACACTTAACAGTCACCCAATTAAGTTTTTTTTTTGCTTGCCTGTAACTAGCCTGAAACTGACAGGTCTGATAGAATCTGGCTCAAGGCAAATGCTTTCACAAATTTGAAGTTTTTAAAATATTAATCTCCCATTTTCTGAGCATGCTCAGTTAAAAAAAATGGACATTCTTTCTATAGCTGGATTTTTGCATCAGCGAAATGAGCGATAGTGATTTCATTCATACTGGTTTGTCAGTCCCTGCTGAGGAAATTGGTATGAAAGAAATCACATTCAGTCACACTGCTAATGCTGCCAGTAGCTATCTATAGAATGTTCTCCCCTCAGCCTCTCATACAGTACAAAAATGCCAGCAGGTGCCCAAATCTGCCGGCCAGTACCCCCCCCTCCATGTCGATCCACGTCTTCTAAAAATGGCTGGTTGGTGCCCAATCCTGCCACTTGGTCCCCCCCCGACCCATGTCCTTGCATAAAGAATGGCTGGCCGGTGGCCAATCCCACTGGCCGATACCCACCCTCCTTCCTGACACTGTTTACAAACGTGGGTGCCAAATCCCACCACCGTATTCATATATTTGTTTCCAACACCAGGATACCCACTCCCAGATGCGAGGCTACAATCTCCTCCCACCATTCCAAAACTGAGTGGCACTGGGGTCACCTAAAAATGCTCTACTGTCATAGATCCACTCTCCAAGCTGAAAGATGTCCTCCTTCTGCTACCGTGGCTGTGAACTGAGGAAATAAGGTAAGTGTGGTTAATGTATTTCCAATGTGTTTTGAACTTTTACTTACAACTTGGTCATTTTTTTAAATATTTTCCCAAAAAAAATTTCAACATGGCCTTTTTGGTGCTCCACCTCATAAACAAGGTAGGTGGAAATGTTCAAATCTGCCCTAAAAGATGATTTCACATTTGCTCTGTGAAATCACCTTTCGGGTGGGATTTGAAAAATTTCACCTACTGGGTTCATGTGGTGGGGCCATAAGAAAACAATGTTGAACATTTGGGGTCAAAATATAAAAAAAAAAAAAAAAGTCATGAAGGTATGTTGAAATTTTTCAATGCTCGCTCATAACTTTGGTATCTTTCAAGATTTTTACCCCAATTATTAGACTGCAAAAAATTACAGTATGTTTTTCCTCTGAGCAAACAAGGTCAGACATGATCTTTTTTCTTCATGTAGGACCTGCAGGTCACTGCAAGACGAAAGCCATGACTGATTCTGTTGGTAACGTGGTGAGACATACTTCTCTGTCTCCAAAGAATATTTCACTATGAGGCATTGTCTTGGAGCTGTAACTTGTGCTTTGGACAGGAGGCTGTGGCCTGGGGGAAGGTGTGGGCATTAGGGTTGACAACCCCAAGAAAGACCCCACCACTGATTCCCCAAGACACCAGAGACCCAGAAAAACTAATATTCTTTAACTTCCCTATTTCATGTGCCTTGTGTTCTTGAAACCTAATGTTCGCATTAATGTAGTGTTTTGCAATACAAGACTCTAGAGCCCAGAATCCTAATACTCTTTAATTTCCATACTTCATGTGCTTTGTGTTCTTGAAATCTAATGTTTGCATTAATGTAATGTTTTGCAATATATATACTCTATGTATACTGTTTATTAGTCTCCTACCTTTCAGTTGATAAGGCTCTAGCCTACTTCAAAGAGATATTCCTTGCAAATTGGGATGCCTTTGCCCCTCTCAAACAAACCGGAGTTAGGGGTAACCACCTACCATGGACTACTCCAGAACTCTTAACCTGTCTTAGGGCCAGATATTGTGCCTGGAAGTGCCACAAATCCACCCAGCTTCCTAGTGACCTCACAGACTACTGTAACCTCTGAAATGCCTGTACCAGGGCAATAAGGCTATCCAAGTCTGGTTACTTCAAAAATGCTTTCTTCACTAACATAAATTCTCCTTCCAAGTTCTGGAAGGTGGCTCATGCTCTTTTTACCCCTCAGTCCCACCCCCCTTCCCTGGTGCTAAAGGTAAATGGCAATCTTGTAGCCGACTTCCATGCCGTAGCTGTGGAATTTTACTTTTATTATACCTCCTGTGCAACCAAACTGCTGAAGTCCCTCCCTAATTAGCCCTCCACCCCTCAAATGTCACTGCTGCCCCTCTATCCTCCCCCTCAAGAAAATCTGCTACACTTCCTATTTCCCCACACCACTCCTTCTCACTCTCTTCTATCTCCCCCACAGATACTCTAAATGCCCTCCTCGCCATCAACCCCTCAAAAGGATCCTCTCCAGATGACCTTGACCCTAAACTCCTCTCTCTCTCAACCCCAGCCAGTGCCTATGCCCTCTCCTTAATCTTAAATCTCTCCTTCTCAACCACTGATGTCCCTTCCACATGGAAGCATGCAGTGGTCCTGTCCCTACCTAAAGGTGGTGATCCCTCATCCCCTGGCAACTATCGCACCATCTTGCTACTCCCTACCCTAACCAAACTATAAGAACATCTAGTCCACTCTCAGCTCACCTCCTTTCTATCTGATACCTCCTTCTTCACCCCATTCCAATCTGGTTTCAGGATAAAACACTCTACCCTCACCTTCCTACTTCGACTCCCTGACTCCATTCTCTTTGGGATGGACAATGGCCAAATCACCTCAGTCATATTTGTTACCTTGCCAAGGCTTGTGACACTGTTTCCCTCTCCCTTCTCCTTGGTTCCCTCTCATCTGCTGGTCTAATTCCTTCTGCTACTAACTGGTTTAAGGCCTACCTTACTGGTAGAACCCAATCAGGTAAGATCGCAGATGCCATCTCGTCACCCCTCCTGATCTGCATTGGCATCCCTGAGGGCTTCATGCTTGGTCCCCTTCTAGTCTCCATCTTCCTTGATGGCCTGCCATCTGTCTGCTCCCCCTCCCCCACCATATACATGTAGGCTGATGATACTGTCCTGCATGTATCTGGGTCATGCCCAGCTGAGGTTATATCCAGCTTGCAGCATGACTTCAACAAGGTCCACCTCTGGTTTGCAAACCAACAATTATTCCTCAATTCCAAGAAGACAGTCTCCATGAACTCTGGCACAAGGCAGAGACTCTCTAGGCTTCCCTGCCAGCCCACTTTCCGCACTCTTGATGGGACTTTACTTGAGGGCACCTTGTCCTTCAGATACCTTGGGATTTGGTTAGACCAACACCTCAGCTTCTCTGGCACATTGATGCCATCCAGAAAAAATTGTGCCTAGGTCCTCCCTGACCAGATTGGACACTCTGTTCAACTCCTTCTCCCACTTTGCCCTTGATGCTCCCTCTTGCACCCACCACCATGACCTCTATCAAGCCCTTTCCTTCCAGTCCTTTACAAATAGACACCTCTCACACTGCACTAAATTCACCACTAAACACTGGCTGGGTGAACTCCCTTCCTACCTCTCCCTCTCATTTATAACACCCACTCCTTCTTCCCACTCCCTCAGATCTACTGACACTCACACACTAACTGTCCCCCGCTGCTCATCCCTCTCTGGCCCGTCTGGGTACTCTGACCATTTCCCTAAAATATGGAACTTTCTACCTTCCCAAATCCTACAATCCTCCTCTCTCTATTTTATCAACACTGCCCTCTCCAACTATCTTGCACCTAACTGTTCCTGTTATGACCCATTTTAATTGCCTTTATCTTGCTCTTTATAGTTTGTCCCTCTTCAGAATTTACCCAATGCCTCTATCGACTCTACTGCCTCTACTAACCCTAGCCCCTCCTAGGTGCTAGTTCTCATACCTTTCTCCCTTCCCCTACTCTCTCTCCCTGCTTCCCTAGCCTTCACACTCCCCTTGCAGGGTTCTCAGCATTCTGAAGGGATCCTATAGTGCTTAGGCTTGCCACTTTTTCTTCCCCCATCTACCTATCCTTGGCCTTCCAGGTCCCCTTGCAGGGTCCCCAGCAGCCTGGTGGGTTCCTTGGATCAGGCCTCATCCCCGCCCAGGTGTTATTTCTCATTCCCTCTCTCTCACTATCCCTCTACAATTACAATGCCTAACTGCAGGAGGGTTTACAATTGCCTGAACTTCCCTGCCACCTTGCAGGGTTCATCACATCCTGAAGGGTTCTCTTTTTGGGTCAGGCCTTATTTCCCCTCCTAGGTGTTAATCGCACTTAAATCCCTCCCTCCCTCTCTCTCTCTCCCCCCTCTTAATCCCTATTCCAGTCCCCTGTCCCTTTTTGCAAGGTTCCCCTGAAGGGTCTCTCCAGGACATGACTCTGCACTATCTGTCATTTCATCCTCTCTCTCTCCTTCACCCCTTATTTCACAATAACACTTGTTCACTTACTGTCATTGCACTTATTAATTGTTCTCACAAATTACATATGTGTGCAACACTGTAACAACTGATTTAAATAATTGTGTGCTAGGCTGATCTTTGTAACTTGAATGTAAAATGTTTCATCCCTATTGTATCCCTTCCCCCAAGGTTGCCCTGGGAGACAAGCAAAGTGTGCCTTCCTGGTGAATCATTTCAACATATATATCTATATATATATATATATATACTTATAGAATAAATCACATGTCATTTCAGCATCAGAAAACTGAACTTTCCATACAACTGTAGTTAACAAAAGAAACACACTCTAGATCTGTGAGAAGCTCTGGTAAGTTTTTCTGATAATTATAGATCAAGGGAATTTTCCCAACCAATTAGTATGCTCCTTTTCTTGGTGCATGAGACACTCTTATTCTGTCAAGAGTGTCTCACAAGTAGCAGCCCTGGAAATGGATAAGTTTGAGGAAAGTTTATTTTTTTTATGCAATTAAATAAGCTTTATTAAAGTTTGGGGATCTTTTTTTTCTAAAACTTTAATATATTATTGATCATTCTCAATCAATAATATATAAAAAAAACCACCTCCAAGACCTCTCTTACAGTTGTAAAAGTGGTCTCTTTTAGATCCTTAGGGTATCAGAACTTCTCAGCTTCGGTTTGTGGTTCTCATACCCAAAGAATGTGTCTGAGACTTCTCTTACAGCTGTAAGACTGGTCTCAGAGGCAGTATTTACATACACCAAAGGGCATCGGAATGATACTTTGTAGATACTGTATAATCATTCCTATAGCCTGTGGCCATATAATGTTACGAGGGATCTGACCATTTTTGTATCTACTATTTATATCTCAAACCTGTATAAAACAGTGGAAGACTATGCTGACAATCATGGTACTTTAGATAAAAGGAACTCTATTCACTCCTTTTGTTTTCAAATTTATTTGGCCAGGATAGCCCAGATGAGATGAAACAACTCATTTTCAATGGGGTCCTGCTGCTGCCTAGTTCTACAGCTGGGTGGAATGGGGCACGGGGATGGTATGTGACTTACTTCAATGAACAAATATATTATTTGGCTCTAGTGGAGTTTGAACCCACTGTGATACCTGAGTTCCCAATCTGGTACTCTAACCAGAAGATCACAAATCCTGCTGAAAGCTGTATAGTCCTGGTAGTGGGGGTGTAAGGCCAACTCAGCTGTGACTTTGACTCTGGTACTATGCAAAAGATATGTACCAGGAAAGATCAAGCCACCTAACAAACACACAGGGTCTGATTCATAAAGGGTGACAGAGAGCTTGCACCAAGAAATAAGTCAGACCCAGGGCTCAGTGCAGCTGCACCGAAAATGTTGACACGCACTGCACCTGAGTCAAGAAGATCATGTGCATTTATGATAATTTTCTCAACTTATAGTGGTTTGTGCCAAATATTTGGTGCAAGCCCCATAAAAAGGGTACCCGAGATTGTTGCAACCTAGACCAGGAAAAGCTGGTCTAACCTACGGCAATCAGTGCATGGAATTGTGAATCCCAATCACTGGCTGGGGAATCCACTCACTGTAGCAGCACTGGTGGTGGTATGCATGCAGTAATAGGGAGGAGGGATGAGACTGACATCAGTGTATGTGAAGGTGTCTGTGAATGGAAGCCAAGATTTGCAGTGTTTTACTGAGATAGGTACGGGAGTGTATTGGTAGATAAGAGGAAGGAACTGGGATTATGTAACTGGGATTGGCAAATCCTGAATAAAGGAGGGTTCTAGTTCCTTCTGGGACTTAAAAAACTGAAATACTGTTGTGTTTTTTTTTTTGGGAGGCACTTCAGCTGGACCAGCTCTTCACAAATTCTTATTAAAGATCAATGGAAATATAAAATATGCTTTGAGTTATTTTCACTGCTGAAGTATATTTATAACAAAATACTGTATTCTTCATTTTAAAAAAGTTTACCTTTAAGTTGTGTTTTTGACACTGCTGTCTTGGCCCTGAGCTCTCAGAGCCACAATATTTCATGGAAACAGCAGACAGAAATGTAACTTTAGTACAAGTTCAGTTTCCCTCATACCAAAAAAAAAAAAAACAACCAGGAACATTGAGCACCTTGGCATAGGAAAAGGAATCCTGCATCACTATAAATGTATAACTTATTATTTTCTTAGTCAAACACTTTTCTTAACGTGTTGGAGTAAAAATAAATTGAGTCTAAGGGTAAAATTGCATCATTAAAGTATGAGAGTCTGAGAGAACGGGAAGTGAGGAGCAATAGAAAAGGATGCTGTCCCCACGCCACAGTAAGTCTGAGGGCATTTTCTACTTAAACATATTTTCTGTTACTAAGTCATGCTGATACATATATATATATATATATATATATATATATATATATATATAATTTCCATTGATCTTTAATGAATCAGTATTTTTCTAGAAATGCTTTTTTTGTCACCACACTTGCCAACTGGTGCCCCACTCCCTTGGGCCCCACAACTGCCCTTAAATCCACCACAGCACTCCCCACTGTTGTTGTGTACCAACCTGGCCCTCAGCTCTCCAGCATCAAAGGAGGCCAGCTTATCTATGCCAGAGGTCTTCTCTGGTCTTCTGGAGGTGTTAAGCACCTCACTTGGCTTACTCTGTGGCCAGCTTGTTCCTTCATGGGGTCTCCTGTCCTATAGGAGGACTGTATACTAACCTTTGGAGCCAGTTAGAGGGGTCCTGATGATGTGCTGGAGGGATGCTGACATGCAGGACAAGAAGGGCTGTCATCCAGGGTACTGATGTGGCATTTTCACCACTTATTTTTCCACCCTTCCTTCTCACATTTGTGGATGCTTGCAGATGGCTTGTGGATTTCTGACAGTGTGTGATCACCCCTGCCATCAATGGCACCTCCACCATGCCACCAGCAGGAGCTGCTGTAAGATAAGTGCAGCAGACATCATCCCCCAGGAGGAAAGCATCTGAAGTACGCTCTGAGCCCTTCATGCCAGCCTCCACATTTGACGTCCTGGGCTTATGGTGTGAACCTAGGTCCCTAGCATGCAAGAGAGCTCCCCATTGCTTGGGGTCACAGAGCCAGCCAAGAAATGCCTTTTCAACATGTTGTACATCAGTTATTGACCTTTGATGATTGACGTCTTGACCCATCACTACAGTATGTGGGTGTAGCAAAGGAAAATAAAGGACAAGAAAGGAAAGGAAAGGAATTAGGTTTTATACAGCATCTTTCATATAAACTATATCCCAAAGCACTTTACAATCCAGAAGATGGACAGAGAATGTTGCTGTAATTTCATGTCACAGGGAGATTCCTAAAGTACTGAGAAAGATCAGAGAAAGAGAGAACTGGGCGATTAAGTGACTTGATCATGGTCACAAAGTGAGTAAGCGGTGGCTGTGTGACTCAGTTCTTAGGTCTCCAGGTCCACAGCTCTGCACTCTAATTGTAATGCCTAACCACCTGCTACAGCAATACAAAAAAATATCAAGGGTTGTTGGATTACCGGCTCAGCAGGCTATCTGTTAATAAAAAAATGGCATCTTTAATGTTTCAACACTGTAATTAAAATAGGCTTACAAACAGTGGAATTTGGTAAATTAGTCTTCAAATGTACAAATTACTATTCTAAGCACATGCTCACTTTAACAATAACTGTATGCAGAATCCTCTTACAGGAAGATGGAAAACTTACTGCCTTTGACCTAACTGATGGCCCATACAAAGGCAATGCCATGACAAGAAAAGTGTCAATCACCCTCCTGAACAGTTTTTCATTTTATGCAAAGTGGGTAATGCGGGGTGTGCAATTATAGTAAACAGTAATTGTCTAGATTCTCTTTTGAAGTCCAAGAAACTGTCATCCAAACTCTGAAGCTGCGTTTTTTTTTCCATACACTATAGGTGCAGTAAGCACTGTCAAACAAATGATAAAGTGATTGGCCTTGAATGGAGAAGATAACTTTGAAAGGACCTCTGCATAGCCAAAGAGATATTTTCCCTGTATCTTGCTAATGTAAAGAAACAATTTAAACACATTGAAAAAGTATATGTGTTTTGAGACTGGTCCAGTGACATGGAGGGCTGAGGTGCTGGCACCTTACCTCCTGCCACACTGTTGACCCATGTTCAGTGGCAAGCAGGGGTCGCTAGGGGTCAGCCAGGGAGGGAAAGGATTGAGCACCCAATGACAGCTCTCCTTTCCGGGGGGGGAAAGGCCTGGGCACTTCGCTGAATAACTTCCACCCAGTGGAGGTCAGGTGGTAGTGTAGGTCTAGGAGGACAGTAGAAGGGAGGGCTGCAGGACTCCATGGTGTGCACATGCCTCCACGTGTGCATGTCTACACATGTGGCCCAGGGTGGGGAACAGGGGAGAAAACTGGCAAAAGGCCTATGTCCTCCCATTGCCATATGTGACAGCCCTCTGGGAACTCCTGGTTCCTGCTTTTATGTGGATCCCCACTGGCATGACAGCAGGGGGAGCAGTCTATGAGACTGGAGGACCCTCCATACAGGGTCCGATGACAGGAGCAGGTGGCAGCAGGAAGGCAAACGGCTGCACAGGGAAAAAGCAGGGATACTGAATGAATATTTCTGCTCAGTATTCACAAAGGAGGAGGGGGAGGTGCCTACCATTAGAAGTCCCTAGGGTAAGGACAAACGCTGGCATGAGGTCTTTTTCCTCCCAAGCACCATGCCAATGGAACAAGCTCCCTCACTTTGTCCAAGACACCTCCTCACTTATGAACTTCTGCACCAGGCTCAAGTCCCATATGTTGACCTTGAGTGCATGCCACTGCCACGGTTCCTAAGGCTCTTTAGGTACTCCCCTCCTTCCAACACACCTTCTATTGGCGAAGCCTACCTACTACCCACCTCAAACTGTTCTTTTCACCTGGGGTCATATGCTACTCCTGAATTAAACAACATGCAAAAAATTATCTACTCAAACTGTGTCATGATGATAACCATGCCTGTATCCATTGCTTCCTGTAACTTCCTGATGTTGTAACAAATAATGTATACAAAAGCTCTCTTTTTTTTGTTCTTTCTGTATCTTAACTAGTATTGTTATCCCAGGTCGCCCCTGAAAAAGGGACCTTCGGGGCCCAGTGGGCCTACCCGGTCACCAAAATTTAATAAATAAATAAAAAAATCAACTAACAGAAGCACTCTGGATAGGGGGTCGATCCCAGTCCTTTCACAGAAGAAAAGGTTCTGAAAGAACTCCTAAAACTGAAGGTGGACAAAGCAATGGGGCCTGACAGAATTCACCCCAGAATTCTAAAAGAATTAAGGGGAGTACTAGTGAAACTACTGACTACCCTTTTTAACAAATCATGGGAGGATGGTGTGGTACCTGAGGACTGGAGGAAGGTGGATGTGATTCCCCTTCACAAAAGTGGGACCAGGACAGAGGCAGGAAACTACAGACCTGTCACTTTGACCTCTGTGGTAAGGAAAGTGATGGAATCACTTCTGAAGGAAAGAATTGTTGAGTACCTAGAGGCCAGTGGGACACAGGACCCAAGGCAGCATGGGTTCACAGTGGGAAGATCATGTCAGATGAATCTAATTGATTTCTTTGACTGGGTGACCAAAGTAGTAGACCAGGGAGG
Organism: Neoceratodus forsteri; assembly: GCA_016271365.2. NCBI lineage: Eukaryota > Metazoa > Chordata > Ceratodontiformes > Ceratodontidae > Neoceratodus > Neoceratodus forsteri. Next base: position 71,726,851 of record JADMNL010000026.1, on the reverse strand, counting down.
GGCTGTGGACAAGGCCTACCTAGACTTTAGCAAGGCATTTGACATAGCCCCACACAAAAGATTAATAGACAAATTAACTAGCCTGGGAGTGGGTCCCAGGGTGGTAGCCTGGGTAAAACATTGGCTGGACAACAGGACACAGAAGGTAATTGTAAATGGAGTCCATTCTGAAGAAGGAGGGGTTACTAGTGGGGTACTGCAGGGTTCAGTACTGGGTCCAGTCCTTTTTAATGTCTTTATAAGTGACATTGCAGAGGGACTGGAAGGAAAAGTATGCCTCTTTGCAGATGACACAAAGATCTGCAACAGGGTTTATACACAAGGAGGTGTGGAAAGGATGAGAAGGGACTTGGCAAGGTTGGAGGAATGGTCAGAAGTATGGCAGCTTGGATTCAGTGCAAAGAAGGGCAAAATAATGCACCTGGGAAACAAGAACCCAGGGGAAGATTACACAATGGGGAGGTAGTAACAGCAACAAAAATGGAAATAGACCTGGGGGTAATCAGATCAGATGACCTTAAGGTTAGCAAGTAACGTGAGAAGGCAGTAGGGAGGGCTTTGGGGATACTGGAATATATAGGGAGAGGCCTCACCAGCAGAAAACAGAAAGTTGTTATCCCTCTGTACAGACAGTTGGTGAGACCCCAACTGGGAGACCCTATCTCTGCAAGGACATAGACAGGATAGAGGCAGTCCAGAGGAGGGCAACTAAAATGGTACAGAGTCTGCAAAAGAAGCCATAAAAGGAGAGACTAAAGGAGCTTAATATGTATACCCTTGAGGAAAGAAGGGAGAGTGGGGACATGATAGAAGCTTTTAACTACCTCAGTGGAATCAACAAAGTCCAAGAGGGTAGCATCTTTCAGAACAAGAGATGTGCAAGAACAAGAGGACACAATTTGAAGATGGGGGGGGGGCAGTTCAGGGGCAATGTGAGAAAATTTTTTTTCACAGAGAGGGTGGTGGATGCATGGAACAGCCTTCCTGAGGAGGCTGTGGGGTCTAAAACTATTGAAGAATTTAAGAATGCATGGGACAGACATAAGGCAATTTTTGCGGGGGTAGGAAGAAATAGGCTGTTGGTTAACTAGGATCTGCAGCTTATCCTGTAGGTAGGGAAATGGGCAGACTAGATGGGCCAAGCGGTCCTTATCTGCCATCAAAATCTATGTTTCTATCTACTGAAATAAACAATATATGTGCATTTGCTAACTGCATAGAATACATATCTTAACAGGTTATGCTGTATAAAGATTTTCCATGGTCACACCTAGAATATAGTGTCTAGTTTTGGTCAATTCATCTTGAAAACAGCAGTATTACTTGTATAAAGACTAGAAATGTCACTGATTCCCAATTTGAGGGAAAGCCTGAGGAAGACAGCTCAAAAGAACTGTGGCCCCCCCTCACACAGTCATTATCTGGGTGGTACAAGTAAGGTACAGAAACACAGAAGCATAGAATGAGTTAGCAGTCAAAGACCTAGAGTTCCACTATGTCTTCTGATAACCCTACGTAAATCTATGCCCTGTCTAATTCTGGGCTTTACTTAAAGAGTCTATAGCCCAAATGGCAGACCAGAATCCCCTATCTCCAAGTAGACCATCTTCCTCTATCTATAAACCACATTATTCCTCTATATCTCATCACATTTAGAAAATGTGCCAGATACTAGGATATCTCTCATTGGCTGACAGGCACTACAGGGGATACATTAACTTATGATAGACGCCACCTTCAAAACAAGCGTACTGATAATATTCATGGGCGCCCCGATTTTTTCAAAGGCAGCAGCCACCAGTTGCCCTCCAGCACAACTTGCACACTGCTTTCTTTGCTTCAATAATGATTATTTTACTTTAAAATATTAGCACTAGCACGTCGCATACTAAGCGTTACTATTTTAAACACATTTCTTTCTTGCAGTTTCAAGTAGTATGGGTAGCAGTTAGCACATCACGTGCTAAGCACTACTGTGAGAGCTCCCAGCTCACTGAAAGTACATTGCAATTCCCTGCTTAAGGAGAAAAATGACTTCACAGGCAGTAGTAATAAATCTGATAAAAACAAAATATCACCTCCTACTGCTGTAGCACTCCTGATCACATTCTCTATACCAGCATCATACTCCTCTTTGTCAGTCACCCATAAACAGTACAGCCTGCTTCACTATGTTCCCGTGTTCTCCTCCCCATATGAACTACAATCACTGCAAACCCACAAATCCACCAAATGAAGAGTGATGTTGGCTAAACTTAAAAAAAATTCAACAAACTCACACACATAATACCCACAGCTGACATCCTACACTGAAGTCTCTACTTTCTGGTTTTCAGAAATGGGGTCACGCAAGGCCACGTGCTGAACAGTCACATCTTCTGCTTCCCCCCAAAAAAAACTTGAAGGAAAGGAACACAACTCTTTTTTAAAGTATAAAAAATATGCCAAGTTTAACAAAAGGTATTCTTCAGAAGAAACTGTATCAGTCGTTCTGGTAGTGTGTGTGTGTGTGTGTGTGTGTGTGTGTGTGTGTGTGAGATAAGTAGATGGGAATGGCTCTGTGGGGGGGCGGGGTCAGAAGATGGAACAGCACAAAAAGGCAGGGACTATTTTACCAAAAAAGAGTATTTTTCTTGTCTTTGTATTTATTTAGAAACTCATTTCCTCTCTTATTTTATTATTTAATTAAAATGTACAGAGATGCTAATTTTCTAAGTGTGATAATACCCTCCAGGGTGGGCGGTATGCTCAACACTGGACCTTCCAGGGGCTATAAGGCCCTTTACTCGTGGAGTTGGTCCTCATTACCCACCCTGGGCGGTCCAGTATTGCCCAATACTGCCCACCCTGGAGGGTATTATTGCTTGCTTAGAATCCTGTCACAGTCTTGGGTTTGACCAACTCTCTGGAAAGTCTGTCCCATTCATCCACTACCTGTTCGGTAAAGAAGGACTTTCTCCATCCTTCATGAATCCTCCCCAACAAGTTTCCAGCCATGCACCCTAGTCACTATGGGCTCAATTTTCAGAGCTCCCTTAGAGTGGCACAAGTTGCGCTGACCCCTTACCTGAAACAACTCTGGGTGCATCAGGAACTCTGAGATGGATTCTTGAGCAAAAGGGGTCCCTGTGTCAAAGTCCCCAGATTTGCCATAGGTGGGATGCTGTGCCAAAGAGGTGGTGCACCAGAGGGTCTGATGGAGGGTGCCGTCATGCCTCCCTGGCACAGAGGCAGCACGATTACAGCCATGTAGTGGATGGGGGGTACACTGCAATCAGTGTGGGACACTGAGCAGAGACCAGTGGGAGTGCCCTAAGAGGTGCTGTGGGCATGGATGGCAGTGCATGGGAAAATGGTGGCACTAGGCAGGTGTACCCACATCAGACTCACAGACCTGCAGACAGGATACCGCATAGTCAGGCTTAAGGTGCATGTTGTAGAGTAAACCCAACTACAGGGTACCTGGTCTGTGGGTCTGTGAGCCTGAAGCAGGCACACCTGCCTGATGCCACTATTTGCCCTAGTAATGCTGTCCCTGCCCACAGCACCCTCTTATGGCACTCCCACAGGTCCCTGCTCAGTATCCCTTGCTGGTTGCTGGGTGCTTCCCCCACACAGGTCCAACTTTTGCTGCAAGGGCTGCTAGACCAACACTTGGCTAGTCAAAGCACAGTTGCAAGTTGTAGCCACTGCAGTTCTTTCAAACCCCCAGATTAGGGGATACTATAGCCCTCACTGTGGTATTAGCCCCCTTTTGCCATGGCACTCCAGTGCAACCGTCACAAGGATGGCACAAGTCTCGTTGGTACAGGCACCCCCCCCCCAGTGGTACACGGTCACTTTCAGAATCGGGACTAGTGCAAGGTATTGCACAAGGAGCACTTTGTACCATTTCTCCTTGCCGCCTTGCACCAGTCCTGACTTATAAAAATTGATCCCTATGTCTTAATTCATCATGAAAAGTTCTTAGTCTACTGTGCTGATTCCTCACAAGAACTTGTATGTTTCAGTCATATCCCCTCATTTTCTCCTGTCTGTCAGTGTATATCTGGTGAGATTTGCCAGTCTTACTTCATGTGTTTTCCCTTGCTGCTCTTGAATCACCTTTGTGGATATCTTCTGTATGGCAGAGTTGGACTAAGGTAAAGTAGGCCCACCTGGAAAGTAGATACAGAGGCCCACTTGCAAAATCAGTAGGGAAAGGCCCAGGGTGGCACACTCATATCAGTAGTCCACAAAATTTGATAAACTAACTCTATATTTGCATCTTTCATTTACTTTCAGTGTCCAAAATAACCAATTTAAGTAGAAAATAGATGATAAATGCAAAGATTTTCAGAGATACAGTAAGAAGGTGGTCAGGTAGCCAACAGAGGGGGGCCCACCTGAAATTTCCAGGTATCCTGGAATGCCAGACCAACTCTGCTGTCTACTGTGGGCAGAGGGAAGTTTTTTTTTTTTAATACCTATCAGAGTTGGAGGAGGAGGGTGTGCTGGTTGGGGGGTTACTTATATCTATTGTTACTGGAGAGGAGGGTGGGATGGGATGCTACATGGGCTGGGGAAAGGGTTTGTTTTTATATCTATCAGGGCTCAAGTGGAGTGCGGGTTTGAGGTTAGCCGGTATGAGTGGTTTGACTTATTCATGCCAGTCAAACCAAATGTATGTGTATGGCACCAAATGTTCTTGAGAGTCTGAGATAATTGAACATCTAAAGCTTGTGGTGTTCGGTTCTCTGGTAGAACTGAATTTGCAGGTCTAGCTGTCATGGAGAAGATCAGGATATCACAAGCAGATTATAAAATTACATGTAGACAAGCAACAGGAGCTGATAAATCTAAAGAATGGGATTCCTACAAACCTCCTTAGCAACAGAAAATATGGGGAAGATAACAAAGGAAAATAAAGAAAATGTGACTAGCATTATGAACCGTATACAGTAACTTCCAAAGTGTTCTCAGAGACATCCCAGGCTCTTTACTAAAATATGCAAATATTCAACATGAAGATTGAATTCAAGCCCTTAGATTCTGGTTTGAGATTGGTACAGACTTTGATTCTGGTTTAATCAACTTTTTATGTGAGAGTGCCCCACCTGGTACTGAAACTAAATGTTTTTCTATTTCAAGGCCTTTATTATCTGCAGATTAAAGGAACGGCTATGGGGGCTTCTTTTGCCCCCAATTATGCCAACCTATATTTAGGATATTGGGAGAGAACAAATGTCTTATGCCCCGAGACTAATCTTTTTTTACCACAAGATAGATCTTTGGAGGCATTTTATAGACGACATCATAATGGTGTGGCAAGGAGACAGAGATGAACTGGAGAAATTTAGGGAGTGGATGGAATATACCAACCCTAATTTAAAATTTTCAGTTCGTGCTAGCATGAGTGAGATATGTTTCCTAGACCTGTCAATTTCTAAAAAAGTAGATGGTACAATTAGGACTAATATGTACCGTAAGGAGACAGATAGGAATACAGTCCTCTATGCAACAAGCTGTCATCCACAGCGTATGAAAAATAGCATTCCTAAGTCCCAATTAATAAGAGTTAAAAGGAACTGCAGTGAGGAGAAAGAGTTTCAAAATGAATGTGGTAAAATGAGACAGAGATTTCAGCACAGGAGGTACTGTCAGAAAGTGCTAAATAAGGTAGAAATAGAAGTAAAATTGAAAAATAGAGATGAATTGATTAAACAACCAAGACAAGAAAAAGAAAAAGTGAATGAGTCTCAGGGCCTGAATTTCATTACAACTTTTAGAAATAAATCCCAAAAAGTGAGGAATATTATTAAAAAACACTGGAATATTTTAAGTTCAGATTCAGTTTTGGGTAGGATTTGTCATTCAGTGCCCAGATTTAGGTACAAAAGAGGTAAACATTTGGCAGATATGTTGACGCACAGTCTTCAGCCTATGGAAAATAATAGACAGTTAAGGTTACCAGATTTACCAGCAGGCAACTATAAATGTGGTAGATGCAAATACTGCTTGGTGATGGAAAAAACTGTACTATTTACCAGTCTAAATGCTACTAAGGTGTATGACATCAGAAACTTTATTAATTGTGACAGTACATATGTGGTGTATATGGCAACCTGCACCTGCAATAAGTTATTTGTGGGTAAAACCACTAGACAATTGAAGGTGCGGGTGGGGAAATACATAAGGGCAGTAGAAAATATTGATCTTAGAAATGCTCTAGCAGTTCATATTTTTGAGAGCAATGATAAGAATGTATATAAGTTCTCTTTCAAAGGCATAGAAAAATGTTATGCAGGGAAAAGAGGAGGTAATCTGGATAACATTCTGTTATATAGAGAAGCACCGTGGATTTTTCAGCTGGGAGCTTTATATGATCCAGGTTTAAATGAAAAAATTGACATAATGCCACTTTTGAATAGACACTAATATGTATGCTGTACAGTTATGAAAGGGGATAGTATTGGTGGTCATCAAAGTTATGCATTTTACATTATATATTGTGCAAATGCAGGTAGGAATAATGACAACAGAAATTTGTGTAAAAACAGATCTATAACATTTATAAGGAAATTTACAGACCATAAGTTTTCTAGAGGTAATAATGCCTTTTGAGAATAAAAAGAAGTAGTCCTGGATAGGGAATCTATATAAAATAGCACTATGTACCTAAAATATGCCCTCTTAGAATAATCGTCCCATTTACAATGGGGATAAGTATTATTCAGGCTTTTCATCATGCCACAATTTGTTTTTATAGCTATAAAAATCTGTATTGAGAAAATGTGGTCTAAATATGTAAATAACAGAAAGGATATATAAATAAATATTGGACCATGATATCTATATAAAAATATACTAATAATAATAGAGATGTTATAGTGAACATTATTCTCAATAGATAGGTTAAGGAGCTATTGTATGTTTGTAAAAATTCATCCTTGGATATGTGGTAAAAGCAATTGTGCACTTGTTACTTTAAATTAATTATGATCTTATAATTGATTAGCACTTTTGACAGGCGGATGTGTATATTTAAAAGTGTTTGATTCTTTCACTTGTGTTTCCTTGCAAAAGCCAAGCAAGGTGAAACCGGTCGGGAGTGTTGTCTGCTCTTCTAAATTTTATATAATAAAGTAATTTTGTATTGATTTAGCATGTCCTGGTGCCAGTTTGTTTTTGATGGAAGAAATCTTTACTGAAGCAGCAGTGCAATGAAATTGGGATGAAAAGGACTCTACCTTTTTCACTTTAAAAAATTCCAGGCAGCCAGCCCAGTGGCACTGAGGGTTGAGGCGCTGGATGCCACACCCTCATGCCACACTGACCCAAATTCAGAAATGGATTCGAATTGATAGAGAATATGCTAACAAGGGAGGTGGGGAGCAAGATCAAGCGTTGGCTTTCTTCTCCCAGGTGGGTGGCTCACCCGTCCGTAGTCCTGCCATCACTGGATGGAGGTCCGGTGGCAGGTGCAGGCAGTAATGAGTGACTTGTAGAGTGGGGTGTCCCATAGGGCTTGACATGCGTCTACCTCCACACGTGTGTGTCAAGTCGGGGATGCATGGAATCGGGACTGGGGAGAAAACTGACAAAAGGCAACTAAGTACTTATGGAAACAAAACAATTCCAGGCATCATCCAGTTTTATGTGGTAGTAACATTTTCTATTTTGAACACAATTTTAGTATTTTATAAATGTTTTAATATAGCTTTACCCCCCAAAAATATGGCCACCGCATTTGGCTTAGAAGCAGCATTATAGACCTAACAAGGGATTAGGATTAAGAAAATAAAAAAAAAACACTCAAGGGGCTGGATTTTCAAAGGTCTAAGAATGCTGCAAGCCCAGGATGCATCGAACATATGGTGCATGGGGCTTATTGCCTTCTGAGGTAGTGGAAGCAAAGTCTGTGACATCAGTCAAGCTGGGATGGGACAAGGCTAAAGCGTGATCAAAAGCAACAGCAGCAGTAGGGGGCAATAGGCAAAATGGAGGTTAGGTCCTGGGATTTCAGAAGGTCCAAGGAACACATGAGCAGACTAGATGGAACTTCGGCCTCCTTCTGCAGTCTTTTTTTTCTATGTTTTTCTCCCAGCCAATGATCAGAATTTTCTCTCCTGTGTGTCAATTGCCACAAGTTAGACCAACTTTTTCTGGTCTAGCTTGCGGCAATCCTGGGTACCCTTTTTACAGAGCTTGTGCCAAATATTTGGTGCAGGCTGCCATAAATCAGGTGAAGTGCTGTGACTGTGCCTGACCTATCAAAATTGAGTGCAGTTCGTGACAAAGGTGTTGGCATAGCTATGCCAACAAAATGGTTTGATGCAGAGCTCGACACAAACCCTGCATCGTCCTTTGAAAAATCCGACCCAAGGTGTGCTGCATTGGAGGTACGTAGAAAAGCAAATTTGACAGGCATGCTAATATTTTTATTAATTGTAGCTGAAACCAGCTTTTGGAAAACATTTTTTAGTCACACTGCTGTTTAAGTTGTGTTGATTTATCCAATGATGGTTGCTGTTTTGAGCATAGCACAGAACAGAACTTGAGGGTATGAATGAAAGCAGAAGAGAAAAAAATTCAAGTCAGAGATCAGAAAGCACTCTTTAATTGGAATATAATAAATATTTAGAATCTGATTCCAAATGAAGTAGCAGTGTCTAATTTAGTGGAGGCATTCATATCACATTTCACATGCAAGCCTGGGGGAACCCATGTACAGTACTCATGGCAAAAGCTGAGCAGACAGAAACTCTTCTCCTTTGCAAATTTTAAGTAATTATATGTTCTATTAAGTCAGTGTTATCATTGCTGCATAAAGAATACATTACAAGCTCCACGCATGCCTGTAAACCCATTGCACTTCATTTAGGTGGCCGTTTCATGCAGAGTAAAATCCATAGAAAAAGGAGTTGAGAAAAAAGTGCAGATACGTTCATGCATGCACTGAATGTAGATGACCTGCCAAAACAGATGTCTTGTCTTTACATTCTTTATACAACTGTTCAGCTGATGACAGCAAAGCAGCAACTCTTTAGTTTGTTTACATTTCCTTCATCTGGATCAGTTTATAGGTATAGATGATTTTGTACTGGGCTTGGCAGCTAATAGCTTTCATTTTTCAGCAACATATTATTTGAATCTTACAAAACAGGTAAGAAAAATAGTACTCAACCATTGGTGCAAACATATCACATGACTGTGCATTATTCCCCAACAACCACATGCCTGTGCCTTTTTCATGCATTCTTTCCCTATATATTATTTTTTCCCCATTATAACACAATTTAGGGTGTGTAGACACTGTCCGTAGACACACTTCTAGGTACAGTAGCTGACTTAGACTCATGCCTCAAAACTTATCCATGGTATGCATACTGTATCAAAGTGTGACCACACTCCCTGACATGTGTCATTATTAACTTATTCTCTGCCAGTTCACTCTATGTTTGGGTCACCCTCAGTTCAGAATGGTACTTTCACTAGAAACTGGATTTCTCACTCTAGCTGCTTTCATCAGAGAGAGACCTCTAAAATAAAGGCTAACACATATTTTCATCCAAATCCTTTCTGCCAGCATCCACCCCAGTCCTAGATATTAATGATTACCAAACAATTCTTGATTATTTCCCTGCTGCATTTCCGATCTGATGATTGGATAGAAGCAGAACTCCCCCGAACATAAGCATATTTCTCAGATTTCTATACTAAACATAGGTCAAAGTAGCGGTAGAATTTTGCCGTTTGGCAATGTTCCTTTAAAATTCACTTCCCATATAGTCCTTCTGCTTCATACATAGGGCATGACCAGATAGCTAAAGCATCACAGATTTTTGCTCTGTGCAGTGGAGCTGAAGAACATAATCAGTATGCATAAATCAGTGTGCTTCCTCTCTCTCTTTCTCTGCCAAGTATCCCACCCACCTCCCAAATTCTTCCACTGGTGCCCCGTCCATAAAAATAAAACACCCTCCCACTGCCAAGTATCCCGCCCATCTCCCGATCCTTTCCTTTGCCAAGTCTGTAAAAATAAAAACATCCTCCCACTGACAAGTATCCTGCCCATGTCCCAATCCTTCCCTGTTGCCCTGTCCATCAAAAACAACACCCTTCCACTGGCAAGTATACAGACCATCTCCTGATCCTTCCCCTGTGCCCTGTTCGTAAAGCTGTAAAACAAGAAAATGGTTGAGTGACAACTTCTGCCGCTCCTTCCCACCCCACGCTAAGCTCCCACCCACACATCCTATACTTACCCATCCAGTCCAGTGCTGCTCCTTCTTGAATGTCTTGCTTCTTCTGAGCTCCACTGGGAAGTGACTGAAAACCAGGTAAGTTCGGTTAATGGCTTTTAATGAGTTTCAAACTTTTATGCATAACTCTGCCATTTCTTAAAATTTTTTTCCCCAACATTTTCAACATGACCTTTTTCTAACCCCATGTCATTAACCAGGCAGGTGAAATGTTTTAAATCACCCATTAAATGTGTTTTCATAGTTGCTCTGCGAAATCACATTTCAGATGGGATTTTACAAATTTCACCTCACTTGATCATAAGGTGGGAGTAATAAAAAGACTGTTGAAAATGTGAGGTCAAAATCTCAAAAAACAGCAAAGTTATGAAGCAACAATGAAATTCTTCAACATTTCATCATAACTTTACTAGTTTTTCCAGATTTTGTACCCACATTTTCAACATAGCCTTTTTTACACCACCTAATGAACAAGGCACATGTCATTTTTCAAATCCCTTCCAAAACATGTTTTCACCATCACTTTGTGAAATTGCCTGTAAGAGGGAATTTAAAAAAATGTTACCTGTCCTGATCAAAAGGTGCGGTAATAAAATGATTGTGCTGAATATTTCAGGTCAAAATCTCAAAAGCAAGAACGTTATGAAGCGAAATGTTGAGATTCTTTAACATTTACTCATAATGGGCCCTATTCTCGATTGGGGCATAGGGATGTGCGACATGCGCGCACCCAACACGTGACCCTGCACCCTGTGGACAGGTGCACCCATACCAGCGTGCACCAATGCCAGCTACCAGTCTGCAGCCCCTCCCCCCCGGCACGCAGGACTCTGCAGGGTGGCCGGGGAAGGAGTCGGTGTCCCGGGTGGGCATCAAATGGGATGCCCTCTGGGACCCATAGTGGATCCCATGCATAGGGTGGCATGGGTCTGGGGTTGTGCATGCTGATAGCATGCACCCAGACCCACATGGCACCCTCAGGTTCCGTTGCTGCAGCACACGTCCTTGCTGGGTGCTCACCCATCCAGCTGCCCCTGCGCCTCCTGCTGCCCAGTGGTCAGATGGAGGACAGTGTGTCCTGTCCCGATCCCTCAGTAACCAGATGCCTGTGTTCATGGGGGTGCACACCAGGTTACTCCAGGTCCTGGTTGACACACCTGGCACTCCCCGCTACACCCCTGTGGCCAGTACTACGTGGCTTTGTGAATGCCGTGTAGTGCTGGCACACCCCTAGAATGCCCCAGCATGGAGCTGTCCGTGGCCATGGGGGATCAGGTGCGGTGGGTCTGCATGCACCCTCGTCATGCATGCTGTGTGGGGAGTTCAATAGGTGCGGAGTAGCTACTCACCTCAGATACATGCACATAGCCACTTTGCAGCAATCATGCATAGTGCCCAGTGTTACTATTTTTCCAGATTTTGATCCTACATTTTCAAAAAAGCCTTTTTTTTAACCCCACCTCATGAACAAAGGCAGGTGTAATTTTTCAAATCTCCTCCAAATCATGTTTTTGTAGTCACTCCACAATTCCTTTTGCACAGGATTTAAAAATATTCCACTGAACTTGATCATGTGGTGGGGTCATAATAAGACTATGCTGAAAATTTGGGGTCAAAATCTCAAAAAGCGACAGAGTTATGAAGAAACATTAAAATTATTCAATGTTTATGCTTAGCTTTGCTATTTTACTGGATTGTGACCCCACATTTTCAACAAACCAATTTTTGAACCCCACATCTTGAACATGACACATGTCATTTTTCAAATCCTGCCCAAAATATCTTTTCAGACTTGTGCCACAAAATGACATTTTGGACAGGATTTCATAAATGAGACCTGTCATATTTATAAGATGGTGTGATAACAAGACTATGTTGAACACTTGAGGTCAAAATAAAAAAAAAATGATGAACAAACGCTGACATTTTTCATTGTTTACTCATAACTGTGCAATATTTTTACTTTTGAACCCACATTTTCAACATACTCATGTTTTTTAACCCCACTGAATGAACGTGGCAGGTGTCATTATCAAATACCCCTCCAAAACCTGTTTTAGTGGTTGCTCCACAAAACTATTGATTTGGGTTGTATTCATAAATGACACCTGCCATGTTCATATGCTGGGAAAAAAAAAAACTAGTATTTTGAATGCAACCCATACCCCAGCCAAGAGCAGCGTCTGGAAACCAGGACCCCCCCCCCCCAACTTGTACACAGACAAGGCAACAGGCCACAAGTTGACATAACAATAGGCATCACCCCTAGCACTGGGGCAAATACCTGACTCGGCAGTCTAAAGGAGTTGGGGGTTAGGGTACAAAATAACATTTATATGTACTCCAGATTCTGTGAGGTGCCAGGGCTAAGCTAGGTGTAAGTTCTGAGGGGGCCTCATAACAATTTACACTCAGGAAGCACAGATGTAATGTCCACTGCTGAAAATGAAATTGTACAGTATGGCTTTATTCACACAAGTTGGTAAAAATGCAGAAAGGGGTGGTCCTCCAGATTTGGTACTGTACACACAGGAGCAAGGCACTTTTCTTTCCAGAACAACAACTGTTTGGGCATTTCAGAACATGTTTTTCCTTACACACACACACACACACACACACATTTGAACTGTCCATCTCTCTGTACTAGGAATCTCTGGACTTTTACTTTCTAAAAAGTGTATATCTTGTGGGAGTTGCCACAGACTTAAACAACATTTCACAAATCCTCCTGATGTGATGACCTTTATTAACATGCCCAGGTTAACCTGGTGCCCATACATGAACCGGTTAGCCCTGACTGAGGAATAAACTGGGGTTATGTCCAATCCAGCCCTAGCCAGTCTCTGCCATTCCTTCTTGGTTACATCAAATAAGCCTTCCTTTTCCCATGAAATGCTAAAGGACTCCTAAACTTCTATCTTGAACATTCAGCACATTTTTGTGGTGATGCAGGGGCCCTGACAGGTGCACTCTAGCCTTATATCTGGGCACATACACCTCAGACCAACCCCAAGAACAGTCCCATGAACCTGTACTCATGGTTTTGTTTGTCCCTTTGATTCAGACATGAAAACAGGAAGAAAAACATCTCTTCCCTCTACTGGTAGCTTGTCATAGCTTCAAGTGCACACTCTTTCTTTCTGAGCAGCTGACACTCTTCAGGATCTTCAGAGAATTGCCCCTTGGATCCACAGAAATTGCAGTTCCTCTCACTTCTCTGTGGAAATTACCCACTGGAGTTCTGCAGGCAAACAGTCTCCACCTCTTTTTCTGGTACTGCTGGGTCTCATACTCTTGGGTGAGAAACTGCCAGTGGTCCTTCACCCAGTTTCAGAGGAGACTGGCAGGCACTTCCCCACTTTGAGCACTGCTGCTCACTCAGAGCTCCACTTCACACTCCTGCTGACTACAGACTGACTCTGAACTCATGTCTGAACATTCTAAACTGCCCCCAGCAGCTGATTCCAAAGTGGCTTATGCTGCTGCGAGGATTCTAAATGACATAATCCATTCTCTGCTCAGCCTAGCTGAGTGAACAATGATGTCATGTTGTAAGAAGGTTTTAACAACTCCCTACAGACTGCCCAGGAACCTTACTAGTCTAACACTGATGGGATACTAGTAACCCCAGGGGACTAGGTGGTTACATGAAAATTCAAGGTCACAGTCTAAGAAAACAACAGTGTTATGTGTGTACCTCTTCATTTCCCAACCATGACAATTTCACTATTATACAGTAACTCATGTTATTGATTTATCACCTCTGCACTATCAATGCCAAACATCTACACAGCAAATACAAGCAAGCAAACATTTGACATTGACAAATGCTTGTTTTATTCCTACTTTGCACAGGTATTGATTAGTTCAGAGTTCATATTTCCCATTTCACCTGTCCTATTCCTATAACTATCTGTCCTTTATGTGTGTTTCTGACCCCTTTCTTCTTGTTCCTCTCCTCATCTAATAACAATCTGGTCATGGTAACACTTTCCGACAAATAAAACAACTTTCTAACTTCTAACTTACAACATGTATCCTCTGGCTGTTCATTACAATGCATGCAGCACATTAATTCTATAGCCCTTAACAGGCTAACACAAAGCAGCTGTCTTGGCTCTAATCAGAGTTTGGTTTATTGTATTTACTAACCCAGCTGGAGTACTCCAGATGGTTATGAACTCCCAGCCTAGAAGTGCACGGTTCTGTTAAAATCCTGTAAATACAATTAACACTGCAGGTGTCAATACAGCCTTCTGGCTAATGCTCTTTGTAGATGTTTAAGTTAGTTTTTCCATTACACTTTGCAGGATTTTCTTTGCAGTGTGGCATTACTTATCCCCCATCTCTTTCTTCTGTTTTTGTATTTGGTACATGTCACACCTGGAAATTAGTTGTTTTGCAACTAAGTGTGAAGAAAGAAAGAAAAAAGAAAGAGAGATAGAGAAAGAAAGAAAGAAAGAAAGAAAGAAAGAAAGAAAGAAAGAAAGAAAGAAAGAAAGAAAGAAAGAAAGAAACACATTGTTTCAATATAGTGTTGGGTCATAGCACTGCTGCTGTTTACCTTGCCTTACTTGTCTTAGATTGTATTGCTTTGCCTGTCAATATAAAATGACAACATGTTGCTCAACTAACTGGTAGTTGCAGTATCTTCTCATTTGTATAAGTTAAATTATGGCAGCTTCTTCACTTTCTCTCCATTATAATGCTCATAACACTTGCTCACCTACCCCCTCCCAGTTAGTCTCTCCTCCCCTCCCCTCCCCTCTTCCCTGCCTTCCCCCTTCCTTTCATTTCCTTTCCTTCCTCCCCTCCCCCACTCTTCTTTCCTCTTGTTGCTCCTCCCTCTGCCACTCCTCTTGGCATCATGTGTGCCGCCTCCTCTCATCCCCTTAGATTTACCTTGAAGCCCTCAAGGATCTTTTCCCCTCCTTCTCTCCCTCACCGCTCTCTTGCCCCCTCCCACCCCCTCCATTCCTTACACATGTCTCATAGGCTCTCTCAAGTTCCTTGTTTCCTTGTTACATATAGTAGTAGGCAACATTGGGCTTAATCATGATCCAGCCCCATCATCCCCCTCTCCCCTCCCCAAATGGTTGAGAGTGTCTCATGTCAACTTCTGCAGTCTCCTCCCCTAAACTGACCATTATAACAACTCATGGTTAACCTTAAGCCTTATGTGCAGGTGATCTCAGAGTCTTGGCTATCTGCCAAGATCCCAGATACTGCTGTTACTATCCCAGGTTTCTCCATCACCAGACAGGATCATGCAAAGGGTGGTGGCAGTGTTGCCATCTACCTTTCTACCTTTCTTCTCACATTCAGTTTGAGCCTGTGTTGTCTGCTTCCTCCTCTTCTGGCTTTGAGACACTACTTCTCAAGCTTTCCATCCTTCTTTCAGTATCCATATTCACTGATGAAGTCTACTGCTGTCCTGGCATATCTCCCTCATTAGTCAGTGAACACTTCAACACCATATCCTCTCATGCCTCCTCTGGTGAGTTGCTAATCCTAGATGACTTCAGTCTCAGTTTGCACTCCCCTTCCCTTCATAAATGATGCCAAAATGTAAAGTCCTTCCATCTCTCACAACTAATCTCTGATCCCACTCAACCCAATTATAAATCTGCAACCACTCCCTCCTGAACTGGATCCTGTCCTCACATCTCCATTGTACAGTGGATGCTGGTACCCTCCCCAATGTCCTCAGTGATCACCATATGGTCTACTGTGTGCAGAAGATACATCATCCCCAAGCTTCCTCCAAACTCAGACAGATCAGATCCTTCCAATCTTTTGACTTGTCCTCCTATGATGCTGACCTGGGGCTATCAAATGGTCCCTCATTTCAGCAGCCAGCAACATCAACACAGCCCTTGAGTTCTCACCTACTCTGCATCCTAGCTGTGTTACTGGCCTGTCATTGAGCATGTGACCTTGCCTGGCAGACTTACAAGTCCACTGGTTCCCCATTTGACCTCACAAGTTCCAGGGTTCTTTGCAACACTTGTACTAGAGGTTTTAGGCTTATGAAGGCTGATTACTTTGCATCCACACCCCAGAACAACTTTAGCCATCCCTCTATGTTCTGGAAGGTCATTCATACCTTCTTCTCCCCTCTGACTGAGACCCTTCCCCCAGTCTCAAGGTGGGCAACACACCTTTCTGCGAATCTGCCACTGTCATCTCATCTTTCAGCTCCTTTTTTACCCCTGTGCCTATTTCCTCCTTTTCTCCCCCTCTTCCTCTCCTTTTCCTCCCCTTCCTCTCCAACACAACCCCCTCTTCCTCCCCACCATCTCCTGCTCCTCTACAGCATCCTCTTCTCGAAACAGGTAAGGTACCAAAGGACTGGAGGAGGGCAAATGTCGTCCCTCTCCACAAAAATGGGAGCAGGGAGGAGGCTGGCAATTACAGGCCAGTCAGTCTGACCAAGGTGGTGGGAAAACTGATGGAATCATTGCTAAAATAAAGGTTTATGATATATCTGGAATCCAGCAGAGCACAGGATCCAAGGTATTATGGATTCAAAGCAGGAAGACATTGTCAAACAAATCTTATAAATTTCTTTGACTGGGAGACTAGGGAGGTGGATCAAGGAGGGGCAGTGGATGTAGCCTACCTGGATTTCAGCAAGGCCTTTAACACTATCACACATAGGAGGCTAGTAAACAAGCTGGGCAGCCTGGAAGTGGATCCCAGGGTGGTAAACTGGGTAAAAAATGGGTTGATCAATAGGACACAGAGGGTGGTGGTGAATGGAGTTCAAACCAAAGAGAGGGGGGTAACCAGTGGGGTCTCACAGGGATCAGTGCTTGGACCAGTCTTCTTTATTTTCTTCATAAGCAACATTGCAGATGGGCTAGAAGGGAATGTACTGTATTTTATTTATTTATATTTATTTATTCAAATGTTTCCCCAAGAAGGTACTCTGAGCAACAAGTTGCTCATCTCCCAGTGAGACTGTGGGGGAGGCGTGATACAGTAGGATGTTGAAATTAGGCATACATACAATTAACTTAACTCAGTTTTTTGGGAAAGCATGTACAATAGTATGTAAAAGGACATATGCATTATACAATGGGCACATACATTATACAATTATACAATTGACACGTACATTATACAATTGAAGATTGGCTTTACAGAATTAGTTTTTAACCTGACTGAGAGCTTATACATACAGTAATATGCTATGCCCAGATTGGGCTGGAAGTGCAATTTTTAGGTATGAGGGAACTCATTCCTAATTAAGTGCTAGGAAGTAAGGAGTCAAGGGAAAAAAGTGGAGATGAGGGAAGTGGGCAGAGAGGGTCAGGATGGCCTGTAGCTAGTGCCTCCTGGGTGTAGAGAGTCAGTCCAGGATGTGCATGGAGACCTGGAGATAGAAAAGGGGGAAGGGGAGGTGGGGTGGAGGGAGAGTGGTCGGGGAAAGAAAGGGGGAAATAGATTAAAAGGGGGACTGGAGAAGGAAGGATGGAGATAGTGCCGGGGGGGACAGAAACTTGCCTAAGTACCGGCCTCGCCAGGATGCTGAGAACCCTGTCAGAGGTCAGATTCAGGGTGGGCAATAATTGGATTAGGAGAGAGTAGGAGATGGTGAAGAGGCAATTGCCCAGTACTAAAATCTCTCCAGGATGCTGAGAACCCTGCAAGATAAAATAAGTAAGGACAAGTTGGAATGGGGCAGAAGGGCAGAGGTAGAAACAGGGGGAGGAGTAAGAAGAAAGGAAGTGCTGGGTAGAAAGACTCCTGAGAAAGAGAGAAAGGGAGAGAGAGAGTGCTAGGTAGAAAGACTGAAGGGGAGGGAGGTTTAGACAGGAGCGGTAGGAGGAGGAGACAGAGCAGGCATGCAGGGGAACATTAGTTAGGGAGGGTTAAAACAGGAGCAATTAACAGAAAGAAAGTTATGCAAAGCAGAGGCTAGGGAGTGAGGGGAGGAGGAATGTTGTATGTGGGGGTAGGGAGTTCCAGATTTTATGGAATTGGTGGGAAAGGCCTGATTGACCAATAAGTGTGGTACAACGGGGGATGAGGAGAATGTGAGTGTTGGTGGATCAGAGGGAGTGAGAGGGGGAGAGGAGAAGGAGTATGAGAGGTAGAGAGGAAGTTCACCTAGCCAGAACTTGGAAATGATTTTGGCACTATGAGCAATGCGTCTGTTTTCGAGTGGGGAAAATGACAAGGCATGGTTGAGGTTACAATGATGAGTGCAGGGTGGAGCATTGAGGGAAAAGTGACAGAAGGAGATAAAGAGAGGTTCCAAGCTGGATAAGGAGGATTTGGGAGCAGCACCTTAGGCTACATCACAGTAGTTGAAAATGAGGAGGATCATCTTCTGGACAAGTTCACACCATGCCGTAGGAGGAATGCAACTACAGTTTCTAAATAAGGCACCAACCTTGGGGTGCAGTTTTTTCAGAATAGCATCAATGTGGCCAGAGAAGCTGAGGTGTTGGTCCAGCCAGACCCCAAGATATCTGAAGAAGAAGGTGTCCTCAAGGACTGTCCCATCAAAGGTATGGAAAGAGGGAAGGAAGTGGAGCCTAGAGAGTCTCTGCCTAATGCCAAAGATCATGGAGACTATCTTTTCAGTGTTTAAGAATAGCTGATGTGTGCCAAAACAGAAATGAAACTGGTGGAAGTCATGCTGGAGGGTGGTTGCTACATCAATGGGGCATTTGCTGGAGGTGAACAAGACAGTGTCATCAGCATACATGTGGATAGTAGAGGAGGAGGGAGAGCATACTGTAGGAAGGTCATTGAGGAAGATGGAGAAAAAATGGGACTGACCAGCTGAGTTTGGGAGGGGGAGAGATTGCATCCTGGATCTTGACCGATTGCCTTCTGCCTGTACAGTAGGCTCTAAATCAGTTATGAGCAGCTAGACCAGCAGTTGTCAGTGACTTCCAGACCCTCCACAATGTCACTTATAAATACATTAAAGAAGACCAGTCCCAGTACTGAACCCTGTGGTACCACACTAGTCACTCCCCTTTCTTCGGGGTGGATTCCCTTTACTATTACCCTCTGTGTCATGTTGTCCAGCCAATTGTTTACGCAGACAACCACCCTGGGACCCACTCCCAGGCTGGCTAAGCTGTTTATTAATCTTTTGTGAAGGGCTGTGTCAAATGCCTTGCTAAAGTCTAAGTAGGCCATGTCCATAGTCCCTCCCTGGTCTACTACTTTGGTCACCAGTCAAAGAAATCTAATAGATTTGTCTGACATGCTCCATGAACGCCGAAGTCTGAGTTGTTTAAATTTTGTGGTAATCGCAGAGAATGCTCCAAGCTTTGACCCAATATTGTGTCAACATGCCAGTTAAAAGAAAAGATCGACAGAGTGGCTCTTCAGATGAGTATATCTCACCTTGGATTCAGCCTTTGGGAAAGAATCTCTCACCCACTATTAGCCCCGGTGGTTCTGGAAAGTCTGACATTGGTACCAGATTCCCTACCCCGCAAGGCATTGTTTCTACGTCAGCTGCATACTTATTGCTTGTACATGAGGATGCTGAGCTGCAGACAGAGGTGGACTTGAAGGTTCCCCTAGCAGCAAACACAGTAGCAGGTGAGGATTCTAAATTGAAGAGCCCCTATGTGGAATCAAAGCCTGACTCTGAAAGAGCAGTTTGAACCTCCGAAGGGAAAACACACAATGGAGTCAATGGGGGATTCAAGAGAGAAAATTGTGCAGGATGTACAGAGACTGGATCGCAAATTTAAAGCATTGACTCTAAAGGTAGATTTCTTACAAAAATAAGTTAAGCAGAATAAAGAATGCATTGACACTGTGCAAAAATAAGTCTCAGAGAATTCGCAAGTTATCCAAAAATTAAACAATCAAATGAAAGAGCTGAATTATCAAGTGTTGGTCTGGTGAAGGACAATTATAATAGGAGCAGAAAAAGAGAGATGCTTGAGAACCAGGCCAGATATCGTAATCTGAGAATTATTGATTTACCGATGAAACTGGATGACAATTTTGACACCACTCAAGACTTAGTAAGGGACATTTTTATTACAGTATATGAATTGCCAGCAGATAATCTACCTTTTCTTGTCAAAACCTTTAGAGTTCCAAAGAAAGTTGAAACACAAACCCAGAAGTCTGACTCAGAGGCAAAGGTTACTATATTCTTCACACTGGCTTTCGAGTCTGATAGAGATCACATTTTGAAATTATCCAGAATTAAAGGAACACTACTGTATAAAGGTTATAGGTTCAGTGTATTTCCCAATTTTGCTTACTCCACACAGCAGCGGAGAAGAACATTCCTGTCATATCAACAGGATGTTCAGGAGTTGGGTGCCCAATTTCAGCTGTTAACCCCGGCAAACGTCCGAAACAGGCATAACGGGAAGACTTTTATATTTTTTGAAGTGGATCATAGAAACATAGAAGTTGATGGCAGATAAGGACCGCAAGACCCATCCAGTCTGCCCATTTCTTTTTCTGCCTTATAAATGTGCCATCGACCTTTGCTCTGTCAGTGGCCTATCTAGTCATAGTCATTTGTATTGCTCCCTTATGCCTATCCCTTGCCTGTTTGAAGCCCTGCACTGTATTCATAGCCACCACTTCTTGTGGTAAGCCATTCCATGCATCCACCACCCTTTCTGTGAAAAAGAATTTCCTCACATTCCCCCTTAATCGGCCCCCTCTAATCTCATGCTGTGTCCTCTTGTCCTGCTATTTTTCTTATATTTAAACATGTTAGACCCTTTCACCTTGTTAATGCCCTTAAGGTGTTTGAATGCCTCGATCATATCACCTCTCTCCCTCCTTTGCTCAAGAGCATACATATTGAGCTCTGTTAATCTGTCCTCATATGTCTTCTGATGCAGTCCCTGCACCATTTTGGTTACCCTTCTCTGGACTGCCTCAATTTGGTTAATGTCCTTGTGAAAGTGTGGCCTCCAATACTGCACGCAGTACTCCAGATGGGGCCTAACCAGTGTCTTGTAAAGAGGGATTATTACCTCCCTCTTACGACTTGTGATACCCCTACTAATACACCCTAACACCCCTAGCCTTACCTACTGCTTTGGAGGTCTGCTTGGATGATTTCAGGTCATCAGTGATGATGATGCCCAAGTCTCTTTCTTCCTTTGTGACTGCTAGCAACTCCCCTCCCAGCCTATAGGTGGCTTCAGGGTTTCTCTTCCCTATGTGCATGATTTTGCACTTCTTTGCATTAAATCCCAGTTGCCACTCTTCTGACCATTTTGCTAGTTTATCCAGATCTCTTCTCATTCTGCCCACCCCATCTGGATCATCTACTCTGTTGCAGATCTTGGTGTCATCTGCAAACAGACAAGCTTACCCTCTAGTCCATCTGCAAGGTCACTAATGAAGTGTTGAAGAGGACTGGCCCTAGGACTGATCCTGAGGTACCCACCTTGACTTGCATCTCTTCTGACTGTATACCATTTACCACCACTCTCTGTTTTCTGCCCATCAACCAGTTTGCCACCCAGTTGACCAACTTCTGACCCACCCCGAGCCTACCCAGTTTATTATTTATCAATCTTCTATGTGGAACAGTGTCAAAGCTTTGCTGAAGTCAAGGTAGGTGACATCAACTGCTCCCCCTTGGTCCACCACTCTGGTTACCCAGTCAAAGAAATCTATGAGATTAGTTTGACAGGACCTTCATTTTGTAAACCCATGCTGTCTTGGATCCTGTGCCCCTATGGATTCCAGGTGTTGCACTATCCTTTCCTTAAGGAGTGCCTCCATAATCTTGCCCACTACTGAGGTAAGACTGACTGATCTGTAGTTCCCCGCCTCCTCCCTGCTACCACTCTTGTGGAGCGGGATCACATGAGCCCTTCTCCAGTCTTCTGGGACCTCTCCTGTGCTCAGAGACTCACTAAACAGTTCTGCTAATGGCTCTGCTAGTTCCACCTTTAGCTCCTTAAGTACCCTGGGATGTATGCCATCATGTCCCATTGCCTTATCCACCCTGAGCTTAGCAAGCTCTTGTAGGACCGTTTAGCAAGCTCTTGTAGGATCTTGCTGAATTTCTGAGGGAGTCATTATAGAGACTAAGATGGTGAATCAGGCTCCCCAGCTCCCTCAGAAATTGAGATGTCTGTGGTAGCTGAAGCTGTAGAGGATCCTGGCATAACAATGTGATTTTATTATTTATTTTCTACTCTTCAGCTCATGATAGTTCTTCAGAGATGTTATGTTATGCTACTTAGTTTAAAAATTCTTTTTCATTTCTTGAATGAGGATTGATTTAAAATTACATTAGTTTTCTAGCATAATGGTTGAATATTGAGGCTTTGCTTCTGGAAATGCTATCTGCTATAGGCACTAAGAATTGGTGGATGTCTTTCTTTTTTCTTTTACCCACACCCCCCTTGCATGGTTTGGACTGGATATATTCCTCAAGCTGAGTTTGTCATTTATTTGTTACTTTCTTTTTGTGTTTGCTTATATATTGCAAAGAGTAAAAACGAAAAATCACAATAAAATATTAAATGATAAAAAAATAAAAGATTTGTCTGACGTGACCTTCCTGCTGTGAATCCATGCTGCCTTGGGCCCTGTCCCCCACTGGCCTCTAGGTACTCAAAAATTCTTTCTTTCTTTCTGAAGTGATTCCATTGGTTACCTGTGAAAATCACGACTCAACAATCGCGAATGCAATACTGCAACTGCACATCAGTGACCGCCACAATAGCTACTTTTGGATATTGGAGAATTACTGAAAATAGTGATCGCGTGTTGCCACTGACGACAATAATAGCGACACAGAATCACAACCTTAACTCATACATGTACATTTATAACTGCCTGTCATAGGCTCAAAACCGACTGCTTAATATGCAACCAGCTGGACCTAATTTTGCCAGGTTCAAGGAGAGAACACAAATGGGTTACCTTGCTATACAAATGTGTGAATTGGATGTACTAGAACCACCCCATTCTACCTGCTAAGCCTTCATGTCACATACATATTACATGTCTCTATAGTCTGTGAATCAGCTGGCATAAAGGTTTTCACTGCAGCCATGAGAACATGCTGAAATTTGATCCTAGAAAAACATCAAAGAATTCAGGAACATTGGGCATTCATCAAAGCTATGTTCAGTCAACTCCATAAACCCTACCCATGCCTCTAACCACCTGTACTTGCCTTTCTCCTGCTCCCTTCCAACTTGGTTTCTTTCATGCCCCCCTCCTACTTGACCTTTTTCCTATTTGCTTTTCAGTGCTAGCACACCTCTACATCATTTCACAGCTATGCCTCTGTATCCAAAGCACATTAAAACAGTTCAAGAAAGGTGGATTATGACAAAAGTATGACCTCTGTGAACCCACAGGGAAGGGGCTCAGAGGATTTGGTGGCTTACTCAGGCACAACAAAGGGGCTGCGGGGATTTGGCGGCTTCCTTCCATCCAGCAGGACATGACGGAGAAAGCAGAACGATGTCTACTAAGGTTTGGTGATCGGTGATTGTGGAGACACATTTGGGGGAAGTAATTTAAATCTGTGGCAATTTTCTTTAGTGGTAAATGTGGGAGGGAGCTGAGCTGATTTAAGTGCTGCTTTAAACAGTGAGCACTATTATTACGTGGGTGCGATTTTGTAAGGATGCTAATGTGTTTGCTCGCTATTGTGACAGTCACTAAAAAAACTTCACAATTATGTTAGTCATGGTTTTAAAGTCGCGATTTTCACATGGAACCGATTCCATCATTTTCCCTACCACTGAAGTCAAACTAACAGGTCTGTAGTTTTTTGCCTCTGCCTTGCTCCCACTTTTGAGAAGGGGAATCACATCCACCCTCCTCCAGTCCTCAGGTGCCACATCATCCTCCCATGATTTGTTATACAGGGTAGTCAGTGGTGTCACTAGTTCTCCCCTTAGTTCTTTTAGAATTCTGGGGTGAATCCCATCAGGCCCAATTGCTTCATCCTCCTTCAGTCTTAGGAGTTCTTTCAGGACCCTTTCTTCTGTGAATGAACTGGTATTGACTCCCCTAGCCATAGTGCTTCTATTGACTGGTTTAGGTACCCCTTCCTTTTCTTTTGTGAATACTGAGCAGAAGTATTCATTCAGTATCCCTGCATTTTCACTGTCACCCTCTGCCCACCCCCTCTTCCATTTATGAAGCCTCACTATCCCTTCCTTGGTCTTTCTTTGCTCCCTAATGTACCTATAAGAGGTTTTATTCCCCTTCTAAACTGAGTTAGCTATCTTTTCCTCAGTTTGGGCCTTTTCTATTCTGACTGCCTTCCCCACGTCTTTCTGCTTTAACTAGTACAGTTTTCTCTCCTGCTCCTTCTGTGTTTCCTTATACTGCCTGAATGCTGTCTTTTTCTCCCAAACCTTCCCCGCCACCTCTTTTGAGAACCATAGTGTTTTTTTTCCTTTATTTTGATTTGTTTATTTGCTTCGCACAAAGCCTCTGTAATGGCAGTTTTGATTTTTCCCCATTGTTCCTCCATCCCTCCTTCTTGCCCATTTGCTAGTGCTTTTCTGAGACACTCTCCCATTTTGCCAAAGTCAGCCATCTTAAAGTCCAGTACCCTTGCTTTTGTATGGCTTGACTCTATGGCTGTGTTTATTGTGAACCATACTGTTTGGTGGTTGCTTGTTCCCAGATGGCTATCCACTTCTAAATCTGAGATCCTCTCTCCACCACCATTTGAGAGCACAAGGTCTAGGATTGCTCCCTCCTGAGTGGGTTCCAACACTAGCTGTCTGAGGCATGCCCCCTGTAAGGCATCAAGAATGACCCTGCTCTTGGATGTGGCAGCAGCAAAGGTGCTCCAGTTAACATCTGGCTTATTCAGGTCCCCTATCAACAATAGCTTCCCTTTTTCTGCCATTCTAAGTATGCCTTCTATCATTTCCTTGTCCATTTCCTCTCCCTGAGATGGGGGTCTGTGTACAACCCCTGTGCAGACTGTGGTGCCATTTTCTGTCTCCAGAGTGACCCACAGTGCCTACTGTCCTCCCTACTTACCCTTTAGTTCCATTGGTTTGATCCCTTCCCTTACAAAGAGAGCTACTTCTCCTTCTCTTTTACCCTCCCTGTCCCTCCGGTAGATTGTGTACCCTGGTATGTTGACATCCCATTCATAGTTCTGTGGGTATCATGTTTCTGTGACTACCACAATATCCAGGCTTCCCTCTTCCATCAAGGCCACTAGTTCAGAGAGTTTGTTACCCAGACTATGGGCATTGGTAAACCTCGGAGCCACCATCAGCCATCGGAATCATGGGCTGCAGTTCAGAGCAGTTGCAATCAGCTGGAATTGCCTTGAGTTGCAGCTGAAATTGAGTAGAGTTGGAATACTGTTTAAATCAACAACTCCTGTAGTAGAATTGGCTTTGGAACTCCTCACATCTCCTCTGGCTCCTGCTCACCCTGAAATTCCCCTCTCTGAGTCCTCCCAATCCCCAGCACCCAGACATATAGGAGACACAATTTCTCCAACTCCAATAGGCAGGCATGTTTTTTTTCAGTGCTCAGTCAGCAAGTAGCCTCCAACCAAACTGTGCCCCAGGCTCCTCAGTGCCAATTTCCAATCCTCCAATACAGTACTAGGGATGAAGGAGTCATTGAGTTACTTGTGCGCACTGCACATGAGAGACCAGATGAGGTAATTAGTTGGCAGGCAGCAGAGGTAACAGTTGTGAAGTAGATACAGGAGGAAATGGAACACAGGTCCAAGGCAGAGCCCAAGTGGTTGTTTTTTGTGCAATGTACAGGGATTCCATCTCCTAGTCCACCACCCGACCTGTTGACCATCCACCACCCATCCTGACCTTTCGACCACTGTCTTCTTGACCCACCAGGACAGCAGGAGAGGACAATGGACCAAGAAGAGAAGAGAAGAAGGTGAAGGGAGGGAGAGAAAACACTTTGGGGCGGCCGTCAGACTGCTGTAGTGTGGACTGGAGCAGAGGGCCTGAGGAGTGAGAGGAGGAATGAGCAAGCTTCTGAAGCCGGGGGAGGATACAATGCAATGGCCAACTACAGCCTGCTGTACTGAGATGATTTTTTAAATTTATTTATTTGTTTAATTTTTGTTGACCGGGTAAGTGCACTAGACAAATCCTGCCTATTTTCAGGCATGACCTGGGCGAGGGGGGATACAGGTGAATGCCAACTGACCTTGAATCAGATTAAGCTGTTGGTGGTATTTTTAGTGAATGAGGGAAATTTGGCCAAGACACTGGAGAAATTCCCCCTACTCTTTTCGATAAGTGCCATGGGATCTTTGACATCCACCTGAACTACCACCAATCCAGGCAGATGGGACCTCAGTTTAACATCTCATCTGAAAGATGGCACCTCAGAAGTGCATGTTATACTGTTTGGGAGTTGGGATAGGTGCAGTGGGTCTGTCAGAAGTTAACAGACTCAGGTACTTGGAACATACCACTGCTGGAAGACCACCATGGCTGGGACTTGGAAAGGAAGGGACACAGATGGACTGGGAGAGACAATATGGGCAGTGTGGGTGAGAAATGCAGTCCAGGACTGGGCGGGTCCACTGACTATGAGCAGCCTCATGTGTGACTGTGATGTGTGTGCACTGCCTGGCCACTGGTGAATCATGGAGTGGACTGGGAAGCCAGCACTAGTGTTGGCACCAGCTGATCAAATCAGTGAGTAAGTACTTTACTGTACTGCTTCAAAAGGACTGCGTATGTACATTTTCAGGGAGTCTTTAAAGCTAATTTCATCTGTAATTATTCTCTTCGTACCCTATCTCATCTCCCCAAACTTTGCCTGTTAAACTGCATTTCTTGTTCCCTTGGCATACACACTGAAAAGCTTAGTAACTATGGGTTCCCCAAGATACTTAAAATATATTTGTGGAATGTCCATAAAAAATGCTAATGTACCCGAAAGAAAAATGTGATGTCGTCTTCCTTCAGGAGACACACACACACTAAAGGATGAAACACAAAAATTACAGAGACAGAATGAGTGAGAAATGTAGTTAGTGTGCTGTTTTATGAAGAAAAACTCAGGAAGTAGAAATTATATTTCACGAATGGCTCCTTATGTCAGTTAGAAAAATAGCACAGAGCAAAGAAGGCAGATGGGTGGTGATAACGGCTATGGTGCACTCGACCCCCACTCTCTTTTGCAATATACATGGTTCCAGACAAGACTCAACAATTTTTTCCAGAAATAGCTCAGAACCTACTCCAACTTTATGAGGAATGCAATAAACTAGTGGTGGGGGAGTCTTTGACAAGGTATGTGACTTCTTTATTGACCGTTTCATGTCTACCAAACAAGACCCTACCAAAGTCAAGCAGTATTACATCAATTGGTGGATGCTTGGGGTCTAACCTTTTGGTATAATCTGGGTTTTATGTAGGCACAATAGTAGCCGTGAGCTGCCAGATTCTGCTAAAGTGTAAGTAGCATATACACCTTAATCTCAGTAGCCATAAAATAGACATTAAAAAACGTGTTATAAAAACCTTTCTTTATAAGCTCCTACTACCAGCAGCCATGCAAGTATTCAACCCAGATATATGAACCTGCCTTAGTAAAAGAAAAATCTACATTAAACAATATGTTTCAAGCTTTTTGACTTTAAGAACATTTAAAATGATTAAAAGAACATATTCATTAGACTCGGACATTATGCAAGAGCTGAAACCCCAAAAGTATTTTAAAATCAAAAACTCGGCATTTATTATGTCATTGTCAGGCTACCAGAAACATGCAACAAGTCTAAAACCCAGACAGTTAACTCAAGGATGTGTTTCTCAAAAAGGAGACCATCTGCCACTACCAACCACAGTACCATAACCACAAGTGACATAACCTCCATCGCCTCATTTTTTAACATGCACATTGTAAGGTCTGGAAGGCAGAATAGCACAATGGTTTAAGGCTCTGAGCTGCAAATCTGGTGACATCCAGCAGACCAGACCTGGGTTTGAATCCCACAGCTTCCACTTGCATACTGTGTGACCCTGAGCAAGTCACTTAACTTCCCTGTGCTCCCAGGTTGCACCTGTCAAAAAGCTTTCAGCATAGTGTGTCTCACCTGGTTAAATAACTAAATAAAAAAAAAAAAGGTCTTGTGATTATAAGTCTTTTAATTGTCACCTCATGGACAGTCCAAGAGGACAATAGATGAAATTGCTAATAGGAGGTCTAGTAAAATGAAAACAATTCAGCATGTATGCTCTAGACTTCCGACCAAGCCAAGGCCTTTGCCCAAATACGGCTATATCATTTCAAAACCTCAAGTCATCTGTAAGGAAGTATTTGCTTACAAAATGCAACTCCAAGGACCAATACATTGTAGTTACCAACTCACTTCATCTGAATCTGTGTTTCGTTGCTTGAAGAGATCTTATATCTGCTCTACTCTACTTACTTAAAAAAACTATCATTCTGCTAATCTCTAAAGACTTTCGGCATTAGCCAAAAGAAAGAAGCCTTGAAATTGTACTAACTTTGTTAATTTATTTGCAAGCCTCAAGGAGAAAAGAATTCAAAGAGCCAGGAAAAGACCTTCTTCATCATCCAGCCTCTCAAAAGACATTTCAAGTCTCCAGATGGAAGGGAGATGAGATACCACTGGAGACATTGGCTGAGTATACCTTAAAGACTTTCAAGGTGCTTGCCTAAAGTGTGTTTTAGAAATCCTGGTTCCATATACATAGTAAAAATTGTGTAAGAAGGTAAGGTGCATGAATAGACAAAAGTCTAATGAGATTTCCTAGGAATGTTTTGTACTGTGTTTAAATGTCAATACTGTTTAAATGTTAACTGTGGTATTAAACTGCTTTTCATTGCACTGCATGTCTAAGCTTAATCTGTCATCTCAGAGTAACCATGATAAAACAAGTAAACGCAATATACTGCACACCTTTCCTTAAGCAGCTAACAGAGATAATCAAATTGCTAGTAATTGTGTTTACATTTCACTGGTATGCTGATCATACTCAGTTGATCCTCTCCTTCTCACTAAACTGGGTCAACTCAGTAGCTGTAATTGATCAATTTCTATCTGAATTAAGTTCCTGGATGGCTGTCAGCTGTCTGAGCCTTAATCTCAGCAAAATGTAGCTGATACTTATAAATCCAGGATCCCAAAAGTCAGCAACATCATCTTGCTCTCCTTAGGAGGTAACGTTCTCAGAGCAGTGGCTAGGTCTAACAAGCATTTGTCAATGCTGAATATTGTCTTGCTGGCATTGGTAGTGGAGGAGTTAGAGATGTATAATAGGAATGGCAGTGAAGTATTGAACTGACTCCAGCCCCACCCCCAACCTGCAGAGACTGACAGGCATTGAGGTGTGCCTTTGGGCCATCAGTTATAATGCTCATGCTATTTCATCTCACCCTACCCTGTAGACACTGACAAGTGTTGTGGTGTGTTTTGGGGTCTTTGGGCCTTATACTTACCCCATTCCATAAGGAAACACACTGAGATGGGTACAGTATAGGAGAATGGAGTGAACTTTAGGGCCAAACACTCAAGCACATCTCGATGCCTGTCACTGGCTGCAGGGTAGGGGGTGGGAGTGGAGTGGCATGAGCATTACAGCCAATGATCCCAAGTCACACCCCTGATACCTGTCAGTCTCTATAGGGTGGGATGTTACAGTTGGAAACCCTAATGCCGTAGGCGTTTGTTGGTATTTTCACTCCAAATTTTCAACGTGGGCTTTTTGTGACCCCACCTCATGAAGAGCGGCACTATCAGTTTGTTAGCAGAAAGGTGGTTTTGCACAGTGACTATGCCATTTGGTGACACAGGCACTAAAACACATTTTGGGCAGGATCTGAAAAATGAGAACTGTTTTGTTCATGAGGAGGTGTAAAAAAATGGCAACACTGAAAATCTGGAGTGAAAACATGAAAAATTGATGAAGTCATGAGCAGGCATAGCAACTGCTCAACACATATCCATAACCCAATTATTTTGGGGATTTTTTTTTAACCACATTTTCAACATATAGGCATTTTGGGATGTCCCCTCAAGAACAGTGGCACTGTGATTTTGTTACTTTGTCCCAAAAGTTGATTTCTGACAGCAACCACGCCATTGTGCACCACAGGTGTGAAAACACATTTTGGGCAGGATGTGAAAAATGACAGCTGTACTGTTCATAAGAAGGTGTGAAAAAATGCCAGTGTTGAAAATCTGGCATGACAATATTGCAAATTTTTGAAGTTACAAGGGTGTGTGGAAACTGTGCAATGCACGCTGGTAATGCAGTCATTTCATGGACTTTCGTCACCAGATTTTCAACATAGGCATTTTAGGACCTCTGCTCATGAACAGTGTCACCATCATTTTCTCAAACTACCCCAAAAACTGATTTTGCACAACAACCATGCTATTCTGCGCCAGACATGCAAAAACACCTTTTGGCCAGGATATGGAAAATAACAGCTGTACTGTTCATAAGGAGGCATGGAAAATGGCAATTTTGAATATCTGGAGTGAAAATAGTACAGATTCACGAAGTTACGAGCGTACGTGGAAACTACACAATGCACGCTCGTAAAACAAGCAATTTTTTTTTATTTTTTCCACCAAATTTGCAACATAGGCTTTTTGAGAGCCACCCTCATAAACGGTGGCACTGTGATTTCATTAATCAGTCCCGGAAGGTGATTCCGCACAGTGACCACAAAATCACCTTTTGGGACCGAATAACGCCATGACAGTGACTGAACTCATGAGGAGGGGTCTCAATAACACCATGTTGAAAATTTGGAGCAAATATTCCCCAAAATGCCTGAGATATGCACCAAAGTTGAAAAAAATCTATTTATGCCATTGTACAGCTTACTGGCATTTCTTCAGTTCGCGGTAGGTTTTGAAGAGTGCAGATGTGTTCCTGGTCCACCGAAGATCATTATGCCGTGCTCCAGAGGTAAGTATGAGGTGAGGGGGGGGTGTGAGGAGGCAGGGTGCGCAGAGGATGGACACAGGTTGGGGAGGGTTTTCTGGTTTGCAGGTTAAAAAAAAATCACGGGATGGGTTTTGTTTTACAGGGGCATTTGGCACACTGGGGTGGGCTCCCAGCATGCCACCTGACTGTTTTTGGGAGACTGTAGCTGATGGGGGATTGGGCACCCCCATCGGCACACAACAAAAGTGGTGGGGTCATTATGCTGACAGGGAGTGGGCTCCCCTGTCAGCAAAATAAATGGGGAAGGGGGGGACTGAAGCCGATGGGGATTGGACCCACTGTTGACAAAGAAAGACTATTTGGGGGGCACATGATGCCGAGGGGGATTGGGCACCCCATCAGCATACACTTTAAATGGGAGGGGGGCATTATGCCAATGATGAGTGGGCTTCCCCATCAGCAAATTAAGTGGATTGGGACACTCTGCGTGGTGGCAGTCAGTGCCACCACATTTATTAAACTGCTTCACCAGGAAAGGCAAGCCACCGCTGCATGACGAGCTCTCATTGCAGCGGACCTTTTCTTAGATCTGGTGGCCAGTTTACATGTTGCTGGTGTCAGCACCTGCAGCTGCCTTATTGGGGAATGAGGGATGCACCTACTGATGCATGCTCTGCATTCAGCCACAGTGACCATGCCTCCAAATCTGCTACTACTGCAATATGTCGGCTGGTGTGCACGCACAAGCCAACATAAATATCAAGGGGTCATAATGGACAGCAGAATGTTACTCAAATAACAGGAGGTAGTCCTTGTTATTTGTGTATTTTTCCATTTAATAAATATCACCTGGGTGAAGCCCTGTCTCCCCTATGAGGACCTGGTGACTGGTTCATAACTTTGTGTCCTCTCCTCCTGAGTACTGTAATGCTCTGTGCTTGGCTGTCTGGAGGTTTGATGTGCCATCTGCAGCTAGTGCAGAATACCATAGCATGGCTAATATCAGGTTCAAGCACTTTCCATCATATCATGGTTGCACTGTGTGATTTACACTTGCTCCCAATTAGATGGTGTATCACTATCAAGATTTGCTTTTTGTCGGGCACCTGGCGGCTGACCACTCATGCATTCATTTCCAATTAAGAATACAAATCAAGTTAAGTTCTGTTTCCAGAAAAATCAGTGAGCCACAACCTTATTTCCAAGGATGTCTTGGTAAACACCAAACAGCAGGTTCATATTCTATCCTACAAGCAAAGCAAAGCTAATAAAGACATAAAGGTTTCACAGAAATTCTCGGTTGATAGTCTTGTGAGAACTGAGAACTGGCATCTCATAGTCTTGCCATTTTTATGTTGCTTGCACGCATGTGCAAGAAACATAGTGCCATCATCGGAGATTTCGGAGGTGTGTCACCTCCTCCTCCAATTCAGTCAGTGTGCTGGCAGGCACGGCCCCTGTAAGCCAATGCATTCTGGAGCTGTCTATGACATGCTCCAAAATGCAGTGGCATACAGTTGAAAGGGGGAGCTACGCTTGAGTGAGCAGCGATAAGATGTCGCCTGCTCATGCGCTCCCCCCACCACATGCGGCGCGCCCATGAGTGCCGCCCCGCACTGTATAGCCGATGGGTGCCAATCCTCATCGGCTGTGCTCGTCTCCCCCGCCTTTGCACAGTTCCACGCTTGCTCGTAGGTTTGCGAATTTTCAATATTTCCACTCCAGATTTTCAACATTGCCATTTTACCACACCTTCTTATGAGTAGTACAGCTGTCATTTTCATCTCACCCAAAAAGCGTGTTTCCGCCATGTAGCACAATGGCGCAGTCTCAAATGTGAAATCAATGTATCGGGACAAATTAAGAAAATCACAGTGACACTGTTCGTGAGCAGAGGTCTTAAAATGGCTATGTTGAAAATTTGGTGAAAAAATTTCCTTCAGATGTTCTGCAATATTACTAATGAAGACATTGAACAGAACTGGCCCCAGGACCGATCCCTGCAGCACCCCACTGGTCGCCCCCTCTCCCTAGACTGCATACCATTTACCACCACTCTCTGCCTCCTGTCTGTTAGCCAGTTTCTAACCCAGTTTACCACCCTTTCCCCCATGTCCAGCCTACCCAGCTAGTTTATCAGCCTCCTATATGGGATGGTGTCAAAGGCTTTGCTGAAATCAAGGTGCGTGTCCACTGCCCCACCTGATTCACTTCCTTTGTCACCCAGTCAACAAATCAACCAGATTTATCTAACATGATGTCCCCACTGTGAATCCATGTTGTCTATGGTCTTGGGTTCCGATGGCATCTAGATGCCCACTATCCTTTCTTTAAGCAATGTCTCCATGATCTTCCCACTACTGAGGTGAGGCTGAATGACCTATTGTTCCCTGCCTCCTCCCTGCTGCCCGACTTGTGTAGAGGGACCACATATGCCCTCCTCCAATTCACTCATGTTGAATGACTCAGTGAACATGGCTGCCAGAGGTACTGCTATCTCCCTCGCAGTTCTGTTAATATCCTTGATTATGCCATCTGGTTCCATCGCTTTGTCCACCTTCAATTTAGTGAGCTCCTGCAGGACTCTTTTGCCTTTGAATGGACTATTGTCTACCTCTTCACCCCCTTGGCAACTGCTGTACTGCTGTGCTCCTTGCCCCTCCCACTCTTCTGTGAATACTGAATGGAAAGACACAGTGGATGTCTTGGGAAGAAGGCATGAAGCTGTCACTTCCAAATACCTAAACAGCACATACAAGCAAGCAACATTTGGCATTGACAAATGCTTGTTATTACTATAAAGCTAATAGATTTTGAAACCCTCACATCACAGGGATATTCCTTGCCTTTTGGAGGTTGATTTTAGGGTTTATCTTTATGCTAAGCCTTGCATTCTTTGTGATAAATGGTTCCATGTGAGGCCAAGTGGCCAGCATGCCTTGTTGAGCTGGCGGCAGCCTGGATGATGTCACTGACAGGTATTGCTCTGTGCCAGAAATTATGTATGTTTACCTGTAGTGATGAGCAATTCTAATCTTTCTTCAATCTGCACTGGATACTCCATTGTCTGTGCTGAGTTTCGGTTGTAGTTAGTAATTAGGATCTTGATCCTTCTGTTTTGCCGACAAACACCTTGGCCTTTTTAGGGACATAGACATTCATCAAAAAGAAACAGTTTTTAAGTATTACCTACCATGGTGAGCCTAAATCACAGCCAGTTGTGCTAATTCCACTTTGGAGGCTAAAATGAAGAGAAGGGTAAGGGGCAGTAGTGAAATAACTGGGAAGCAGCAAAAATCACGCATTCGCCTCCCTGCATCAGCCTCTGTATCTCTGCAAATAATTGCAATAAGGAATTAGAAGGGTCCTTTGTTAACCTTTTCAATTACATCATTCTGACTCAGTTCATAATTAAGCTTACCACTCAAGACAACACTTGTCACTTACTAATAGTTTTCTTTTTGCCTAATTACAAGCAAAAAAAATATATACATGTTAGTACAGACTAGGATGCGCACACACTATCCATACAATGCTTACATGGGGAGGAGTGGCACAGCTAAAATGCCTTTGAACATGGATGACACACAGGCCTAGAATATTATGTTCTGTTTGTGTCCATGCTTCAGCATCAGATATTCAGTCCCCAAGCCCAATAACAGACTTGTGGCATGCTACATGCAGTGATAGAACAGAACTCTTTGGATAGTCATAAACTGAAGTTGCATTCTGCATGTCTACTTGCGCACTGTTAGGACTTTCACAGCCTTTGCTAGGCAGGGGTCCTTGACTCAGTGAACAAGGAAGCAGAATTATAGTCTCCAAGACTGTTAGTCGCTCATTTTTCACCAGCACTAAAATATATCATACTTTGGGTAAGCCTGCACTGTACCAGCAAACACCATAACTGAGTGGAGGACTTTAAAGCCCAGGGCTGTTAGTCCACTCCTTCACCTTTTACCAACACTAAATATATCACAGTGTGCTCTATACCTGATCCACAGTGTATATGACCCTGTAAATAAACAGAAAGCTGCCTGCCTTTGCTGTACCTGGCATAGAAACATAGACAGTGATGGCAGAAGAAGATCAGTGGTCCATCCAATCTGCCTGTAACACCCTATCATACCATGAGACCTTTTGTCAATATGGGGTTTTTGTCTACACTATATACTCCCTTGCTCCCTGATTTACTAATACCCTGAGTAACTGTTAAGCCTGTAACTTGGGCCAAGCCATGGTTGAAACCATTAATGGTTTTGTGCCTACCACCACTGCTGGC
This sequence comes from Neoceratodus forsteri, assembly GCA_016271365.2. Taxonomy (NCBI): domain Eukaryota; kingdom Metazoa; phylum Chordata; order Ceratodontiformes; family Ceratodontidae; genus Neoceratodus; species Neoceratodus forsteri. The sequence goes on along the minus strand of JADMNL010000026.1, from coordinate 71,691,446 downwards.
AGACTGCCGAGAGAGAGAGACAGAGACAGAGAGAGAGAGAGAGAAAGAGAGAGAAGAAGACAGACAGAGAGAGAGAGAGTTATACATGCACACCAACAGAGAGCTATGTGCTGAGACAGGGTGTTTTCTGCTTCAATTTGTAGCCATTTTGCCCCCTTTACTTTCTTTTTCTAAGTTGCAGCTCTCAAAGTATGTGTGTGTGAGTGTGTTGCAAGTACATAAATACAATTCCACAATGGCAGAAGTTGAATAAAATTGGTTACATTTTCTTTATTGACTTGCTGTCATAAATTTTAAACTGGTTGAAGAAATCAGTCGTAATGTGTTTTAAGTCAGTTATAATTGGTTATTCAACTGACTCCAGGGTCTAGAAATTGGTACGCATTGCCCTCCTTTTTTTGAAGGCCTTATCCCTTTTAGCCCCATCCCTGTCCTTATTACCTTTTTCTCCATTTACCCCATCCTGCTCCGTATCAACTTCTCTACCTTGGTGTTTACCTCGCTAATTACCCTGTTTTTTTTGGGGGGGGCTGGTATTTCTCTGCTCCTTTTCAGTGCCTCCCCTGTTGGCTAGTTTGAATGCTTGACAATGAAGCATTTAAACCTATCACCTAGAATCCTGGTTCCCCTCCCAGACAGATGCAGACCATCATGCCAGTATAGGTCAGCATCCCTCCAGGTGGACCCCCAGTCCCCAGTGAAGCCAAAACCCCTAAGCTCCTCTCCAGTTTTTCAACCATTCATTGAATCCCATGGTGTGGAGTACCCTAGCCTCACCCATGCCATAGACAGGCAGCACCTCCGAGAAGGCTACCATGCTTGCTACTTGCCTAAGACCCCTCCCCAACTCCACAAACTCCTCTTGCACTGCTTTTATTCCATTCTCAGCCAGGTCATTTGGCCTCTTTGGACAATGGTGTCCAGCTCTCTCTCCCGTATTGTGCTAGTGTGCGCTATTTTTGTAGTGCTATTCTGACCAGGTAGGCTGTACTCAAGGTGTGGCCCTATCAGTGACCTGTACAGTGGCACTCCAAAATTCAGAAATTGGAACGTTAACCATGAAATAATATTCCACAGTTTATATCAACTTCAGACTCATTTTTAACAATCTAGAGGCCAGGTGCTGAAAAGGTATTGGGGACAAGCACAGAGCAAGTTAGAACTGAACTGAATTTTTAAATTACGCTTTGGATTGAATTCCATCAGTAGTGGAATTCCAAAATCCCCAAAACAGTATTTTTACAGAAGATTATTACATTAACATTTCCTTTCATTATATTTTTTATACTTGTAAGCACAATGAGAATGTCTGCCCATTTTCATATGTGACAAGTGTACAAAAAACATCAAACATTACAAAAGACATCATACAATAAATACATCACAAATAGACAAGTAAATTAGCAACAGCATGGAACCTATAATATCGAAAAGGTACTTTCATCAGAATCAGTGAACCATTTTTGAAAAGTTTTTTTAAGAGTGGAACAATTAGCAATATTGGAGGAAAGTCCATTAAACAATAAGGGAGCTTTGTATAATAGTGACATTTGACCAAGAGATTTTTTACATAATGGGACTGAAAAAGTAAGCCTGCTCTGGGATCAGGTCCCACAACCATTCAAAGCCCTTGACAATAGGGCATAAAAAGATGAGGGCAGCAAGCCCAAAGTACCTTTAAAAAGGAAGAGCCCAGAGTTAAAACATACTCTGTTTTGAAAGGACAAACAACCTGACAATTTCAAAAGTTCACACAAATTTGTAAGATATGCTGACCCTGTCATGAATCTCAGAATTGAATTATAAGTAACCCTAAGCTTATCCAGAACTGTATTGGTAGTAGCAGTATAAACAATTAGGCCATAATCTAATAAACTCAACAAAAAAAATATGTGCTAGGAGTATATGTGGTTCATTTGTAAGAAATGGTCCAACCCTATGTAATAAGCCTATTGTTTGATTTAATTTTTTTCTTTAGAGACAGGATGTGGGGTTCAAAGGACAAATGGGACTGCTAAAGAATGCTCAAATATTTAAAAGTCTCACCACACTCAATAACCTCACCTCCAAGATCAACTATTGGAGTTAAATATTGCGGTTTCATCCTGGGCATGATGAAAAGCATCATCTTAGTCTTTTCTGAATTCAGCACCATGCACCTAAAGATGAGCCAGTTCTGGAAATGAAAAAAATCATCCGGAACAATCCTCAAGGCAGAATAATGGTCATCAGAGATGCTAAACAGAACTGCATCATCTGCATAAAGCATCATGGATGTATGAGTGAAACTTTGGGGTGCTGAATTCATAGCAAGTGAAAAAAACAGGGGGCCCAGGATGGATCCCTGTGGGACCCCACAACAAATCTCTCTAGATGTAGAAAAGGTACATTCATCATGGTTCTGTGACATCTGTTATTTAAAATAATCATATAACCAAGAAATAACATCTTGTGAAAAATAAAATTCTGACATAACTACTGGTTATAAAGAATGTTCAACCAAATCGAAGGCCTTGGTGAGAGCCATGAAAATGGCTGCAACAGAATGCCCCTTATCAAGAACACTCTGAATACAGCCAGTGACCCCCCACCAAGGCCAGCTCTGTGTTGTGTTTTGATTTAAAACCATGCTGAAACTCCAAGAGTAAACTGTTACTATCCAAAAATTCCATAATCTGACCAAAAATGATTTTTTTCCAATATCTTGGAAAGTGGAGCTAATAGTGACATTGGACGATAATTAGTAACAAAGAGGGATTCCCACTTTTTAATATGGGTTTTATAGTAACAGTTTATATTAACTAGGGATTAGTGTTCTAAACAAATCCATGGTATATGTTAAGCCTTGTTTACCAGTGATGTTAATACAAACATGGATAATGGACTACTCACCGGTGCCGTATTCATCGACCTCACCAAAGTATTCAACCTGGTTAACCATCCCCTCCTACTATGCAAACTACAGGACCTAGGTGCCACTAATCCCACCCTGTCCTGGTTCAAAAGCTATCTTGCCTGTCGTTCCCAAACTACCTCCTACTGCAAAGTCCAATCATCTCACTCTGCCATCTCCTGTGGTGTACCTCAGGGCTCTATACTCAGACCATTGTTATTCCTCATCTTCATTAACTTTATTCCTGCCTCCACCACCCACTGTGAATCTATCATGTACACTGATGACCTGCTTCTTTATACTATCTCCACATCTGTCAATGATATCAATATGCACCTATCATCCTCTTTCAGTCAGATCCAGGCCTGGCCTCCTCTAACCAATTACTTCTCAATCAATCTAAGACTCAGGCTATGCTCTTTGGGTCACAAAGGAAACTTAATGTCAAATCCCACTACTTGCAGGTCCAATGCCCTGATGGATCTGTACTATCAAACACAAAGACCTTCAAATATTTAGGGGTGACTCTTGACCCCCAACTCAACTTCACCTTGCATATCAATGAGGTCTGTCAGCAAGTTAATTCAAAGATTGGAGCCGCTTACAGGGTACATCATTCACTCACTGCCTCAGCCCAAGTCTCCGTAGCCCAAGGAGTCTTACTTCCGGGGCTGAAATATGCTCTTTCTGTCTTCTCTCATGTCAAAGTAGCAGACCTACACAAATGGGACACCACATACAACAACATATGGAGATTCACACTGTTGGCTCCCTGTCTCACCCATCACTGCCATCTGCACTCTACATCTAACTGGCTGTCTTCTGGTGGCCTACACTCCAACACTCTGGGTAACTTTATTGATTCCTTATCCCATCCACCTCGTCCCGAAGTGCTTGCAGCCATGCTTAAACCTGTTACCCAAGCTCGTCATCTAAGGTCCTTGACTTCTCCCCTGCTTGCCATTCCTCCTTGCTCCTCTAGAATGGGGGAGCAAGCCTTCTTCCACTTTGCTCCCAAATTCTGGAACTCTCTTCCCACTGACATGAAGCATTCCCCATCTCACAACTCATTCAAAAAAGCACTTTTTTCCTATTTGAACTATCCTGGTGTCTGCAGTTGCCCTAACTACCTCTCTCCTTGGCTCACTCCATGTTAATATTGCTAAGTCGTCAGACCCAGGTCCTGTATAATCCTTTTTTTCATTTAGTAAGCTTTATTAGTTTGACATTTTTACAACAACCATCAATACAGACAATGTGTAAATACATAGACAGAAAAATAATCATTAATGAAATATTAATACATATACTTAATATGAAATACATAGATGAAGATTACATTATGATAAGTCCTAGAACATGCTATCGTTGTCTGTATCCCACCCCCATCCCTCTCAACGTCTCCCAGTCTGCCACTTACTATTAACTAAGGATGGTTATAAGGAAATAGTAAAATGAAGGACCCTATTAAATAAAATTATCCTTAAAAGGAAAAGTGAAAATTATTGAGGTCTACTGAATCAATAAAAGAGTATACAGTGATTTCCATCTTAGTTTATAATTGTCGCTTCTGTTACTGGCTTCAGCAATTATGAGCTCTGCTTGCAAAGCAAACATAATCTCCTTGTACCATTTCATGTAGATGAGAGCATTGGGTTCCAGCCAATGCCTCAGAATTACTTTCTTGGCGCAGCTTGATATTAAGGCCATATGCACTCTCTGCTGACCCCCTTGTAGACATGTGTAATCACCCAAGACACAAATTTCCAGATTAAAATTATCTGATAAAGCAAGAAGTGGATCAAGATGATTTTGGATGCAAAGCCAAAAAGGAGTGATTTTATCACATGACCATAACATATGAAGTGAGTCAGCAGGGGCTTGTTGACATTTGGGGCATTGGTTAGAAGAGACCCTTCCCATTTGGTGAAGTTTAAATGGTGTATAAAATAGATTATGATTAATATAAAATTGCATTAGTCTATATCTGTCCCACTTAATGTATTTATATAAGTGATTCCAAATTTTTGACCAATTCCTGGAAGGGGAAGTCAATATTAAAACATTATTCCACCAATGGAACCTCTTACCTTCCAGAGTGGCGACATTTGCTAGCAGAAATTTATAAGAATAGGATATTATATGAGAAAAGGGGATAGAGCTAATATAAGGGAGTAAAGCAGACATAAAGGGACTGTCCCATCCCCCTAACCCCCCAAAATAAGGTGTCAACATGTGGGATATCTGAAAATATTTGAAAACATGTGTGGCAGGCCAGTTAAAAAGATGACTGGCTACATTATAGGGGAGCAGTTTTTTGTCTTGAACTAACTGGTTCACTCTTAGAACACCCATATCAGGCCAAAAAAGGTGAGATTTAATTACCTTGCCCAAAATTAGAAGGTTAGGGTTTGAGAACAAGGGTTGGGCAGTGTCTTTGTAAGTGTTCACTCTGAGGAAAATGATTAATTGATGTTGTGTATGAAGTGAAGAGCCTAGTGGTGTATCCTTTACAGATTTAAGGAGGTTCTTTCTAGTAATAAAAGGAAGGGTCTTAGGGTCAGTATCTTTTTCAGAGCAAAGTGCTTGTTCAATTCTGACCCCGGAAGGACAATATGCAGGATCTAGACTATTCCCTTGGGGTTGTATCCAATATCTAACCCTGACCAAGTGTATAGCTAAATAATAAATGTAAAAATTAGGGGCTTGAAGACCACCGTCGGTTTTTAGACATGTAAGTTTATAGTGGGTGGGTGCCCCAGGACTGGAAGGTGGTGCATATAGTGCCTATCCACAAGGGGGGATCAAGGAAGGTAGCAGGGGACTACAGGCCTGTCAGCCTGACATTTATGGTGGGCAAGGTGATGGAGGGCATTGTCAAGGAGAGGCTAGGGGGGGACCTGGAAAAGTCAGGGTGCCTGGACAATAGACAGCATGGATTCATCCCGGGGAAATCGTATGAAACAAACCTTGTGGAGTTCTATGACTGGGGGATGAGTGCCTTGGACCTGGGTAGACCAGTGGACGTCCTCTTTCTAGACTTCAGCAAGGCATTTGACTCTGTTTCTCACGAGGGCCTGTTGGATAAGCTGGGAGTAATGGGGGTGGGGAACCAGACGATCAGATGGATAGGCAATTGGCTCCAGGACCAGACCCAGAGGGTCGTAGTTGGCGGGATAGTCTCATCCCCAAGGATGGTCATTAGTGGGGTCCCACAGGGATCAATCCTTGGGCCTCTCCTGTTCATGGCCCCCCAACCAGCCCAAGCTCTACACAGCCGAATTCCCCCATGGTCCAGTGTTGCCCACCCCCACCCCAATCGCGGACCTGACAGTAAGAAAAAAGTGTATTACATAGTGTAGGGTCCCTTCCCAGTCCCTGATCTCCTGATCACCCATCTGTTGTTAAGAAAACTAAACCTCCATAATGCAGGATGCCACCCCTGTCCCTGATCGCCCACCCAATAATAAAAAAAAGTTTCCATAGTGTAGTGTCCCACTCCAGTCCCTGATTGCCTGATTACCCACCCGATAGTAAAACATTTTTTTCCATAGTGTAGTGTCTCATCCCAGTACCCGATCCCCTGATTACACTATAGAGTCTAACCCCGTCCCCAATCTCCCAATTACCCGATAGTGCATTTTTTTCCATAGTGTGGTGTTCCACTCCAGTCCCCAATCACCTGATTACCCACCTCATAATAAATACATTTTTTTCCCTTAGAGTAGTGTCCCACCCTGATCACCTGATTACCCACTCGATAGTAAAATATTTTTCCATAGTATAGGGTCCCACCCCATTGCCAGATCACCCACTCAATATGGAAATGTATAGCTTTCCATAGCGTAGTGGTCCCACCAAACCCCCAACCACTCCAGTATTCACAGACCATGCCACTGCCCCCGCCCCAGCATGGCCATTCGTTGGGAAGCAACACAGCCCTCCTCACACCTCCATGGCTGACTGCAGACTGAACTGTCAATAACAGCTTACAGTATACACTACAAACCCACTGGCTGAACTGTCAACCAATAGGCTTGTAGTGTAAACTGTAAGCTGTCATTGACAGTTCAGTCAGTGGGCAGCCATGGAGGTATGAGGAAGGCTGTGCTGCTTACCAACTGGTGGCTGTTCTGGGGTTGGGGGCACTGGGGTAGCCTGTGAATATCAGAGTGGATGGGGAGTTGGGGGGACCACTACACTATGGAAAGCTATACATTTCCATATCAGGTAGGCAACTGGGCAATGGGGTAGGACCGTACACTACAGAAAAATATTTATTTTACTATTGGGTGGGTAAATGGATGATTGGGGGACCAGAGTGGGGCACTACATTTCTACTATCAGGTGGGTAATTGGGCAATCAGGGACTGGGGTGGGACACTACACTATGGAAAAGATTATTTTATTATCAGGTGGGTAATCAGGTGATCGGGGACTTGGGTGGGACTCTACACTAGGAAAAAACATTGTTTTTACCATCGGGTGGGTAAATGGCTGATCAAGGAGTGGGGTGAGACACTACACTGTGGAAAAAAGATTATTTTATTATCAGGTAGGTAATCAGGTGATCAAGGACTGGGTGGGACCCTACACTATGGAAAAAAAGTTATTTTATTATCGGGTGGGAAATCAGGCGCTCAGGGACCAGTGTGGGATACTACACTATGGAAAGGAATTCATTTTATTTCTGGGTGGGTGATCAGGGACCAGGGTGGGATATTACATTATAGAAAATGTTTTTTTTTTATTGTCAGGTGGGCGATTGGGGATGGGGTGGGACACTGCACTATGGAAAAGGATTTTCATTCTCGGGTGGGCAATTGGGGGCTGGGGGGTGGGCCACAGTACCTCCACCAACCACTAGGGTTGCATTGATTACCACCAGGTTTTTTCAGCAGTAATTTGCTCACACAAGGACCTTCACAAAGGCCCTTGCATGGACAAATCCTTTGTTTTTCTTTTTTTTTTCAATTCTATTTTATGCTCCCCAGGAGGCAGGGCATCTTTCCGGGATACCTATGCGATAAGGGCCTCTTACTCCCTTCCTGAACACATCCCAGGACCCCCCCCACCCGAACAGCCCACCCGAACAGCCCAGCAATGACCCAGCAATGACCCAATCCCCAAGCAACCTAGGTACCCCCGAGGGAAGGTTCACCCACCCTTGGTGACCATACAGACTCAAATGGTCCTACCTGACTGCTCGGGTTGATGCCGAAGGAGGACCCTGCAATGCAGGCTGGCACTGGGATGTGGGCCATGTCTCCAGAGTCCCCATCATTTCCATGACCTCAAGGGGGGATTTTTTCACCTTTTTCTGCCATTCCCCTCCCTGCGTGGGCACGCCCCGATGCACTGGCGCTCGGCAACCCTGCCAGCATCGGCCACACCATTACATGCTGTGCCTGGCTCACTGCAGTACCCCTGGTCTCCACCGGGGGTCACTGGCTCACCAGGCTGCCCCATCCCCTGTGGCCGGGGAGGTGAGCTTCACACAGGGGCTCAATCCCGAACCCTTCCCCTGCCGACCCACGGAGCCCGAATCAGTTCCCGATCCCGGGTCACCGGTGCAGCGTGAGGTGTGGCATCCAGTGCCTCAACCCTCTGTGCCACCAGGCCAGCTGAGAAAATCCTTTGTGAATGACATCTTGGGGATATGCAATCACTCAACTGTTCCCACCGTACCGTCTTTCATTTTTGCACTTGCTCCCTATTTGTGCTGCATTGCACTTGTTTTAATTGTAACTGCATTCCCTGGACTGTATGATATTTGTATTTCATTTGTATTTCCCACATCCCCAATGTATTATGTACTTTCTCATATGCAGTGTACAAAGCTTTTGTATTCTTTCTGTCATATATAGCCACCTGACCCTTCTTAAATCATGTAAATTGTATTGTATGTATTCATATTTGTATGTATTCATATGTTTCATCTTCATGGCCCATGTCATGCCTGAAAATGATCCATTAGATCAGTGCACTTACCCAGTAAGTAAATAAATAAATACAGGTCCCCATCCCCTCATTTGAATTGCAGCCCACCTCACTACTTTGCCCAGGAGCAAATCCAGTTTGTGGGGCAAACTGGGCTTTGTGAATACCAGCTATTCATAAAGCCAAGTTTGCCCCTGGGCAAACTAAGTTTGTGCCTGGGCAAAGCTTTGTGAATTCTACACCAGAGCTTACACAAACTTTAACATGCACTGCAGGCTATTGACTCTTCGGCTGCTGCAGCCCTGCTTTAATGTCAGGAGTAGAATATTCTGAGATTTTCAGGTACAGAAAATGTCTGATAATAAGCAGAATCAGTCTGATACACTCTACTATACTGCAGTAAAAAGTAAGTATTTTTTTTTTTTTACATAAAGTGCAGATTGGGTGTGGGGCACTTAATGCTGACTGTTCCCCTTTAAGCAGCTAGAGTATAAAACACCATCATTATCTGAAGAAGAAACAACCTGGAGGGAATTTTATCTTACTATGTACTGTTATTCTAATTTTAGTAAAACAGCCACCATGTGAACATGTACATTTATTGATCCCCATTACATCTTTATTCTGAAGCACTGAAACTCACTTTCAACTCCACCTTCCAAACAAAGGTGTGGATAGTAGTGCTGTGTGGAATTTTCAGGTTCCAACACAATGAAATTCCATGAAATTTTAGAAAATTCTGTCTAATTTTTCAGACTTCTGTCAGTAGCAGAATTCTAAAATTTTGAAAGAGAAATGGTTTTCACGGATTCCTAATCTGCGATTTACATAAATGCAAATCCTTTTTCCATGATTTACATGATCTTCAGAAAATTATTTTTTGGTTTACATTTTTTACTTTATTTTTATTTATAATTTGTCAACTGGGTAAGACCTAAGAGCATTTGATGCCCATTTTCAAGGGTGACTCAAGATGTAACAAGAGCAACAATAGAGAATAAATATGTAACACATATAGGTATGTCTAAAAATGTTCTGTAATTATCCTATTACACAGAAATTCATTTGGAAGTCCACAGAATTTAAAAAAGAAATTCTAAAAAGCATTTCAGAAGCACAAGTGCCATTCTGCACAAATTCATCCAGCAGACTACCATGTTCCACACAGCTCTAGTAGGCAAACTTCTTCACTGGAGCTGTATGTGTACATCGGGGGTTAAATTTAGCAAGAACCCTTAGGAACTCAGTTCCCCCACCCCTTGCAAAATTGCATAAGAGTTATTGAACATCTGTCATCTTTTTACTTTGATTAATTCAAGAGGGTACCTCCATCCAGAGATGACACTTCTCCATTTACAAATCTAGAGGTGAGAGTTCCTCCACCTAAATATATCCAATGTATTCACTGGTGTACAGCTTGATTATGTACAATGTCCTGCACCTTACACCTTTCTCTAACCATTATCAGTGGAAGCCACTTTTGTGTTTGGTTTTCCCCATTCAGTAGTGCATGCTGACATTTCACCAATCAGGGGTTACTACTCAGGAAGACATCATCATTCATTCATTGTTTAGCACTGAATAGTGAAGATGCATAGCCACTCTTATAAGGGACTGCATTCCTTTTCAACCAGCAGTACCCATGTATCTTTTAACTTTTGGGAAGAAGAGGGAGGTTGGATACTATGGGGGTAAGGTGGGGGTGGTTGATTGAATTGTGGAGGTTGTAAGACAGGATATGATGTTGAAGGGGATGGTTACTTATTTGGAGTGGTTGTGGAGAAAATTTGGACAGCTTGGGTGACTGTATAGATTTAATACATCTGCTTCATCAGGACTGGGGGGGATATGAGTACTATCAGGTGGTCGGGTGGGGATATATCTAAAAATGATCTGGGAGTTGAGTGGGGGTGGGAGTGGGGGAGATATGCCCAGTGCTTCATATTACATTACTGGTGAAGTTTTAATTCACTGCATCTCTAGATCTTGCTGCATTGAGAAGCTGGGTGGGCTGATGATAAAAAAATACAGAAGCAATATCAAGCTAGGGTTTGGCAGTATTATCTTTTCTCTGGGACTGGCAGGTGGGGCATATACTGTAAGTTAGCTCCACTGTGCATTTGGAAGGGATGGTGATATATTTCCTATTAACTTTTGTTATTGACCTTTGATAATAAAAATATGGGGAGATTTATAATAAAAATATAAGGAGATTCTCAAAGCACCATCGGTGCTTATCCCCTCCCACAGCATCTGTTGCTCATTTGCAGCAATACCACCTAAAATGAGTTTGCAGCAAATTATGTTGCACATATCACATAATGTTGCATTCTGCACATCTTTGTTGCAAACCCTCTTAACTGTCACAAAAACATGGGAGCCACTGACAGTAAGGAGATTTTGTGCAACTGGGCAGATACTGATGGAGCGAAAAATGGCTCAGGCATCACTGAATGTCTGTTTTGAAAATCCAAAACAAGGTCTCTACACTGACCTGTGCTGTACAGTTAATACTGGGAGGAATGTAGGTGTGTCTACTTGGGAGGAGGTGGGGGTCCTTGCCCTGGTAGACTACAGGTTTTGAAGATGAAGTAAATCATGCATGTTGGTGGGTATACCAAATATATATACATATATTGACAGTTCAGTCAGCAGCCTGCCGTGGTGGAGAGCAGAGTGCTGTGCCAGTTGATGGATGCGGGAAGGGACTGGAGGAGAATGGGGTGGTAGGGCACTACCTGCTGGAATGGGGAAATGGGTAGTCTACTGGACACCAGGGAATTAAATATATATGTGAGAATTCACCAGATCAGGGTTGGGGAGGGGAGCCCACAAGACTGGGGATGTACATCTCTATACAGGGGCAGATCGGGGATGGGGGGCCACTGGTCACCAGGGACATAGTTTCTATGTAATATACAGGGGATATGGGAAGGGGGCCACTGACCACCAATAAGGAATGGGTGGGGGGATGAACACTGATGTACGGGAATGGGGCCAGGGCTGTGTTTTATTTGAGGGGGAATTATTTGATAGCTATTCAATGAAGACCTGCTATGGCTTATATGAGGGGAACATCCTAGACAGCAGTGATGGTCCAGCAATCGCCATGGGGGGGAGTGTCATACCGGGGATGAGGATCAGGTGGGGGGGAGGGCCCACTAGACACCAGGGTAAATAGTCATGTCTGCATCAGGCAAGGGACAGGGCAAGGGGAAGGACCACTGGCAAGCACAGCAAAACTTGGCATATACCGGGTGGGGGATCAGGCAAGGGGGGAGGGACCACTGGCCACCAGAGAAATGGCTTTCCAACATCGGGCAGGGCATCAGGTGGGAGGTAACACTGGGAACCAGGGAAGTGGCTTTCCAGCATCGGGCAGGGCATCAGGTGGGAGGTAACACTGGGCACCAGAGAAACGGCTTTCCAACATTGGGCAGGGCATCAGGTGGGAGGTAACACTGGGCACCAGAGAAATGGCTTTCCAACATTGGGCAGGGCATCAGGTGGGAGGTAACACTGGGCACCAGGGAAATGGCTTTCCAGCATCGGGCAGGGCATCAGGTGGGAGGTAACACTGGGCACCAGGGAAATGGCTTTCCAGCATCGGGCAGGGCATCAGGTAGGAAGTAACACTGGGCACCAGAGAAATGGCTTTCCAACATCGGGCAGGGCATCAGGTGGGAGGGAACACTGGACACCAAGAAAACTTTAATATTTTTAACATCAGGCCGACACTCTGCCGGGGGGGGCACTGGACACCAAGAAAAACTTACATTTTTAATATTGGGCCTGCAATTTGCAATCAGCTGGGGGGGGCCTCCGGACACCAGGGAAATTGCACATCTTTAATATTGGGCCAGCGATCAGCAGTGGGGGGGACCACTGGACACCAGGGAAATCTTACCTTTTTTATATCAGGCCAGCAATTGGCAGGGGGGCACTGGCATCAGGGAGCATTTATGTTCTTAATATCGGCCAGCAATCGGTGGGGGGGGGCATGCTACACCCCGCTGCAGCCTGTGTAAATGGGCCCATAACGAGCATGCACAATAGGCTCATTTACATGGCTCCTTTTGTGAATTCCAAATAGTGCACCTGCACTATTAATTGTAGGGACATTCTCCAGGATACATGTCAGGGCCACAGTAGTGGTAATGGAGCTAGCACTGACTCAACCTGGCCCTATTCACAGTCAGGCAGTGCAGGTGCATTCTCTGAATGTGAATAGTAATCTTTGACACCTGGGCAATTGTAAACCATAATGCAAACTTTTGAGCAGTGCTTTGCGATTTTTCATGACTCTAGTTTCATTTAGTGGTAAAATTTCAAATTACACCAAGATTTGAGTATTTTATAAATGTTCTAATTTATTTTTTTCTCAAGAAAAAAGATGCCCACTACGTTTGCGTTAGAAATAGCATTATAGGCCAGGCAAAGGTTAGGATCGAGAAAATGAAAAAAAAAAATACTTACAGTGCACAGCATCAGAGGTACCTAAAACCTAGTTGACAGATATATAAATATTTTTATTAATTGTAGCAGAAAATAGCTTTTTGGGAAAAAAACAATAGGTTGCACTGCTGTTTAAGAAGTATTTATATCTATTCATCCTGCTTGGGGGGTGGGCGGGTTGCATGATTGACCTAGTGTCCCTTCTGACTTTAAACTGCTATGTCAGTCACTGTCTAAAGAGTTTGGTCTGATACTTTTCCCATTACCCTGTTAATTACTGCTGGTATTTGATTTATTTAATGAGGTAGTGAATAAGTCAACCTGGCTCTGGCAGTCTGTCAGATATCTTTAGACTATAGAAGTCAATGAACAATTGATTTTTAGATGTGTTTCTGTGTATTTAGCTTTACTAGTATTCCAGAGGAATTTTTCAGTACAAACACTCAAGATACCCCAAAACTTGACTTACATTTTACTGAAAAAATACTCTGGAAGACCACTAAAATGCACCAGAATACATAGAAAAACTACATTTTCTGGAGGTCTACGCAGCCACTAGACCCCGAACAATTTAAGATTTTTGCCACCGCCCTCACATTTAAGGCATTTAAACCACACCTGTAGTGATATGAAACACAATGATAATTATACTTCGTAGGGAGACAGAAGGAGTTACATGCTGCGTAGGTGAGAAGATAATGCTTGCTTGGGTTGCTTGCTGGTAGACATGTCAGGTGCAAAGGTGAGGCACTGTGAGCACTGGCAGCACATATGCTGAGTTTTCAGATAAAATAAGATTACCACAAGCCAAGTTTAGTAATTCAACACAGGCGTAATTCACCTTTGGTGTAGGGGTGGAGACGACCAGAGTTTGGAGCAGCATGTTTGAGACAAGGGAATGTTTCTTTAGGGAGAGGCACTTGCTGGTAAGGACATGGTGACTGCTGAAAAGGTAACAGAAATGCTATCAGGGAGAACAGTATATGTTAGTCACAAGGAGCATTGCTGACATGCATGTATCATGTGCTTTCTAATTAAAAAATAAAATAAAAAGATAAGCGTTCACAACCCCAGAAGGATATTAGCTACATATTGTGTAGAGAGTGAACAAATTCTCCTGAACCCCCTCCAGGTAGCCAGTTCACCCATACACGATAATGTCTCTAAAGGGATTGGCTGCTATGGCTTTCTATGTTCTAGCTGTCCTTGTTATGGACCAGGTTAATTTAGGCCCTGATGTCCCCCAGCATGTTCATATCAGTTTGGAGACCCCCCATCTCTTCATCCTTATGCACATAAAGCTGACTTGGTCCTGCTAATACTCTATGGCCTCTGCTGCAAGGACAATGGTTATAAGCTGTTTTTCTTCTTGCAAGAAACTACAGTGAGTGCTACTCTAATATATCCTATGCTCCCCTCTACAGCCTTGTCTGGTTCCATGTCATGATAGCGATCGCAATACAGCAATTGCTGTCATAGTGAATGTATATCGCTGAAAAGCATTTTGGTGATATACAAACCAAAGCAACCCGACTTCTGGTTACTGTAAATGTTTTTGTGATGGGGCTGTGCCCCCCACACCTCCCTCACAGGAGGCTTCACCCCCTGCACCCCCCTGAATAAAGATTAACTCCAGGGGGGTGCATGTTGAGGAAGGGGCAAAACACAGATGGAAAAAATAAGAGAGCCGCAAGCAGCAGCAAAAACAATCGCCTCAAGCAGGTCCCAAAACCAGTGCCTGCTGCACCGTAGCCAGCCACTTTCACCACCACACCCCAGGGCTGATTCAGCTGCAGCAAGATCCCCTACTCATTCAAACTCCCCTTCCTATCCCTCCACTCCACCTCCCTATCCCTCCCCTTCCGGTCTCTCTCCTCGCTCTGAGATTGCTACCCTAGCAGGGTAGCTGTTGATGATAGTGTTATAAATGAGTCGCTGTTTCTACAGTTGCTCATTCATTATCGCTATCATCACTGGCTACCACCTTGTCCTCTTTCCAGCTGTTCCTATCTAGAGATATGGAAATTAATCCTGGTCCCATTCCTCCAAATCACAGAGTCTGCTCCCCATCTGATATGTGTTGGACCAAAACACAGGGTTTAAAGTTAGTATGCATGAATATGAGCAATCTTAGGCCCAAGATCCAAGAGCTTGAAGGCTGGGTTGACCTGTGTGTCCCTGACATAGTTGCCATATTTGAGTCCTGGCTAAAACATTCCATTCACCTGCATTAAGGTTGAATTAGCAGGGTACTCCACAGTCAGCTAGCATAAAATCCATAAGAAAGAGGGAGTAGTCCTTCTCTGTGTTAGGTCTTCTCTCCATGCCATACTGGTAGCAGTCCCTGGACTGAAAAATTCAGATAGTGAGGTGTTAATAATAAAGCTTCTCCCGGGGGGCTACGAAGCCACTATATGTGGGCTGTGACAACAACCCTCCTTGGGGTGGTGAATTCTGCCCTTGCTTCCCTTACTAAAGCTGATTCTGAACTGCCTCTAGGTAAGTTAAAGCAGCAGTGCAACAAAAAATGTTGTTCCAAAAAGCTCATTTTCTGCTATGGTTATGAAAAACATTAACAGAACTGTTGATTTGGATTTTCTGGATGCTTCCCATGCTGTGTACTGTACATTTGAATTTGTGTCTGAACTCTTACCCTCCTGGAGTCCTCAATATTATTTCAATGCAAAAATGAGGCTGCCATCTTTTTTTACTGACAAATAATTGTTTTAGAACTTTCATAAAATTCTTAAATGACAATGAAAACTGAAAATGTTACAACCAAAATAAACTGGAAGACATCTGGCATTGATTAGGAAGAAAAAAGGGTGGGGTAAAAGTTTAACTCATTTTCATTGTGCTGCTGCTTTAATGGTACTCAGGGTTTTCAATATTAACTGGGTCTCTGAGTCAGGGGGTGGGCCAAAGGCAGTCTTTCTGGAAGCCTGTCTTACCCAAATTATCATAGAACCAACCTGAATGAACAACAGAACTGGTAACCATACCCTTCATGGCTGGGCCCTTGTCTTCAAACCAGATCGGATTAGAGCTGGAGGCATATTTGCTGATTCCCTCAGGGACCGTGCCTCCATCTTCTGTGTGTAAAATAATGCCTCTCCTAAACCTTCTTCCAGAGTATTCCATGGCCTGTGATTACTCCAAATTTGATGCAAACTCCTTTCTGGCTACACTATCAGGCATCCATTGGGCTACAATTAGAACTATCTCTGATGTGGATTCTGCTCTGCATTTCTTTGTAACTTCCTCTCTGCTGTCAATACTCATGCCCCCTTTAAGCAGTGAGGGTTAAGGGACAACAATAAATGTGACTAAACCATACCCTTAGGATGTGTATAAAGGCAACAGAGAAGGCTTGAGTTGGGGGTCTTTAAAAACTCAGGCCAGGTGCAGCTGAAAAAGGGCTGTGTTCAGATTACTTCCTGGTAAAAAAGAAAAAACAAGGTCTCACATCTAACTGGAATAAATACAGGGAACTCAGGAGTGCCTGTAAAAGGGCTATGAATGTTGCCAAAAGGAAATACCCAGGGCACCTGAAGGACAAAATGTTATGTGATCACAAGCAGTTCTGGGAACAAATTAATGTGCATCTAAAAGGTTGTTCCAGCTTGGGGGAATATGATATTGTGGCTAATGATAAAACCTACCAAGACCCTGTGGCTACTGCCAATGCCTTCAGTAACTTTTTATGGATCTAAACAGGTTCAGACCCCCCCTCTTTTTTACTGCTCCCCACTCCTCTGATCAGTCAATGACTAAGTGCCGATACCCTGTGTTACGTTTACAAATGATAAAGAAAAGAGGTATTGCCCCTCTTAAACTGATTGAAGGCCACAGGCTCAGCTAAGCACAACACACTTGAGCCAAAACTCCTAAAGATAGCCACCTCTGTTATTGCCTACCTCGTTGTGAGGTTCCTTAACAAATCGTTAATTGAATGGAGAGATCCTGAGGGCTGGAAAGTGGTGCTTGTGGTTCTGGTGCACAAGGAGGTTCCAGGGAACCTGTGGAAAACTACTGCCCCATATCCTTGTTTAGTTCTCTGTCCAGCATCCACAAAAAGTTGTTTTACAACCAGATACAGGAGTATCTGGAACAGCACGAACCACTGACAGACAGGCAGCATGGCTTCAGAAAATACCATGGCACAGACACCGCATTGGTCAGGCTGTCGACAGACATCAGGGCTATGGACAAAGGGTTATAGACAGGTGCTGTATTTATTGACCTCACTAAAGCCTTTCATTTGGTGAATCACAGTGTCCTTTTAGTTAAGTTAAAGCAGCTTGGTCTCAATAGTCTATCGTCAGTGGTTCTCCCTTTAGCTGGCAAACAGATCTCAACAAGTTAAGTGGAAAGTTGTACAGTTTATGTAAAGGCATTTAAAACAGACAGTGTCTCCCAAAGCTCCCTTCTGGATCCTTTTTCTTTTCCCTATTTATTAATGACTTGCCCAGTAATTGTGGTCGAGCTAATGTGCTCTTGTACATGGATGATGCCATGCTGCACAGGTGCTCTGGTGACACCGCCCAGATCAGTAGTCAACTTGCAAGAAATTTCTGGGAGCTACAAAAATAGCTCACTAGCAACAAGCTAGTCCTAAACACAAAGAAAACCAAAGCTGTACTGTTCAGCTGCAGGCATCATAGTACTGTGAGACAACATCTACTGTATTATGTATTTCTACATGCAATGGTGTTCCAACTGAAGTGGTGGACTCAGTTAAAATATTTTGGAGTGCATTTGGACTGGGAAGTCTCCTTTAAGCACCATGTTGATCATACCTTGATGTCTCTGCACCAGAAAATTGGGTTACTTTTTGGTCTGAGTAATTATCTATCTATGGATTCAAAGCATGCTATTGCCAATGGTATGCTGCTCCTAGTTTTAATGTATGGTGCACCAATTCTGCAGTCCCTATGATGCTCAGAAGTAAAAAAGCTAATGGTTCTATACAATAAAACTAGTTGGTTTGCTGCTGGTGCCCCAGCAAGACAGCACCATTGTGATGTCTTCTATTCCTTAAATTGGCCCTCCTTTGAAGGGAGATTCAACTCCCCTCTTTTCTGCCTAATGTTCAAACTAGTCAAATGTGCTACATCCCAGCCTCATTGATGTACTGGCAATAAAATCTTTTAAGAGAACATTTCAGTCATTCTGCAGTACCCTACTTGCGATATCAAGAACAAGGTATTGGAGGGGCAAAAGGAAATTTGCTTTCTCTCCCCCCTCACAGCAGAATGCCCATCTGGTAACTCTCCAAGACTGTTCCTCCCTTGGTGGCTTTAAAAAAGGCCTCAAGATGGCTGGCCTGGTGGTACTACAGGTTGAGGAGTTGGATGCCACAGCTCACTCCACATTGGCGATCCGTGTTCAGGAATGAGCATGGGCCACCAGGGGTTGGCAGGGGAGGAAAAGGATTGAGCGACCCAGGGGCTACTCCCCTTCTCTGGGGAGGAGGGAAATCAGTGGTCAGTGAATGCCTGGCCCATAGTGGAGGCTGGGGGAGGCACACCAATGCTGCTGGCGTGGGCAGAGATGGGGCATATGCCTGGTGGAGCATGCACGGGAGCTTGCATGCTGCCACTACTGGCAACATTGCACACTCTGCCTCTGAAGGGAGTACACCAGGAGGAGAAAATAGTTGCTTCATCAGATGATGGAGGATGCTTCATAGGTCCCGCAGCCAAATAGCCACAGTGCTGGCCACACTGGATCTGGTCTTCGGAGGGTGCTGGGGAGCCCCGCCCACCCTGCTGGCATGGGGGGAGAAGCTCTGGAGGTATTGGTTAGCACCGGCTGGTGGACATCAGGGGATGGGACTGGGGGCTCCCTCTAGAGATAGGGCCAGGGCAGCAGGCTCATAAAGTGATATCTAAAAAAAAAGGCCTCAAGACATTTCTCCTTAAGCATAGTCTATGTACTTACAATTTTGAATTGTTCCTACTTGGCCTCTATTTTGTTATCCCACTGACTTGCTGTTATAGGTCTAAATGTACCTTCTGTACTATACCCTAATAACCTGAGACCCATCTGTATGTTAGCTCCTAGATGTATACGATTCAATGTTTTCTAACCATGTGACCCTATATTTACACTGATGTTAATGTTATAGCTCGTCTTGCTTATTGACTTCCTATTTTTTTTTGTTATGTTTACATCCATGTAATTAATTCTGGGGTCACCCCTGAAAAAGGAACTTCTAGTTTCAGTGGGCCTCCCCAGTCAACAAAAAAATTCAATAAATAAATAAATAATTTAAAATTCTATTAATGCGAGGCACGGACATAACTTTCCTTGAGGTGGTAGGTGGGTGGGGCAGCCAAAGTTGGGAGCTGCATGATTGACATCAAGAAGTGCTTGTTCAAGGGGAGCTGTTCTAACTAACCTTGGTGATGGGAGGAGCATAGGTTTTAATAAAGTGTACTCTCGATCTCTAACACAGTTTTGGTGGTGGTTTGTTTGTATACTTCTTTCTGGGTAAGGTACACTGAACATAGAAGCATAGAAACATAAAATCTATTAGCAGATAAGAACCATACAGACCACCTAGTCTGCCCATTTCCCTACTTGGTTTGGCAATCCCTACTCTTAACTGGAGCAAGCTCTTTTTACAGGTACAACACGGGGTCATTAAAAATCATACACCAGAGTACAAAATACGGTATAGCATACAAAAATGCAAAGGCAGTAAACAGCATACAACTGAGACCATGACAAGGCTAGCAAAGTACAAAGCACACAGACATATATAGATCAGTTATTGAAACATCTATGAATGCTTTGTTCCTTTCAATATGCAAAATTTTTATGATTTAAAATTTCTTTAAGAGCCAGTGGCAAATTGCTCGAGTGTTTCAGAGAACTATAAACAAAGGCTCTCTGACCTATGGACGTATGCTTGAAAGGCAGTTTTAAGTAATGATTGCTAACATGCCTGAGTCCTGTTCTGAAATCTGTTAACACATACAGAGGGTAGCGAAACAGGCTGACCCATATTAATCATCCTGCACAACAAGGAGAACAGCTGTCCTGGAATTTAATTCCTGAGGTAACCAAACGAGTTTTTCTATATAACACAGTGATGTATACATGTAGGTAGAGATAAGGAAAATGACCTATTTGATTTAAGAGTACACCCTTTCTGTGCAGTTTGAAATAATGGCCCCTATCTACAGCAATCCCACTATAATCTAGTCATAGTAATAGATTTTGTGAGGTGATAGCAACCCTTGTTCTTTCTGTAAGACAATGTTTGAGCCTACATAGTTGCCATAGGTGTGCGTGCAACTTCGAAGTAATATAATCCAAATGTTTATTAAAACATAAGGCTGAGTCTAAATAGATTCCCAGGTATTGAATAAAAGCTATCAATTCTAACAAAGTTCTATCGGTGGTTGTTATAGCCAACTTTTTGTCTTTCCTCACAAATCTGGCTGCAGTCCCAAATGACAAAGTTTGAGTTTTGTTTTTATTCAGCACTAATTTTTTTGCCAACGTCCAGTTTTGAAATATGTTAAAGTCAGATCCCAGTTTGGTGGTGGTAGTGGGGGAAGGGTCTTTTCAGTATTTTAGAGGAGCAGTCAGAAGAGCACTAAGCTATTTACTAATGCACAAAGAACTAATGCTGAGTGGGTATTGGAACACTGTCCCCTGCTCCATACAAAGACAGGCTCTCCTCTTCATCTGCTCCTAGCACACTGCAATGCCTCCACCTCCTGACTCTGGAAGTGGAGGGAAGCTCACTATTACAGGGGTGAGGGAAAGGGACTATTGAATCAGCCCTCAGTGCAAGCATAGAGCTTTATATGGATGGGTCAGGGGGCCCAGGTTTTGGGGCATACTTTGCTGGGTCACAGTGCTAGGGACTGCCACTTCCACAGACCGAGTTTGCTGGTACAGCTACTGGGGTTGACTTCCCACATGTCACAAGTGAGGCAAGGTGTAGCGAACCTTATTTGTGGGACCTGGTCATTCTGGAACCTGGCAGCTGATCAGTAATTCCACTGCACCAAGCAGGTGATGAACATATTGCAGAGAGGTTCAACCCTAATTCTGGCTCAGGGCAGAAAAAGAGTGGCCTATGCAGTGGGCAGTTCCTGACGATTAACTTGTGCTGACACATCATGGTTGCTAAACCAGACAGAGAGGCCTCTGGGGGTGGATGGAAAGCAATTGGCTGGAATAGCCTGTTTCTCCAAAGCATTAGGGCTTGGGGGAGACAATGCAGGCATTTAGGGTCAGAAGATCACTAGAAGATTACAATTGGGGGGGGGGGGAATGGATACGAGTAGCCTCATGAACCTGAGCCTCTTGGAGCATAGATGCCAACTCTATGGGCGCTGGGTTGCACAAGCACCCCCAGAGTTGATTTAAACAGCTTCAATGTTTTCAGAATGGACTGCAAAAAAGGATTAATAGAGAACATGGCCACAGGAAAAATAGTGCCTACTAGCATTGAGCACCCACAAAGATTCTTAAAAGTTATCACACCTGTCTTGGTGGCAGTCTGGGCGTCACTGTTAAGGGTGTGGTAGTCTGACTAAAATGCCTGGATGATTTTCACAGCCTTCTGGATAGCCTTCTGTGGGGTACTGGAGCTGGTGGCCAAAACTAAGCCTGCTATTCAGGCATCAGGGCTGCACAGCTTAGCAGTACTGGTAATCAAAGTGTGAGTTTATGTGTGCCTGAAAATGAGTAAGACATGCTGATGTAAAATCCAAACCCCAGAGGAGACTTGGTGGCCAGGTAAACAGTGGGTTTCAACATAGAAGCATAGAAATATAGATTGTCGGCAGATAAGGACTTCTTGGCACACCTAATCTGCCCTGTTTTCCCCACCCACAGTGCCAGCGAAGACCCTACACAATCTCTGGTTCCCCCACCGCCGTATTTCTAAGACCCCTTGTGTCTATCCCATACATGCATGAATCCTGTTACCATTTTAGCACCCATCACCTTCGCTGGAAGGCTGTTCCAGGAGTCCACCACCCTTTCCATGAAAAAGTATTTCCTCACATCTCCTTTTAAGTCCCCCCGCCAGCTTCATAGCATGATCCCTTGTCCTCGAGTATCTTTCTCTTTGAAAAATGTTACCCTCGTGTACCTTATTAATTCCTGTGAGGAATTTGAAAATTTCTATCATGTCCCCCCTTTCCCTTCTTTCCTCTGGAGAGTACATATTCAATTTCTTGAGTCTTTCCTCATAGGACTTTTGATGGAGGACCTGCACCATCTTGGTTGCCGCCTTCTGTACCGCCTCCTCCCTATCTATAAGATCTAACTACATAAAGGCTAGTCTGCCTAGAGAGAGATCTTTTTCAGGCATGAGGATGAATCTCCTCAAATACAGTACCACATTTATCATATACTTGGAAAGACTTTAGAGGCAGTGGGATTTAAACTGGGCAATATGGGACTCCTCGTTTTACAATAGGTGCAGCAATGACAGCAAAGCTACACAAAATGACTGATAGCCAGATTCAGACACTGGAGTGATGAAACTCAGGGGCCTTTAACAGATGCATCCAGCAACACTTATTATAACATGATTATCTCTTCTTTTTTCACTAAACAGGTCCATAGACCATGGCCCCAAAAGTGTGGCATGCAGGCACTCTCATATGCCCTATTGAACCCAGGAGAAGCATGGGGTCCAATGGCTTGGCTGGTGGGGCATGCTGTGGAGGGATCCAGTTCCCAGGCTGACAGTTGAGTAGACCAAATAAAGGCTTCTGAATCTGTTGATGATTCACCTGGGCCAGGTGGCAATGATCTTGAATGAGGGACCATGGTCAACCTGTTGTGGGCCGTGAAAGAGGACTTGTGGATGCTGTGGTGGAGGTGGCCCAGCACTACGTTTGCTTGGTTTCATATAAGTCCAAGGTTTACCTTGCAGCATGCATGAGATCACAAAGCTGTAGGTGCTTGGGGACAGATGAGGTCTGTCTGTGGTGGCTTGGGAATCTGGAAATGCTGATGGTAACAGGAGAAGTGTCCTTGTGCCCAGTCTGGACAGGTACCTCTTAGTATGGGGTGCATGTCTGGCAGACTCATGCCCCACCAGGATGGGTCTTGGTACCCCTCATAAGGATTACCCCTCAGAAGGAGAACTTTGCCAGATGGGGCAAAAGGCTCTTCTGTCTGACAAGAACTACTTCCTATTGGAGGTATGGTTCTCTAGGTTTTGTCTAGTATCCCCTGGTGAGGGGGGTGATCTAAGCAGCAGGCTGCTCCTCCTTCAAGGATGAGGGTAGGGACAATGGAACCAGCTGTGTGTCTCCCTCTGACAGGCATGTCACAAAATGGAGTGCATCATAACCATAAAGACACACAACACCACATTCAGTCATCCTATAGGGACTGACCCGAACATGCCAGCTGTAATCCCCTCCAATGATACACACATGCCGCCTATGTTGGATGGCAGTGGTCCCGGACCTGCAGTGTGCAAGTTGACTGTGTGCCAGTGTCACAGTCATCAGTCCCTTTGAGCATAGCCAGTGAGCACAGAACGTGAGATTGCAGAGGTGGACACCCTGTACCACACAGTACACTGTGTCTCCGATGCAGGCCACGTGCCCCCTGTACCCTGTGGTATGACTATCTACACTTCCACCCACCTATGGGTCTGTATGTCCCCCCTAACCCAAACCAGTTCTCCATATATGGCATCAGTCAAGTGTCCTGCCCACCCCCATACCCACAGAGAAAGCATACGACACAGTAAGCTTATGAACAGTGCAATCTTCATAAATTCTATCAATGCCTTGCCGGCCATAACACCGGCAGGAACACAATGACGTATAAATGCACATAATACAACACAAACGTGGAGGTGTCCCTAATAGTCAATATAGTGATATAGCAGGGGACTCAACGAAGGGATGTGGCCATGTACCACCATGCACATGGAAACGTTCGGCACCACAGCATCCTGGTACCCCAGTGACCAGGACATACCATATGGCAATACACCCCACAGTGGGCATCATTGTGGTCCCATGTCCATCTAAAAGCAATAACAGGGGTCTAACTTCATACAGGGCTGTCAGTAGGAGTCTGTGGTGTCCACCAAGTTCTCCACCCTGTTGTCCTCGATGTGCACAAACAGGACACAGTGCTTCATGATGGTGACCCCCTCATAGACTGTGTCCATAAGGCACTTGACATGCACCCAGGCCTCCAGGAGATGTTGCAGGCACAGTCCTTCCCCAGGCCATATTTGGTCTGGTGTGTCCAGGGTGGAGATGTGCCAAAGTTTTAATTTGCTGGCAAAGTTGCCGCAAAGTGGTTGAAATCTGCATCTGCAGATTTTTGCTAAGTTTTCCCTACCCTCAGCAATTTAGACTTCACCCAAAATATTAACATTTTCCATGTGAACAGTAGAATTCTGCCTAAAAAGTGTGGAATTTTGTCAACAAATGATGGAATTTCATCTATGAATGGTGACATTCTGCCATTTGTGGGCGAAATGCCACACTTTGGGGATCAAGCTGCACTTTGCAAATTGCACTAAATTCACGGATTAATTTGTGGAGTGAATTTAGCCAGCTTCGCTCACCTCTGGTCCAGGACCGACACATACACCCAGTCCTCCCTGTACCTCTTGAGCTTATCCCAGAGCACCTCTGGGAGGTAGGGATAGTTGTGGTTGGGGTGCTTCACCTTCATACACCATCAAATGACTCTCTCTGCCACAGACCACTCTGGTATAGTGCGTACGTGGCTCCACTGCACCTAGCTAAGCTGCAGCGACTGGCCTTTCTGGTACTGGGTGGGGTAGGACATTCCACTATCCTTGTATTCACTGGTGGTGGCTGTTGTCTGTGTCTGTCCTGCAGAGCCACCTCTGTCTGCTCTCAATGCACCATATTTCTTGGCCCATGATTGCTGGATGGCCCCACAAGAGGCTATTCCATCGCAAACATTCTGACATCCATGAGGCATGCCATCCCCCTGTGGCATGTATTACCACCTGTGTTTAGGTGTAGCCTTCATGCCTGTGTTGCTCTGGAGGGGTCTGCCCCAGTATTGCTCCTCTCCTTGGCAGTGACCAATGCACCAGCACCGTGTTGTCCATCCCAGTTGGGATGAGGGATGTGTAGATGGCACCTGTATCACATGGAGCCACACCCCACATTCATCAGCTTCAAATGTACCATGCACGCCATCAGGACTTGCTGTGGACACAGCAGCCATCTTTGGCAATACCGTGGAGAGTGGAACGCAGCCCCAGTACAGGCATCTGATCACTAATTGGGGCCCTTGTGGCTATACAATTTGCAGATGTTATGCACCTTGGTGCAAGACTGGTGCTGGAATCCCTCAGTATTAGCCTTTCCTGCATCACCAGGAGGACAGCCATGTATGTTTTCACTCCCGGTCATGTTGACACCCTGCGAACAGAACACAATGATAAGTTTACGTCCCCCTGTATATCGTACCCTACATTAACACACATACACAGTGGCCACCACTAAGCAGGAGTGTTAGCAGAACAGGGATGCAGAGTCTCATTAGTAGGTAAGCAAATTTTTATTTTTAGGCTCCCAGTCCCTGGGACTCTGGGCACCATACAAAGAACAAACAATTAGGATGTGTATCTGTCCATTATGGCATGCACACTTTCCATCATGCACAATGCACGGTGTTGACACAGTGACCTCCCATTGGAGTGGATATGCTGGGTACCCTAACCATCAGACACATATGTGTGGCATGGAAGTTGTGGTGCACACATACTGTTCCTTCTGTGTCCTCTACTCCCACCCCCTACACACAAAAGCATTGCTGGAGCCTGGTAATATTCCTCAATGCCCATATGTAACCTGTGTCTGGCAGAGTACTTGCTGGCAGGTCTCCAATGCAGGTATGGCTCTATGGTTCCCATCCACAGAGTTCATGGTATAGGGTTCACCACAGGGTATATGGGGCACCACCCATAGGGTCATTCCACTGTATACCATGCTGGGATGGCAACCATGGTATGGCTACAGACACCTTGCAATGAACATCTCCCTGGTCACATGGACGATGTCTGCACAGCAGCACAAGTTTGTGGAGGCCCTGAGCATGACCCACCCACATTTGAGCTGGCTAGCCATTCACAGGCATGGAACAGGGATAGGTGATGAAACTCAGTGTATAACGATTGTCTATGGTGCGCACTGACCCATGAGTTCCACAACCACCCAATCGCAGTTGGGCCCTTTCGGGATGTGAAATGTAGCAGAGTCCTTCCCACTCATGTGTGGGCTGGGGACCTTGTGCTGTGGTGGGTGTGGAGTTGGTGACACCATGCAGAAGGCTGGAGTGCATGAGCTGGATAATGGATGGTACAGGCTACTGCTACCATGCTCATTCTGTCCTTACACATACCCACTGTGCCCACATTGGACAGGTGC
Organism: Neoceratodus forsteri; assembly: GCA_016271365.2. Lineage (NCBI taxonomy): Eukaryota > Metazoa > Chordata > Ceratodontiformes > Ceratodontidae > Neoceratodus > Neoceratodus forsteri. The sequence continues at coordinate 71,664,737 of JADMNL010000026.1, read as the reverse complement.
ATCTGCCAATGCATTTATGGTGTATGGCTGCACAAAACATACACCTGCCAGATATAGATGTCAGTGCTTACAGCACATCACAGGTATGGCATCCATGACTATGGCCCAGTACCAGTTTTGTGGCAATGCTGCCCTATGGGCTTCACCATATGGACATATATGTGTGCGCACCGGGGTGCCCTGCATCCCCGTTGGTGTGGACCACCATATATGGTAGGGTCAAGGGTGTTCCTGCCTCTGATGGACCCTCCCTTGTCTCCTGCTTTGCACACTCTAGTGTGCCCCTGTGCACTACATCATCCATGCAGAGGGGTGCTGGTGAATTCTGTGTGGTTTGTGCACCTCCAAGGGTGAGCACTTGTGCACTAGTCAGTACACTCATTTCAAGCATAAATCACCATGTTCATGAACAGAGGCCAAGGTGACATATGGGGTCATGGACCCAACTTATTGTGGTCAAGGACAGAATACTCTTCAATAGGTGGAACCCAGTGAAAGATTATGTGTGTGTGTGCATGTATGTGTGCGTGTGGGGGGGGGGAAGGGATTATGTGATGCATTTACATCCTAAACTACTATGGGGAATTAAACAGTGTGAAGTCAATGTTATTTTATAGGGTTCTCTGTATTCTGCCATTTTAGTTTCCCCCTGTGTGTTACAATATTTTATACTTCTTGCTTGGTATAACCTGTTATTACATCTGTGGGCATACCAGTTTCTTTGAAAACTGACAAATGTAAGTAACCACAGGGCGCAATATGTAAACTCCTTCAGTGTTTGCTATGACAACTTTCATATTCAAACTCAAAACGGTCTGACTCATGTAAATTATAGCTGTACAACCTGCTGTATGAGCAAAATATATTGATTTATGCAAATCAGTTGCACCCACAACCAGGGCAAACAATCTACGTGCACGAACCAGTGCTGAACTGCAAGCTCTATAAAAGTCAAAAGAAAGAATTACAATGTTCTCTTGCTTTGATTTATGCTTAATTGCTTCTTCTGGCTGTGTTAAAGATATTAAAGAAAACTGCTATAAGGCATACAAGAGTAATAAAGACATAACCGAGTTATCTTGGTTTGAGACAAATTTTACTGCCAGCTTCAAGTCACTGTGATGTATGTGTGTGCAACTGAAAACACTGGAAGTATAAGAGATGTTACATATGCTGCTTCTGATGACTTCGTGCAAAAGACTTTTTAGACTCTCAGCATATCATTCTTGCATGTACTGTATGTATGTATATATCTATATCTATATATCTATATATCTACATCTACTCTATATCTATCTTTATATATATATATATATATATAAAATATAATAAAGGAATAATGCATGATAGGGTGTGTGTCGTGCTGGGATAACGACACGCCTGGGGGTTGGGCATGAGGCCGCGGGCCGAGTCGTCAATGCCAGGCGTGGCGTATCAACGACACACACCCTGGAGTCGTATTCCTATCTAATGGCTTGTTGTTATATATAAAACAAAAAATTTAAAGAATGTTTTTGTTAGTGTGGAAAAATATTTTTGTTTCTCAAGAGAAGATGCAAAAAAGAGATCATCATGCTGGTCATCATCCATATTGGTTCACAGTGCTGAGACTAGACCTGTGGCGTCGTGCTGGGATAACGACACAGGTCCAGCCCCAAACTGACCAATCAGAGACCAGGATTCTTTCTTGCCATTGTATAATAAAATATATATGATAGTGGTGCAATAGCACCACTATATTTATGGTTGAGAAGGGTATTTAATGTTAAACCAAATTTTGCACCTTGATATCTTTGCCCCATTCAATGGAATTGCACAAAATGTTGCATGCATGGCCCTGTGGGGGTAGGTCTCCTGACATGCTAACATTTGTTCCAATCGGATGTGTGGAATCTGAGATCTGGATAGTGAACAAAAGTGATTTTCAGGTTGTTTTTTTTTTGTCCACCTCTAGCACCCAGAGGAAATTTGGTCTGAAATGTTTGGGACAGAAAGGACTTGGCCAGCAGATATGCTAGTTTAGTGAAAAATATTAATCCATTCCAAAGTTATTGATTTTTTAAATTTCAGTTCTGATCATGCTTAGTATGCATTTTCAGGTTAGCTGCAGAGAACAAAACAAGAATTGGGTCATTAAAAAAAGGATCTTTTTTACATATCGGTTAATCCTCTTTCATGTGGAAAAAATCCTTTTTCTTATGCTGTCATCTTGTTTATCGTTTTTTCCAAAAAATAAAATTTCAAATCTCACAAAAATGACATAGTGCAGAGACAACAAAACATGTATCTTGCCCATCCAGACCCCATTAGGTGGATTCGGCATTTAGTTTGTGTAAAAATTACCCCAAATGTGTGTCTTTTTTTAAACCTTTTTTTGTGACTCACTTCTGCTTTTTCCATATGACCAAACAAAAAAAGAATTCAGCCATACAGAACATAATCCTGAGCCATAACTGTCTCTTTCTCCCTGGTGTTTAGTGGTGCCCCCACCCTCCAATTGCCATCCCTGTACTCAATAATGCTTGCCTGGTGTCTAGTGGCACCTCCACCCCTCTGATTTCCATCCTCATAATTTTTAATTGGTTCCCTGGTGTCTAGTGGAACCCTGTAACTCTAAAGGCCACCCTGTATGTTTACTGTTTCCCTGGTGTCTAGTGGCACACTGTACACTCCGATCGCAGTCCCTGTATATTTGAATCTTTCCCTGGTGACTAGTGGCACCCCCCCACCTCTTGATCACCATCTTTCTTGAGTTTTGTCTTTTCCCTGGTGTCTAGTAGTATCCTGCACCCTCTAATCACCCTTGTCTCTGAAATAAAGAAACAGTCCCTCGCTATCTTTTTTTTAAATCTGTAAAGAAAGAAAATGGTCCCTCACTGATCCAACCCCCTCCACCCCAACTTTCTACTTAGCACCCACCATGCTGCACCTCCCACACCTCCCACAGACCCTCACTCACCTGAAGAGGTCCCAGGGTGTAGGCCCACTCTCTGATTGAAGACACGTGTTGCTGCTGGAAATGTCAACTGTGATATGTGAAAATATGATAAGTGTGGTCCAATGTATTTTAATGGGATTTTCAACTTAGGTGCACAACTTTGCAATTTTTGCATATTTTGACACCAGATTTTCAAAATGGCCTTTTTGAGACCCCACATCTTGAGCACTGGTAGTGGAATTACAAAAATCCAGCCCGAAAAGTGATTTTGCAGCTGCTTGGCGGAATCACCATTCAGGCCAGATTTGAAAATTTTCATCATCCTTGTTCATGAGGTAGGGTCTTAAGAAATCTTTGTTGAACATTTGAGGTAAAATTTTGTAAACATGGCAATGTTATGTGTATACATCAAAATATTGCTTCACTCACTTGTAACTTTGGCAATTTTAAATATTTTGACCACAAATTTTCAACATAACCATCTTTTCACACCACCTCATGAATGTGACAGCTATCATTTACCAAACCCTGGCCTGTTTTCACACGTCTGACATGCAGTGAAATTGCAGTGGAGCAGAATCACGTATCAGTGGGACTTTCAAATTTTCATTCCTGGGTTCATGGGGTGGGGTAATAAGAAGACTATGCTGACAATTTCATTCTATTTTAATGTACACATCTAAGGAGATATGGGAGAGCAGAGCACAGAGGGCCCTGTGCTCCCACAGACAAATGAGGATGCAATTATACTGTCTCAAAAAGTAAGGAAATTCTTTGCAAAAAACTGCATTAATTCAACATTTAGAGTACAAAAGTAAGGAGATGTGGCTTTAGGATTTTCAAACCTAAAACCCCACCCCTGAAGCAAACCAGGGGTGCAGTCTTCCTTGGGGTTGTCAGCACTAATGCTCACTCCATTTTATACAATCCAGAAATATACACACCTAATGGGGTGAGCTTTAGGATTGATAACCCCAGGAAGACTGCACCCTGATTTGTTCAGGGTGGAGAGTGGGATTTAGGGTTCAAAACCCTAAGCAAGCATCTCCTACTTATGATGCTGTAGCCTGAACCCTAAATGTTGCATTAACGCAGTTTTTACAAGAATATCTATTATAGGAATGCGGTTACCCCTATAGTTAGGGTTGTACTGGGACTTCTATGTTAAGTGCCAGTATTGTACCTTAATAACTTTGGCATTCTTTAATGCAATAGCTCAAAATTTGGCATGTGCGGTAATTCTGCCAGTGTCTCACTAACATGCAATTTTTTGCTTTCATCTACAGCCGAGACAAAAATCATGTTTTTCTGAAATTTTCAAGGATGATGGGGCCTGTGTTAAGGGTGTGCCTTTGGACAGTTTGATGAACACATATCTCACCATTTTTTAATTTTAATTGTTTTAGTGATAGCTGCTAGACAGGCAGGTACATGAAAACTGTTACAAAATGTTATCACTGAAGGATTTGCTCAGAGAATTAATGTTTGTGCAGTCAGCGATCTTGAATTCTTTTCTCAGTTTTAAAACTGCTTTCCACATAAGTAGTGCTTGTCAGTTAATGAACAAGACCTGTATTTAGGTCTCCTTTACATATATTTATTTTTTTGTCTTATTATGTTGAAATTTACAGGGCAAATGTTTGTTTTTGTGGGGAGAATCATTATGCCCGTCACTCACTAATGTAAGGATAGTTTGAATGGTAAATAACCATTCAAACATTTTATCAGTTCAAATATTACTGTTTGATCTGAAAAGACTTCAAACAGTAAAGTTCAATAATACATCAAATGATTCTTCCCCCCAAAAACACACATTTGCTCATTAAAGGGGTCAGGAAACTAATTCCACACTGGTAACAGTGGTGTTGAAGTTGAGATATTGTATTAGACGTATTACAGTATCTGTTTTGTGTAATGTGTTCATTTTAGTCTTGTTTCTTGCCTGCAGCTGGTCACTGTACACAGTTATGAAAGTCATCATTCCGAGACAGCACAAGGTTGCAAGATGATGTAGACTGATTTTGTGCCCATGTGCATTCGATGCTGTTGCACTCTATAGTTCATGCGTGTCTGGGTTTTGAGTCTGATTTATGTTGCACATCATTTGTAGTTCTCATTTTCATCACATTTAATGATTACTCCTTTTTTTAGATGTTGCTGCTGGTGTTAATTATAGTGCTCCTTCATTGTAGCGATCCTCACTATAGTGAATTTCCAGCTGTTACTAATGACCACCCCCCCATCTCCAGAAATCAACTGTTCACTCTCCGCTTAAATAGACTTAACAGACTTACAGTGGAATCAAGCTCTTCTGAATGCTGTCCCTTCTGTACTGCTGTTATTACTCCTATAGTGCTGCTGTTGAATATGCCTGAGTGCTGCCACTCTTACTATATATGGAACCATAGCCCCGCCATAGCCACAGCAACTTATAAGATACTCCCTCAGTAACCACTCTCGCACTCACATCCTCACTTGCTGTCCCTTGCATGCTCATCCTTGCTTGCTCTCCTCGTTCAACCCCTTACCCTCACAGATATCATTTATAAAAATTAAGAATAAGGCAAGACAGCTAGAAGTTTTATTAAAAATGTAAGCAGTCGGGCTGGCCAGGTGGCACTGAGGGTTGAGGTGCTGGACGCCGCACCTCGCACCATGCCGGCGATCTGGGTTTGGGAATGAGCCCGGGGCACTGGGGGGCAGCCAGGGAGGAGAAGAATGAAACACCCAATGGCTACTCTTCTTCTCCGGGGGGGGGTCACTGCATGCTCCCATCACTATACCACCATCTAGGGAAGCCTGGTGGGTAGATGCGGTAGCTGGAACAGCAGCATGGGCATTGGGCAGACATCGGTAGGAGGCGGAGCCTTCCAGCTCATTAGCCCCCATTGCATGCTGAGGTCTAGGGAAAACAAGGGAAAAAACCTTCGGTCTCTCCCCCAGCTGATGACACCTCCCTGCTCGTCTCGGGCCTGCAAATGATGACCCCACTGTATAGGATCCGCATCTCAGCATGTTGGTCTTAGGGAGGTGAGTATGGGGCAGTGCCTCCTCATCCCGCCCGAGGGGTTATCCAGGTGCCTTGATTACTGTGTGGATCTGTGGTACTCTAGGGGCAGACCGCAGTGAGACCAGGGAGAGCAGTTCAGAGGATGTCTGAGAGAGGGGAGAGATGAGGTCATCAGGAGCATAAATACTAGGTTAAAAAAAATGTAAGCAGTCAAAGAATAAGAGTGTGGGAGCAGTGTGTAAGCAGGCAAGAGGAGGCAAGCTTTGAAGAGGAAACTCGTCTGTTTAACTGTGAAGCCAAAAGCCTATAAATAAACCCCACCAAATGTGAAAGTAATAAACCTGCTGGTAGAACTAACAGACTCGTGCATTGATATGTTGAGGGGTAGAGTAGCAGGCAATAGCAGTGGCAAGCAGATGGGTAGTTAGGAGCATGCAGTGTATTTCACTGTAATACTGCAAAGAACAGTAAGACACTGAAAACAAACATAATAAAATATGCACAAAATATTCACTGCTCTCTTGCAGACTCATATCTTATAGAAGCATGGTAAAATGCTTAATAAATATTATTCCTTGGTGTCTAGTGGCTCCCCCATTCCAGATCATAGCCTCTGTAATCGTAATTGTTTCCCTGGTGTCTCTTGGGATCCCCTTCCCCAATCCCTGTCTCCGTAATCTTGTTTCTTTTCCTGGTGTCTAGTGGCACCCCCATCCCTGATCTGTCACACCTGACCATAAGAAAACAGTCCTCAATGTTTTTTTTTTTTAAGCTGCACTAAAAAAGTCCCTCACTGATCGGACCCCCTTCCCTCTCCCACTTTGTACTCAGCATCAACATCCCACACCCCCAGTACACCCCCACACACCCTCACTCACCTAAACAGGTCCCGATTTAAGATCCACTCTCCGATCAAAGACATGTCCTGCTGCTGGAACCGATGACTGCAATGTGAAAAAGTAAGATAAATGCGAGTCAATGTATCTCAATGGGGGTTTCAACTTTGATACATAACTCAGGCATTTTTTCACATTTTTGCACCAAAGTTTCAACGTGGCCTTTTGGGGATGCCACCTCGTGAACAATATGATTGGCATTATGCAACTCCCACCCAAAAGGTGATTTCTTGGTAACTTGGCGAATTCACCTTTTGGGCAGAATTAAAAAATGTTCCTGCCCTTGTTCATGAGGATGCATCATAAGAAGGCTATATTGAAAATCTAGGGCCAAAATGTGCAAAAATGTCAAGAGATATGCCCATTCATTGCAATTTGGCTACGCATGTTTGTAACTTTGAAAATGTTACATATTTTGACTCCAAATTTTCAACATACGCTTCTTATTATCCCACCTCTTGAATGTAACAGCTGTCATTTTTCAAATCCTGGTCAAAAAGGTTTTTTGCACCTGTAGCACAGAATTGCATTGCAGAGGCACAGAATCACGTTTTGGTGGTGATTTGAAAATTTTCAGCACCGTGTACATGAAGTGGGGTAATAAGGAGGTTATGCTGACAATTTGGTTGCTGTCCACAACATCATACATATACACTTCTATGGAGTGATGGTAGCACAGGGCCTTCCTACAGGCAAGTAAGGATACGATCGCTCTAAAGATACAATTAGACTATCTCAAAAAGTAAAGAAATTCATTGCAAAAAACTGCATTAATGCATCAGTTAGGGTTCAGGATAAAGTGCAAAAAGCAGTGAAATATGACGTTAGGGTTTTCAACCCTAACACCTTACCCCCATCCTGGAGGCAGCAAATCAGGCATGCAGTGGGGTTGTCAGCCCTAACACTCACCCCATTCCATCACTAAATAATCATACATGAGTACACCGAATGAAAATGGGGTGACTGTTGGGTCTGACAGCCCATGTGCGTGACGATTTGCTGCCGAAGATGAGATGACCGGGTTGAAAACCTGTCATCATATTTCCTACTTTTGCACTTTGATCTAAACTTTACCTGATGCATTAATGCAGTTTTATATATATATATATATATATATATATATGCAACCCTGGGTGGCACTATCCCAAGGGGCTACTAACTGCTAACAGGTTGAGGGGCCTAGATTCTATGGCGGGTGCCTCCACCCAGAGGTCAGGGTTTACAGTAGTTCGACTAACGTGGTCACAGCCCTCTAGGACACTGAGACCCCCTTTTACACCTACTAGTGACCCACACAATGCACCAGGAGTACCTTCACCAGAGACACTTACCCCCAGGATTGGTTCAGTCAGCTTGACTCTGGGGACCCCCTGTAAAACAAGATGATGTAATACGATAGCCACTGTACAATACTTTAACATAAACACACATCTTAGTCAGTGTAACTTTGCTGAAACAAACAGATCTGATTTATTTAGGGGATGGCAACAAGGACATGGGGAAATCAGGTTAATTAGATCAATCACATTAATATTCACAGTACTGTGCGCAATTTCAGAGTCCCTAAATGTCACTTTCACTGGGTACCCAGGATGGGGGGGGGCTAGCCAGGATCGGTGCAGCTGGTTGGGGCCCTGTGATGGAAAAAACACTTGCACACTACCCAACTGTAATCCGGAGTCGGCTGGCTCAGTTCATGTAGCAAGAAAGAGAGAAAATCAGATGAAATACATGCAATTAAAGGTACAGATGGCAGGGAGCTACCCTGATTTGCACTCACTAACTTAAAGCTGGACGCTGTCCCCGAGGGTGTTGTGGATTTCTGGCCGCCCTTTGCACAGCAGGGGAACAAGGTTCTGCAAGCAGGACACACCCCACACATTTATATGTAAAAGAAGTTACTATACCAGGCAGCTGCTCTCAGGTCCCGATCGCACTTACTGCCAACCCAGGAGTTAGCAATGCAGCTTCACTTTCCTGACAGACCAAGTGCGATGAAGCACTCTCTCCAGTCCTCTACAGGGTGAGCCTGGTTCTTGACTATTCAGCCTCTCCTTTCCTGTGCGGCCAACCCAGGTTTCAGTTGCCTTGGTGGTGCAGCTGGTTAGCACCACCAGAACAGTATTCCAGGCAGCCTGGGATCAAGTCCCAGCTGAAACACTTACTTCTTTCTCTCCTCTGTTTGTATGTGTTCCATAAATATGCACACTGCACCCATGATGGGGCCTATGCCAAGGATATGCCTTTGGATGGTTTTGGTGAAAAAATGGTATACAGTTTTTGAATTATAATGATGTTTAGGATCATGTTCCGGTTCGATCGATAAAAAAAAACTTTCACAAGTGTTAACAGGTCATGATTTACTGTTTGTGTGCAGTGAAATACCGATTGCGACACAAGCCATCTTGTTTCTTCTTTTTTACATTTTCAAATTGGTCTCCTAAGGATATACTGATTCAAAATAAATGACCAACATCACTATTTAGCTAAACAGCACCTAGTTAGTTTGATTTTTGTGTTCAGTTTTAAAAATTACAGGATTAATATGTATTTTTCTAGCAAGACCCATTTCAGCTGTTATGCACATATTTACAGATTGTTCAAATGGTAAAAGAAATGCTCACAAGCCTTAACAGTGACAGCAGTGAGCTGTCATTTCCCTGGTGTCTAGTGCCCCCCCCATTGCCAACCCTTTATGTGTGTAATGTTCCCTGGTGTCCAGTGGCACCCTCAACTCTCTGATCACTATCCCTTTATTTATTTATTTATTGTTTCCCTGGTGTCTAGTGGTACCCATCACCCTCTGATTGCTGTCCCCATAAAATTGTTTTCCTTTTCTAGTGTCTAGTGGATCCCCACCCTACGATTGCCGTTCCCATTATGTTTCTGTTTTTCCCTGGTGTCTAGTGGTTCTCTCTACCCTCCATTCACCATTCCCATCATGTTTCATCTTTCTCTGGTGTCTAGTGGTACCCCACACCCTCAGATTGCTGTTCTCATTACATGTTTGTCTTTCCCTGGTGTCTAGAGGCAGCCCTCCACCCTCCGATACCCATCCCCATTATGATTTTGCATTTCCCTAGTGTCTAGTGTCATCTGCCACCATTTGATCACTGTCCCTATCATGTTTCACTCTTTTCCTGGTGTCTAGTGGCACCCACACCCTCTGATCATCGTCCTGGTCTGTAATGAAGAAAACAATCCCTCAGTGTGATTTTTTTAAACACCTGCAGAAAAGAAAATGGTCCCTCACTGATCTGACCCCACCCCAACCCCCCACTAAGCACCCACCATCCACCACCCCACACCCCCTAGTACACCCCCACACACACTCACTTACCTGAACAGATCACAGGGCAAAGATTCACTCACTGTTTAAAGAAACATCTTGTTGATGGAACCGCTGACTTCAATATGAGAAACAAATAAGTGCAGTTCAATGTATTTCTGTGGGATTCTGAACTCTGATGCATAACTTTGCCATTTTTGCATATTTTGACACCAGATTTTCAACATGACCTTTTGGGTACCCCACCTAATGAACAATGGTGATGGAAGTATTCAAATCCAGCCCAGAAGGCAATTTTACATTTGCTTGGTAAAATCACCTTTTAGGCAAGATTTGAAAATTTTCACCATGCTTGTTCATTAGATGGGGTGATAAGAATGCTATGTTGGAAATTTGGGGTCAAAATAAGTAAAAATTGCAAAGTTATACCCATAGGTTTAAATTTTACTACTCTCATTCTTAACATTGGTAATTTTAACTATTTTGACCCCAAATTTTCAGCATAGCCATTTTTTTACACTACCTCATGAAGGAGACAGTTGTCATTATTCAAATCCTGGCCAAAATGTGTTTTTGTACCTGTGGTGCGGAATGACGTTTTGCTGCTGTAGAATGAAATTTCAGTGGAGATTTGAAAATTCTCAGCATGGGGTTCATGACGTGGGGGTAATAACAAGGCTATGCTAACAATTTGGTTGCTGTTTTGGTAGAAATGCAAGTGCAGGGTCCTCTGGGCCCTGCACTGCCATGTCAACATACATGTACGCATCTATGGAGGGATGGCAGCACAGGGCTCAGAGGGCCCTGTGCACCCATTGGCAAATGAGGATACAATTATAATACCTCAAAAAGTAAGGAAATTATTTGCAAAAAACCTGTGTTATTGCAACAGTTATGGTAACTTAATGTCACAAAAGTAGGGAAATGTGGCATTAGGGTTTCCAATCTTAACATCCCCCCAAGCAGCAAAAGAAAATAACATTAGGGTTTTCGGTCTCCAGAGTCTTGGTGAATCAGTGGTGGGGTCTTCCTTGGGGGTTGTCAAAGCTAATGCTCACTCTTCCACTCTAACCCAAGCCTCCAGTCCAAAGCACAAGGTACAGCTCCAAGCCACTGCCTTATAATGATACACTCTTCAAAGGTAGAGAAGTATGTCTCGCTACAGGTTGCCAACACAAATTGTTGTACCTTTCTTCACGCGGGGCCCTGTGGGCCCTACATGAAGAAAGGAGATCATGTGTGATGATGTTTGCTCACAGAAGGGGCTGGGCATTAGGGTAGAGAACCCACAAGAAAGACCCTTCCACTGATTTGCCCAGACTCCGGAGATCCAAAACCCTATTTTGTTTTCCTTTTGCTACTGGGGGGCATTAGGGTTGGAAATCCTGACACCAGATTTCCCTACTTTTGTGGCATTAAGTTGCCCTACCTGGTGCATTAATGCATTGTTTTGCAATATATATATATATATGTACAAAATTGCACATACTCCCATAATGCAAAGCATCGTGGGCTGTATATGCAAATCACCACAGAATATTATACTGGTTCAACCTTCAGCAGAAACCCCCATGCATTTCTGCTTAACGTTGGTTTCAACATAATAGCGGTATTACATATAACGATGCTACTATCAACGATTTAATATTCCTTGAAACTTGGCTTCCGGTCAATGCCCTTTGGGTAACCATTGCCTCACTGCTTGTGCACTGAGGTTCTTTGCCATTTAATATATATATATATATATATATATATATATATATATACACACACATTTATATGTGTGTGTGTGTGTGTGTGTATATATATATATATATATTCATTCAGCTATGTTGCCATGTCTGTTAGGATCATAAAGCAGCAAAAGTTAGGAATGCGGTATTAAAGTTTTTTCAACCCTAACATCCATCCCCCCCATCCACTACCCTCATGACCAAAGTCTAAGCAACAGGTCCGGCTGTTATTTGATATAGGGCTATATAGAAAATGGCAAATTTGTGTAGCATGGCTCCAGACCAGAAGCTTCCTTGTCAGCTTGCTTAGCCCCCAATACTGAAAGGGTGCATGCCAGTTTTCAAAACAATAGCTTCTAGGATGGCCAATACATGACAGAAACAGGGGATTTGATATAAATATTTCACCAACTTTAACCATAAAGGTGTTACAGTGCCATCATAATATAAACAGTACAGTAGCTATCTACCTATCTATCTCTGTCTCTCTCTCTATCTATATATCTATCTATCTACATGTAATAAATTGATACATCAAATACTATTGAAAGTCATATAGTATTACAAGATATTTTAAGACTACTGATGGAGCTCCAATGATGGTATTATGAAAAGGTATGATACTGCACACTGCACACATGGGGGGGGATTCTCCATGTTGGTAAGAAAGTGTGCAGCAGGCACAGAAATGGCTGGCATACGGACACACTGTGCAGGAAGCTCCACTGATGTGGCATGCACATCATCAGCCATGTGGCTGGGAGGAGACAAGGGCTGTGTGGAAAGTGGCACATTGGGGTGTAAAGGGGCATGGCCAGAGTCCACACCACACACCAACATGCCCATTGACCCCACCATTTATGAGCATATGCAAGGGATGCGTGCATTCTCCAACATGCTAGAGGTGGTGCAATGTCCGTACAGGCAACCCAGGTGGACTGCAGTGCAACGCCTGTGCTAGGGGAAGGAATTAGAAAGCAGTGGGGGAAAGGGATGTCCAGATGGGTGCTGCCATGTTGGAGTCACAGGGCATGACCCGGAAGCCCCAATCAAGCAACTTCACCTCCATGCAGGTAACTGCCCTTGAGATCCAAAACAATTATGGGGTCCTGTACAGAGACTAGGCACTGACAGCAAGTTTGGAGGCAAGTGATGGTCCAATCAGGTGGTCGGACTGATGAATATTAATTAGGAACTAATGAGTATGAATTGCAGAACATGCACAACATTTAGAATGTGCACAACTTTTAGAATGTGCACAACATTAGAGCAGCCACCGATTTTTATACATAATAAGCAGTAACCATATACTATACATTTACGTTATGTAATAGGTGTGGACACAATACAGCATAGAAACATAGAATTTGATGGCAGATAAGGACCGCCTGGCCAACCTAGTCTGCCCATTTCCCTACCTAATGGATAAGCTGCAGATCCTTGTTAACCAACAGCCTATTTCCTCCAACTGCCCCACAAGAATTGCCTTATGTCTGTCCCATGCATTCTTGAATTCTCCCACTGTTTTTGACTCCACTACCTCCTCAGGAAGGCCATTCCATGTATCTACAACCCTCTCTGTGAAAAAAATACTTCCTTACATTATCTCTGAGCTGCCTCCCCATCTTCAAATTGTGCCCCCTTGTTCTTGCACATCTCTTTTTCTGAAAGATGCTACTCTCTTAGACTTTGTTGATTCCCTTAAGGTACCTGAACATTTCTATCATGTCCCCCCTCTCCCTCCTTTCCTCGAGGATATACATGTTAAGGTCCTTTAATCTCTCTTCATATGTCTTCTGATGTAGACCCTGCACCATTTTAGCTGCCCTCCTCTGGACAGCCTCCATCCTGTCTATGTCCTTGCAGAGATGGGGTCTCCAGAACTGCATGCAGTATTCCAGATGGGGTCTCACCAACTGTCTGTACAGAGGGATAACAACTTCTTGTTTTCTACTGGTGATGCCTGTCCCTAGGTATCCCAGTATCCTGCCAGCCCTCCTTACTGCATTCTCACATTGTTTGCCCACCTTAAGGTAATCTGACAATGATTACCCCAGGTCCCTTTCCATTTTTGTTGTTGCTAGTATCTCACCCTCCCAGTGTGTACTCTACCCCTGGGTTTCTGTTTCCCAAGTGCATTACTTTGCACTTGTTTGTGTTGAATCTAAGCTGCCATACTTTTGACCATTCCTCCAACCTTGCCAAGCCCCCTTTGCATCCTTTCCACCCCAGCTTCCGTATTGAGCCTGTTGCAGATCTTTGTGTCATCTGCAAAGAGGCATACTTTTCCTTCCAGTCTGTCTGCAATGTCACTTATAAAGACATTAAAGAGGACCGGTCCCAGTACAGAACCTTGCGGAACCCCACTAGTAACCCCTCTTTCTTCAGAGTGGACTCTGTTTATTATTATTCTCTATGTCCTGTTGTCTAGCCACTTTTTTTAACCCAGGCTACCACCTTGGGGCCCACTCCAAGGCTGGCTAAGCTGTATATTAATCTTTTGTGTGGGACTGTGTTAAATTCCTTGCTAAAGTCTAGGTAGGCTATGTCCACAGCCCCCTCCTTGGTCTACTTCTTTGGTCACCAAGTCAAAGAAATCTATTAGATTCATCTGACATGACCTTCCTGCTGTGAATCCATGCTGCCATGGGTCCTGTGCTCCACTGGCCTCTAGGAACTCAACAGTTCTTTCCTTCAGAAGTAATTCCATCATTTTCCCTAACACTGAGGACTAACAGGTCTGTAGTTTCCTGCCTCTGTCTTGCTCCCACATTTGTGAAGGGGGGTCTCATCTGTCCTTCTCCAGTCCTCAGGTACCACACCATCCTCCCATGATTTGTTAAAGAGGGTAGTCAGTGGTGTCACTAGTTCTCCCCTTAGTTCTTTTAGAATTCTGGGGTGAACCCATCAGGTCCCATTGCTTTGTCCACCTTCAGTTTTAAAAGTTCTTTCAGAACCCTTTTTTCTATGAATGGACTGGTATCAACCTCCCTATCCAGAGTGCTTCTATTCTTTGATTTAGGTACCTCCCCCTCCTCTTCTTTTGTGAATACTGAGGAGAAGTATTCATTCAGTATCCCTGCTTTTTCATTGTCGCCCTCTGTCTACCCTCCTTTCCCTTGATTAAGCCTCACTATCCCTCCCTTTGTCTTTCTTAACTCCCTAATGTACCTATAAAAGGTTTTATCCCCCTTCCTAACTGAGTTGGCTATCTTTTCCTCAGTTTGAACCTTTGCTATTCTGACTGCCGCCCCTACTTCCTTCTGCTTTAACTGGTACAGTTCTCTGTTCTGCACCTTCTGTGTTTCCTTTTACTTCCTGAATGCTATATTTTTCTCCTTAACCTTCCCTGTCACCTTTTTGGAGAACCATAGTGGTTTTCTCTTTCATTTTGTTTTATTGATTTGCTTCACACAAAGGCTTATTGCCTCTGTCATGGCTGTTTTGATTTTTCCCATTGTTCCTACACCCCTCCTTTTTGCCTGTGCCCTCCAGAAACAATCAACTACAACTCTGACCCTCCACTCTGGTGAGTGCCTTCCTTCCTTTCAGACACCTATTTCTGAGTTCAAGTAACAGGTCTAGTCACAAATGACTGCAAATATCTCCCAGCTAGATTTCCTCCCTGGCAAATAATAGTTAAACTAAGAAAAGTCAACCCCAAAAACAGATCATCAAAACACTGACTCCTGCTTACTTAAACAGGCCCAAAAACTAATACTTCAATTCAGAGTAGTCTGTTAAATCACCTCCTTGCTTTAGGAAAGTTGGTGTCTGCTTTCTGTCTCTCTCTCTCTCTCACTTAGCTACAGCAGACAGAGACCACAAACAACTCCTGTTATAAATCCACAGTTTCTTATGCCCCTTTCAGCTCCTCCTCTTATCATATACATTTTTCACAAAGATTAACTAACAGGTCTAGTCACAAATGACTGAACATATCTCCCAGCTAGAGTTCCTTTCTGGCAAATAAAAGTTAAACTAAGAAAAGTCAACCTCAAAAACAGAGAATCAAAACACTGGCTCCTACTTACTTAAACAGGCCCAAAAATGAAACTTTAATTCAGTGTAGTCTGTTAAATCACCTCCTTGCTTTAGGGAAGCTAGTGGCTGATTTCTGTCTGTCTCTCTCTCACTCAGCTAAATAAATTCATTTATTTCCTCTGGTATTAAATACATTTTAGAATTGTCTGCCGTACTATACATTGACACCCAAAAGTCCACAGAACACACAGAAGAATGTTTTTAAACTGTGAGCCAAAGGTGTAACAGTATACTTGCCTCACCGCCACAGCCACTCAAATGGCTTCTCATCTCTATCTCCCACTCCTCTACCTTCTCGTGTTCTTGGAGGGGGGTACTCATCTTGTTTTTCATTGTCTGTTGTTTCTTGTGTGTTATATCAAAAATGTTTACTGAAGTGTTATTTAATTAAAAAAAAAATCCCAACAAACATAGTACCATTTTTAAAACTGCTTTTCCACCCCAGATATGCTGTTCTTTTTCTCTTTTCAGTCAAGCATGTGATCTCTCCTGCACCATTTACTTTGAGACTGCTGACCGCTGTGTCACTCAGTCGCTACCGATGCAGCTTCAGGAAAAAAGTAAAATCAGACCCTATTACAAACTGTAGGATCAGTAAGATAATGGTTCCCACAACAGAAAACCAGAAGCATTTTTTTTATTCTTTAACATGGTAGCACCCTGCATGTCAATTCTTCTGTTTCACAAGCTGCCCACTGTACAGATTTGCACCGCCATCCAGTCCAAGCATCCAATTCACTTCCCTGTTCTGTCCACAGCCACAAACCTGCCAGTTCCCTAACCAACGATGCTAATTGTAGCCATCCTCCTTCAGAGCTATGCACGTCTAGACTGTATCTCATTGAGAACACAGGTCCAAGTTGCTTTCTTCTCCATGGCACAATGGGTTGTTAAAAAAATAAAAAAGGTTTTTTTTAAGTTGACACAGAAGGTCTGCTATTTATTATAACATGGCCCCACTACCTTGTTCCACAACCTCAACCACAACCAGACACTCCCTCCCTCCGTACACACAAGGTAAACACAACAGATAGGACCAACCAGATAAACACAAATTTTACTTTATTTACAATAAAACAAACTGCTAAATTATTTTAAACTAAAGTGGCAAAACATGTCCCATGTAAAGCGAGAGGGACTGCTGCCATGTTTTTAAAACTCAACAACCCTCCCACACAAAGAATACCTTATCAAAATGTATACTTTCAACACTGGGATGTGGCATCCATAGCAACCAACACACCATCCCACAGCAACATGCTCATCATGCATAGTACAAAATAATTCTCCCACTTTTATAAAAAATAAAACTCAAAGTACACTAAAAATAAACAAAAATCTTCCTAGAAAACTCCTTCCTATTTCCTCAATGGGTTATGCAATAGTGAACTCATTAAATAAATGATTTATGTGTACTCAAGCAGTTTACCTTGGACACCTCACTCGTGGCTTATGCCACTCTTGAGTTTACCCATGCTCAAACTACTCTTGTGCACATAAATCATTTATGTAACTCCTTCCCACTGCATATCCCTTATATACTTCCTATCCTCCACAAAATATTCATCTGGAGGTTAGATGTGTAACAATGACTATCTTCAACCAAGGAATCAATAAGAGAGCAGCTTTCTCAGTGCTGATGATGTCACAATAGCCTTGTCCTTCCCTAAAGCCGGCTGCTGGCTTCCAGAAGAAACAGTTAAGTCTTCACACAAATCACTAATACACTATAAAAGGATGGTATAATTACTGACCAGGAATTTAATTATCAGATAACTGAATTATAATTTTGCATTATAACTAGGTGGTTGTAACTGCAAACTATGAAGCTCATGCTAAAAAGCACACCATAGTCTCAAAAAGGACATTAACCTGCTGAAGAAGGTCCAGAGCAGGGCTACAAAGATAATAGCATGTCAGCAGGGTAAGGCACATGAGGAGAGGTTGAGGGCACTGAACAATATGATTTTCCAAGGAGGTAGCGGAGAAAGTGAAAACCAAAAATATTGCATTCAGGCAATACAAAAAGAAACAGGCAGAAGGGGATAGTGAAAAGTACCAAGAGAAGCAAAGGGAGGTAGGGAGGTCAATAAGGGAAGCAAAAGCTCAGACAGAAGAGCACATTGCAAAATTAGTGGGTAGAGGGAACAAAACCTTTTACAGGTACATAAGTGAAAAAAGAAAGGCAAAGGGAGGGATAGTGAGACTGAAGGGGGAGGATGGGGGCTGCATGGAGGATAACAACAGTAAAGCTGACATATTGAACAGGTATTTCTGCTCAGTCTTTATTGAGGAAGAGGAGGGTATTGGGCATGAAGGGAGTACAAGAGGTGGGAATGGTGCAGAAATGGACACAAGTCCCTTTACCGAGAAAGGGTCCTGAATGAACTGGAAGGAATAAGAGTTGATAAAGCAATGGGCCTAGATGGAGTGCACCACAATGTCCTTAAAGAACTAAGAGAAGTGGTGGCTGAACCTCTGGCATTCCTGTTTAGCCAATCACTGGAAACCGTGGAGGTACCCAAAGACTGGAGGACAGCAGATGTAGTCCCCTTATATAAAAGTGGGAACAAAGAGGAAACGGGGAACTACAGAACAGTCAGCCTCACCTTGGTAGAGTGGAAGATCATGGAAGCACTACTGAAGGAGAGATTGGGGGAACATCTGGTTGTCAATGGACTACAGGACCCAAGGCAACATGGTTTCACCAGGGGGAGGTCATATCAGACCAACATCATTGTATTGTTCAATTGGGTGACTAGGGAGGTGGATCAGGGGAGGGCAGCAGATGTGGCCTATCTGAACTTCAGCAAGTCCTTTGACACTGTGTCATATAGAAAGCTATTAGTGAGGTGGGTAGGTAACTGGTTGGGCGGTAGGACACAGAGGGTGGTGGTAAATGTCTGTCACTCCACAGAGGGAAGAATGACCAGTGGGGTACCACAGGGATCAGTGCTGGGACCAGTCCTATTCAACATCTTCATCAGTGACATTGTGCAGTACCTAGAAGGCAGAATTTCCCTGTTTGCTGAAGACACAAAGCTCTGTAACAGAGTGGACAAACCAGACAGTGTAGACAGAAGGGACCTGCAGAAACTTGAAGAATGGTCAGGGGTTTGGCAGTTGTAATTCAATGTAAAGAATTGCAAGATAATGCATATGGGACACAAAAACCCAGGCACAATATATCAGTTGTGGAGTGAGGATATTGTATGCACCAAGCAGGAAAAGGATCTTGGGGTTATCATCTCTGATGACCTCAAGGTAGGGAAACAGTGTGACAAGGCAGCAGGTAAAGCAAACAGGATGCTGGGATGCATTGGCAGGGGCAACACCAGCAGGAAAAGGGAGGTCATAATTCCACTATACAAAACACTAGTGAGGCCCCACCTGCAGTACAGAATACAGTTCTGGAGACCTTACCTATGTAAGGACATAGACAGGGTAGAGAAGGTTCAGAGGAGGGCAACAAAGATGGTACATGAATTGCATTACAAGTCCTATGAGGACAGATTGAAGGACTTGAATATGTACTCCCTGAAGGAGAGGAGGGAGAGAGGGGATATGATAGAGACATACAAGTATCTTACAGGAAGGAACAGGGTGCAGGAATACTCTATTTTTAAGCAAAAAAGATGTTCCAGGACTAGAGGGCATGGGATGAAGTTGAAGGGAGGACAATTCAGAGGAAACGTGAGGAAGAATTTCTTCACAGAATGGGTGGTGGACAAGTGGAACACCCTACCAGAGGAAGTGGTGGGGGATAAAACAATCACAGGATTTAAGAATGCATGGGATAGAGATAAAGGAATTCTGGAGGTCAGGGATGAGGGGCAACAGACTTCTAGGAAAACATAAAGTGAACTTACAAGCTCAAATGGGCAGACTGGGTGGGCCATAGGCCCTTATCTGCTGAAACTGTCTATGTATCTGTGTACTCCCTGGAGGACAGGAGAGAGAGAGAGGACATGATTGGGACCTTCAAGTACTTGAAAGGGATAAATAAGATGGATATGGAGGATCCCTTTAAGCTATGTGACAACCATAACATAAGGTGGCATAGTCTTAAGCTTGAAGGGGGAGGTTTATGAGGGAGTTCAAGAAGCATGTCTTCATAGAGAGTGTGGTGGAAACTTGGAATGTACTGCCAGAAGAGGTTGTCTCTTTTAAGGCAGTGGGCAGCTTCAAGAGAGGCTGGGATAGGAAAAGGGGGAAGGTAAGGATCATGGGTTGGGAGGATGGGAGGAGAGGGGAGGGGAGGGAGGGACAATAGCTCAAGCTGTAGACCCTGAAATATGAGCATACCAAATAGACCAAATGGACTTCTTATGCTGGTTTCTTTGTATGTTTGTAGGTAGCAACAGTGACTGCCAAATTTATTAAAAATGCTGGTCTGTAATGATAAAAAAACATGACATGCGTGGGAGTATGTAACTCAGAGTTTTATACAGAACCTCTGTGTGGGATGCTTTTAGAAACCCATTGAGCTTCGCTCTTGGGTTTTATGTAGCATTACAGACCTTGGGTATGTATAAAAATCTAGTTACACCCAACCACCTATGTACAGTATTGTAGGGGAGTTTTTTTTATTAAAAACAAAATATACAGATCATACAGGAAACACAAAAACCAAATAAACAAAAGAAAAAAAAGAAATTAAACAAGTAAACCAGCAAAATGTAAGGTAGCAATAAATAAAATAAAAAAAAAACACTAACAAATTCTTTAGTACCCACAAACTGAATCCTCACCATCTATCGTCATCTACCAAACAAAGAAAAAAAGAAAAGGGGAGAAGAACATGACTCTCCAAATACAGTACCAAAAAAAAGTCAGTTTCTGTACATTTCAATCAAAGGGAAAGTAACCTATTTCATATATTTTAAGTTCTCTCAGGTACCCAGGAAAATTCCAGCCATAGTGCTTTAAGCGGAGTGTTTCATGCTATCTTACAGTCTTTTCTATTCACTTCCCTTAAGGCAGATTCCCACATTTTGGCAATAGATATATAGGACATTCGGAGCTATTGCAGCACGAACCGACACCAAGCCTGCCAAAAATAAAATCTGAGGCAGGCACAGAAAACAATCAGTGTGCTTTTACTGTACTTCCTGAAATGTGCTGGAAAGTCACCTCGAAACAAACATTTATACTGTAGGTCAATCTCTCAAACCATGGACGTTTCCATTTAACAGCAACATATTTCCAAAACACCTGCACAAAACCACACTCTAGAAAACAATGTTCCATAGTTTCCTGCTGCACTGTGCAGTCTGGGTAGACACAATTACATTCTTCAAGAGGTTTGTGCTTGTTTTCCCCTCTCACATTTAATCTACCATATGAGCAAAGCCAGGGAATATCCTACATACGTCTAGGAATATGAATGTCTTGCAATTGTTCCAATACCAGGTGTTTTTTTTCTGATGTACAGTTTTTAAATTCCAGGTCCTGTGGGCACATATTGAGCATGACAGTATTATATACTAGTTTCTGTGTGTAATTAACCAAAGAGGATCTGGATATTTTCCACTTGTACAGTTTTTGTGAAGTGGGACTAATATAGTCCAGAACCAGTACTCTAAGAGTAAGCTTAATTGGGATCTCCAACCACCAATTAAAAAAAAATCATGTAATATGTATGTCACCCAGACATTAGCTCTGGTAAACTGAGGTTGTAAGGCCAATTTCACAGTGTTAGCCCAAAATAAGGTATGACAAACACAATAGAATGAGGCATATTAACCCCACCCCTACATTTTGGCAAATATGTAAATGCTCTTTTAATAAGGCTACAGTGACTTCCCCACAACATCTGAAAAACAATACTATATACTGTGGTTTCCAGATATAATTGTAAGGGAAATATATCCCTGAGGTACAACAGAAGTGGGATAATGAATTGCTTAATGAGCCAGACCCTTTTTTGTTTAGCTAAATTCCAAGCCTTCCAGCACTGTACCTTCTTTGCACAAATATCTTATTTCTCCCACCAATTTAAAGAAGCCATATACCTGTCCCCAAATTTGATGCCCAAAATTTAATAGGCCCTGGTGCTACGGAGATATCCACTACTTGAGACATACCCAATGGAGAATTACCTAGGTGAATGCCAGTACTTTCCTAAAGTTCAAGGATGCAAGTGAAATATGGAAGAAACACTACCACATCCTCACTGGATGCATCCCTAACATATAAACAGATATCATCTACATAAGCCAGTATTTTGAGGAATCCATCACCTAGTGGCCATTGTAGCCCTGGGACATTAGGGTTTTCAATTACATGCCTAACAAAGGGATCCAAGGCAAACGCATAGAGCAAGGGGCTAAGGGGACATCCTTGTTGAACAACTCCATTAACCTGTATCTCTTTAACTACCATGCCTCTATTATGTGAAACTATGGAAGCTGACTTATAGAATTGTTGTATCTAAGAAATAAAAAGCTCTGGTAACCCATATCGTAAAAGTAGTCAAAAGAGGTACTCATGACTAACCCTATCAAAAGTTTTAGATTGATCTAGTGACAGTAAATACCTGGGATCATTCTTGTCCTTACAAATTTCATTAACATCTCATTAAATATATAAATTATCCAGGATATGTCTTGAAAGTATGGAACAGGTTTGAGCTGGATGAATGATAGTAGGTGTTACATCAGTCTTGTACCCAATAATTTGGTCACAATTTTACAATCCGAATTCAAGAGACAGATTGGTCTCCAATTATCCAAAAGTGTTTTGTCTCCTGATTTTGACAGGAAAATCAAAAGCCCTCTCATGAAAGAGGGTGGAAAATGTTTTCTGTAGGAAACCATTAAATACTGCTGTTAAACAATCTACTAACTCATCTGCAAAATGTTATGAAAATCATGAAGCAAACCATCCCACGCTGGGGAGGACCCTGCTTTTTAAAGATGCAATGATATGTAAAAGTTCATCTTTAGTAATGGAATCTGATAACTTGGTTGTTCCACTCTGAGAGAGGGTCAGTAGCAATGTGGAATAAAAGGAATCTGAAGCCATCTTGATTGACAGGGCACTTCCAAAATACTTTAAAATATAAGAATCAATCATTTCTGACAAATCCAGTGGGTCAGAAACTTCTGAGCATGAATTGTTTAAAAGTATGTTAATATAATCCTTACATGCTAAACAAGGGTCACTGAATGGAGTTCTTTGCATTCCATAGTTTAACTCATCTTCTAGAGCAACTGCTCTATTATACTAGTATCTCTGCATCTCTGTTTTAATATTTTGCATCTGGTCAACATAATTATTGCTCCCCTCATTAACCAAGGAAATTAAATGTTAGAACAATGTATGTAGAGATAGATATTTAAAATAATCTGATTGTTTCTTTTTTTTCCAAATCTAATGACACAGGATTTAATATAGGATTTGGTATCCTCCCACCATTGATCTAAAATATTATAAATACACATTACAGATTTTCTGGCATGTAAAAGGCACGTAATGTCTCTTTTCACTCAAGAGACTGCAAAGAGGCTATATTTAATCTCCATTTATCAACAGAAAGAGGAGAGGAAGGTTAACTATTAATCTGAACTGCTAACAACTCATGATCAGAGAATTATATTGGTATAGTATAGGCTTGGTGCACTTTCAGAGTGGGTGAAACAAAAAAAATCAATTCTTCAGTGCAAATTCCCTCTATGATAAGTATAGCCTCCTGAGGGATGCAAGGTTCTGTAACTATCCATTAATCCAGCTATATCAAGTACATTTCTCAAGGCCAAAGAGTCACAATAAATTTTCTTCCCACTTTCATGGTGGATAGAAAAATCCAGGGAAAACCAGAAATCTCCTCCAAAAAGACTACAATTTAATGTGGCCAAGAAAGGTTTTATTGAGTCAAGTAAAGAAATATGTTCAGATATAACTTATGAACCATATATGATAATACATCAAAATATCTCATGTTCACAATAAATTTTCTTCAACTTTCATGTCAGATAGAAAAATCCAAGGAACAATTGAATTGCTTCCAAAAATGCTACATTGTTGATGTGGCTAAGAAAGGCTTTATCGAGTCAAGTAGAGAAATAGCTTCAGATCTAACTTTTGGATCATATAAGCTAATACATCAAATGTCTCATGTTGCCAGTAGATATCAAGAAGCAAAGCTCTTCCAGGAAAAATCTCAACTAATCTATTGATCCTAAAAGAGGACCTACAAAACAAAATTCCCACTCCATCTGCCCTGTCTTCCCAAAAGGAAGGACCCTACCACTAATCTTTCTTCATGTTTCTTAAATCGGTGACATTAGCCATCCATGTTTCCTGTAAAAGTATTATATCCAACTGTTCCTGAGAGAGCAGATACAGCTTTCTGCTGAAAGGTGTTCTTTATGCTACATACATGAGGCAAGTTTCAATTGTGCTATGGTTCAGAGAAAACAAATATAACATTCCCCCCAACAGGTAATCCCTCAGCTACCTCCCTGCCCCTTAAAGTCATCTGGAGACTTTTTCCTTTTCTTTCATTTATGGTTGGGTTGCTGTATGTCCACTGGAGACAAAGAGTGGGAGGATGCTTCATTGTCCAAATCATCAATGTCAGTCACCCCAGTTTTGTGCCCTATGCAGAACCTAAAAACTTATTGCTAAGGGAAATTTCAAAGGTAGCTTGGAAAGTCTTGTGCTTTGTCACACTGGTATTGGTATATTAACTGATGGAGGAGGCATGCTAGTGTCTTCCCCAAGAGAAAGGGATTCCTCCTGAGAATAAGGTAGTGCAGGAACAACCTCCTGTGGGTGTATAAGTGGATTGTTCTGCAACTCTTTAGGCAGAATGTCCAGGGGTGAAGTGTCATTTCAGTTGGTCTGGGAGGAATTGTTTCATCCACAGTGCAGGTTCATGACACAAAAGATCAGGCATAAGTTGATGTCCATCTGTCCTGGGTATAGGAAGAGAAGTAGAAGGTGGACCCAGTTGCTCTGCCATGCTGTTGGCAGCTGAAAAAAGCATATTAGAGGTTTGTCTGATCACCAGACTTAGTTTTTGGGCTGCTTACACCAAATATATTTGGTTAAATTGAGAGGTTCTGTTACAAGAGGCCCACGGGCAGTCCCTAATAATGTGGTCTTGTTCTTCATAAAGATTACATTTATTCCAGTTTTGGCAAGTCAAATAGACTCACCATCCTATAAGGAAAAGAGTAGCTTTCTGTCCTCCCCTAGCTGCTGGAAGTCTGACTCTGAGCAAGTAAGGAGACTACTGAGAAATATAGGAACTTCTTGTCTCAGAACAGGAAGATCAAGAGCTTAAAGGGCACAGAGGCAGTAAGTAAGGAGGGAGAAAAATAATAATAAAAAAAAAACAGAGGACAGAGTAAGAATTCCAAACAACAGTTAAGGGGCCAGAAATAAGACATGATTGGAGTGGCAAAGTGCAGTGGCGGTGGAGTAGCAGTCTTCCGGGAGACATTCTGGAGGATGCAGTGTTGTCCCATCTGCAGGCACCTCTCTGGGCTGAGGGAGGAGGTTGCTCATCTCCAGGCTGAGTTGGCTAGGATTTGAGGGACCTCCTCTCCCACCCAGGTACCACCAGGGCCACTGCCGTTGCCTCAGAGGTTGCCAAGAAAGAGTAGCGGTTGGACCACAGTGGGCTCAGGGAGAGTGAGGGTGGTGGAACAGAGGCACATCCCTCCAGTTGTACCGCTCCACAATTCATATGCCGTTCTGGCAAAGTGTGGTTCCCCTATGGAGGCACCCACAATGGAGACCAAGGAGGATGCTGGGAACCTTCACAAAGGAAACCAACAGAAGGGTGGTATGGGACCCCACAGGGGAAAGAAACAACTCCTGGGTGAGGGACTCCATTGTTAGGGTGTAGAACTGGGGGAGGAAGGGGAGGGGGAGGTAAGGTGCCTGCCTGTTGCCATGGCATGGAGGGACAGGGAGTGAATCCTCAGGATCGCTGGAGCAGCTACATGGAGGAGGGAGCTGGATGTCATTGTCCACCTAGGGAAAAATGACCTGGCTGAGAAAGGGATAAGAGCAGTGCAGGAAGAGTTTGTGGAGTTGCAGAGGAGCCTTAGGCAAGTAGCACACACGGTAACCTTCTCAGAGGTGCTGCCTGTCTATGGCATGGGTGAGGCTAGGGTGCTCCACACCATGGGATTCAATCAGTAGTTGAAAAACTGGTGCAGAGCTCAGGGATTTGGCTTCATTGGGGACTGGGGGTCCACCTGGAGTGATGCAGGCCTATACTGGCATGATGGCCTGCATCTGTCCAGGAGGGGAACTAGGATCCTAGGTGATAGATTAAATGCTTCATTGGCAAGGGGTGGCACTGGAGAGGAGCAGGGGAATCCTAGCCCCCCAAAAAAAATCAAGGTAATAAATGAGGTAAACACCAAGATAGAGATGTCGATAGGGAGACAGGCAGGGGTAAATGGAGAAAATGGTAAAGGCAATAAGGACAGGGATGGGGCAAAAAAGGATAAGGCCATCTAGAAATGGAGGGTAATGAGTACCAATGCCTGTAGTCTGGGCAACAAGCTCCCTGAACTGGTGGCCTTGATGGAAGAGGGATGCCTGGATATCGTAGCAGTCACAGAAACATGGCACACAGAGAACCATGATTGGGATGTTAACATATGAGGGGTACACAACCTACAGGAGAGACAGGGAGGGGAG
This sequence comes from Neoceratodus forsteri, assembly GCA_016271365.2. NCBI lineage: Eukaryota > Metazoa > Chordata > Ceratodontiformes > Ceratodontidae > Neoceratodus > Neoceratodus forsteri. The sequence goes on along the minus strand of JADMNL010000026.1, from coordinate 71,638,162 downwards.
AAGAGGGGGAGGAGTAGCTCTCTATGTAAGGGAAGTGATAAAAGCAATGTAACAAAAGAGTAAACAGGGAGGAGATGAGGCACTGTGGGTCACCTTAGAGACTGGAAATGGCACCACAATCTGCATAGGGGTTGTATTCAGACCCACATGCCAGGGGGAGGGAATGGACAAGGATATGATAGAAGGTATCCTTAGGATGGCAGAGAAAGGGAAGATACTGTTGATGGGGGACCTGAATATGCCAGATGTTAACTGGGTCACGTTTGCTGCAGCCACATCCAAGAGCAGGGCCATTCTCGATGCCCTACAGGTGGAATGCCTCAGACAGCTAGTTTTGGAACCCACTCATGAGGGAGTAATCTTAGACCTTGTACTCTCAAATGGGGACAGTGAGAGGATCTCAGATCTAGAAGTGGGTAGCCATCTGGGAACAAGTGACCACCAAACAATGTGGTTCACAATAAACTCAGCTACAGAGTCAAGCCATACAAAAGTGAGCATACTGGACTTCAGAAGGGCTGACTTTGGCAAGATGGGAGAGTGCCTTAGAAAAACACTAGCAAACAGACTAGAAGGAGGGGTGGAGCAACAATGGGGAAACATCAAAACAGCCATCACAGAGGCAACAAGCCTTTGTGTGGTGCAAATAAATCAAAATGAAAGAAAAAGCCACTATGGTTCTCAAAAGAGGTGGCGGGGAATGTTAGAGAGAAAAAGATAGCATTTTGAAAGTATAAGGAAACACAGAAGGAGCAGGACAGAGAACTGTACCAGTTAAAGCAGAAGGAAGCAGAGAAGGAAGTCAGAATAGCAAAAGCCCAAACTGAGGAAAAGATAGCCAACTTGGTTAAGAAGGGTGATAAAACCTTTTATAGGTACATAAGGGAGCATAGAAAGACAGAGAGAGGGATAGTGAGGCTGAATAGAATGGACGGTGGGTGGGCAGAGAGAGACAGTGAAAAAGCAGGGATACTGAATGAATACTTCTGCTCAGTATTCACAAAAGAGGAGGAGGGGGAGGTGCCCAATCCAATTAACAGAAGCACTCTGGATAGGGGGTTGATCCCAGTCCTTTCATAGGAGAAAGGGTTCTGAAAGAACTCCTAAAACTGAAGGTGGACAAAGCAATGGGGCCTGATGGAATTCACCCCAGAATTCTTAAAGAATTAAGGGGAGAATTAGTGACACCACTGACTACCCTTTTTAACAAATCATGGGAGGATGGTGTGGTACCTGAGGACTGGAGAAAGGCAAATGTGATTCCCCTTCACAAAAGTTGGAGCAAGACAGAGGCAAGAAACTACAGACCTATCAGTTTGACCTCTGTGGTAGGGAAAGTGATGGAATCACTTCTGAAGGAAAGAATTGTTGAGTACCTAGAGGCCAGTGGGGCACAGGACCCAAGGCAGCATGGATTCACAGTGGGAAGGTCATGTCAGATGAATATAATCGATTTCTTTGACTGGGTGACCAAAGTAGTAGACCAGGGAGGGGCTGTGGACATGGCCTACCAAGACTTTAGCAAGGCATTTGACACAGTCCCACACAAAAGATTAATAATCAAATTAACCAGCCTGGGAGTGGGTCCCAGGGTGGTAGCCTGGGTAAAACATTGGCTGGACAACAGGACACTGAAGGTAATTATAAATGGAGTCCACTCTGAAGAAAGAGGGGTTACTAGTGGGGTACCGCAGGGTTCAGTACTGGGTCCAGTCCTTTTTAATGTCTTTATAAGTGACATTGCAGAAGGACTGGAAGGAAAAGTATGCATCTTTGCAGATGACACAAAGATCTGCAACAGGGTTGATACACAAGGAGGCGTGGAAAGGATGAGAAGGGACTTGGCAAGGTTGGAGGAATAGTCAGAGGTATGGCAGCTTGGATTCAATGCAAAAAAGTGCAAAATAATGCACCTGGGAAACAAAAACCCAGGAGAATATTACACAATGGGGGGAGGTAGTAACAACAACAACAATGGAAAGGGACCTGGGGGTAATCATATCAGATGACCTTAAGGTTAGTAAGCATTGTGAGAAGGCAGTAGGGAGGGCTGGGGGGATGCTGGGATGTATAGGGAGAGGCATCATTAGCAGAAAACAGGAAGTTGTTATCCCTTTGTACAGACAGTTGGTGAGACCCCATCTGGAGTACTGCATCCAGTTCTGGAGACCCCATCACCGCAAGGACATAGACAGGATGAAGGCAGCCCAAAGGAGTGCAACTAAAATGGTACAGGATCTGCAAGAGAAGACATACGAGGAGAGACTAAAGGAGCTTAATATGTATATCCTTGAGGAAAGGAGGGAGAGGGGGGACATGATAGAAACTTTTAAGTACCTCAGTGGAATGAACAAAGTCCAAGAGGGTAGCATCTTTCAGAAAAAGAGATGTGCAAGAACAAGGGGACACAATTTGAAGATAGAGGGGGAATGGCGCAGGGGCAATGTGAGGAAGTATTTTTCACACAGAGGGTGGTGGATGCATGGAACAGCCTTCCTGAGGAGGTTGTGGGGTCTAAAACTGTGGGAGAATTCAAGAATGCATGGGACATAAGGCAATTCTTGTGGGGAGTAGGAATAAATAGGCTTTTGGTTAACTAGGATCTGCAGCTTATCTTGTAGGTAGGGAAATGTACAGACTAGGTGGGCCAAGCAGTCCTTATCTGCCGTCAAAGTCTATGTTTCTATGTTTCTAAACTAATATGTGCAATTCTCCACAGAGGCCACAACATAGCTTATCACAGGCATTTGACAAATGAGATCGGTCCCTACACTTATAACAGGCTTTGGATTGTCTGGTGTAAAAACAGACACCCCTTTCACACCCAGAAAAAAAACTATTTGGCAGATGACAAATCCCATGATTGTTGAATCATAAACAGACTTTGAATTTCCATCCTCCTGTCCAAAAGCATTCCAAATCAATTATAGCCTCCAGAGGTTGCAAAACATCATACCTATGGCTTAACCAGTAAGGGATATCCCCTGTGTTAACACTTTCATTGTGAAACGTAATAGTGGCTGACTTAATCAGAGGTTTTATAAGGGGAATGGCCAGAAAAGGAGTCCATAAGGGTGTCAACTTTAATTTTTCAGACAAACCCTACAAAGGTTCCAATCCTGCTGGTGTACTGAAATTAATGTTAAAATTATCTTCTCCAGAAATGTGCAAAATGCAAAAACTTCTGAGGGGATAAAGCCCATGGAGTCTTTCAGGAGGGTTGTCACTACAAAGACCCTGTCCGGTCAATCATACAAAGCACCTTTAAAACAAAATTGCACTGCATTTAATCTTGGCAAAGGCTTAAGATGGTGTCTAAAAAAATCTGATAATTGTTGACCACTTTGGGGGGGGGGGGCCCTCTGCTGCTGATCCATATCCATAATGGACCCATCAGGATCCATGGCCTGGGAGACTTCCTGCTCAGAAAGTTGAAGCCAGGTCCTAGCAGCAAAGGAGGTTTCCTTGTCCACAGAACTAACTGTCCAGTCCAAACCTTGTTGCACTCTGCTGACCAGTCCAACAGGAACCGAAACACAACCTCCTAGACAGATCTAACTGGTATACCAATAGAGGCCACAGTCACCTCAGGTCCACAGTCATGCCCCCCCACCACACCACCATTACTCTGTTGCAACAGTTTGTTCTGGGAGTTCAAGGCAGACACTGACCTTGGATTCTGGTACTGTTGTCCTCTGCTGGGCCATAAACTGGATATACAGTAGGTAGTTGCAATGGCCACGTGTTGTTCATGAGAATAGGAGGGTTCACTCTGGGGAAGAAACTGTGTACAAGCAGGGTCAGGACATATCACAGATTGGGGCTGCATAGAAAATGTTTGGTCTGAGAAGCACGATTGCAAAGACTGTGTAGCTGTACATTTGGGATCTCGAATTCAGTCGCCATCCATCCTTTGTATCCATCCAGTACCTAACAAAGCTTTTTCAGGCAATCAGTGCTGCATGAAATCAGGCACCACTTGAGAGACAACATGAAAAGCTGCCTTCAATCTGCTAGTGGCCATCAGTGAGTGCCTTTGATCTCCCAGCCGATGGTTCATCAATTATAAGATGCTCTGAGGCTCTCTGTGAAGTGGGCTATACTTGAAACTCAGGAACCCTGGGTTGAGACACCAAGGGAACATCACCGTCAGACACGGTAACAATACCATTCAATACACCATTAACTTCACTCCCTCCTCTGCCATCTGCAGGGAAGTGGGCTGCTACACAGTATCTCAGTTCAAAATGCTCTCAAGCAGAGTGGTAACAAAATCTGAGTGTTGTGGGTGTGCTTTGTCAGGCTCAAGCTGGCCCAGTTCTGAACTGTGTAGACTTGAACCTCTGATGGTTTCACTAGTGCCTCTATGTTCTCCGTGCACTCAAAGGCAGAAACTGGGAGGGAGAACAACTCACTGGTCTGTCGCCACATCTCCTCCTCCATGTCCATCTGGGAAGCCACCATCTTGGAACAGGAGCCAACAGAACCCCCCCCCAAGAGTAGCTTCACCTGATTTAATATGTCAGTTTGCATCTCTATCCCCCCACCCCTACCATGAGACGAGGCTGAAAAAAAGGAGAATCACCAGTGCCTCCTTTCCCAGTCAACAAAAGTGAAATAAATTATTCTCTATATAACTTTTAAACAAGCATTATATAAATTGATTACACAATGATTGACTAGAAATAGTTCAGCTCCATTTGTGAGGGACATGACTTCCATAACTCACTTGTGGCTTTGCTACTTCTAAGTAATGGTTCTACCCCTTCACTCATGAAAATAAATTGCATATTTTGAGTCAGGCCATTCTGTTTCCCCTGTTGTCTCCTGTTAGGTAAATTATGAGTTAACAGCAGACTTGGACTGGTTATACAATCGATTTTCCTTCACAGTCTCAGACAATATCATATTTTCATGGGTTCATCTGTTATTGAAATTGAAATCCTTTATGAACTGGAAGGAAGACTCATTTCCTGGCAAGCATACCCATTTTTAGGACTATGTATGATATCATAGCACAAGTTTTTTAAATCAAGGTTTGCGAATAATCACTCCCACATGCAAGGAAAAAAGCATTGTATATACCTTTGCCGGTTATACATAAAAGTAGTACAAAAATGTCCTTATTAAAAAATATTTTTATTCTAAAGATACAATCCTGTAGAGCCTTGGGTGTAGGAATGAATATGCCACATACTGTAAGCCATCACTTACAAGTTGATGGGACGGCATTCTGGACCCTGGAAATTGATTCCACAAGGTCCTGTTGCTGGATCATCACCCTTGCTTAAGTTATAAGATGCCTGTTGTGCTGCATTTAGATTTAAATGTAACAGTAAACACAAACAAAAAAGTACTGCTGCAGTTTTTTTTGGTTTTGACATACTTTTTCAGAAGTAAAAGATCAGTTATAGAACGGGGGGGGGATGTGGGGGGACACCAAAGATGGATCTGAAATATAAAACTATATTTAAATTACTAACTACATTAGTGTGGTTAGAAGAAAATACTCTGGACCCTGTCACAGATCCTGCAATAAAGCCAGGGATTCACTGAATCTGGAGCAGAGCTGGCAGCAAAGATTTTTCTGGCAGGCAGGTAATGATGGGGCAGAGGGAGGGGAGGTCCCAAAGTAGAAAAAAAGCTCCAAAAATTAAACTAAAATTTTCCACTCCTCCCCTTGCTCCTGTCAATCCTCTTCCTGAACCCTACCTTACCTTTCCTGACCCCATGTCTTAGCACTGGTTTCAGTATCCCTTTATTCAGGTTCCCTGCACTTTTCAAATTTACCCTATCTGCACAGTGGCATTTGATTTTGTACGCTGTTTATCTGACACCCAATTACTTTGTTTGGCAGTACTGTCTGTACCGCACTCAACGTATGCACTTTATTTTATTGTTCCTGCAATCTCATTCAGCCTGGCTTGCATTTTTTTTTATAATTGTACCCTTCACTCCACTTCCCCCGGGTCACACACGGAAATGAGACTTGGCTCAGTGTGCCTCTCCCAGTCACCAATTTTCAAACAAATAAAATGTTGCACTTTGTGAGTCACATTATTATAGCAGCCTCATGCTTTTGTATTATTATTATCTGCGCTGTGTTTCCTCTTTGTATATCATGTCTTTTTTCAAAACAATGTTGTATGCTGTCCTACCCAGGACCTCCTTGTAAATGAGCATTGCTCAATGGAACCTTTTCCTGGTAAAATAAATAAATACAAACACACTGCAGTATAAATAGTGAATACATTTTAGCTACGTGTGGTATATAGGGAAATATACAGTAGCCATCGACAGGTTTCCATGTCCTACACATCCATATCAGAAAAACATCCTCTGCTATTGCTAAACTTTACTTTGCTTGTCCCTATGATTCAATTTCTTACCAAGGCACTTGACAGAGTTATAATTGTCTAAAGCCAAATAACTGGTGATTCTATGTACTTTACCACTGTTTGTCATGGGTGTTACTACATGCCTTACTACTTTGTGACACCTTGGATAATGTTATTCAATGTACTTCTTTACTTTGTCATTCTGTCATGATGTTTCTGTATTATTCTGTACTACTCTGTATTATTCTGTTGTACTCTCCCGGGTCATTCCTGAAAATAGGCATAATACTTGTCTAGTGTACTTACCCGGTTAACAAAAGCTAAAATAAAATAAAATAAAAAATTCAATATGACTTATTTTAAGGATTTGCAAGCAAGAGATGATTCCCTAATTGGGTTTATAAAAAGTGATCATAATACTTTGGAGATCTTGAAAGCTTGTGTACTTAAAATAGCAAACCATTCTTTAGCTCAATGAAGATATCAGGGGAATTCTCAAATATAATGACTTGATGCAGGTTTCAAATTGTGTACACATCTGGATTACCAAATTATCAAAATTATAAAAAGGGTTTCAGAACTAGAGCATTCTGACAGACTGTAAGTTTTCTATCAGCCTTATGTTAATCTTTAATTAACGTACATGTACAGCCTAATCCTATTCTGAATAAGGTTTGATGCTGTTTAAAAAAAAACAACTTTTTTTTTATTATAATAGCAATAAGGCACTCCCAGAGGTTATGTTAATGTTCATTTAATCACCTTCTAGGGGCACATGGCACTTGGCTATACCTTGTACAATATTACATCCCTAGGAGGTGATTAACATACCATTAACATAATCCCTGGCTATGCCTTACTGCTTTATTGTATTTTCAATTTTAAAACTTGTGATGTGCAGTAGTTAAGTCTGGTTCTCAAATTTCAGGTATAAATGTTTCTGGATACAAATGTCAGCAACAGGTTAAAGGGACACTGTCAACCTGTTTTTCATCATATTATTTCTAGTTAAAAATCTACGTTTTATGATTGCTTACCATCTCTAAAATTCGTTGATGTTGCTGTTTGTTTTGTCTGTCCCCTTGTTTAGCAGAACTGAAATGCATGCAAATGTATATTTATAAACAACCTTGTTTTGTTTACAATCCTAGATCTATTCTTACTGCATACTTCCTGAGCATTACAAACACAACCAAACAGTGCAGACACTCATGAGACAGTAGCCTCCTGCACTCCCACTGCATCATGAGGGGCTAGACTGTGCTGTGGGTGTTCCCCACGTCCAGGAAAGATGCAGTTGGAGCTGATCAAGGAATGTGAACAAACCTGTGTTTGTGTGGTAACACCAGTATGGTGGGCAGTCTGTTTTTTATTTTTTTAAAGAAAAAAAAGAGTCAGAATCAAACTACCAGCTACAACAAGAAAAAAATTACTCACCTTAGTAATGTTGTTTCTTCTAATGGAGTCTTGCTATATTATGACAGTAGCAGTTTGATCCAGCTCTAGAACTGCTCTGGAGGTGAAATGGTTAAAACCATTCCAAAATAGAATTTTGGTCACGAGCTCTAAGAAGCAGCTCTATCTGTGTTATTTCAAACCTGAACTGTCAGATCTTTATGAGCCAAACTCACTAAGGTCTGTGTGGAAGCTGTAACCTACACTAGCCAAATGGCTACCTAAATAATAACAACCATTGCTGGTCCCAACACCCAAGACTCAAGTCAGGGGACCAGAAATACTAACACAATTCTAATCATATGAGAATAAAACATAAGTATAATAAAACACACACACACACACACCCAAAGCCCCAAAAGGGGACAAAATGCTAACAGGGCATAAAAGGTGCCCACACCAAGTTGCCCGCACCCACCCAAGTAGAGGTTCTGAGAGGGCAGGTTGGGGAGGTCATATATAAAGACTCCATTAGAAGAAACAACATTACTAAGGTGAGTAATTTTTCTTCAAACAACATGAAATCTTGCTATATTATGACAGTAACGAATACACAGCAGTACCTCCATGGAGGGGGCAGAACCTACTTGGGAATAGGCTCTGAAGAACAGCTGTTACAAACCGAGCATCTCCTGGCCTGGACATCCAGGGAGTAATGCTTAGTAAAAGTGTGTACCGCTTTCCAAGTAGCAGCCTGGCAAATCTCTAATATAGGGATGTCTCTGGCAGCAGCTAGAGATGCAGCTGTACCCCTGGTAGAATGAGCCCTCAAACCAGGGGGCTCTGCCCAGTTTCTGATAACAAAATTGGATACAAGAGACAATCCACCTGGCAATTGATCTCTTAGTGGCAGGTTTGCCTTTCCCAACTTCACCATAGTTAAGGAAAAGTTGGAGGGATTCGAACCTGTGACCTTTGGTACGCTCTATATAGTAACTAAGAGCTCTCTTAACATCCAGGCTGTGCAACCTCCTCTCACCAGAAGAGGAGTTATCAGTGAAAAATACTGGAAGGGAGATAGATTGATTAAGATGGAAATCTGAAACCACCTTAGGCAAAAACTTTCTATTAGTCCTAAGGACTACCTTATCCCTGTGGAAAGAAATAAAGTCAGTTTCCACTGACAAGGCTTACAACTCACTTATGCGTCTGGCAGAAGTGATAGCCACTAGAAAAACAGTTTTCCAAGTTAGGTACTTAAGCTCTGCAGAAGACAGAGGTTCAAAAGGGGGTTGCATTAACTGGGCAATGCAAACATTAAGGTCCCAGGCAGGGGCCGGTTCGAAAGGGTGGATTAGTATGGAGTAATCCCTTAAAAAACTTGGAAAACACAGGATGAGAGTAAAGAGGGGATGACTTTCCTGCTGACACAAAAGCAGATACAGCTGCCAAATGAACTCTCAGGGTAGCTGGACTGAGACCCAAGAAATTAAGATGTACCATGTAATCTAACACAATGGGCAAATCAGCAGATTCTGGGGAAATTTTTTTTCCAGCACACCAAATGGAAAACCTTTTCCATTTAGAACTATAAGTAGCCCTAGTGGAAGGCTTTCTAGAAGCCTTTAGGATCTCAAGAACACCCTGAGAGAGATGTAAATCAGCAAACTCTAACTCCTCAAGAGCCAGGCCTTGAGGTTGAGGGATTTGAGGTCTGGATACCAAACCCTTCCCTGGGCACAAGTCAACAGGTTGTGATTCCTGGGGAGGCAAAGGGGAAGATGGATTGTCAGTGACAGAAGGAGTGGGTGCCAGGGCTGCCTGGCCCAATCCGGGGCAATCAGAATCACCCTGCAAGGCTGAGATCTGATTTTGACTAGTACTTTGAATAGGAGAGGGAAGGAGGGAAAAGCATAGAGAAACTTCCCCTCCCAATCCAGAAGAAGGGCATCCAGGGGAACAGAGCCCAGCACTGGAGGCCTGCAACAGAACAGAGGAAGTTTATGATTGTCTGGGGCTGCAAAAAGATCTATCTGAGGGATGCCCCATCTGGCAAAGACTATCCCCAGCACTTGAGGATCCAGGGACCATTCGTGATGGCCCTGGGAAATCCTACTGAGACATCCGCTAGGACATTGTCCTTCCCTGGAAGATGAACTGCTATGAGGGAAGTGTTCAGGGAATAGGCCAGAGACCACAACTTCATTGCCTCGGTACACAAGGCCGAAGACCAAGTGCCCCCCTGTTTGTTGATGTACCACATTGTTGTGGTGTTGTCTGTTCTGACTTGTATCACCTTGTCGTGGACAGATGTAGAAAATGCTTGAAGAGCTAAAAAGACAGCTCTGAGTTCCAGAAAATTGATGTGGAGCAGAGATTCCTGGGGGGACCACACTCCCTGAGTGGAAAGGTCGCCCATGTGGGCTCCCCAACCCAGAAGGGAAGCATCTGTAGTGAGAGTCAAGTCGTGAGTAGGGGGAATGAAGGGGAACCCCAATCTTAAATTGCTCTGATCTTGCCACCACTGGAGGGCTAGGATCAAGGTTCGAGTCACTGGGACCAACTTGGAAAGGGGGTCTCTTCTCTGAAACCAATAGGTTCTCAAGTGAAACTGAATGTCTCTCATCTGAAATCTTGCTCCCTGCACAACAGCTGTGGATGCAGCCATGTGCCCCAGGAGCTGCAGAAAGTGTCTTGCTGGTCGAGAGACCTGCAGAGTGAAGGAGGAGGCCAGAACCACTAAATTCCTTACCCTTTCTAAGGGAAGAAAGGCTCTGGCTAGCTTTGTGTCCAATTCTGCCCCTATAAAGGTGAGTACCTGGACTGGTTCCAGAACCGACTTTGGTAGATTTAGCAGAAAGCCCAGGGAGGTGAGAAGCTGCTGGGTGACCTGCAGGTGAGATTTTACCTGTTCTGGGGACTGGCCTGCAATGAGCCAGTCGTCTAGATAGGGAAAACAGCAATCCTTTGCCTCCTTAAGTGAGCCACTGTCACTGCTAGACACTTTGTGAGACCCTTGGGGCAGAGGTAAGGCTGAAGGGCATTGCTCTGAACTGGTAATGACCTGAGGGCAGTTCGAATCTGAGGTACTTTCAATGGGAGCTTCTGATTAGGACATGGAAATAGGCATCCTTGAGGTCCAGGGAGGCTAGCCAGTCCCCTGGCCTTAGGGAGGGTAAAATCATTGCCAGAGTTACCATTTTGAACTTTGGTTTCAAAAGATGCTTGTTCAGATATCTGAGATCTAATATGGGCCGCCATTCTCCTGTCTTTTTTGGGGTAAGGAAGTATCTGGAATACAGACCCCTGCCCTGGTGCAGGGGAGGAACCCTTTCTACTGCTCTGAGAGCTAACAGGGATGAGACCTCTGCTTCCAGAGCAAGGGTCTCTGAAGCACTTGCAGGTAGAAAAAGTCTGCTTCTCAACTTGGGAAACTTTTTGAAGCTGAGAACCAGACCCTGGCCTACTACTTCTAGAACCCACTTGTCTGAGGTTAAAGAAGCCCAATTCTGGCTGAAGTAAGCCATCCTGCCCCCTACCGGTACAGGAGAATCGGCCCTGGGCACCCCATCAGGGTGCCTGCTTAGCAGGAGCTTTAGGCTGGGGGGTGGGAGCAGGTCTGCCCACCCCTCATCTGCCTCTGCCTCTGAAGAAGCCCCTCTGAGCATATTCAGAGGAGGCCTGAGTCTGGTAAAAAGGCCTGTGAAAAGGCCTACCCCTACCCCTGGAGGTATGCCTTTGAGGAGTGGCTTGCCACTCCTTAGCCTGGGCACTCTTGTAAGTAGTCCTATATTCATCCATCTTTTTCATGTAGTTCTCTGTCTGCTCCCCAAACAGAGAATTCCCACCAAGGAAAATCCATAGCCTTAGTCTGGGTATCCTGTGACAGACTAATACACCTGAGCCAGGCCAACCTACTAAAAGCTACAGATGTGGCCATGACCCTAGAGGAAACATCATTAACATCCACAGCAGCATGAAACTGAACCTTAGAAGCCTCAATGCCATCAGCAGCCACCTGTTCTAGTTCACTAGCCAGCTGGCCATGGGCTTGCTTGGCTAATTGCATCACAGTATCCCATCTAGATTTCTGATACCTAGCTACATAAGCCATATAATTTGCTTGCCTGAGTCCCAAGAGGCTGCCATATACAGTTTTTGCCATGGCATCAATCTTCCTGGAATCCTTGTCAGGAGGATGTGAAGCCAGGGAATATTAGCTTTATCACAGGCAGCAGCCTGAACTACCTAACATGACTGCATTGCTGAGAAAGGAATTCTGTATCAGGACCTGACAATGTGTACCTTCTGTCCATCTTTTTATCTACAGGAGGCACAGAATTAGGGTTTTTAAAATTTTTATTGTTTGCTTCCTAAAGACTTATGTAAAGGAATAGACAATCTCCTAGACTCTGGAATATCCATCATTTCTACAAAATCAGGCTCCTCTTGCTCATCCACAGCTTCTTCTAAGGGAAGCTGGAGGTTTCAACAACTTTTTGTAAAACATGAAATGAGATGGGGACTCAGACAGCATAGGAGAATTCTAAAGGTCTGTCTGGGAGATGTCCGGTTCAATGGGTACACCCAGACCTTCCCAGCCACATTCATACTGTTCATAATCATCCTCCCCCTCCTCTGGTTCATAAAATTCCTCAATATCATATTCCTGAACCACTGGGACCGGACAAACCGACCTTTTGCCAGATAGTGGCGGTTCGGACGGACCCTGAGACAGTGACTGGACAATTTGTATGGCTTTTGCTATCTCTGCAGCAGTTGGAGAAGGGGTTTTGGACTCCAGACCTGCTGATTTTCTTGTTTTCTTTACTGGAATTGGTTCCTCAGAACCAGCTTTTCTTTTGGCCGAGGAAGTCTCGCCCTGGTCAGAGGGCACTCCCTCCGGTTCGGTTGGCACCGAACCGGGCTGGCCATCCGGGTCAGCGGACTTTTTGGCCTCTCGTTCCCTGAGCCTGCCCAATCTTTTTTCCAGGGTGGCTGCAGGGAAATTCTTACATATCTGGCAGTCTGACTGGAGGTGGTCAAACCCCAGACAATAAACACATGTGGTGTGTGGGTCAGCCTTGGCAAAGACTTCCACAAACATCACAGTGTTGAAACCCAGTGGGTCGGTTTTTCTTTTGGGTTTCTCAGACATAATGCCAGCCTAACCAGAAAACTTGCGCACCCAACAGCAGTGCCAGGCAAGACACCCTTATCGGTTCTAACGTAAGTCACGGGTATTGGAAAAACGTAATAATCCGTTTTTAGAACCGATAAGAACCGAACCGCACTCTAAAATATTAAATTTTTAGTTTTAAATGAGTTTTAACCCAACTGATCAGTTCAAACCGAACCAATAACTTACAAGTTCCACACAGACAAAACCTTCAATTTACTTACGGTTACCACAGATAGAGCTTGAACCGAGCGGTTTTGCGGTTAAATAAAACTATTCTCGGTTGAATCAACCAAGAAAACACTTTTAAACCGAGAAATGAACCGAGCAGTAGGAGAAATCTCCGGAGCGATTGTTCACTAGGCGAGTAAAGAATCTGACAGTTCAGGTTTGAAATAACACAGATAGAGCTGCTTCTTAGAGCTTGTGGCCGAAATTCTATTTTGGAATGGTTTTAACCATTTCACCTCCGGAGCAGTTCTAGAGCTGGATCAAACTGCTACTGTCATAATATAGCAAGACTTCATGTTGTTTGAACAATCTTTACAGAATGTTGGCAATCATAACATTTTTTTTTTTTTAACTAGGGACACTTTGAGACCTAAGGGGGTTGACAGTGTCCCTTTAACATGGTCTTACATTTCTATTTTTTTTTTTTTGCCTTTTTTTTTTTTTTTTGCAATTTGCATCCAGATAGGAATGTCAACTGCAGTAAACACAGGTGGAACTGCTACAGATATTATTAACTTTTGACACTCCTAACAAATGGCCTCTGGTTCAGTGGGGTAGTGGAAGTCTAGCCCTGCCCCTGAGCTTCTGCTTAAGCCCCAACCTACCTCAGATATTTCATAGTCAGCAGCACCACCTTCCCCTTCTCCTCCACCAGTGCTATCCTCTGGGGGGAGCAGCAACTCACTGCATCCCTCATTTAGCTGTAACCAGATGGGCTAAGTCTCTCAGTCACCTTACTCCAAGTGTAGAAAATCTCTTTCTGAGAGAAGGATGGTCAAGACCAAATTTACAAAGTAAGCACGAGAATCCAAGCTATATCTACACACTGGCTCAGGGAAAAAAGGGGTACATTCATGTCAAGGGCTTGTAAAAGTCCTGCCTATCCACTCTACCTACCGTAACTGATCTTGTTCTTGTTTATGTTATGCTAGTATGGCAGCTTTCAAAAACTGTACTGAAAATAACTTGTTTTAATCCAATCTCTGTGCCACTACTATAAATCTCCTCTAATTTCTTCTGTAGTTTAAGGTATGTACCCTATAGAACATGATTAATTATTCTTATGGAGATAATTTCCATTCATTCTGAAAAATATTCTTCTGCACTCCCACTATGTTTTCTAGCTTCTCTGTCTAATACATGTCATCCTACATAACCCACTATTCCTCACCATCTGGAAGGGATCTTTTTAACCACTTTCTACAAATTTATTTTGTTGCTACAATGGCAAGAGAAGAAAATCACTATATATTACATGGTTAGGCCCTTGTTTTCATAGAAAAAGCCAGCAGATATTTTCCCATATTAGCATATTTCCTAAATAGCAGATACACAACCAAGTCATTTATTAATATGTTATTAACATCTTAATAACACATTATGTCCTAACAAACACATTATAAGTCATTACAACATTATTAACACATGTAGTAACCACAATAATAACACATGTAACAGCCAAAAAAACTCCAAATCTCTCGTAACTACAGCCCCTGAAAAGCAACACATTAAAAAAACTGCCTACAAAAACTGCCCTAACTTATAAATTCCTATAATTCATGCAACACCTCCCTCCAGCCTCACTCACAAAAGAGCCATGTCCCTCGATGGTCTAGCCCCCTTTGTCTTCAACAGGCCCTCCATGCTGCCGCCAGAAACATGTTGTTGCCATAGACTCCCATTATGCTCCCAACCACAAACACCATACCTCTTTGCACTGTCACTCCGGACCACCACTCCCAACCACAAACTGCATCCAACTCCAAACCACCACTCCCAACCACAAACTGCATCCAACTCCAAACTGCCACTCCCAACCACAAACTGCATCCAACTCTAAGCCACCCCTTCCAACCACAAACTGTATCCAACTCCAAACCGCCACTCCCAACCACAAACTGCATCCAACTCTAAACTGCCACTCCCAACCACAAACTGCATCCAACTCCAAACCATCACTCCCAACCACAAACTGCATCCAACTCCAAACCACCATTCCCAACCACAAACTGTATCCAACTCCAAACCGCCACTCCCAACCACAAACTGCATCCAACTCCAAACCACCACTCCCAACCACAAAGTGCATCCAACTCCAAATCGCCACTCCCAATCACAAACCTGAAACCAACTCCAACCGCCACTCCCAACCACACTCTACACACTGCAAACCATGCCATGCAGCTCCACAGCAACATCTTTTAAAAAACTAAAGGATGGATCTCTGCAGTCACACTTCCTTTTATATTTAGCCTCTTTACTATGGAAAAACTACAACAGCAAAACACTACCTGCCACAAAAATGCCACTCTACCATGGGAAAAAAATGATACAATATGGAAAACAACCCAGGTATACCACTACACTGTGGAAATACTCTTCACTTTGGTAGAACATGAGATTACATAAACTAGCACCCCAGAATCTAGAGGATTGCAAATGCAATAAAAAACACAAACCTAATGAAATCTATAAAGGATCTCATGACAAAGCCCCATATAGTCATGCAATATTACTTGGAGCCTTATAAAGGCCACTCACCCTTCAGATTTGTGGCTTTATGATCTTGTTAGCCCCTTGATGATAATATGTCCTCGTAAACGACACTTTACCATAAGATATTCCCTATTTAATCAACCTTGCACTAAAAATAAATTAAACTTAATGTATTTCATATTTTATGTATCTTTGCAGCATTTGCGGCATTCAGTATTAGGATAAAAAGGGTGTTATTGTACTAACTGGGTAAAGGGTGGCTCCTCCATGTAATGCTGCTATGCTTTGTTTCCCACTTTATTGGATGCCCAATATAGCCAGGAATAGGGATTCCAGGAAATGTGAATCCTTGTGGAAAATACAAGTATTGCTAGCCAAAGTAATCAGGATGGAAGTTACCCTTATGATCAGAATTTTCATCTCTGTCATCTTGAAATTCTGGACTTGTGAAGGAATAAGGCTATTTTTATGAAATATATACACTACTTATCATGGACTATGTGCAACCCCAAATCACTCTGTATGTCACTCACAGCTGTAGCCCAGAGGTGTTAATTACTAGTGCTGCTTCTGCTTACATATCTGCTCAAGCTAGTCAAATGCTACTCAGTATTATTTCTTTACTTGTCAGGCTAAACTCAATTTATGAATTTTAATCAGTTCTGTGTAGTCAGTTGGCTAATTTATTTCATATTTGGTAACTGGTTAACTACACTGGCAACAGATACCTTTTCCAGGCATGACCCAGGTGCAGGGGTACAGACAAAATAGATCACAAAAATTAGTGTTCGAATACAAAGAGTACAAGTTACAGTAATGTAGTGTATACATATGTACAGTGTAAATACAGTGTGGTAATAGATACAGGTGGTATGGTTTACAATAGTTTGATACAGACAGTGCAGTACGTGCATATGCAGAGAGGATACAGGAGAGAATCTAGTCATAGCTATCACAGACATTGGGCCTGATTCTATAAGCACCCCTACGTATGTCACAAGTTGTAACATGCAAGGGGTGCCATTGCACCAAGGACCCTGTGCCTGATTCTGTAAGTGGCAGGGTCCCCACAGCTAAGTCCTGCAACTTGCAACATTCTCACAGGTACACCAAACAAAGGGTGTACCTGAGGGGCATGTTGCAAACCGCAGCCACAGTCCTGTAGGGTGCAAGTGCCCCCACCCGGCCCAGTCCCCAAGCTTGAAAAGCCTTGCAATGCTATCAAACCCCAAGCATCGATTACACATGTATACAGTAGATAACAGCCCTGAAGGGCTGATCTTGCCCCCCCCAAGCCCAGATCCCCGATCCCCAAACCCAAGTCTTTGAGGTACTATAAAATGTAAAATAAATAATCATAGCCCGTTATCCTTGGAAGTATAGTGGCCCCCACCCCACCCGGCAGTGTCAGCCACCCTCCCTCCCACCCCGTCCCAGATGGTGACTGGCACAGCCTCACCTCCCACCACCATGTCAGCCACTGACTAAACTCCAGTGAGCCATACTACTGTAAATAGTATGAGCTCAATGAGTGACAGTTCATTCATTGGGTGCATACTATTTACAGTAGTACACTCTCAAATGGAGCACAGTCATCAGCTGACCACGGTGGTGAGAGGTGGGCTGTGCATCTCCAGCTGAGGCAATGAAGGGAAGCAGGGTGGTCTGGCACTGCTGGGTGGAGGTCCACTAGACTACCAAGGATAATGGGGCTATGATTATCTATTTTTACATTTTACAGCACTGCAAAGACTTGGGATTGGGGATTGGGGATCAGGGCTTGGGGGGCTAGCCCTGTGGGCTTCTACTGTGGTGATCAGGCATGGGAGATAGACAGCCCTGTGGAGCTTTAGTCACTGCCATTTGGGTGATTGAGGCATGGGGGAACTACTTAGCCCTGTGGGGCATTTGTAATGAATGTTGGGGGGTTGGGGGAATACATAGCCCTGTGGGGCTTTTTTAATGTATTCTGGGGATCAGGGCATGGGTTTGGGGCTACATGTACTGGGGTGGGGAGGCAGGTACATTGGTGCAACCCCCAGAGGGCATATGTACAGTTACACCAGCTAAAAGCTGGTGTAACTGTATTTTAGTGGATGTCCACCAGGGTTGTTTGAGAATAGCACCCTGGGGACTTAGTTGCTGCCCTTCAAGAATAGGGTGCAACTGCTGCTATAAACCCCCTAGCACCATGTTGCAGGGGGTTTAGGGCGTAACTGGTGGCATATGTCCACTTTGGTGCAAGCAGCCTGTGACATGTCGAAGGCTGCTTTAAAGAATATGTCACAACTGCTGGTGCAGTTTGCTACTTGCGCCATTTATTTTGGCGTAAGTCAAGTTATGCCAGGTGTAACCTTTTGAGAACTGGGCCCATTAAGTGTAAAGTAATAGTCTTTCAGCTTCTTTGTAAAGGCAGAGATTGCTGAGGATTTTTTTAAATTGGGGGTGGTACTGAGTTCCAGAGTGAGGCAGCTCGATAACTAAATGAGCATTGTCCCATGTTTGTACAAAGCAGTGGGATTATGACGTTATTTTTTAAGGTTGAGAGGTAAGAAGGCAAATCAACCAATGTGAACTATACTGCTAACTAAGTACTGTATGCGTGTGTGCATGTTCTTTTTTTTTGATAAACCTGTTAGACTGGCTTTGAGCTCTGGTTGTAGCCAATTTAAGGTGTGTATTGAGAGGCAATGATGTATTTGAGTTTCTGGTACTTGGGTTAATATCCCAGTACTGACACTGTAGTGCAGCATGAGAAGGGTGCTGCACTTCTGAGATGCCGTCTTTCGGATGAGAAGTTAAACCGAGGTCCCATCTGCCTGGATTGGTGGTAGTTCAGGTGGATGTTAAAGATCCCATGGTACTTATTGAAAAGAGTAGGGGAATTTCCCTGGTGTCCTGGCCAAATTCCCCTCATTCACTAAAAATACCACCAACAGCTTAATCTGGTTCAAGGTCAGTTGGCATTCATCTGTATCCTCCTCCCCTGGGTTGTGCCTGAAAATAGGCAGTATTTGTCTAGTGCACTTACCCGGTCAACAAAAACTAAATAAAAAAAATAAAAAAAAAATTAAAAATTTTATTATTGCTACGAGATGTGAATTTGGCAATCTTGTAGTAAAGGGCATGCTTTTTCTGCAGCACTGTTTTGTTGGCAACATCGATGGTCAGTGAGCCATAGGCCAACGTGTAGAGCAGATTTGCCTGCGCTATTCTGATTCTGGTTTTGGGCATCAAATACATGTGGATTCTGTACAGAGAGCCTAGCTTTTGGTGAAGCAGGTAAGACGTGTTTTGAACATGGGTATCAAATGACAATGCAGAGTTTAAGTATACTCCTGGATATTTGAAGCAGTTGACTTTTTCCAGGCAGGTGCCATTTTCTGCCTTGATGCAAAATGTTGGGGCCATTTTTTTTCAGGTTATGGCTGGTGCAAAACAACATTGATTGGGTTTTTAGGAAGTTCAGGACCATTTTTTCTTGCACAAACTATTCCTGTAATTTTTCGAAACTGTTACCCAGTTCATGGTTGATTATGTTAATATTGTTGCTATGAGTGTACAAAACTGCATAATCTGCATAAAGAGGAGTGTGCACGGGTTTGCAGACCATTGGCAGATTGTTAATGAAAACTGAGAACAAAAGAGGCCCTAATATAGGACCTTGAGGGACCCCACTTCTGATTATGTTGACACCAGAAACCGCATTGTCGACCTTCACCGTCTGCTTCCTGTTGCTCAGATAATCTTGGAACCAGGCAAGAGCAGGGGATCCAGAACTGAGTTAATGTTGTCTACAAGATAATACATCATGGTCAACTAGGTCGAAGGCCTTGGTCCGATCCACAAACACGGTGCTTGTTACCAGGCCCTTATCCATTGTAGGGTAGATGGCATCCATGAACTTGACCAGGGCTGTGTCAGTGCTGTGTCCTTTTCTAAACCTGTGTTGTCCCCCCCTCCAAATTAGATTATGCTGCTGAAGATGCTCAGTTAATTGGGTGGGTATGATTTTCTCCTGCAATCGAGCTAAAGTTGACAGGATTGAGACGGGGCGGTAGTTTTCAAGTAATGTCTTTTTACCTTTCTTGTGTAGTGGGACAACTATTAATGTTTTCCAAAGGTCAGGCATGGTACTAGTTGTAAAAGATAGAGTGGAAATTTTGATTTTAGGAGGTGCTATCTGAGGTGCAGCAAGTCTAAGGAATTTAGGGATCAGTCTGTCTGAACCAGCAGATTTGTCAATTTTTAAGGAGGTAATTAGTTTGAGGACTTCATTACATGTAACCTTTTAATATTGAAATAGGGCCAATTTGGATTCTTGACACCACTTTTAGGTTCAAATTTGGGGTGACCATTGTTTCTATATTTAGTCAAATCACAGAAGTCATTAAAGAGATCTGCTGCTTTAGAGGGTTCTGCATACCTAATCCCATTCAAATCAACTGTGGAGTATACGGGTTGTGTTTTGGTGTTCAAATGGGGAATTTATAGACTGCCAGGATTTTAGGGGTTACCTAGATTCAATGATTGCTGGATTTTTAGGTGATAGCTTTTGGTCCTATATATTTCTTGCTTGCATCTGTTTCTTAGTGATCTGTAGGTGTTCCAGGCCAAGTAAAGTCTTGTTTCCTTAAATTGTACCCAGGATTTGCCTCTTTTATGTATTATGGCATAGATGTCACCTGTGAGCCAATGGGATCTTTTGTGTTTTACCCTGCACATATCTAATGGAACATACTCACCCAGTACTGATGTGAACTCTGTGATGAAAAAGTCCATGGCAGAGCTGACATCTGGTATTGCATCAAGATAGGACCAGTCAATGATGGACTAGTCAAACATGAAGCATGCTTCATTGAAATATGCACATATTCTGTGTGTGATTAACCTGGGTAGAGAATTTTTGGGTACACTATTGTGCCACAGCATGTGGCTAGGTGGTCACTAATCAAATCACTTAATACCCCTGAGACCAGTATTCTTTCAATCGTTTTGACTAAAATCCAATCTAGTAAGGAGTAGTTACCAGATTTATGATTCAGTCTGGTTGTATAATTTGATTCAAATGGCAAGTGTTGAGTATATCTTTGTATTGGGATTTATTGACCAGCCAATTTAAGTTGAAATCCAATAGTACAATTAGTTCAGCATGCCCGAGTTTTCCGATCATATGCATTAGGTCTTGTAGACCACTGAGACCTACCTTAGGTGGATTATATACAAACAACAGACCTTCAGAATTTCTGGGCCCATTTTAACTTTAATTGTCAGCCATTCACACTTGGTGCTGGGTGTGTGGTGACAATCACATATGTCTGCCTTAAGGTCAGAGTGAACATATATCAGGATCCCCCCCCCCTTTTTGGTGAGTCTGTCATTACAAAATATGTTGAAATTGGGAAGGGTGATTTCGGAATCCTTGATTGTTAGAGTAAACCAGCTCTCTGATAGTGCCAGAATGTGAGGTTTGTGGATGGAAGTAAAAGCCTCCAAATCAGGTTACTTTGGGACTGTGCTTCTAATGTTCCTATGTGGCACTGCACTGGTGTGGCACGCTCACCACACACTATCTAGCACAGACAAGGTGATGCAATCAGAACTAGTGGCATGCATATGTATGCTTCTGTCTATGGATTCCATTTGGTGCCAGAATGCATAAGTGGGAGCCGCATGCTAGCAGTATATTCTGGCTTGAGCATAGAGGAGGGTGGCTTCACGGGGCACTCATGACCCTTGTAGTCCAGTAGAGGGGGATCAGAACAGTGTTGGGCACCAGGGAAATGAGGAACAAACAAGATGGCAATGAACTATTGAGTAAATACAATACAGCCACTAAACATGTTTTACACTTTATCTGTTTCAGTCATATTTTATTTGGATATAGTACATGCCACTTATACTGTACATACTTTGTATGGACAGCTGTTTAGAATGGACAAAAGCCTTTGCTCAAACCATTTCCATTGACCTTCTATTATAACCCCCCTGTTATACTGGATTAAGGCTGCCAGTTACAGCAGTGAAATACTGGGTTAAAATAACACGTGGTACAGTGTGTGGTTAGAATGGACAATGTTTATGACAGACAAAAGTGTCTTACACCAACTAGTCCATTCAAAGTGACTTGCACTGCATCTATGTATTTGTTAGTTTTATTATTATCTTGGTAAAAGAAATCATGTACTGTAAATGGTTTAATTAACACACATGACTGTGTGGTCATTACAATATAGCTATACAGGACAATTAAACTTTCTTTTCTTTTATACCTTTTCACTTTTTCTACCATTTGGAGCTTTCTACACTTTTGGGCATCTATAATGTCACCCAGTAATTTGAAGTGATGTATTAAAAGCTGTTGCCATCAATAATTTATTTTGTCTGTTTAACTTGTGTGTGGATGTCTGAACATGGTCAGAGCTATGTATGACATGAAATGAGACTACAGAAAAAAGAAAGTAAAAAAAGTTAGAAACAAAAGATTCAACACAGCAATTTTTCATTATACTGCCACTGAAAGTAAATAAATAAAACAAGCTGCCTTAGAGGTACCAATACAGTACTAGAACACCCAATGTTGCATGGCTCCCAAACCAGCTTTATTTGGAGGGTCTAACATGTTAGAATTGAAAGATGCATGAAAGTGTCACACAGAACAGGTACAGGTTAGGGTTATACAAAATCTATCCACACTATTTCAAATAGTTTTTACAGTGATAAATACTCATGAATATGGATCAGAGAGTACACTTTCCAAAATGAGGGTGGGGGGAGGTACTAGCAACAACAAAAATGGAAAGGGGCCTGGGGTAGTCATATTAGATTACCTAAAGTTTGGCAAGCAATGAGAGAAGGCAGTAAGGAGGGCTGTGGTGATACTGGGATATATAGGAAGAGGCACCATGAGTAGAAAACAGGAAGTTGTTTTCTCTCTGTACAGACAATTGGTGAGACCCCATCTGGAGTACTGTGTGCAGTTCTGGAAACCCCATCTCCACAAGAACGTAGACAGGATGGAGGCAGTCCATAGGAGGGCAACTAAAATGGTGCAGGGTCTGCACCAGCAGCCATAGGAAGATAAACTAAAGAAGCTTAATATGTATACCCTCATGGAAAGGAGGGAGAGGGGGGACATGATAGAAGCTTTCAAGTACCTCAAAGGAATCAACAAAGTCCAATTGGGTAGCATCTTTCAGAAAAAAGAGGTGTGAGAGAAAAGGAGATGGGGGACATGATAGAAGCTTTCAAATACCTCAAAAGAATCAACAAAGTCCAAATGGGTAGCATCTTTCAGAAAAAGAGATGTGAGAGAAGAAGGGGGTACAATTTGAAGACAGTGGGGGGACGGGTCAGGGGAAATGTGAGGAAGTATTTTTTCATGGAGAGGGTGGTGGATGCATGGAATGGCCTTCCTGAGGAGTTCATGGGGTCAGAAACAGTGGGGGAATTCAAGAATGCATGGGACAGACACAAAGCAATTCCAGTGGGGAGGGTAGGAGGAAGTAGGCTGTTGGTTAACTAGGATCTACAGCTTATCCAATAGGTAGGGAATTAGGCAGACTGGGCAGGCCAAGCGGTCTTTATCTGCCGTCAAAGTCTATGTCTCTATGTTTCAGTGGACCGTAGTCACATACCCTGCTTCATCTGCTTATCACAGCTTTTGTTTGTGCTCCAAGCATCATTCAAAAACCACCTGTGACTGAGGTCCATTAAGCTGTCTAAATGGACTAAATACCCTTAGCTACCATAATATAGTGGATTACGCAAGTCACTGCCTTCTGTACCTTAACAAAACAGATAATGCAATATCCAAACAACCCTAAACATAACTTGACATTTGCACATTTTTGAAGGATTGCAGAGCAGAAAATTAACAGGTACTTGACTGCTGGTAGAAGAATTATCATTAACAATGATAAGTTGCAGAATGCTGTACAGAAATGTCAATCATAACCTGTTTCAGACTAAGCATTGCACGTACCATTGTGAAGATGTTCCCCTGCATTGCTCATTTTATTGTTCTATTCAATCAGCTGTGAATATAGACATTGCTTTCTCTGCTGATCTCTTCATAGTTTCTCAGTCGGGATATTTTGTGGGTAAGGGAAGGTTCCTTGTTTTAATTATTATAAAAACCTGATCATTACCAGAATTATCCATCTGAATCAAAAATGTGGTTTACCAGAAAATATCTGATTAAATGATTGCACTGACGATTAATTGAATTAATTCACCAGAGATGCCTTAAACTGCAAGCAATCAATGTCAGTTCCCGTCTACAGTACTTAGCGTGATACATTCATCTGGGCCAAATATATATGTCTGATCTTATGAGGTCCATTAGCAAAACCCTCAAGCTGAAGTGCTTATAATACATTTCCAAAATGTCACATGATAATACTGAGAGAAATACGAAGCATTATATATCCTTACAAGGAAATGCTGCTTGTTTCAGAATGACCTGTTGTCTCAACATGTTCTTCCTTTTTTTCAGTTACAGATTGTTTTAAGTTGTTAAACTCAAGTTTGGCAAATGATGGTTTAAAAACATTTCTCTTTATTGTTGACAGAAAACATTACCTTGTTCTGCAGCTGTTCCTATCCACTGCAGTCTATCCCATGATAACTATTATGTATCATATATATCATTCCATATTGTATCTCTTAGTGTATGGAATATCAAATACTATCTGTTCAACAACATATTAGTTATGAGTTACCATTCAACTTTTTTTTTAGAAAGTCATACCTGCAGGTATCCACTTTAGCATATAATTTCATAAGCGGATATAACTATTTAATACTGAAAATCTTTTTTGAAATGTAATTTGTCTTCTTCAGGTTTTGCAGTATGTAGTTACTATTAATAACTTATCTATGCAGTGTGCATTCAGTTCTTCCTCTGCAGTTTCTGGCATCATAGTACACTCGGTATGATAGTCCAGGGATTACCCTGACAACAGAATGTGATGTCACAAACTCAGCATCTAACAGATCTTTTGGGATAATCTGTTGTTTTTGCAAAACCAGCAGTGAACTGAGTATTTGTGGATTAAAGTAAAATATTTTATAAAAACTGATATTGAGACAGATCTCAAAGCCTAGAATGCAAAAATGGTAATAGACATAAAACCACATGCAATGGGACAGCAATTATATCAAGGGCTCTGGTGGCATAATAAACAATGAGATCAATGTATTAGTGATTTATGTAGCCACCAGGTTCCCACGATGGGATTACTGGCAGAACATATTGTGATTTTGTATTTATTATTATTACTAATAATAATAATAAATGGATTCCAGTTGTTTTAAATTGTAAACACCACCATATCTGCTGACAAACTTCTGAATGTTCTGCAAATCTGCTGAAATTATAAATACAAGCTAGCTAACCCCTCCCACATCTGTTGGTTTCCTCCCTTGCCTGGTCATGATACTACAAAACACTAAGGTGAGAAACTAAGTGAAAGTAAGATCTTCATGCCACCTCTCCAGGCCCATCATTAGTGTCATCTGCTCTGCAGTGCATCTATGCGAGCTATGCTGTATAACATTTTCAGCATGCATTCTCCACATTGCTACAGAGCAGAGCTATCAGGGACAGCATCTTGGCAGCAGCTTAAAGAACTGATAGGCTTAGAGAGAAGTACTGAAGATTTCATATCCACTTTCTGAGTTTTTTAACTTTGTTTTTCATCGTACACAGGGCTTCAGCATGGATGACATCAGAGATTGGGAGACTTATATTTTTTGTGTCACCATTGGCTCCTCTTGAAGCCATCTGTAATGTAGAAGATGTTTTACTATCGATGTGACATGACACTGATACATATGGTGGCTACATATTTTTGTATGAGAAAAGTAACATCTATGTATGATACTAAAGTTAAATGCAATAGCCATGAACATGTTGGCTTTAATCTTGTTTATTTTAGTGGATACCTGGGGCTACATTGTCAAGGCTCATATCAGGGACATATGTCATACAGGCATTAGTGCTGCATCCATCCCTAATCTACCTATGCCTTGCTCAGATGGCTCAGGATAATATTTAGAGTCCAGTCACATTTGCAACAGTTGAACCTGCTTTTTGGCAGAATCATCCAAATCTGGATGACAGCTGTAAAAAAAATGGACCTAAGTGCTACGCAATCTAGATTTTCTAGAGCTTGCTTCCGGCAGGTCCCTAATCCGGTACCTAGAAATCACGCCTGAGTGGACTGGGGATGCTGTCCCCAGTCCACTCGGGTGGTCATAAACTTGCAATAAACTTGAACTTGAACTTGTCCCCCCCTCTGCAATTCTACCCTTGCTGCATGACAGATAAGGACTGTTAAAATTCAGGCCCTAAAATTTATGTATGTTTAGTTGCTCTTGTGGGTTGTGAAGTCATTACCCCTTGACAGGTCAGAAATGACTCTAAGTTCATCATGTCCACACCTCTGCTTCATACACAGGGTTGAAAAGAGCAAGTGTTCCATGTGCATACCAATTCATAGGGATCTCCCTACTCACTCTACTACCCGTTGTACCCACTGTGTTCCCTGGAAGCATAAATGTGTCCAGGCTTACTTTGAAGACCTACACTGTCTTCATATCTAGCATCTCCACTGGTACTCTAAACATACCACCCTCTGGGATGAAAACAGACATCTGTTATCACTGAATTTACCACCTGTAAGCTTCAGGGTGTGTCACTGCATCCTAATGGAAGACACCTGATCGAACATCTCAATATGTTAAATCTCATCAATACCTTTAAGGATGTGAGAACATGTCCCCCTCTGAATCTCCTTTTCTCCAGGGTGACCATGATAAGAGCCTCTAGCCTTTGTCCCCTACACTTCTGATCCTTTGTTGGTCCTGGTTTGCACCCTCTTAATGGCTTCTGGTTCTTTTTTATTGAGCAGCCCAGAACTGCTCACAGTACTCAAGGTGGAGCCTGGTCAGGGCCTTGTAAAGTGGTAGGCTTACTTTCTCTGCTCCACTGGTCAACCCCCCCTTTTGATGCTCCCTGTGGGCCCTCTTGACAGCATCTACACACTGCTTGCCATGCCTTAGCATCTTATCTATTATGACCCCCATGTGATTTCTCCTACTTTACTGCAGCAAGAAGAGACCCACACAGTGTAAAGGTCCTACCTGCCTTTGTCCTCTCCAAGTGTAGCACCTTACAGTTGGCTACACTAAAGTGGAATCTTCAGTAGTCTGGCCAGTCATCCATTTTGTTATGATACTTCTGAAGT
This sequence comes from Neoceratodus forsteri, assembly GCA_016271365.2. Taxonomy (NCBI): domain Eukaryota; kingdom Metazoa; phylum Chordata; order Ceratodontiformes; family Ceratodontidae; genus Neoceratodus; species Neoceratodus forsteri. The sequence goes on along the minus strand of JADMNL010000026.1, from coordinate 71,611,271 downwards.
TTGTCCCTATCCCCATCAGGGAGTCCACCAGCCTGGTCATCTTTACCCTTGCTGTGCCTTAATGTAACCAATTAATGTAAATAGTGTAGTCTCCATTATACACAACCCCAGTGCATTATTTTGTATAAAACTAAATAATTATATTTATGAATCAAAGTCTTGGAATAACTGATAGTTACTGTACACAGGCTAAGTTATGTGTCATCATTTTATTTCACCTTGATATCTTTCCTCATTTCAGTGTACATGGTGATTGGGCAGAGAAGCAAGTCTTAGCAGTTGTTGCAAATATTTAAAGGCCTGGGTAGAATAAAGTTTTAAATCTCCAGTAATAGAGGAATTCAATGTGGTTCCAGTCTTTTAGATGTAGAAGAAAAGAAACATGAAGAGGAATTGTGCAGCTAGATGTCTGGAGGGACCTGATACTTTTATTTTTGCAAAATATGTGATCATATCTCTCAACTGCTATAAATTTTGCATAGCGCTATGATTTTCACACTCAGATTTACCCTTACTCCGCATAGGTTTACTGATGTTCTTAATAATGTTAGCACTATTTCTGGACACACAAAATATTAAATCACTGAACTAAGTTGATAGAAACATTCCTTATCACTAACTATATGGGGTTCACTATTTGTAGACATATTATTGTTTAAAATAAGAAAGTGCTACAGATTTTGGCCCTTTGCTATGATTTTTGAAGGCCATTGCTATGATTTTTAATGCTAAGAGGTTGAGAGGTATGTATGTGATGGTGTACATTCTTCATTGTAGAACAAACACACATTTTCTTTCCCTGAGGTTTTTGCTAATATCCAGTTTCTTTATGATCCAAAGGTTCAATCAATTAAGATTATGCAGACCCTGGATTTGGCAAAGGAATTGGGGCTGGAAGTGAAAATGTTGGAGATACTGAAAGTCCTGGAGCTGGTCCTGCACCAGTAGATAAAAGAACTAGATTAGCTGGAAGACAAGGGCTGGTGCTGGGGAAGGCTGAGGTTTATTCAGAGTAGATTTGTTAGAACTGGCATGCCAGGTATGAAATCTGAATTGGGTGCCTGGGTTGCAAGATATGAGCAACCATTCAAGGGGAACCATCTTTGGCCTCTAAGTTGGACATCAGGTTAGGACTGAAAGCAATAATTAATACAGAGCAATAGTTGAAATAGGGTACTCCAAATATGAGTGACCTGGATTTATCATTTAGAAGTCCAGGAGGCTAAGAAAGCTTTTCTTCATTTTTTTGAGACAGAGGGGTATAGCATGAAAGCTTCTTTTCTTTTAGCTTTAGGAGCACAAGAGACATTTTTTTTAACTTTTGAATTTATTTTTTTCTGCTATATCCAATAAAAGTAAATTCATTTGTACAATTGTCTTGTTGTACAACAGAAGTATTTCTCTTACATGTACATATACATATACAGTATAAAAGAAAAGAGAAAATAAACACAGACAGAAGAAATTATTTAGACAGAGTCCTCAACAATGTAGGAATGATTCAGGTATGAACAAATACAATAAAAACTATACAGTGCTTCAAATAAAGAGGTCAACAAGGTTACAATGTTTCATATGTGTAAATTTAAATTAGAGCAAATCAGAGTAGTAAAAGAAATATAGAATTGTGAATGGGCAACTATATATACAACAAGGCAATGCTAAACTTCAGAGTATCACGTCAACACAGCGCGGCATTTACAGCGACTATAATTGAGCAAATGAATTACAGTGCATACAGAAGCAGCGACTGAACATTGCTAGTGACTACACATTTGCGCGACTGCTATGTATAGAAACATAGAATATGACGGCAGATAAGGACCACAAGGCTCATCCAGTCTGCCCATTTCTCTACCTTATGAATGTGCCATAGGCCTTTACTCTGTCAATGGCATATCTATTCATACTCATCTGTATTGCTCCCTTATGCCTATCCCATGCCTGTTTCAAGCCCTGCACTGTATTCATATCCACCACTTCCTGAGGTAGGCCATTCCATGCAACTACCACCCTTTCTGTGAAAAAGAACTTCCTCACATTACCCCTTAATCAGCTTCCCTCTAATCTTATGCTGTGTCCTCTTGTCCTGCTACTTTTCTTATATTGAAACATGTTAGACTGTTTCACCTTGTTAATGCCCTTAAGATGTTTGAATGTTTTGATCATATCGCCACTCTCACTCCTTTGCTTTAGGGTATACATTTTTTTTTATTTAGTTGTTTAACCAGGAGTAGCACACTGAGCTGAAAGCTTTTTTACAGGTGCATCCTGGGAGCACAGGGAAGTTTAGTGACTTGCTCAGGGTCACACAGTATGCAAGTGGAAGCTGTGGGATTCAAACCCAGATCTGGTCTGATGGATGTCACCAGATTTGCAGCTCAGAGCCTTAAACCACTGTGCTATACTGCCTCCCTAAACATGTACATATTGAGTTCCATTAACATGTCCTCATATGTTTTCTGATGCAGTCCCTGCACCATTTTGGTTGCCCTTCTTTGGACTGACTCCATTTTGTTAATGTCCTTGTGCAGGTGCAGCCTCCAGTACGCACGCAGTACTCCAGATGGGGCCTAACCAGTGTCTTGTAAGGAGGGATTATTACCTCCATTGTATGACTTGTTATACCCCTACTAATACACATCAACATCCCTCTAGCCTTACCTACTAATTTAGTGGCCTGCTTGGATGATTTCAGGTCATCTGTGATGATGATGCCCAAGTCTCTTTCTTCCCTTGTAATTGCCAGCAACTCCCCCTCCCAACCTATAGGTAGCTTCAGGGATTCTCTTCCCTATGTGCATGATGTTGCACTTCTTTGCATTAAACCCCAGTTGCCACTCTTCTGATAATTTTGCCAGTTTTTCCAGATCTCTTCTCATTCTGCCCACCCCATCTGGATCATCTACTCTGTTGTAGATCTTGGTGTCATCTGGAAACAGGCAAACCTTACCCTCCAGTCCATCTGCAATGTCACTGATGAAGATATTGAAGAGGACTGGCCCCAGAACTAATCCCTGAGGTACCCCATTTGTGACATGCATCTCTTCTGCCTGTATACCATTTACTACCACTCTCTGTTTTCTGCCTGCCAACCAGTTTGCTATGCAGTAGGCAAACCTCTGACCCACCCTGAGCCTACCCAGCTTATTAATCAATATTCTATGTGGAACAGTATCGAAAGCTTTGCTGAATCAAGGTAGGTGACATCAACTGCACTTCCTTGGTCAACCACTCTGGTTACCCAGTCAAAGAAATCTATGAGATTAGTTTGACAGGACCTTCCTGATGTAAACCTAGTATGATCGAAATGGTAATATGAGTGACTCACCTGCCCAGCAACCATGATAATAGCCTACCCCTCAAGCCAGGAGTGGCATGGTGTTAGAATCCTTAAGATGGGAGGGCTTAAGGGCAAAACCACCTGGGGGGGCTTGGGGGTGGAGCCCCCCTGCGTGACATGGGTGAAGCTGGGCTATAAAGGTGGGGGTAATTATGGGGAGAGGTGGTTCAAGATGCCTATAACTTGCATGTGCACATCTAAACTAGGTAACTGTCACTGCAAATTCTGGTTTGCTCCTTATACAATCGCCTGATAATACAGCCGCTGGGTGTTACAGTCACTCAATTTGTCAGCGGTGTGATATATTTGCCCAATTTGTAATTGCCCTATTATTTGCACTATATTGACATGCAACCTCTTTGAGGGGTAGAGATGAAATCATAGGGACTTTGAGAGCAACACATATAATATATACAATATATGGTTGAAGACATGTATGTTTTGAAAAAAAATCACATTTTCAAAAATACTGATTTAGTCACATGAAAACTGTTGTATTCATTTTATTTAAAAATAACAGAAAAAGAAATAAAACTTTTTTTAAACTGTTTCAAACTAAAAATTGTATAATTTCAAAGGATTTTGCAGCTTCTGTTCATATTTGTTTCTGTTCCCCAATCTGACCCAGGAGAGAGTGAGAGAACCGGCTTTTCGGTGTTACAGCATGACAATTCTATATGATGCAGCTTGTGACTGCTGAATTCCCTCCCATATCGCATACACAAAAAATTGACTTATGATGAGGAAACGTGTTTTAGGAAGCAGAGGCAACAGGGAGGAAGAACGGTGCAGCACAGGAATGGGTAAAGAAAAGGGAGAGACTTAGAGTAAAAGAAGATTTGGGAGAAGGAGTGGGTGCCAAGCAAAGAAAGGCACTGGAGCCACAGGCAGGTGGCTGAACAGAGGGAACATTGGGCTATGCATGCTGTGATGCTGACCACCACAGATAGCCAGGACAGAAAAAAAAAAATAAACAGCCAGTGATAAAACTAGGTAGGAAAAATAAATCAGATGTAAAATAACGTTTTTTAAAACTTACTGTGTGTCATCACGCTTTGAGCGACTCCAGGGTGAGTTTAAGCACAAGGAAAACACAGTAGATATGAGCTTCAGAGAAGGAAAGTTGTTGCAGTATTGTTGTGACATCAGAACAATACTGCCACAACTTTTTGAGACCTTTAACTGTCCTACAACAAGAAAGTGCTGTGCATGGATTTCCATACACAAGTGGCAACCACATACTATAATACAATTCTAAGCTACTTCACTCTGGTATTTATAGCAAGGATAGATAAGCCATTTTCTGGGGTTTTTAAGGTTATTCTAAATAAAGTTTGTCCAAAGAAAAAAAATACTCATTAAATTGTTGTTTTTATGCCATGAAATAGTTTATGATGTCTAATTCTAGACCAGTTTTAGAATATGTCTTTATTAAAGCCCCAGCATATCTTCATCTGTGCCATTCTCTGATAGAGCTTTCTCATCTTTTCACAGAGATTTTAGCTTTGTTGTGCTTTTATAATTAATACTTTATCTTTTTTTTATCTTTCTGTAGTAAGAGAAAATCTTTTAGTTCACCTGGATCTAAGAATGTATATCTTTCAGACTAAGCATTAAACTGCATTTTGCCAGAAAAGGCTACGTAAATGTGGCAAAAAGCTTAATAATTTCTCTTTATACGACAGGAATTTTTTCTTTCACTCCTCGTATGTTGACTTGGCTACATTTGGGAAAATGCACAATGTCTAGGTGTGAAATAATAATGCAAGCCCCTTTTCTTATTGCTGTTTGCAAAAGAAACTCAATATCTGTCTCAAAATCCTTTTGAATAATAACAGAAGATCTACAGGGATTATCTGGTTGCCCACCCTTGGTGCCTCATTATTGTCTGCAATCACCTCAGCAGGCAGAGATTTTTCAACTTACTTTTCTGTTACTGCTTAATAAAGTTCATTTTGGTTGTGGCCCATTTTGCTTGTCTCCCTAAGAATTATACAGTATATGCCCTTGAAAGAAAAGAGTGATTATCATCAGGGAGTGCCACTGCTTCATTGTAATCACCTTTAATAGATCACAAATCAAGCCAAACTCCAAATCTAACCAACTGGTTAAAACCGCTATTTAAAGGTTTCTGTATTTGACTATATTCTCAAGATCTTTGATTTTCCTGAACAGTCTCACATTACAGCAGGTATTTGTTTCTGTTAGTGTACATGTAATCAATGATTTATTTTTAAATTCACTTACTTCCTTGTCCATTTTCTTTTTGCATTGTATGTCTTTAAATGTTTTAAATATAAGCACTGCTTTCCCCTGTGTCTGTTTTAAGAATAAAATAGATGTTCTGAAAACACAGACCTGTGTTTAGCTTGATATGGTTCCAGTCTTCATGTTTTAAAGCGAAGGGAAAGAGGAAATACTTTAATCAGGAAAGGCACATTAAGCCGCAGCTTTTTCCAGGTGTGCCCTAGAAACACAAGGAAATTAAGTGACTTGCTTAGGGCCAAACAGTACACAAGTGGTGAGCTGATGGGATTCAAACCCAGGTCTCCAGGTCTGTAGCTCAGTGCCCTTAATGGCTACACTATACTGCCTACTGCATACCATTTTAAATGAGTAGGTTCTAGGTTTTTCTTCATTTTACCTTTCTCATGGAGGATTTGTTCTCATCTCAAGAGGATTTCATCATGTTCAGATTCCTGATTATCAATGAATCAGTTGATGAAAACATGACAATGGTAGTAATTTGTGTATAAAGAATAGACACCAAAGAGTTTGGGAAAAGCAGAGTGAAGTGCCTGTGACAAAGCAGAGTATGGAGCTCTTATATGGGTACAAGCCTTGAATATTCTGTGAAGCCTGAATGTATGCTTGATATGAGGCCTGGCATGTACATTCAATGGCATGGACCATAGGAAAAGGCAGGGCACCTGTGGAAAGGTGTGGGCCTATTAGCCCATGGTGTGGAGAGAGCTGACTAGGATATGGAGCAAAGAAAGAAGAATAGCAACTGTAAGTTAGATAGCTCCAAAAAATGGCATGGGTCCTTTGTGGTGAAGGCAGAGCCTGATTGGCAAAAGGCAATGTGCCAGCAGTAGAGGCATGGATCCTCTGTGAAGGTAGAGCCTAGAGGATGAGGGGCATAGAGCCCAGTAGCAGAGACATGGGTAATTTATAGAGAAGGCAAACATTTGAGTTAATGGAGGGGGATGGAGCCCAAACAGAGGCATGGATACTCTGTGGAAAAGGTGGAAATTAGTGACTGAGATGAGAAGAGCCCTGTATTAGTAGTGAAACCTCTGTGGAGAAGGTAGATCCCAGTTGCTGGTTATTGAAGGGCAGTGGGTACTGAAGCAGAGACAAAACTGGTGTGAAAAATGCAGAACCGTTTTCTTGAGGGGCAAAAAAGTCTTGTAGTTCATTCAATAGAGAACCCAGTAGTTTATGTGGCATGGAGTCCAGTGGTTGATAAGGCACAGAGCCCAGCTGCTTGAAGAGGCATAGAGTACTACATGTGATGGGAGTTAGAGCCTAGCATTTAATGGGACATGGAACACTGCAGTATATGAGATGGAGCCCTGTTATTGAGGTGTAGAGCTCTAAAGCTAGTGAGGGTGTGAAACTCTGTAGTTATGAGGCTGCAGAATCCTGCAGCTGCTGAGGTTATAGCACTCTGCTGTTGATGAGGGAATGGAGCACTGCAGCTGATGAGCAGGGCCACTGGAAAATTGCGGGTGCAATTTTTCTGTAATTTCCGCAATTTTCTCCCTTCTCCACACAAAATCCGCAATTTCTTGCAATTTCTTACATTTATGGAATTTTTGACTGAAATTGTATAAATATATTTAAAATCTCAAGGAAATCTACTCAGATACGGTACACAGACTTGGATTTCACCAAAACAGTACAGGGTGAGGTGAGAAGGGGTCAAATGTGACTCTGCTTTCATGTGATTCACTTCCCTGCTTTGGTTTCAGAATCCTCTGGTCATGCATATGTAGACTTGAACACTTAAAATCTGTGTTAAAGCAGACTATCAGAGAACTTTTTGCTGACACAGAGACTGAAACAGTAGTTGTGAGAAGAGGTGCAAAGTGCCCCATTCACCTAAATGAAACCTTGATCACAATGCTTGTTTTTGAATGGTAGGATAGATTTTCCTTGTATAAATACTTTCAATCTGAAAGGATTTTGATTCAAATGTGTCAAGAGTTTGGATGGCCCTGCTGATTATAAACTTGAATGTGCTTCTGAGGGGGTTGGTGACAGTGATTCCTTACATGTCAGTCTGCCACAACTGCATACTCACATGCAAAGCCTACAAAAAGTAAACATGTCTGAAAACCTGCTGAACAGGTTAAGTATAGTTACAGTTACCTTGAAACAGACAAAATAATTGCAACCCAAGTAAAATCACTGTAAACTGAGTAGAACAAAAGTACAATGTATTAAAAACTATTGTATGATGTAATGAAAATCTATTGGTATGATTTGATGCTTTTATCATGTGATTTTAAAATGTACTTACAGTGCTGATTAAGAACAGTAATCATTTTAACAAAATAAATATTTTTCATACAAGACCTTTATTAGGCACCCTGGTTATCAGTTTATTTTTTTTCTTGCACCAAAGCAAGTAGTTTAAACAGGCTTTATTATTTAACATCTAGAAACTGGCAAAATATGTTGTTTCAGGATGTATTCAGTACAGACTAACTGTAAATTACTGAATAAAATCTAGTTAGCAGTGCATGACTTGGATGTCTTGATTTTTAGAAGATATGCTACATAATGATTAGTTTACAGTGCATTTCAAAAACACATATCTATCTTCATATTAAAAGCTTTTACAAGTGGCAATACATTTATCTAACAATTTATGTGATCAATACATGCTGCCACAAACAAAATATTAATTAGGGGGCAGTGGGGATGTATAGTGAACCCCCAATTTTGCAAGAAAATCCCCTCATTTTTGGGTAAAATTTTCTGCAATTTTCCAGTGGCCCTGCTGATGAGGGAGCAGAACCATGCAGTTGATGAGAGCAGGGAGCCATGCAGATGATGAAAGTGGGGAACCCTACAGCTGATGAGAGAAAAGAGCCCTGCAGTTAGTGAGGGTACAGAACCTTACAATTGAGAATGGCAAAGACAAGAGCCCTCCATCAATGAGGGCACTGAGCTTGGGAGCTTATGATGTTGCAGAGCTCTGCAGTTTCAGATTGAGGTATAGCACAAGTAGTGAAGCTGTCAGATTAAGAGAACCCTAAAAAGTAAATCTCTGATAAATTTAAAGAAATAAACAAACATTCTTTTCTTCTCATGATCCCCACCTTATGTATATAAACACATTTCTAAAATGAAGTACTATTCATGGTTTTAATTCTTAGTGTGTCTTTATTGACTATGAAAAATCACCCTCCTATCCACATCAGCTTGTCAGGGAAATCACTGCTGCTTACCCTGACACAGATCAAACTGACACTGGGGGACAGATATTCAAAACCCCGAGACTGCCATAAGCCCTGGCTGTGCCAAAGTTATGGCACACCAGGCTTGCGGCAATCTAATGGGATTTTCTATTCTGTGTGGCAAGTAATGCAAGCTAGACCATCTTTTTGTGGTCTAATTTGCATAAATCCTGGGTACCATTTTCATGGAGCTTGCACCTGAGATTTGGTGCAAGCTGCTATAAAGTGGGTAAACTGTTACAGCTTCACCCAACTTTTGAAAACCGGGTGCAGTTGTGTCGAAGGGGTATGGCGCATGGAAAAGGATTGACGCACGGCTCGATGCAAGCCCTCTGCCACTCTTTGAAAATCTGGTCCCTTGGCTCCAACAAGCGTTCTGTTGAGTCTGAGGAGAACATTCTGCCAGAGGAATCCTGCAGAAATCTTAATTCCTGTATTCCATAATAAACAAACATTTCACCTACTAAATGTGGAGCAGAACGGATAATTGACAGGTGGAGGGATTACTTTTTACTAGTTACTTTTAGCTAAAGAAAATACCTGCCTTTAATTTTAAAATGTTGGCATTTTTCTCTTTGAATTGTTCCTCAGTCTACACATCTTATAAGTGAAATAACACACACTCCATGGCATTGGTTAGGCTGCGATAACCACCCTAGCAGGGCTGCAAGCCAAACTCACACCCTGTCATGTCTTACTGCTTGACTTGATCAATGCCCATTGCAGTCTGGAAAAATTAATTACGGATTACCAGAACTCCAGAACTATGTTGTCCCATTTTGTGAAATTTTCAGCTGCATGCAGTACAGATATTTTAGAGACTTGCGGAATGGCTTTAGTAGAATCGGAAAGGTCATAACTGTGTTGCACAGTAGCTTCAGTTTTAAAAATGTTTTTCCTATATCAAGAAAACATTTCAGGGTGCAATATTCAGACACAATTCAGCTGGAGTTTCATTCATTTCCTTACTTACTTCCATCATTATTTAACACTGAGGACATCTGCATGAAAACAAAATCTTTGGCCCCCAGGCTTCGTTTCATCCTCCTGCTTTTCCCAAACAATTTCTTGTTTGTGACATCACACTTATTCCCACAGCAACAGATTCTGATGTCATAAACAGAAACTGATGATGGGAAATGCAGGAGGGTGAGCTGAAATCTGGGGGACCAAGATCATGTTTTCATGTAAATGTCCTCAGTAATAAAGAATGAAGAAGAGAAATACGGAGTATTAATGGAATATAAGCTGTATGTTATCTAAATGTTATATTTTCATAAATGTTTTCCTGGATTGTATATGAAAAACCCTAAATGAAGTCTGATTTTGGAATTTTGTGAGCTGTGTTACTGACTTTTACCATTCTATAAACAATACATAGTTATTAAGCATTAAGGTATGCCCAGGGATTGGGATAATATTAGTCCATCTAATCCTAGGGAGTAATGCAGTTTCTATAAAACTCAGGTGTCTTTAACAAGGTAACCCATCCACAGGAGTTTCTTAAAGCTCTTTTTAAATCTGTCAGTAGTATTTGCTTGTCAATATGCCATTTTTAGTAATAATATACTTCCAGCAAAAACATCCATGTACCAATTTTTATTTTCATTTTCTTTCATTTCAAAGCTGAGATACAGGATTGTCAGGTTTTTAAAAGTTCTTTCCCCCTTGTAATGCCTATCATAAAAAAATATTCATCTGGGGCCCGGTATTCAAAAGTTTGCATGGGCACTAATGGATCTTTGCCCCTGCAAACTAGTGTTTGTGCTGGAACCCCATAATCAAAAGGGCCTGTTGTGCAGGCAAAAAGGGCTAGCACCTATGCAATACATAATGGGTGGGATATTCAGACTGCACCACAAAGAAGTGCAATAGCAGGAGCAGGCGCAAATGCAGTGTGCCCCTGCACAACACGCGCGATATTCAAACACAGCACAGGCCAAGGTGCGCGTGCACAACACAGCTGAATATTGCACCAATTGCACCATGGCACAACCAGGGATGCACAGTGGAGCAGAGCCAATGCACAGTGGCATAACCAGGGATGCGCAGAGACAGGGACAGGATGCAGGGGTGCAACACCCATGGAAGCCATGGGTGGAGGAGCATGCAGCAGGCCAGACTGTGCCCTCCCCCCTGGCACCCCATGAACTGCACAACCAGTGATGAGCTGGATGGACCACCAGTCCATGAACACCAGCACCAAATCCACAGCCGGGGCACGGTGCCCCAGCACACCCCCCTGGCAAGCTGTGACCGCAACACAAGGAGGGCCAGCCACCCAGTGCTACCCCATCCCACCAAAACAGAGCACACCCTGTACAGTGATCCCCAGACACCCGGCCCAGGAGCAGCGCCCAACAGTGCATGGCACCGAATGCATGCCACCACCCCCACTGTGACAATGAAACCCTCTGCACCATGGAGACATGCATGGCAACCCCACAGTGAGCACCCTGCAGTGGGTGGCACCAGCCACTGACGCAACAACTGCAGACACAATGCCACCCTGCACTGCCCCCCTGTGGCACAGCAGAGAGGTTGACCCTGCCTCAGTACTCGAGGGACCCCACATGCAACAAGACCTGCCCTGGGCCCCACCAGCAGCAGGACAGCACCCCACACACCCACCCATGCACACACCCTGTCCCAGCACTGGCCTCAACAGACAGCACAGCCACCCACTGTGGTGCATGGAGGCATGCACCACACAGGATGCGACACAGGGCATGGACAAACACCCACCCTGACCCAAGGGCACCCTGACACAGGGCCGCAATAGAGGGGCAACAAATGCCACTGGCGTGCATCCACTGATGCTGTGTACCTACAGCCTGCACCCCACCATGGCACAGGTGAACCAGCCATCCTGTGCATGCATCATGAAGCCAGCCACCACCAGCATGTGGCCAGAGCACAAGTGACAGACATTAGAACACAGACACTGCAACAAACACCAGTGACAGCATGGAGGGGGGGGACAACAACAGCATAGCCCACAGTGTCACCCGAGGCAGACGTGCAACAAACCGGTGACAGGAGGCAAGCCACCACTCGCCATGCCCAGAGGGTGGCCAGCATGGGCAGCCACCAATGACATGTCAGCAGACTGTGCGTACCACAGACATGCAAGGGAGCCAGCTGCATGGCCCATGGACATACTGACAGGGGCACCAGGGATACAGCACATGCATCAGGGACCACTGCACACAGGCATCCAGTGCACAGGGGAAAACACACATACCACAGACAGGGACTGAGCCCCCCCACCCACACCATAAGCGGGTCCCTGCCGGACACACAAATGCCCAGGCCTGAACCACCCTGACGCCATGCACACCACTGCAGCCAAGCACCATATGCCCGCTGCAAATCAGAGAACACCACAGTTGTCATATCAAACAAGTATGTATTAAAAGGGTAAACTGTACAAACAACTCAAAAAATCAAAACTATGCAGAAAGTTGGGTGGGAAGGGCCACAAACCAGGTGGGGGTGAGCATTGGGTAAGGGTATACATCAGGGAGTGGGATGAAGGGGGTGTGAGGGTAAGTCTGGGGGGGCAAATGCACAACACGTGCAATGTAGAGCCTGATGGCGACCTCTCTTCCCACTCCGGTCCCTGTGGTGCCTCCTGTGCCTCCTTTGGTCACCTCAATCTATCCTCTGCAGCAGCTCAAGAGTAGCCTGGGATAGCTGCAGTAGCTCCTGTATGTTCTGCTCAAGGGCAGTCCAGCATTGTCCACCTAGGACAAGGGAGCAGAGTCAGTACGTGTGACTGGCCAGACCCCTGCAGCCCACCCAATGTGCATGGCATACAGTCATGGGCCATGCCCCTGTGATGGCATGAGACCACCCACAGTGTCCAAGCCCACAAGACCCACCTACCCAGGCACCTATAGCCATGCAGAACGCTGCACACATCCACCACCCATGTTCCACACAGCACCAACGTGGCCGTACAGTGACATGGCAATGCGGTGCGAAGGCAGTGGCACAGCCATGGACCCAGAGCATGCACAGCCCACCTGCAACACCCACCTACACATGCAGTGCCACAGGACAGTGCTGAGTGCACCATGTGGTGTGCATGGCAGTGGGGCCAAGTGCAGGTGGCCATGCCCCACCAGCACCCCTGCAACCCAGCATGCACAGATGTAAGGGGAAACATGGCACTCATCTGCATCCTGGCCAGCAGGGCACAACTGTCCCATGGCCCCACCAACGTGGCCCGGCTGCATGTCCATTGCACCCACACCAGCCTGCTCTCCCTGTTCCCGGGCCAAACATGCCCTACGGCACTCCTCCAGGCCTAGGGTGCAAACATGGAGAGGGGAAACATCAGTACAGGTCAGTAACAAAGCCCCCCCGGTGTGTGCATGCTCGCACAGCCCAGCTATGATGCACCCCCACCACCACCACCCCCCACTAGACAACCTCCACCACCCTGCAGTGTGGCCTTATGCACACCATAATACCCGGACAGATGGACACTACCAGTGATGGGATGGAGCACCTACCTGGCTGTGGCATGGCACCTCTCCATGTGCATGACTGCAGATGCCTCAGGCATCAGGGTCCCACCGCTGGAGGTTGCCATAGTGGTGGTGACACTGCTCCGTTGACCGGCTGCTCCCTGTCACCTCCTCCAGGCCATCTGAGACCTCCTGCCACACAGCAGTCTATGGCCTGTGGAGGGGTTCCTACCCAAAGAGGGCACCAGCATGTGGCTCCACCAGGGCCACCAAGTTTGTCAATTCAATGGCAATCCAGACCTGTGCTCTGGCTCTCAGCATGTTGCTGTTCCAAATGCCAGCAAAATGGCACTCTGTAGCACATGTGCCCCACATGCGGAGGCAGCGCGGTACTGCGCTGCCAGTCCCTATCATGCTGTTACCAGACTGCGCGATAGGGGTGTAGCCATGTGGGCGCATGGTGCCTAGGGGCAAAGGTCAACTGCAGGGTCAAAGATCTGTCCGCGGATGGGGTGCCACAGCACTACTGGGATGCCCTGCATGTAGTGTGGTAGGGTGCTTGAGTGTGATGTCCTGCAGTGGCCTACCAGGCTGTGGCACCATGGCACCCACGGTGCACCATGGCACAAGCGCCACACGGGCATACAGTGCACTAGTGCCACAGGCACAGTGGTGGCCGTGCTCTGCACTGCATCCCATGCACAGCAAGTCAGCAGCACTGCAGGCGTTGGCATCAGCACCCCAGGCATGCACCGTGCAGTGCCGATTGTGCACATCAGAGTGCTGTGCCATAGCCTGAGTATGCTTACCTACATTGTGCAAGGTGCAACAGTGCGATATTCAGCCAGGTTATGCAAATCAGCTCATTAGCCATTCCACGGTGCATCCACTGCATTAGCATTCACTTACAGTTGTGGCTGCCCTCATTTGCATGCATTGCACTATATACAGTAAATGTGACCTGGGGCTGCAGAGGCCATGGTTCGGTATTGCAGTCCATTGTGGTGGGTTGTATGCTGTTGGGATGTGGGGACTGTGGTTTTGGAGGGCTGTATAGGACTGCACAGTCCAAGGTAACACCTGTCATTCCAACAGGCGTGAGCATGACCAAGCATGAGGAAGAGGAGGAACAGGCAAGGGGGAGAAGAAGGAGGCCCAACTTCACCAGGGCTGAATCTGATGCCCTGTTTGAGGCATATCTGGAACATATCTGGAGGCATATCATAAGGAACCGCTGCTTAGCAGACTGCGGGGAAAGCCACAGGCCCATGCTGTGGTGTGGGGGAGGTGGTGCGTGCCGTGAACCAGCATGGCAGCCACCGGCAGTCCATGTAGGAGTGTAAGAGGAAGGTAGGCATGGACAGGAGGTGGATCAAGGACAAGACGGCTGCCATCAGGGCTGCATGTGCTTCCACCGGTGGGGGCCAGCCGGATGTACCCCGCCTGACGCCGCCGCAGGAGGAGCAGGTGGCCAGCAGCATGTGGCGTAGTGCCATCAAGGGTGTTCCTGGTGGTGGCTTCCAGATGGGTGGCAGCCTATCACTGCATGGTAGGTCCTATGCTGTCAGTGTGTGGGAGGTGGAGGGCATGCCACAGGGCAAGGCAGAGCCACTAGCACTAATGTGTTCCCTTATAGCTCCTGAGCATTTACATGGGGCAGCGGTGGTGAGTGTGTCCACTGAGGGGGAGGCCCTGAACATGGAGGATTACCCATCCACCTCCACAGGTGTCCGAGGGACCAGCCAAGTGCATACCTACATGCCTGTCCAGACTGTTGTGGGCAGTGCGGGTGCAGACAAGGCCCTGCCTGTGTCCCAGCATGACATCGCCCCCGGTCTGCAGCAAGCTGGGACACAGATTGGGGCCGGATCCAGCACCGATGATGATGGACTGTACGGCTGGACAGTGATACATGTGGGACACAGGATGGTCCCACAGCAGGCAACTGCACAGGCTTTACCACAGGTGATGCCACCGTGGCTGCATGCATAACAACCCAGTCCCAGTCTGTGCCTGTATTCCCCAGTTTGGCAGCACTGGTGTGCATCCCGGGTGGTGGGGCTGTTGCAGCTGCTGCATCAGCACCAGTAAGCCCTGGTGATCGGCAGCCACAGGGGCAGTGCCAGCAATCAGCCAATGGCAATGGGGGTAGTGTTGGGGGTGGTGGCAGTGTACCGCATGTGGACATGCCCCGGCATGGCTCAGGTGTGCAGCGCCCAACATCAAGGAGTGCTGGCCAGCAGGGCCAGGAACACCACCAGGGACAGCATGCTGGACCAGCGGACGACCCCTTGGATGAACACAGCTGTCTTCTCCAGGCTTCAGTAGATCAGCAGATGCGGCTCATGACGGCGGTGGATGCACTCAGTGCGGTTCTGCGCCAGGCAGATGAGCAGTGCAGCAGGGACCATGGATTGCTCCTGGCAGAGATGGCCCAGCAGCGGGTGGATGTGACTGCTGCCATGGACAGGCAGACCACTGCATTAACAACTGTCATGGCTACACTGGCACCCAGTTCAGTACCCAGCCACTGCAGACACCGCACAGTGTCATGTCCAACCCCCCATTCCCAGCGCTGTGCGATACCTGCTACGTCGACACCAGGTTCAGCTATGGGCATACCAAGCACGCCTGGCGTGGGCATGTTTGGTGGGCTGCAGACCCCTGTGTGAACACGGTCATGTTCACGCAGTGTCACCCCTGGGGTCCTGTCGGTGCCACCCCTAGAGGCCACTGGTCAGCCTGGCATGACTGGCAGGTCTTGACGGGGTCGCCCATGCATCCGTGGTACTGTGCCACGTGACTGACCTATCTCCCACCATGGCCACTGTCTGCTGCTGCCCTGTGTACACTGTGGTGTGCATTGTGCCATGCATGGGTGGGGTGCCCGGCCCTGCACACACACGGTCCCTACGCACACCCTCCTGGCTGCTGGCCACTTTGGTGTGTGCATGATGATGCCTGCATTGTGCTGTCTGCCAGTGTGCAATGGTGCCCAGCATCTGTGGCATGTACTGTGACGGCCAGTGGGCAAGGTCGTGTGTGGTCCTGTGTGGGGTTGGGGGTGGCTGTTGGGGTTGGTGTGCCATTTTCCCTTTGTGCATGTGTTGTGGTGTGTGTGCATGTGTCATGTTCAGCCCTGCCCATCCCTGCCACCATGTGCGGTGCCCCGCTCAGACCCATTCCCTTACCGCCGTCTGCCCCTGGTGTCCTGCCCTGCCTGTTGATGGGCTGTGCCCTTGCTCTTGGTGGTTGCACATGGCCCCGTGACCTACCTTTGTTGTACGAAGTGCTCCTCTGTAATAGCGTCCCGGTGCTGCTGTGCCATCCGGATCAGCCGGGGGTCTCATCACCCAGGGGGTGGCTGCCCTTCACCAGCTGGACCAGCATGCTCATCATCCCCACTGCTGTTCCCCTCTTCAACCTCTATGGATATCCCACAATTGGTGGCCATGTTGTGCAGGATACAGCAGGCCAGGAATAGCCCACAGGCCTTCGAGGGGCTGAACTGTAGGGCACCGTCTGGTGTGTCCAGGCACCGGAACCGTGCCTTCAGCAGCCCGAATACCCATTCGATGAGATTCCATGTTGTAGCATGTGCCTCATTGGACCGTAGCTGCGATGGGGTCATGGAGTGCCAGTATGGTGTGAGCAGCCAGGGCCGTAGTGGGTAACCACTGTCACCTGTGTGTAGAGGGGGGACATTAGAATGGTGGTCTGCATCACTATGCTATGGGCCAATATGTCCAGTACCCATGGCACCTCTGACTATGCACCCCCCCTCGTCTGCTCACATCATCCTGCGTGATATACATATTCACCTACTAGATGGCCGGTGGGGATGTCCCCACTCTCAAACCTGTGGCACAGTGCAGACTGGTGTCAGATGAAGGCATTGTGTGCTCCCCCAGGGTGCGTGGCACAGACATTGGTTATGCACCCCCTTGCATCGCACACCACCTGGCAGTTAATGTTCAGGTATCCCTTGCGGTTTATGTAAGCCGCACCCTCCGGGCCAGGTGGTATGCGGATGCCTACATGGGTGCAGTCAATGGCCCCGAGCATGCCAGACAACTGTGCTACCCTGTGGAACTCCTGTATGTGTGCTGTGCGCTCCACCTGTGTGCTGGGGAAATAGATGTACTCCACAGCATGTGGCAGCAGTGCCCTGAGGAATTGTGTGACTAGGCATGACTCGGCCAACTGGGTTATGCCTGTCATGTCCCCTGTTGGTCTCTGGAAGGTGCCTGTGGTGAGCAGGCACATGACGGCTGTCACCTTTGTCTCCACTGACAGAGCATGGCTCCATCGTGTGTGTGCCTGCATCTCATCACTGCATAGCTCACAGAGCTGCCTCAGTATCGCCTGGTTCAGGTGGTACCAGCCCACAATCTCTGTGTCAGAGTACTCTTCAAAGCTGGTATGGGCTCGGTACTGCCTGTTCTGTGCGTATCACTGATGGGCACTTCCATGACTGTGCCTCCCTGCTGCCTGCCTTCTCACACCCCTCATTACTGCCTCCATCTGGAAGGTGGCACTGGCCATGTCTCTGGCTGGTGTTCCCCCCCCCCGGGCGGCTGTTGTCCTGATCCCCCTGCTGTCTGTTCCTGGTGCTTCCCCTGCACTGGGTTTACCTCTGGCTATTTGCCTGTGGCTGTCCTGCCTCTTGCCACTGCTCTCAGTCCACTGTGGCACTCACACACCCTTTTCTGCACACTGGCACAGGCACACCCACTCCTACCCTCACTCTGGCACAGTTCTGGTGGGCCCTGTCCTGATCCTGCCCAGTCCTGCGCCCTGTTTCTTGTTTTTCCTCCCCTGGCTCTCTGTCTCCACGTTCCCACCTGTGGCTTCCCTGTGGCGCATTCTTCCTCCCCTCTCTTGCTCCCTTTTATTTTGGCTCATTACCACTGTCACACAACTTCTGCTTGCTCCGCTACTGCGCACATCGCATGCTGTTGAATAGCGCACTGTGCATGTTATTCATGGTTCCACCCCCTACAGTTGCATATGCATTCATTACTGTTGTGTTCTGGTGCATTTCTTGTTACTCTGCACAGCCGCCTTCCACTGAATATCGCACAATGGCACATTTCCATACTTGCGCTGGCGCATCCACTCTGAATATCCTGCCCAATGTATGCATGCCGGTAAGGAGAGGGAGTCACCATGAATATGTGTGCTACCCCCATATTCAGCGGCATTCACCCCTGATGAAGACTTAATTTTGGGTTAACATGCTGAGATTGTAGGGTGTCTCTTCAGGCATTATGCCACAATAAATCACTTTTTGCACATGCTACTAAGAATTTGTTTTCTTTGTCTATGAGTGCAGAGTCTCTGCTACATAATCACACAAGTGCCTAGAGAAAGGGATAATTCCTCTCCTTGTGAGACTTTTGTTTGAACACTTAATGGCCAGAGTTGGGGATTGTTATGTGTGACCCACATAGACTTATAATTTTCTCCATCTGTACCACACCATTGTCAACTAGCAGGCTTGTAACCTGTCACCTGAAGTATGTACACAAGAGATGTGGGAGTTACCAGAGGAACCCTGGGTAATCTAGTGTACCAGAGTGAAGGTGAGAGGGCTAGGACTTTGTTGGGGGGTGTGTGTTTGGGGAGGATTGGGTTGGAGGGTGGTTGGATTCTAATCTGTTTGCTTGATTATTTGCATAATGCCTTTCCAAACTCTCCTCCACGATCCCTGATCCTGTGTTCCTATTACCCACCAATCAACCTATTCTTTTTGTGCTATTTGTTTGTGTAATCTTGCACTCTTGTGTTCAGAGTATGTATTGTTCAAGGGTTTTTCCATGCTGTATTGTATCCTGCCAATGGGAGGGGTGTCTGGTGGGAAGCATTCTGGAACCCTGTGTGTCTTAAGGATACCATCGTATGTGGGCACCATATTATTGGATTCAATATTAAAAGACCCCCGCAACCTTTCACAATCCCAGGGAAATTGCCCCCGCTACACATTAACAACCACCAAGCTGTGCCAGTCTTTGCAGGCATTGTTTATGTCTGTATTTCTATTTATTTTATTCTACATTACTGGGTTTTTCATGGAAACAGTATCCTTGTCTACAAAGCTTATTTTCTCATTATGGTTAGTCCTTTCCTGAAGTCACAAAACTCTGCTTGTGACATCATAATCAGTTCCATAGCAATGGAATGTGATGTCACAGAGGTTTATGACTTCAGCAAAGTATTAAGCCATAGAAGCAGATGAGCTCTAAGGGCCAAGGATCTAGTTTCTAAGCAAATTAGCCTAGTAATGAAGAAGAAAGGGAAGGGAAGTGCAGGCAAGATATAACATGTAAGCCGAATTGTAACTAAATATGTGTGCCAAAGTTTTCTGAACATTGACAATTTTTTTTTAATGAATGGTTACATACTCTGAATTCTAAATGTTTTATAGTATCAGGTAAGCCCTTATTGGGTATGGAAATTCATGCCAACAAAAGAACTACCACATCACAGTTCAAAATTCAAGAAAGTTAATGTACCTAGCTATGGCATTACTATGGTACCACAACTTTTCTAATTATGGAAGCTCATGCCAGCTCTGTCTTAAACTAGCATACACACTAACATGCTCCCTGTCGAGCACACACATATTACTTTAGCATTTTTTACGTTAAAAGAAAACACTTTCATCTAAGCACCAACCCAGTTACGGTCCCAGTATGCTCAAAGGTGATACTGTATGATTTTGTTTTTCTCTGTACAATCACATTCAAGCCATTGCCGGGTGCTCACTCATCACTGCTTCCAGTTTTAATTCAATATGCATTGCTAGTTTACATAAACTTTAAAAAAGTAATGTCTGTGTGGTGGATGGTGGAGGGGGGAGTATAATGCTCATAAAACAAGCATATACTATAAAACATAAAGTATGGACAATCATCAACAACATGATAACTTGGAGTTGTGAAGTGATGGCATCAGGGACCTCTCCAGCTTCACTATTTAGGCTCATGATGACCTCACAAACTCTTGATGGAAGCACATTGAGAATAATGCAGTGTTGGAATTTTACTTTATGAACTTTGAGACCTGGGGGGCCCATAAGGGCCATGTCTTTAAACTGAGCCCCCCCTTCCCTTTATTAGTCAATGAAAGTGATACATGAGAAACTGGGGCTCACTTCAGAGCTAGGGGAACCAAGCCCTGGCAAGCTCCCTTGTAATTCTAACTCTGGAATAGTGCTTGGGCAATGATGCACATCAAGGTTGTGTTTCCATTGAGCGGTTATGATGACATCATAGTGCGTTCAAAAGCAGTGGCAGAGTAGCGTGCCAAAAAGTGGGGCTCAGAACTGCATAGAACACCTTAGCCAAGGGTGCTGGGAAAACAATCGTCTTCCTGAATATTCTTTAGTCAACCTACCTAGCGTTTTATAATTCTGAACAATCCACACCTTTTGATGAATAATCCATGATTTCTTAACAGAAATGTATAGGCTATTCACGGTAATCAAAACAGAACAGGGTCAGGAATTGAGCTTTTGAAGAGATGTGAGAGGAGAAAGGTAGTCAGAAACAACTATACAGTGCAACTCATGCCACAGTAAAACAAAATGTTCCATAGTGCTTTTCCAAAAAAAGGTATAGTTTTGGTTGCCTGGATTTTCAGTGTATGTCGAGTACCAACGGGTTTAAAAGCAGCTTCCCCACTGTCAATGGAGAAATGCTACCAGCCTAATTTTAATGCTGCTCAGCTGATTGGAAAGTGTGTTGGGGGGTTAAAATTCATTGTCTGACCCTTCAGCTACAAAAGTGAGGGGTCTCCTGACCCCCTTGATGCCCTGATTCCATCCTGTATGCTCAAAAGAAAAGTTTGAGAAGTCCTTGATGTCATTACAGCCACAAGATGGAAATACAGTCAAGCAATGCATGGTTGTCCACTTGTTATTGTGTATAATATATATAATTTAAAACAAACTAAGAAGTAAATGCTGTCTTTTCTTCTCAACAAATTACCTGTTTAATTTTGTTATCGTTTTTATAGCAAACACATATACACACACACACACCCTCTCTGAGCTGCTGAAACCCCACCTGGCTTAAGGGTAGTCTTTGTTTGTTTGTTTGTTAATGGTGAATCAATAGAAGATTCTGTGTCAGCAGAAGGTTTGAGTTCTGTGTGTGAGGGGGCAAATGTGAGGAACACAGCAGCTGGTGCAAGTTTCCACTGTAATCAAAAAAGCTTTTGTACCACAGAAGGGTACAAAAGCATTCAATGACATGGAACTGTGCACAACAGATTCTGAGCTAGGATTGAAATCTGTGTACAACATTCCTCCAGAATCATAGGGGCTGCAGTGCTCCTCCCGTGCCAATTTTTATATTGCCTTGCTGTGTGTGGTTGGCAATAAATTACTCTATTCATTGCGTGTGAGGCTTTTCAGATTATAGTGTAGTCTATTGGAATGGGTGTCTGCTATTCAGAATGCCCTGCCTTTAGCCATTCATTTATGGTATATGAAAAATAAGGACACATATCATCCTGCATAGAAACATGTGGAACTATTATGCCCAGTAGAAGTTACATTAGTATGGCATTTCATTCCTAGATGGTCGAGGTTGTTCCAGGTCACCTCAGTGGAAAACATTTGGGACAAGTGACACATTAACAACAGAATATACTGGGGGTGTACCAATGTGGGACAATAAATGTGTGCCCTTTTTCATGTATTCTTATAAATGAATTTATTTTAAAAATTAAAAAGAAGGTACAGTATCTACTAAAACTGGTTAAATATTATGGTTGCTTAAGGTATTTTACTTTTAATTGTATGTAGGTGTTTTAACTTGTTCCATTTAAATATGAGCATGGGATTTTGGTAGCAAATAAAGGGTGTGGTGCATCAGGTAGTGCATCTTCTAGCCAACTCAGTAGGAACATAGAAACATTAGAAATTATAAGAAGAAAGGATACCTATAAATTTCCTCATTAGTAATTACAGTAAATCAAAGCAAAAACCAACAATTCACTGCTCTATAACAATGATCAGTGTCAGTGGCATAATAGATAGCACACTCACCTCTGGGGCCAGACGACCAGAAGATCCTGGGTTCTAGCCCCAAACCAGGGTAATTGGAGCAATACCCATAACTGACATTGTAGTGCAGTATGAGTGGGGTACTGTACTGTGGAGGTGGTGTCCTTTGGAAAAGATATTAAAATCATGGCCCCTTCTACCCATCTCTGGTCACTATCTAGGTGGAAGTAAAAGATCTCATGGCACTTATCAAAGAAGGGTAGGGGAGATTCCCTCATATCATGGCCAATATTCCCTCATCAATAAAAGAGGTCCTTGTAACCCACCCCAAGGATGCACGTGGAAACAAGCTGTTTTAGTTCAGTGTGCCTTTCCTGGTCAAAAAATAACATTAATTTTATTGTATTCTTTGTTAATCAGGTAAGGCCCACTAGGCACAGGTGCCTGTTTTCAGGGGTGACCTGGGAGCACTGGGGAGGTTAAGTGACTTGTTTAGAGTCACACAGTATGAACACGGAGGTAGTGGGAATCAAACCCAGCTCTGTCTGCTGGATGTACCAAGCTCTTTCACAGCTTGTTACTCTAACCTCAAGGTTCTACTGCAGTCACAGCCAGAGAAACAGATGCAGCACCTCCATCTCCAGACCACATGAGAGCAGTCTGGAAGTCCAGCGATTTATTGAAAGCCTACAATCCCCCAATGTACCCATTCAGTCTACAGTGGCAACACCCTAATTTGCCACTTTACCGCATAATAGATTATCACATTAAGGTACTACATAACAGCACTTCCCCCTTACCACAGTATTCTCAAAGTACCACATTAGCTAAAGCAATTACTTTATTGTGCTGACTCTGTGGTAAAGCAGAACATCAGGATAACTGTCACTGGAGGAAAACGCAATGGTAACATGGAAACAATTTAAAATTCACTATTCCCTGTGCCCTGGAGCAGACTGGCACTGGTGCTACTTCACCAAAATCATAAGTATTGCAAAGCTTCTCCCTCCACTCAATTATATATAAATTAATGTTAGGGAAGCCCTGTTTTAGGGTTGCAATGTACATTATAGGAGATTCAAAGAAATCATAAGGATCTCAGCTCCTGGCTTCCCCAAAATGACTCCATGGAAGTCTGATGGATTGTCCTCCATTCCACACAGCAACATTTTAGTGCAAGTTATCTTTTGTAAGCAGCCAGCTGTGAAATGCTGCAGCATGGCCTGGAGATGGGCCACCTGACTGTCCTGGGAGCACATGAATTTTGATTGTTAAATTGTCTCCATGTTACCATTGCTTCTTCTTATATCTTGTGGGTAGGGCTGTTTGGAATGCGAAATTCCTCCACCTGAATTTTTGTGGAATTGTAATTCCACTTCCGATGTGCTTTTTACATTGGTTGCTTGCATGCGCAAACCAACTTTTTTTGCAATACGGGATTTTGGGTGTGTGTCGCTGCCATGCCCATAGCAGTACACAATACCAGGGGCTCACAATGGGCTCAGTGGTCTACACCAATGACCACTCAGTGTGGTCCTGAAGCAACTCTCTGCTGGGTGGGCTGAATGGTCATGCACTTCAAAGGACCAAAGCCACTCAAAAAAGAGAGGACTTCAGTCCTTGGAGTGCATTCTCAGTCCCTTTGAGTTGCACTCTCAGTCCCAGGTCCCCCCTCCCACCCCAGAGAGAGACATGGAGTGATGCAACAAGACTGCTCATAGACTGAGACAGCAACAGGATGGAGATCGGCATGACCATCGGAGTCAAGTGTCGACATTGGAACTTGGAAGCCATCAACTTTTTGGCACAATGGAACACCGACCAAGCTAACACAGAAGCTCCATGCACTGTATGCTGTGCCTACTCCCCATCTCACTGCTTTTCCTGCTCCCCTTTTCATGTCTCCTCCATAGACAATATCTGGTACATTTTTTCCACTACATTCGCAATGAAATTGTAGTGATAGCAGAGACTGTTGGGTCAGACTGGCATGGCAGTTGACACCAGTAGCAGCTGGAAATCAAATGCTGGAGTGCTAGAACTCTGCCCTTCCCTCACCTGCTCTCCCTGCTGGCCCCATCACAGTAGAAGTAGCCCATTCCTGGCTCCCACCATCCCCAGTAGCCCCAGTACAGCTGCAGTTCATCTTCCTCCTTCCACCACTCTTTGGTGTCCCCAGTCCCAGTGACCCACTTCACCATCCATCCAACCCGTGCCCAGCACACAGGAGAATGTGGTTCCTAAAGTAGGTGTGGACAGAGTCAGGGAACTGGTATGTAGTGGGGGGTCAATGAAATGCAGCAAATTGCAGCTGCTATTTGCAATTTGTGGCATTCTATTAACCCACTGTTAAGTTTGTCTATCCAATATTACTGCTTACTTAATGGGTCTATAGTGGTGCATAGTGGAGCAGTTGTCAAAGTCAGAGGCTCAGAGGGAAGTTGGTACAGAAAAGGACTGGGAGGCTGAGCAGCAGAGCAGAGGAGAAGATCCACAACTGACTAGAGCCAGACTGACCACCAGACCATCCTGTCTGAGTTGACTATATGACTGATCCAGCAGGAACACGACAGGAGGTAGGTCTCCCACTAAGTCCCCCCAAAAAAGTAACATTGTCTGCCCTTAGTTTTAGCCACTGCCAGCTAGCCCCCTTTATTTCACCCTTGCTTGCCTAGATCATCTTAGCCACAATAAATGTAAAGTTCAGCTGGCAACTACTTTCCATCCTATCCTGACCTTACCAATTTTTTTTTAAATACCTATCCCAGACCACACTTACTGTTGCACTTTTTTCGGAACAATATCAAATTGTTTAACAAGCAACCAACATTCAATGTTGACAAATGCTCGTTGGAATTTATTTTTTAATTCTGCCTAATTCTAAAAAGTATTTCTGCATAAACTTCAGAATAATTTTCCTCGGATCATGTAAACTGCAGAATATTTTTCTGCAGATAATAGAAAAAGAATCAACAGTTTATTATACAAACTATTGATTATTTATCTGCTCATTTTGCATGAGAAGTGTCAGAATCCTACTACTGATGGAATGTCATGGAAATGTATGAAATTCCATGGAATTCAGTTAAATCAGAAATTGAACACTCCATACAGCCCTACTTGTGGGTACATATGGGTATTATTGGTGTTCAATAAATTGTGGACTTCCAGACTGATGTCATATGGTCTGTGGGCCGAGCAGCTGCATCTGATTCTACAGGCTTGGCTCCATGGCCACAGTATGGTGTTTTTTTCATTTCTGTTGATGTTCTCCTTTGTGCTTGCATGCTGTCTGACGTTTTTGAGCTTTGTTGTCTTTAATTACTGCATCTAATCTTGATCTGATGAAATGGACTGTTTTAACTGAAACTACTTTTTATGTTGGCATGCCTGTGCAGCCAACATCTTGTGCCAGTGGGGATTTAGAGGAGCAGTCACTGTTGGGCGAATGCAGGGCACGCACCAGTAGGTGCGTCCCTCATTCCCCAATCAGCCTGCATGCCGAGGCCACACCATGCATACTAAGCTGGCGAGCACATCTAAGAAAAGGTCCGCTGCAATCCGAGCAAAGCTCATAACACGTAGCGGACCATTCCTACATGCTTACCAGCTA
This sequence comes from Neoceratodus forsteri, assembly GCA_016271365.2. Taxonomy (NCBI): domain Eukaryota; kingdom Metazoa; phylum Chordata; order Ceratodontiformes; family Ceratodontidae; genus Neoceratodus; species Neoceratodus forsteri. The sequence goes on along the minus strand of JADMNL010000026.1, from coordinate 71,585,356 downwards.
GTAGCATGGCAGCACAGTGGCCACTACACTGCCGACAGCGCCAACTTCGGGGTGCCCAATCCCCCAGTCAGCTTGCCCTGCCCCATGAAGTATGTGCCAATGGGGGAGTCCACTCCCCATCAGCAGAATGTGCCCCCCCACCTCATTGTTTTGCCGATGGGGGTGCCCAATCCCCATCTGTATCCGTCCCCCCCTTCTCGCTGTAATGTGCCGATGGGGGAGCCCACTCCCCATCGGCATGATGTCTCCCCCCTTTTCTGTGTTGACGGGGGTGTCCAATCCCCCATTGGCTACTGTACCCCCAAACAAAAGAAACCACCTGTAAAAAAGAAAACCATCCATGATGGTTTTTTCCTTTTCGATACCTGTAAACTGAAAACGGTCCCTCATAGTCTCCCTACTCACCACCCGCACCCACCCACTGCGCACCCTGCCTCCCCATACTCCCCCACCCCATACTTACCTCCGGAGTCCAGCACGATAATCTTTGGTGGACTGGGAACACGTCTGTACTCTTCAAAGCCAACCACGAAATGAGGAAATGCTGATAAGCTGTATAATGGAATAAATAGGGTTTTTTCAACTTTGAGCCATATCTTGGGCATTTTTTGGAATTTCTGCACCAAATTTTCAACATGGGGTTTTTGGGACCACTCCTCATGAATTCTGTCACCCAAAAGGTGATTTTGCAGTCATGCAAGGACAGTGGCAGTGTTCAAGAGGTGGGCTCTCAAAAAGCCTATGCTGCAAATTTGGTGGAAAAAAATCTCAAAATGGCTGTTTTATGAGCGCAGACATGAAGTTGCTATGCTAAGCTCGATAACTTGTGAATTCACAATATTTTCATGCCAGATTTTCAACATTGTCATTTTTCTACACCTCCTTGTGAACAGTACAGCTGTCATTTTTCACATCCTGGCTGAAATGTGCTTCTGCATTTCCGGCGCACAATACCGCGGTCACTGTGGAAATCAGTGTTTGGTCAGATTACAAAAATGACAGTGACACTGTTCATGAGCAGAGGTCCTAAAATTCCTATGTTGAAAATTTGGTGACGATACTCCATAAAATGACTGTGTTACGAGCATATGTTGCGCAGTTTGCACACACACTCGTAACGTTGTGCATTTGTAATATTTTCACTCTGGATTTTCAACATTGGCATCTCTCCACACCTCTCGATGAACAGTGTAGCTGCCATTTTACATATCCTGCCCGAAATGTGTTTTCACATGTCTGGTTATGAATAGCACGGTCGCTGTGCGAAATCACTTTTTGAGACAGCTTGAGAAAATGACAGTGACACTGTACATAAGCAGAGGTGCTAAAATGCCTATGTTGAAAATCTGGTGCCAAAACTCCATAAAATGACTGTGTTACAAGTGTGTGTTGCGCATTTCTCACGCACCCTTGTAACTTCGCATATTTGCAATACTTACATGCCACATTTTCACCACTGCCATTTTTTACACCTCCTTATGAACAGTACAGCTGTCATGTTTCACATCCTGCCCAAAATGTGTTTCCGCACTGCACTACCCAAAGCCAATGCCAGCGTGACAACTTTCGGCATTGAGAAATGCTTGTTTAGATTGAAGTTTCTTCCACAAACCCAGCACTCTTTCTGTGAAATATTATTTCTAAATCCTTCTCCCTTAATGGCCCATTTAATTCCACTGTTTTGTTTTGTTTTTTTATCTTTGGACGTATTTCATAGCTTAATCCAATAACATGGAATGGCTTATTTTTTTTCCTGTTTTGAGACTGGTCTAATGTCTTTTCTCCACTGAGAACAACTCTCACCAAGTCAAAGAAGCTGACCACAGGTCCTCCATACAGTACCAGCCATCATTTATTTTGCTCTGCTCTGAACTGCATATATTTTGTATGACTAGAACTGAACACAATAACCTAGATGGGGCTATGCCAAGGATCTATATATTGGCATCATCATTTCCGTTGATCTAATAATAAGGCTTCTCAGTACTACTTACATAGATAGTAAAGTTCTTTTCCAGGTCACTAGTAGTAATTTCAATACCAATTTTATCTCTGTTTTACCATGTCGCCTCCTGTGAACTTTTACTTCCTGAGGACGCTTCTGCAGGTGAAACCGGTAGGAGTTGATGAGTTGTTCCCCCATCTCCTTGCATACTATTGGCTTTAATAAATGTGATTTTGTTTCACATTTTTGTGTCTTGACTGACTCATGTGGCTGGAGGTGCTGGGATTCTTGTGCCTTAATTTATAGCTCTACCAGGTTTTGTATCACCCGCAAAATTCAGAAACCCAACTACTCGCCCATACCGTCAGGTCTCTTATGAATATATTACCACAGCAGTGCATGTTATGATAAACATTTTGTCCTATAAGTACTTTTTGTTCTGTTTGATAGTGCCTGTGTTCTGTTTTGCAAGATGCTCTTTTTCCTCTGTTGTGAGTCTGCTTCTTCAGTTATTTTATGTTGCATTTGCAATAATTAAAAGGAGTACTGATTTAAATGTAGCTGTCCCCAGGTTTTCATAATTCCTCCCTGTTGTTTTTTAGCACTCATCATCCCATAAGATTAGCAAGCAGTGTATGTTTCATCCTAATTTACCATAGTCACAAGGAAAGTGATATTAAGCAATGGCTGTTCAAATACAGCTGAGAACAGTAATGAAAACCTGGGGGAAGTGTTGGAATTACAGTGAGGCTTGTTGGGGCTCAGCCCCGCCAGCTATGTCATGAGCCCTGGTAGCTCACAAATCACTGACATTGACTTATAATGGGAAGGGGGCCTCAGTCTAAAGATAACACCCTTATGGGCACCCCTAGCTGCCAAAGCTCATAAAGTGTAATTCCAACACTGCCTGGGGGAGAACCATATTAAACTGAGTGTTCATATTAATTATTTCAAATGTCAAAAGAATGCTGAATCAGACTCAAAATGGGGGAAAGGGCATCTTACAAGACAGGAGATCAAGAGCACTCCAAAAATAGAATAAAGTGGTATAGGTTAAAGCTTAGCTTAACATGTGCTGCCACTTTAAAAAGAAGGGGTTCCAACATTTATCCTTGTGGTGCACTCCTGTTCACTTGACACCATTCATAAAGGCTACCATGTATTATTACACTTTCCCTTCTACGAATGCTTAGTCTGTTGTAGAATATTTCCTGTTAACATTCTGCCCTGTCCATTTGTTTTACCTAACGTGCAGCACTGAATCAAAAGCAGTTCTGAAGTCAACATACAGTACAGACCAGTTTCTCCTTCTTCAAGCTCTGAGTGACATTACAGTACATTTGTTTGGCAAGATTTCTCTTTACTGACTTCATATTGGGATAATGAATTTAAGTTGTCTTTCTTTTTAGATGGTCAACAACAGCTGATGATTGTTTCCACCAATTTTCCACCTACTGATGTTAAGCAAAATAGTAACAGTATCCAATCATGGAAGGGGTATCGCGTCCGTCTTGTTCCTCCTCCTGTCTCACAGTAGTGACTATTCACTTTTAGTATGGGCATGCATTCAAGCTTAACAGTTGGAATGCTACTGTACCTCTACCCATGCTGCACAGCCCTCAGTGCCACTCTCCCTCAGGAATATAATCCTGCTTTGAAAGTCCAATGAGTAGTGTTATCGACAGGTAAGCTACTCCAAATGTGATTCAGTCTCTGTGTGAAGTAATGCTTTCTAATGTTGCCCCTTATCCTGCCCCACCTCATCTCAGTTTGATTATATGTCCTCTAGTTCTGCTGGCACTCGCCAACCTAATATATAGATAACTGTGGTTTAAAACAGTAGTGCATGATAGCAGTGAAAATTCTGACCTATATTTTTTATTCTGTATTAGACTGCCCCATATCTCCAGGCTTGTATGACACAATTCAATCCCCATTTTGCCTCTGCTTCGCCACTTTAATTTTTTTTTTCATAGATGAAACTAATAAAAGGAGCACTCCTTTAGCATGACCCAACCAGATTTTTATCTGTATTCTCCATTGTTTTAGAACACCCATTGTTTAACAACACTTTTCATGTGACTATAACTAACTAACATGCAGCAACCACTGCTCCCTGACCTTATGGAACAACAGGTGTACAAAAACAGCTGACAGTACTAATGAAAATCTGGGTCTGAGTCATATTAAAAAGATCAATCCTTTTATTATTTGAAACATAAAAAAAGTGCTAAAACAGACTCCAAATAGGGAAAGAAGGGTATCATACTAGTCAGGAGACATGGGACAATCTCAAATAGAATAATAAATAAGTACACTGTAGGTCAAAACTGTCACACTACTATGCACTGCTGTTTGAATGCACATTAGTTCACGCTGTCTTACAGCTCATGTTAGATTCTACTCCAGTGAACATCAAATTGCCTATGGGGTGACTTGGCACAAAACTGTCTTTCAGTGTAGCACTATTCTAAATTAACTGCCTCAACAATTGCACCAGTTCAGGAACTAACACAATCGGTGTATTTAGCAGGACAAAAGTAGCAATAAAAACGAAAATAAGTAAAAAAAAAATAAATACGACTTATCAGTGAGCCCTCAGAGGGGGTCGCGAGTTATTTATTCCTCACCTGTCCAGGGCTATTGCAGTCATGGAGTAGATGCTGGCAAAAAACAGCAGTGATCGGGAAAAAGTTATGGAACCTGCAGTAGTGCAGTCCATAGTACCAGTCGTTGTGGATGCCATATGTGAAGTTAATCGCAGCGTTGAACGCTGCCATGGAGGCTTCAGCAAAAGCCAAGTTCACCAAAAAATAGTTGGTCACCGTCCGCATCCGCTTGTGGGCCACTATGATCCAGATAACAGTCAGGTTCCCCACCACCGCCACTATAACAATGATGGAGTAAGCGATAGCCCAAAGGGCGATCTTCCAGCCGGGCTGCACAAACTGGTTGGCTTCAGAGGTCTGGTTGAGAGAGGAGGAGCCGTTCGAGATGTTGGCGTTAAACGCGGGGACCTCATCCATGGTGGGTGCTACTTCTCTGCAAGAAATGAGATGTGGAAAAAAACGTATCCACCAGCCTCAGTCGTCTTTCCAAAGATCCCCAGAAAAAGAAGAAAATAAGTGGATGAGCGAGGCAGATGTGATAACTACCTCTCGCCAATGTGCAGAAAAGACAGGTAGTGGGCTTGCAGTACCTCCTACCATGATACAAGTTGTAGTTTGGGGGTCACCTGTCAGGGTTTTTCCGGTAGAAAAAAAAGTTGTGTGTTTAGTTTTCAAGCAGATGATAGATTCAGAGCATGGCTACTGGATTCTTTATCGATTTTTTTTTTCAGTGACAGACTTCAGATTGCTTGAAGAGAAATTAATTCAATGCGGTTTTCCTTGAAGTAATGTCCCACGTTTTCTAGATCCTTTGACAGTTATTTAGGGACATTAAGCTGGCAACAGTGTGGATGTCAGAAAGTTCTTTACTGCTCTGGCATCTGGTATTGCTTTGCATAAAGATTTTTTTTTTTATCCAGGACGGGAGAGCCTACCCGATATGTTTGACAGAAAGTGTGATGTGCAACACTGGAGCGCGTCTGGAGAGGCTGCGTGCAGTATTATAGTCGCATGCAGTTTTTGTGGGGCTCGTTTTGAAAAGAAGGCTGGCTTTTCAGGAGGAACGTCACGGAACTGGGCAGGGGCGAGTCGAATCTGGGACTTCCCAGGGGGGCAGGGAGCGCAGAGCTATGCAGGCAGTGGTTGAGGGCAGAGAGCTGCTGACATCAGGCCAGGGTGGGTTGGGTTTGGGACTCATGCCCCTCCCGGGAGATCGGAGGATAAATAGCGGAATCGCCAAGCGCGGACTCGACGTGACTGAGTAGTGCGGGAGGTGGGCGGGAGCCTGCACCGCCGCTCTTAGTGGCAGATCACAGGACACCTGGAGAAGTCATCACAATGGCCATACTTCTAAACTGTCCCTAACTTTCAGGGAGGTCCTTGATTTTGCCTGAAAATGCTCCTCTGCCCCTCGTAAAAGCTGTGATTTTATGACTGAACAGTGAAGATTGTAAGCATAGAATAATGTTAAACATTAAAGTTGCAGATCTGGTCTTCTTCAGAAATTGCAGCTTAAACTAATCCCCTTATTCTATCAGCTTGCTGGGTGAATATTACACATTTTTAAGATTTGTCCCTGATTTGGGGGCTGTGTCCCTGATTTTCCTAAGCCCTGTCCCTGATTTACTAGGCAAGAGGTTGAGAGGTATGACGATGGCCGCGACCTGGGATGGAAAACACGGAGCACCTGTACTAAACACCAAGCATACAGCTGCAAGTCTACTGGGACAGGTGGATCGGGAAGGTTGGTTGCAGAAAGCTCGCCCAGAGGCGCTGATGCAGTGGCTCGGAGATCAGGTTCACATTTTTCTCGCAGCTCCAAAGTGGATCGTCTGTGTCTGGGGTCGGTGTGTTCCTGTAATTACAAAAGGCGCCAGGAGAGACTGGGGACATCAACAACCCCACATCTTGGTGGGGGTGGGAGGGACTAGACACCACAATCAGTGGAGATCGCTGCCTTTTTCTGTCTAAATATAACGCGCCCGCAAAGAGTAAGCCCGCCATTTGCGTTGTAAATACACATTAATCCACCACATCGCCGCATCCAGCGGTGAGGCTATGCCTTTAGACATCAGGCTGGCGACAGGTCACCGTTTTAAGCAATTTATTTTTTTAGAACCTTTGACCAGGAAAGGCACATGAGCCTAACCTCCTTTCCACCTGCCTCCGTGGAACACATGGAGGTTAAGTGACTTGCAAAGGTTACACAGCAGTGAGAATGCAAGCGGCGGTTACCGATTTCAAACCCATGTCTGTCGGGTCTCCAGGTTCACAGCTCGGTTGGCTAGGCTATACTGTCTTTAAAGTTTACCCAGGACAGGTAATCTGATATAGACCATCTGAGTTTCACTGGGGTTTTGTTTGCCAGCCCGGTTTTGACCCTGAGACTCCCATGCAAAGTTACTCTTGGCGCCCCTTCCCATTGCCCAAGGCGGAACCCAATTCAATCAAGACACCACACTGCTTTTTGGATAAAAAGGGGCTGCAGCTCTTTTTACTTAAACAAAATTGCATACATTACATGGGACACTTGGCTTCTACCAGCCTAATCGGTACATCGCACTTTTTACAGATATGCACTTTACATACATTATATATACACACACCAAGCTATACAGAAAATTGTAACATATGTACATTACATGTCCCATCCTGTAAGACCCCTTGGGCAGCCATAATTCATGTCCTGCTGAAACCCCAGCTCCTTCATCCGCTTGTTTGAGGGGAACTTTTGGCCCTTTAGTCCGACAGACCCGTTGAGGGCCGTGCCTTTCCGCAAGACAGTTCCCCCCCCCAAAATTTTGGGTCTCCTCACCCCCTTGATGAGGAGCATGCCCATCGAGGGCCGCACTCCTCCTCTTGGAGTCTTGGATCCCAGCGTTTCCGTGCATGCCCCAGCCTGGGTGTCTTCCTCTCCAGATCCCCAGAGGCATACCCGTCCTAGGGTAGTGCCTCTCCGAGGTGACACCCAATCGCAGCTCTTCTTATGTCGGGAGCATCTTACCCAGGATCAGCCATGAATTTACTGCCACTTCATACTGGGCAACCAGTATCTCCCACTAATGCCCAAGGGATCTTACTTTTCCCAAACAACACTGTCTCGCAAAAATCATTAAATGTATTGTTGAGTATATCATTTCCCATCCCTGACAAATGAACCCCATCCCGGCTATAATATTCCAAATCTGATTTTGTAATCGTAAAATGCCTGATTACTTCCACGCCCAGTGAGGCCGCAAAATGGGACACCTCCCTATTCACGGATCTCCACGCTTTATCCATAGCCCCTGCCTTCCGCTCTCCACGCCATTGCTGGCGAGGTAACATTCGGGACCATGCCAGAATGGTGTGAGGCAACAACTGTTTCAAGTGGGACAAGTCCCTCTTCATATCCCCAATCGATCTCTTTGGCCCTAGGGTGACCAAGTCATTCCTCCCAGGTGGATCTAGAGCGAGCGGTGTAGCTAGTTAGACCCAATGCCATGATTGTGTTACACAAAGCCCCCACTCATTCCCCTTTTCCTGCCCATTTTATCACCGCTACTTCTTGGAATGAGTAGCTGAGTTGTATAATGGCATGCTTTCGCCCTCCTGTACGCCTCCCTCACGTGTGAATGACCCACGATCCATATCTGGGGGGTTGTTGCTGACATGCCTGTAAAACAAAAGTAGAAACATGTGAGTGTTCATGGGTTTGAACTAACAATCAGAACTTGTGCTGGGTTCCCCAACGTCACTTGCTGCTGTTTTTTGCTGGGCCTTATGTAACCCTTGTAAGCCTTTTGAAGCCCATCTGCCAACCCCTTTATCTGCTCCTCATTTAAAACCGCACTGGCCGCCTAGTGGCTGCTCCAATTCGAATGAATGGGTGTTATACGCTGTCGGGTTTTTTCCGCCCATCCAAGCCCTTCCGTAGGGACCACAGAGAACTGCCGCCTTGTAACTGCTTTCCCATCCTCGCACAAACAAATGACCCGCCTCCCATAGGACGACCTGCCAGATACTCCTCATTGCCATCCATGGGCAGATATTCCCGGGAAGGGCCTTAAACAGTGTAATCTTAGCCGGGGGGCTGCACTGGTTAGTTTTTGATTTCCGGAGCTGAAGACACAGTCTGTCTTGCCAGATGACAGAATCGCTCAATTGGAGATTGTTGTTCTGGCTCGGAGAGTTGGACTGTGGTACCAACTCAGACACCCGGAAGGCCCCAAAAAATGCACATGTGTATAGGGCCCTGAACAGCTTGGTTTCATAGCCAGAGCTGCACATGACCCCCAGTGCTGTCAAAAGGTCGGACAATTCTGGTAGTCCTATGGGCTTCCTTGTGTCCCCCTTTTTCCCCCCCCAAGTCTAGACATGCCCTGCACCATTTTCTTTGCAATTAAATTGTTGGTTGGGTCGGAGAAACCCTCATATTTGCGAAGAAATGCAATGCCTGCTAGTTGGAGGCGTATAGCTGCCGGGGATTTTCCCATGCCTTCCAAGTGTAGGATGTAGCTTTGAACCTGCCTCTGAGCTTTGTGTAGTTCCACGCTTACCTCATGACCACAAAATTGCTGGAAAGCTTCATAGCTACCTACATACTTCCTCCAGGTCGGGGGGGGGGCACAGTGAGCTGTACCAGTTGCTGCAATCTTGGTTCCCTAGTCTCCAGACTGCTTCCGGTATTTCTGTTGGGAACTGGTCCGCCCACGGCGCTAACTGCCTGAAGTGTTCGAGCTGAAATCGAGACAGGGCATCAGCGATAACATTTTCTTTCCCTGGCAGATGTCATGCCTTAAAGAGATGTTATAACGAAGAGCATAACACAAGACCATGAGAACCTTCATCACATCCTCGGAGTGAGATGTCTGCGAGTTCAATATGTCCACTACCGCCCTGTTGTCAGTGTAAAACAGCACTTTTCTATTTTGCCATTTTTGTCCCCACACCCTTACGGCTACCATGATGGGAAACAGTTCCAACAGTGTAATATTCTTTGTGAGTCCCATCGACACCCACTCCTGTGGCCAATGTCCCGCAAACCATGCTCCCTGCCAGAATGTCCCAAAACCAATGCCCCCTTAAGCATCGGTTACCATGTGTAGGTCAAAAAATTGGTCCACTGGTGTTTGCCAGATGGTGATACCATTGAAATCTTTCAGGAAAAGTTCCAAGACCTGTAGGTCTGCTTTTATACCCCGTGTCAATCTGATGTGGTGATATGGTTTTAAAGCACCACCCGTGGCAGAAGCCATCCGCCTCAGGAATGGCCTGCCTGGGCAAACCGCACGGCATGCAAAATTCAAGTGGCCTATCACAGATTGCAGCTGTTGTAGGGTCACCTTTTTTGCTTTCCCCATTTCACCCAATATGTTGCACAACAGTGCCACCTTGTCTTGCGGTAGCCGGAAAACCATGGCCTCTGAGTCTATATCTATGCCCAGGTATGAGAGACAAGTCACCGGACCCTCTGTTTTTTCCATGGCGAGAGGGACACCATAATAACCCATCAGTGAGGTGAAGCCCTGTAGCGTCTCCCCACATATGGCTCCCCCCTTTGGCCCCATAAATAGGAAATCATCCAGATAATGGACTACATGTATGTTTCCTGTGCGTTCTTTGGTGGCCCACTCTAAAAAGGTTGAAAATGTTTCAAAGGCTGAGCAGCTGACTGAGCATCCCATGGGCATAACCTTGTCCACATACCAATGACCTCCCACTTTGAAACCCAATAAATCCTGATCACTGGGATGTACAGGTAACAGACGGAAAGCGGATTTGATGTCGCTTGCCATCATTGCACCTTGGCCCAACTGTTGTATGGCGCAGAGCCTCATCAAATGTTGTATACTGCACTGTGCAATCCTCCGGGTTAATGAAGTCATTTACTGATTTACCTTTTGGGTAAGACAGGTGATGTATGAGCCTATACTCCCCTGCTTCCTTTTTGGGAACCAGGCCCAATGGGGATACTCTGAGGTTGCGCACTGGGGGATGGTCAAATGGTCCTGCCACCCTGCCTGCTTCAACCTCCTTAGCAATTTTATCCCCAAGGATGTTGAGAAGCAAGATTGCAGACCTCAGATTGCGTGCTGTGGTTTCTATCCTGGGGCCCTTGTATGGTATCCTAAACCCATACCTGAAACCATCGTATATATTTTGCAGCGATTTTTTGGGTGGCGGTCGAGGCCAGGGGTCATCCTATGTAATCGTTCGGTGAGTTAGCCAAACTTCCAGACCCTTTCCCTTTTGCTACTTGCTCCCTCGTTGCTTGATGCTCTGGGGGTTGTCGCGGTACATTCGAGAACCTATGCTCCTCCAAGAGGATTCTGGTAGATGTGCCTGTACTTACAAAAGAAACGAAACATTTTCTCATTGTAATCGTGAACAGCCCTCCTCCCTGCCCCTTTTTTCTGCTCTTTCCTGCGTTCTCCACTCAATTGCTGTGCAATAACATGGCCACTATCCGTGTATGTCACTACATTAGGCCGGCCATGCATCATATAGCGAACCCACAGGTCTATGTGCGTGTTTTCCCATTTGAGATTGGGTTGCCTGGATAGCTTTAGCCGAAATTGCTCATCGTATTTCAACCATGCATATCCATCAAATGTGAGGTGTGCAAATTTTATGGTGTCCCTGTATTTTAACAGTGTAATTAGTTTATCAGGGTGCTTCATCCCATAGACCGACATAAATATGTCAAAAGCAGCTGCCCAATTCTCAGATATGAATGGTGCCTTTGGTCGTCGTGGCCTCTCCTGTTTATACCCTTTTTCATCGCTCACCTCAGGGATTTCCCTATGCAGTAAGGAGAACATGTCTATGAATTCCCCTTTCCATATTTTCTCCCGGACTGTGTCAGATAAGTGATCCCCTAATGGGTCTTCTACCCCAGCATAAGCCCAGCGCTCTTGGGGTCTGGACACTAGGCCTGTTGACATATCTCTTATTGCAGTATTCTGAGTGTTATCAACCCCCGTGGCTACCATCTCATGCTCCTGTGAGCCTGATGCCCTATTCTCATCGTTAGTTGGGAGGGGATGCAATGCAGGAAGCCCAGCGCCTGTCCATACGTGAACCACTGCTCTTTGCGCATTCTCCCCTTCCCTCCATGACTTTGTGAGAAAATGGAGTGAGGCTGACTCGAGTGAGGATCTAGCATGCTGGTGTTCTGTTGTACGCTTCCTTTTTGACTTACCTGACCTGCATCGGTAAGTGCTACTGCAGATCTGCCCAAATGGTGTGCCCCTAAGGTACCCCCCTCTCTTGTCCCAGCAGCCCCGGCCGTGCCCAGTGAAGTTCCCTGACCAGGTTCATTAGTTGGATATACCAGGGCCCCCCAATGGTGGGTGGCATTCCAACCTGTGGGTTTGTTGCGACACCATGAGGTAAGGGACCCCAAGGGGTCAGTGCCGGCCAAGAGAATGGCATATTTCCCGGTGACCCATATGAAAAGGGCCACATAAAGGGATTCTGTTGCCATTGTTGTTGCCCTGCTCCCACTAGCCCGGGATTGCACCCTGGGGTCCCCTGTAGATTTGACCAGTTGCTTACCTTTTTTCCCCTTTTTCTTTCTAGGGGTTCCTTATTGACCGTTTTTTGGGTACGTCTTCCACTCCCGTCCACCTTGTGCCCAGCCCTCCTCCATTTCCGCTCCCTTATTTTTTTGGCTCTTACCATGTCCTCCAGGTTCTTTTCTTCTTTCTTATGCCCTGCTTCCTCCGCAGGTTCAACCGGCAGCCCTTTTGTGCTGTCGCTATTCTGCGTTCCCTCACTATCTGATTCAGACCACACTATCGACATCGCTGGTCTGATCGCTTCATACTCACCCCTCTGTGGCTGGGCCACTGCTACCTCGGTCCACGCTGCCATTCCTTCTTCTGGTTGCACCTGGGAGTTGCCTCTCTCTCTGTTCTGTTTTTCTCCCTGCCCGTCTTTTCCCCGTCTCTGCCCTTGGTGAAGACTTTCGCTTGTTCTGCCTGCCCTGCCCCTTTTTTGCAACAGACTTCTTCTGCGCCATGGATTCTAACAATAGGGCCGATGGCTGGCTATGCCTAGGCTGCCGTCCCACCTCCTCCAATGGTTCTTGTGGCCTGTGTTCTGGCATGTTAATGGGTTCTGAAACTGGTTTCAGTTGCCCATTTTGCTGGGCTACTAGTATTTCCGGTTCTAACCAGGACATGGTTGACAGCCAATCAGATCCGCCAATGTCTTTTAGGCATTGTAGAGCCTCGCAGAAGGCTTGGTCATGCCCTCGCACTGGTATAGCCTGTGCCACCACTTGTGGCTGGCTTCCCGGTACCATAGGGTCTTGACCATTGCCCTGCACCTGAGGGGGGGTTTGAGTGGGCTGATTGTCCAGAGATAGGTTATTCTGCATTTCAGCCATTTAGTTATTGCTATTAAGGGGCAAGGCAGTGTACTCGATGCAATACCTATAAGACAAAACATTAGTTACTAATAGGGGGGGAGAAGGACCAGTTGTGAGCAGTGAGGGGGGAATTATCAAGGTACAGAAGGATTGGAGGGGAAGGGAGGGAGTGGCCATGGTAAATAAGGAGCGGGTGGCATGTGGCACACAGATAGGGGGAGGAACAAGGAGCCAGCTGGGTGGAAGGGCCAGTAGAAAGGATGAGGGACATGGAGGGAATGGAGGAAAAGGAGTGGTCAGAGTGCTCCTGCTGGGGATTCTATGATCAGGGGTATCAAATGGGATAGGGAGGGAGAAGCCTGGCCAGTTAGAACAAGATGCTTCCCTGGACTAACGCACAGGGCTAAGCACAAGGTATATCAGCTGGCAAAGGACTGTGGGGGTTCCCAGACATACTGGTCCACCTGGGCACAAATGACATTGAGGAAATAGCGAGCTAGAGATACAGGCAAGATTCAGGGAGCTCGCCAGGGTCTGTCATGACATAGGATGCACAGTTTCCTTCTCAGAAATCTCCAGTGCCAAGGGCTAGTGGGGAACACAAAAGAAAAATTAGGAGATAAACCAGTGGCTCAGGGAGTGGTGTGAGGCCAGAGGGTAAGGGTTGATGGGGGATTGGGGAGATCTGGGAGGATAAGAGGGCTGTATGCTAGAGATAGACTACATCTCAATTTGGAGGGAGGAACTTGTTGAAAATGGAGTTCATTGGTGAAAAGTGGGGTTTAAACTTGTGAAGGGGGTGGGATGGGAGAAAAGGCAGTCAAGGATACCGATAAAGGAGGGACTTGTCTCCACCCCTGGGGACCAGGAGGATAGCAGGAAAAGACCAACTGGCAAAAGTACAGACCAGGAGAAACAGAATCCCCAAGGGAACATGAGCAGGGAAATGGAACTATAGGGAAAGGGTGGAAAGTAGTCCTGCTAAATGCCAGGAGCTTGGGCAATAAAATGCCTGAGCTCCAGGCGATGTTAACTGAGGGAGCAGTGGATGTGGCAGCGGTCACTGAGACTTGGGCCACTGCAAGCATGACTGGGACCTGAACCTGGAGGGTTACACTATGTTCAGGAAGGACAGGGGGGAGGGAAGGGGAGGAGGGGTAGCAATGATAGTCAAAAACTGCATTGGCATAGGGGGAGTAGAGGAGGTGGAGGGAACCGTGGAGGCGATTTGGGTCACCTTGATAACAAGGGGGGGCAAGAGAGTAAAAATAGGAGTGGTGTATAGACCCCCTGCCCTGGCGGAGGAGCTGGAGGACAGTCTGGTGGCAGATGTTAGGAGACACTGCAGACTGGGCAGAGGAAAGGTGGTGGTGTTAGGGGACTTAAACATGCCAGGAACATACTGGGAGACTATGACATCCTCTGTGACCAGGAACAGAGGTTGTTGGATGTCTTCAAGATGCATTCCTAACTCAGCAAGTGAGGAACCCACCAGGGAGGCACGGTACTGGATGTGGTCCTGGCAGACAGTGACCAGATTGGGGCCTGGAGGTAAGGGACCCATTGGCGGGGAGGACCATGCCACGGTCTGGTTCTGCCTGGACCTAGGGAGGGTAGAAGGCTGCACAAAGACGGAAGTAACCGACTTCAGGGGGGTGGATTTTAAGGAAATGGGAAGGATCCTTAAGGAGCATTTGGATGGGATTGGGTCAGACATGGACGCTGATAGTAGGTGGAAATCATCAGGAGTGGGGTGCAGGATGCTACCAGCACCTGTGCAAGAGTAAGACGAAAATGCGGTAGGGCCCAAAAACCCTGTTGGTGGACCAGGGAGGTCCAGGAGGTGGTGCGGGGAAAGAAAGCAGCCTATAAGAAATTCAAGTGCTCAAGGAGTGAAAGGATCGAGGGAGTATGAGCTGATGGCTAGAAGGGCCAGTAGAGGGTGAGGGTGGCTAAGGCAAGGAAGGAGCAGAACCTGGCCAGGAAATTAGGAGAGGGGAAAAAGGGTTCTTTAGATACATTGGGAAAGACGAAGGGTGAAGGGGCAGATTAGCAGGATTAAATCAGGAAGAGATGGGCACAAGACCCAGAGGAGCAGGCTGAGGAACTAAATGAGTACTTCACCTCAGTTTTCACCAGGGAAAATGGGGATGCTGCATCATACATGGGAGGAGACAGAGATAATGAGGAGGGGGGCCCCTTACCAATCGGCAGGTCTGGGGGGGGGGCATCACTGGCAGGTGGGAGGATGGCTAAGCAGGGAGAAGAGGTACTGGAAGTGGAAATCACAGCAGAGAGAGTGAGGGAAGCCCTCAGCTCCCTTAAGATGGAGAAAGCACCGGGGCCGGATAAATTACATCCTAGAGTGCTGAAGGAACTTGCAGATGTCCTGGCGAAACCCTGGCAGAGCTTTCTACCATCTCTCTGAGGACAGGGTGGGTGCCCCAAGACTGGAAGGTGGCGCATGTAGTGCCTATCCACAAGGGGATCAAGGGAGGTGGCAGGGAACTCAGGCCTGTCAGTCTGACATCAGTGGTGGGCAAGGTGATGGAGGGCATTGTCAAGAGAGGCTAGGGGGACCTGGATAAGTCAGAGTGCCTGGACGATAGACAGCATGGATTCATCCCGGGCAAATCATGTCAGACAAACCTGGTGGAGTTCTATGACTGGGTGACAAGTGCCTTGGACCTGGGTAGACCAGTGGATGTCCTCTTTCTAGACTTCAGCAAGGCATTTGACTCTGTTCCTCATGTGGGCCTGTTGGATAAACTAGGAGAAATGGGGGTGGAAACCAGATGATCCGATGGATAGAAAATTGGCTCCAGGACCGGACCCAGAGGGTCGTAGTTGAGTGGGATAGTCTCTTCCCAAGGAGGGTCATTAGTGGGGTCCCACAGGGATCAGTCCTTGGGCCCCTTCTGTTCAACGCCTACGTATCTGACATAAGGACAGGAATCAGGAGTGAGATGAGTCTCTTTGCAGATGACTCGAAACTGGGGGCGGTGGTGGATGGGGAGGAGGGGAGGGTGGCCCTGCAGGGGGACCTGGAGGCTCTGGAAAGATGGTCTAGAAAGTGGAAGCTGAGGTTTAACACAGGGAAATGCAAGGTACTCCACCTGAGGGGCCAGAAACCCAGGCCAAGTGTACACCCTGGGGGGGGAATACTACAAGTCTCAATGGCTGAGAGGGACCTGGGGGTGGTGGTGGATGTCAAGATGAACAACTCTGAGACTTGTAGGAGGGCAGCAGCCAAGGCCAATAGGATGCTGGGACGATCGCTAGGGGATCACCTCCAGAAGGAGGGAAGTGATACTCCCTCTGTATAACTGCTTGGTGAGGCCGCACCTGGAGTACTCGTGCAGTTTTGGAGGCCGACTTAAAGAGGGACATTAACCTCCTGGAGAGGGTCCAGAGGAGGGCAACACAAAATGATTTGGGGCTTGGGGACAGGGACCTATGAGGAGAGGCTCAAGAGCTAAATATGTACACTTTGGAAGAGAGAAGGGACCGGGGGGACATGATAGAGGTCTTCAGGTACATGAAGAGGGTAAATAGGGGAGGAACAGTGAGGGTGCTTTGAAGGAAGGAGGAGGGGGCCACTAGAGGGCATGGGTGGAAGCTGGAGGGGGGAAGATTCAGGGGAGAAAGGAGGAGGTGCTACTTCACTGAGAGGGTGGTAGAGCCATGGAATGCACTACCTAGGGGCTGGTGGAGGCAGAGACAGTGGAGGGGTTCAAGAGGGGGTGGGACAGGTACAGGGGAAGGGTTCAGGAAGCAAAATCCAATGCAGCAAGAATATCCGGAACTGGGAAGGGAGAAGCCAGAGAAGGCGAGGGGGACAGCAAGGTCAGCACCCAGGGTGGGGGCTGACCAAACGAGCAGACACGAAAGACCATTAGGCCTATTCTGCTGGCATTTTAGTATGTTAGTAGTATAATTCCATCCTGCCCTTGATAAGATATGTTCCGCCCTTAAATCTAGAACTATAACAGAAAATGCCCTACCTAGCCTGTTTTTCCCCGTTCCTTATCCCCCGTCTCTTATCTTCCCCCTTCCCTTCTTTTCCTTTCCCCTGCCCCTTATACTCCTCCCTTCCCTTACTCTTTGCGTTCCCTGTTAAAACTCATAGCTGCCAGACCCTTACCTGTTTAGAACCGACGTGAAACCCCCGCCATGTAATCAGGAGAATAGAGGCCCCACCGAAGTGCCGCATCCCCTTCACAAACCCACAGGATTTGGGAGAATTTCCGAGGGCCTGGAGAGGGGGGAAACCCAAAAACTTACAAATCCTCCAGCCAAGGGGAGGGGGAGCAACCTGGGGACAAATGCCACCATGCCTAAACTACCACCTTTTCCCTCCCCCCCCGGAACCCAGCTGACAGAGAGAGAAAAAAAAAAAAAAGGGAGACAGACGCCAAGCAAGACCGCCAGAAAATTGTGGGGGGATACTGGAATTACCACAGAGGAACAGGGAAAAAGGGCACTAATAAGGGGTAAAAGCTTGCTCGGGGCCCCACGGCATGAAAGTGGAAGCTCTGGGATTCAAACCCAGGTCTGGATTGTTGGAAGTCACCAGATTTGCAGCACAGAGCCAAGGACCACTGCGCTAAACCCAAAGCAACAGCGCAGGGAGAAAAATGATTTTTTTTGGTTTTTATATCAGCCCGGTGGGCCAAGAAAGCACCGGCCAAAGGGGGACTGATGCGGGACCGTGAGAAAAGAAACAACCCATCCCCGACCCAAACCCCCACCCCAGGAAGCATGAAAGGGCAGCCACTGAAAAGGAGAAACCAGCCGGCAAACAACAGGGAGAAGGGAGGGAAGCCACGGGCGAGGAAAGGGGGTGGGAAAACAAAGGACCCTGCATCCGGGGAACCAGCAGACCGAGAGCACACTGGCAGGGAAGAAAGGCCACTAATAAGGCCAAAAGCTGCGCAGAGAGGCGCGGAGGGAACAGAGGGAAAAAACACCCACTAAACACCACATAAAGCAACACCGGAAACCATTAGCGGGGGGGAGGGGGAATGCCAGAGCCCACGAGGGCAGGAAGGACGTGACCCAAACCCGCGGGGACTGGCCAGAATGAAGCAGGGGCTCAAGGGGATGAGAAAGCAGAAATCAAACTTTTTTTTTTTTTAAAGCGCGCCTAGGGCCAGGAGGCCAGCACCGCAGGGGGATGCGGCAGTCCACAGGTAAGCAGACAGGGGACCAGGCGGCCGGTGAACACACCGCAAAGGAGAAAACCCAGCCACGAGGCAGCACAAAGAAAGGCTGGCTGGGGGAACACGGGGGGGCAAACACGGGAGCAGGGAACCGGAAAACCAAAATAAACATAAATATTAAAACATGGAGGCACACTTACCTGGAGCCGGGAAAATTCAGGATGGGGGCGCCACAAAAAGCCGGCCGGGAAAAAACAGCGAACTGAAACTGGCGGCGACGGACCAGGCAGAGCCAATAGCCGACTCGGAGAATCCTGTTCGGGGGGGCCGCCTCCTCCAGGCGGTGGGTGGCCCTCCTAGCCCACACCCTCTTGGGTGCCGTGAGCAAATTGCCCCCCCGGTGAGAGGCCGGTGGGGCTATTTTCAACTAGCTAGTGACGGTTAGTGTTTTCCCACTCACCTGCTGGTCAAAGTGCTCACCCTCTGCCTTCAGGCTGCCTGACTGCACCTGGACTACTGGAGCCCTGTGAACTGCAATTTGCTTAAGGTCACAGGCACAGTGTCCAAGCAGCTGTGATATGATTTACTTAAACCTATGTCTTCTGGATCCCAGGCTTGGGCTCTAGACTAGGTTGCTTCTCACTTTAATTTCCAGTGACTTTGCTTTTGACTCTGACAGGGCTGAGAGGAATGCTCAAACTGTGTTGGTGGCACCTTCTGCTATTAATGAGAATCTTTTTTGGGGGGTGGGGGAAGGGGGCTGTTATCACCTCGGACATTCACCCAGGCCGGTTATTAGTGGGTCAGTGAGGTAGCTTCTCATATCCACCACGTAAGTCACGGTATCTATTTAAAAAGGAATAAGGGGTATGGCTGATGGCTCTTATTTGTTTTGGCAGTCCACTGGGGATAAAGACCTAGCCTAACTGGTCTGATGATCAATAAAGTTGATGTTTATTGACAAAACTGTAACTGCTGTAGCTAAGTGGGGGGGGGGAGAGCGCGCGCCAGCGAGCAGCCACCAGCTTCCTTAAAGCAAGGAGGTGATTTAACAGACTACACTGAATTGAATTATTAATTTTTGGGCCTGTTTAAGTAAATAGGAGTCAGTGTTGTGATTATCTGCTTTTTGGGTTGACTTTTCTTAGTTTAACTTTTATTTGCCAGGGAGGAAATCTAGCTGGGAGATATTTGCAGTCATTTGTGACTAGACCTGTTACTTAAACTCTGAAATATGTGTCTGAAAGGAAGGAAGGAAGGCACTCACCAGAGTGAAGGGTCAGAGTTGTAGTTGATTATTTCTGGAGTGCATGTGTTTACTCCCACCCAGCCTACCCCTCACCCCACCTGCCCCAAGAGCAACATTTCTTTTATATCAGGGGTTCTGACATAATTTCCCCAAAAATCCTTAGGACATACAACTGTTCATATCCTTAAAGGCACAGCACACTGAATAGGGGATAAAGACACTCACAAGCTTGCACACACTAAACCAAAAATAAAAAAAGGAAAACATCTTAAATAGGAAGGGAGACAGATAACTGAGGAGTGGTGCAATGCTCTGGCTGTGGAGCAGCAGTCTTCTGGGAGATATTCTGGAGACTGCATTGCTGCCCTATTTGCAGGTACCTCTCTGGTCTGAGGGAGGAGGTTGCTTGTCTCCATGCTGACCTGGCAAGGATTTGGGAAATGTCCTCCCTCACCCAGGGACCACCCAGGCCACCACCACTGCCTCAAAGGTTGCCAAGAAAGAGGAGCAGTTGGACCACAGTGGGCTCAGGGAGGGTGATGGTGGTAGAACAAAGGTGCACCCCTCCAGTCATGCCTCTCCACAATTCATTCACCATTCTGGTGGAGCATGGTTCCTCTTTGGAGGCACCTGTAGTGGAGACCCAGGAGGATGCAGGGAACTTCCACAATGGAGACTCACAGGAGGGTGGAACAGGACCCCACAGCAGAATGAACCAACTCCTGGTGGGGGACTCAATCATTAGAATGGTAGAACTGGGGGAAGGAGAGGAAGGGAGGTAAGGTGCCTGCCCAGTGCGATGGCTTGGAAGGAAAGGAAATGAATCCTCAGGATCATGGGAGCAGCTGCAGGGGGAGTGAGCTAGATGTCATTATCCACCTAAGGACAAATGACCTGGCTAGGAATGGGATCACAGCAGTACAGCAGGAGTTTGTGGAGCTGGGGAGGGGCCTTAAACAAGTTGCACACATGGTAACTTTCTCGGAAGTGCTACCTGTCTATGACATGAAGGAGGCTAAGGTACTCTGCACCATTGGATTCAATGACTGGTTGAAAAACTGATGCAGAGCTCAGGGATTTGGCTTCATTGGGAACTGGGGGTCCACCTGGAGGATGCAGGCCTACACTGGCATGATGGTCTGCATCGGTCTGGGAGGAGGACCAGGATCCTAGGTGATAGGTTTAAATGCTTCATTGGTAAGCATTTAAACTAGCCAAGGCAGGAGGCACTGAAGGAAACAACAAGGAAAGCCCAGCCCAAAATAGGGTAGTAAATGAAGTGGACACCAAGGTAAAGTCAATAGGGAACAGAACTGGGGCAAACCCAGAAAAAGGCAGTAAGGACAGGGATGGAGCTAAAAGGGGTTAGGCCATCAAAAAATGGAGGGTGATGAGTACCAATGCCCATAGTCTGTGTAACAAGCTGCCTGAACTAGTGGCCTTGATAGAAGAGGGGCACCTGGAAATTGTGGCAGTCACAGAAACATGGTACACAGACAGCCATAACTGTGATGTCAACATACCAAGGTGCACAAGCTGCAGGAGGGACAGGGAGGGTAAAAGAGGAGGAGGAGGAGGAGTAGCTTTCCATTTAAGGGAAGGGATCAAAGCAATGGAACTAAATGATAAACAGGGAGTAGATAAGGCACTGTGGGTCATGCTGGAGACAGGCAATGGCACCACAATCTGCATGGGGTTGTATACAGACCCCCATTTCAGGAAGAGGCAGTGGACAAGGAAATGATAGCAGGCATCCTTAGAATGGCAGAAAAGGGGGGAAATATTGTTAATGGGGGACCTGAATATGCCAGATGTTAACTGGAGCACCTTTGCTGCAGCCACATCCAAGAGCAGGGTTATTCTCGATGCCCTACAAGGGGCATGCCTCAGACAGCTAGTGGTGAAACCCACTCAGGAGGGAGCAGTCTTAGACCTGGTACTGTCAAACGGGGATGGAGAAAGGATCTCAGATTTAGAAGTGGGTAGCAGTCTGGGGACAAGCGACCACTAAACGGTGTGGTTCATGACAAACACAGCCATAGAGTCCAGATATACAAAAGCAAGAGTACTGAACTTTAGGAGGATTAACTTTGGGAAAATGGGAAAGTGCCACAGAAAAGCACTAGCAAATGGGCAAGATGGAGGGTGGAGGAACAATGGGGAAAAATCAAAACAGCCATCACAGAGGCAACAAGCCTTTGTGTGAAGCAAATCAACAAAACCAAATGAAGGAAAAACACTATAGTTCTCAAAAGAGGTGGCAGGGAAGGTTAAGGAAAAAATGTAGCATTCAGGAAGTATAAGAAAACACAGAAGGCACAGGACAGAGAACTCTGCCAGTTGAAGCAGAAGGAAGTAGGGAAGGCAGTTGGAATAGCAAAGGCCCAAACTCAGGAAAGTATAGCCAACTCAGTTAAGAAGGGGGATAAAACCTTTTATAGGTACATTAGAGAGCAAAAAAAGACCAAGGGAGGGATAGTGAGGCTTAATAAAGGGAAGGGAGGGTAGGCAGAGGGTGAGAGTGAAAAAGCAGGGATACTAAACAAATACTTCTGTTCAGTATTCACAAAAGAAGAGGAGGGGGAGGTACCTAACTCAAAGAACAGAAGCACTCTGGATAGGGAGGTTGATACCAGTCCATTCACAGAAGAAAGGGTTCTGAAAGAACTTTTAAAACTAAAAGTGGACAAAGCAATGGGGCCTGATAGGATTCACTCAGGAATTGTAAAAGAACTAAGGGGAGAACTAGTGACACCACTGACTACCCTCTTTAACAAATCATTGGAGGATAGTGTGGTACCTGAGGACTGGAGGAGGGTAGATGTGATTTCCCTTCACAAAAGTTGGAGCAAGACACAGTCAGGTAACTACAGACCTATTAGTTTTACCTCAGTGGCAGGGAAAATGATGGAATCACTTCTGAAGGAAAGAATTGTTGAGTTCCTAGAGGCAAGTGGGGCACAGGACTCACAGCAGCATGGATTCATGGCAAGAAGGTCATGTCACACAAATCTAATAGATTTATTTGACTGGGTGACCAAAGTAGTAGACCAAGGACGGGCTGTGAACATGGCCTACCTAGACTTTAGCAAGGCATTTGACACAGTCCCATACAAAAGATTAATATACAAATTAGTTAGCCTTGGAGAGGGCCCCATGAAGGTAGACTGGGTAAAAAATTGGCTGGACAACAGGACACAGAGGGTAATAATAAACGGAGTCCACTCTGAAGAAATGGGGGTTACTAGCGGGGTACCACAGGGTTCAGTACTGGTACCAGTCCTCTTTAATTGAAAGGCTTACCTGTAATTCAGTGGCCAAGCAGCCAGCCACTCCCACTTCCTGAGCTATATAAGCAGTCCCTCTCAGCCTCACTGTGAAGCATTTTGTCTTTGCAGCCAGAGGCTATGTTGGTTTGTCCTCTGAGCTGGTTCTGGCCTACCCCCCCAAGCCTGCTGTTTCTGTGTGTGTCTCTGCTGGACTTCAGTGTTTGTTTTCCTGCTTCTGGTTTGTATCTTTCCTACAGCTGTGTGCTTCCCTGTGTTTTGTTTCTTGTTTTTTGGGCCTTTCCCCATTTTCAGTTTTTACTGTGTTTTGGTTTCCTCTTTTGGGGGGGGGCTTTTATTTTTAAAACTCCTAGCATTCTGCTACTACAGAGCTCATTCTGCTTGCTTTCAGTTACAACTCTCAATTTACTGCACTGCAACTGCAAACCTACTCAGAGCTCATGCTACTGCTTTCAGTTACCTACAACTTCAGCAACTGCTGCTGACTGTTTAATTACTATTGTACCCAGTGCCTGTGTTTTAACACTGTACTCATTTAACTACTGCTGTACAGGCCCACTTGCTTCCTGCTGCTGCATTGTTTACACCCATTTCTATTCTACCTTGTTTACTCTGAGGTTAGCTGAAGCTCCTGCTGAGGCTATTAAACTAGCTTTTATATCTGCATGTGGTTCTCGGCCTTTCATCGCTTCCTTGTTTGTCCCACGGTGGGACTGGAGGTGTTTGGGGGGTCGTGGCCTATGTAGTTAATTAATTTTGTTCTAAATCCTGTCTTCGCCACCGAAAATCCTCAGAGTTTGTCACCTTGATTTAGCTATTCATATCTGGCTGGCTTGCCCCTAACTCAGTGCTGTTTACTTGCTATACAGTTGTTGTGCAGGTCCACCTATTACTACTTCTGCTTACAGACCTATCAGGTCCACTCTTGCTTATGCAATTGTTGGTCCTTGCTTACGCAAACCATTGCTTCATGCCTAGTGCCATCCCCTTGGCTTCGGCCTGGGATTCTTCTGCCCTCAATCTGCATTCGACATTGCAAGGTCTCAGCACTCAATACTCATTACAATCTCAGCATGCTGTGCTCATTCAGTGCACCAACTTTGCAGCTGTCAATCAATTCTGGGGCATGCCAGCCATTCTAATCTGCCGCAGGTTCCTGCAGCCAACAGTCTCACTCTACATTTAGTCCGCATCATTGAGTGTGTCCAACTTGGGGCAGAATCCTTCTCACCTGGCCCATAGCTGGGAATGTCCTCACCCCAGGCTTGGCTTTTGTTGCCTGCTATGTGACAGCAGCTCCTGCTGTAGAATTTAAGACTAGCAGTGAAGGGTGGTTACGACGATCGCCTTTGGCTCTAGTGTTGCACTATAATGGTTGGCCATTGACTTTAGTAGTTTCCCTAGCAAGGCACCTTCACTGCATTCTCCCCACAACTGCCTCTGGTTCACCTGGTTTGATTAAGGGTGGGTATGCCAGGTGAGTGCCTCAGCAGTTGTTGCTCTCCTCCTGCATCTTGGATGCTCGTATTGTTGCAGAGTTTTCTCGCAACCTTCCACGATGTTCCTGCTAGAGGGTTGAGCGAGAGCCTTCCTCCAAATTGGAATATTTTCCACCTCCTTTTAATTGGGTTTTCCAAATTGCAGCTGCAGAGCCGTCACTAAATACATTTTCCCAGGCCTGGAGGGAAGGTTACCTACGACTTGGATCCCCAGAGATTTCCTCCTCATAGGGTTTTTTTTCTCTCCTCCATTGCCTTGGGTCATAACACTTAGCATAGTTGTTTCCCTTAGCTTCCTTAGGTAGGTTCCATTGTTGGATGGAGGTGGATGATGTCCTACCATTCCTTCTCTCCTTAGGGGATCCCCTTCTCTCAATGCAAGCCATCACTATTGTTCTCTACTACTATGTTGCAGTTACTGCTTCTACGTCACTGTTACTGCTTGCTCATATGCATAATGTTGCCTCCTTTTGGGGATGATACTACATTTCTTTTGGGGATTCCTAAGGTACTTTTAGCCTCGGGAACCATCCCATGGCACCTCTAGGGGCAGAACCCTCTCTGAGAGTTCCTTGCTTCATACCCCTACAGGATGGTAATTCCTCTGGAACAGAGAGTGCGAACTGCCACAACCAAAACTAACACAGTTACACAAGCATAACACTATACTGGCTGCATAGATCAGTGAATTGAAAGGCTTGCCTGTAATTCAGTGGCCAAGCAGCCAACCACTCCCACTTCCTGAGCTATATAAGCAGTTCCTCTCAGCCTCACTGAGAAGCATTTTGCCTTTGCCCCACCATCCTCCCCTCCTCCTCCAGCAACATCACTCTCTCCTTAGGGGGATTCCTAAGGTACCTTTAGCCACGGGAATTGTCCCGTGGCACCTGTGGGGCAGAACCCTCTCCGAGAGTTCCTTGCTTCGTACCCCTACAGGGTGGTAATTCCTCTGGAATAGAGAGTGCTAATAGCCACAACCAAAACTAACACAGTTACGTAAGCATAACACTATACTGGCTGCATAGGTCAGTGAATGTCTTTATAAGTGACATTAAAGAGGGACTAGAAGGAAAAGTATTTCTCTTTGCAGACGACAAAAAGATCTGCAACAGGTTCGATACAGAAGGTGAGGTGGAAAGGATGCAAAGGGACTTGGCAAGGTTGGAGGAATGGTCAGAGGTATGGCAGCTTAGATTCAATGCAAAGAAGTGCAAAGTAATGCACCAGGGAAACAAAAACCCAGGGGAACAGTGCACAAAGCGGGGTGAGATACTAACAACAACAATGGAAAGGGACCTGGGGGTAATCACATCAGATGATCTTAAGGTGGGCAAACAATGTGAGAAGGCAGTAAGGAGGGCTGGTGGGATACTGGGATGCATAGGGAGAGGCATCACCAGTAGAAAACAAAAACTTGTTATCCCTCTGTACAGACAGTTGGTGAGACCCCATCTGGAGTACTGCATGTAGTTCTGGAGACCCCATCTCTGCAAGGACATAGATAGGATGGAGGCTGTCCAGAGGAGGGCAACTAAAATGGTGCAGGGTCGACACCAAAAGACATATGAAGAGAGATTAAAGGACCTTAATATGTATACCCTCAAAGAGAGGAGGGAGAGGGTTACATGCTAGAAACTTTCAAGTACCTTAAGGTAATCAACAAAGTCCAAGAGAGCAGTATCTTTCAGAAAAAGAGATGTGCTAGAACAAGGGGGCACAATTTGAAGATAGAGGGGGGGATGGCTCAGAGGTAATGTGAGGAAGTATTTTTTCACAGACATGGTTGTAGATACATGGAACAGCTTTGCTGAGGAGGTAGTGGAGTCCAAAACAGTGGGGGAATTCAAGAATGCATGGGACAAACATAAGGCAATTCTAGTGGGGGGAGGGTAGGAGGAAATAGGCTGTTGGTTAACAAGGATCTGCAGCTTATCCATTAGGTAGGGAAATGGGCAGACTAGATGGGCCAAGCAGTCCTTATCTGCCTTCAAATTCTATGTTTCTATGCATGGTGAATTTCCTTGAGCCACCTGTCTTGGCAAAAGCTCACCTCTTACTATTGATGAACAATTATTTCAGAGTGCAGGAGGAAAAAAAGGCTTAGGTCCCAAATGGTTGTGTGTACTGGTCTTCAGAGATCAAATCTTCTCCTTTATCTAAGGCTAGCACTTACAATTTGTAACAATCACCCCTCATTATCAACATTTAATGTAAATGAATCTGCATGCCATACAGTGCAAACAAATTAAACTTGATTCTACAGGCATAAAAATGTAAATGCAAAAATGTTAAGCCTATATCTTTTTGGCTTGCCTTTGCTGATTGAACCAGTCACTCATAATTTTACATCTGATATCCCTGCTACTGTATATTTGACCCCTGGCAGTGCCCTAAAACCCTTATTAATTTTAAAATTTCCCAATTGTAACCTTTGGGATTTGTCCTGTTCAGTCTTCACCAGAGTAAATAATAGAAATGATGTGTATCTGTATCTGTTTGTAAGCCAGACTTTTTTAAAGAATTTAAACAGGCATGTCCCTTCTACATTCATAGAACAGCTTTCTGACATCATATATATGCAGTTTGTTTTAATTTACATTGAATACATTATGGTCTGTGTAGTGTATGATCCTAAATAAAGGGATCAACACAGCCCACAAATCCTCTCACACTGAAATGAATATTGAACTTATAAAGGCAGTCATTCAATGAAATCATTAAAACATCAAAGGAGCTAGGATGAGATCTCAAGTGTCAATAACAGCCTGCCCTGCAGGAGTGTTGTCCCATTTAGCTTAGCTGGAAGTGAATTGCCTTTACTCTAATGTAGGGCTGTTGGGCAACAAGCATATTTTGGGTTTGAAAGGGACAAATTCAAACTGGTTCTATTTGGAAAACAGAGCAACTCTCTACCTCTTATGTGTTCCACATTCTACCCTTCAGAAGCTCTCTGGTTTAGGTGGAGAGGGTTGTATCTCATGTAGTGAGATTTTCCAGCAAAACTTCATATGTTATGACAGTAACTGAACAACAAACTTTAAAAGCATAAAATATGAATTCCTGCATTGTCCTGAACTTTATCTTATGTGCCACATTTTGGCCCTTTCCCTGGCATTTGGAAGGGCAGTGCTCACATTTAGTGGTGAAAGGCTGAGACATATGTCTATCTCTGTACTCCAAGACCACATTCAGTTACTTGCATTTTTTTACACAGTTTATTTAAACAGGATAGCCCAACTGAGATGCACCATCGTGTTTCCAGCAGAGTCTTGCTTTTACCCATTTATGCAGCTGGCTGGTCAGGAGCACTGATGCTCCATTATAAATTCAACACCACAGTATTTGCCAACTTACAGAGTCACATAGCATCAGTAGAGAACTGCCAGACAAAGACTGTAAGGCAACGTCTCCTTTTTGCACACAGCTACGTTGGATGACTTCAGAATCCAAAATATTATTCAGATCTGGTACGGTATTGTAAACCATACCTGCACAGTACCAGGGCACTAGCTGTGTATCTTGTCAAAAACACTGAAGGTCTCAGAAGGAAGATAAACTGGAAAGAACTGTTTTTCCAGTGAACTGGAGAACTTAGAAATTAGGGGTGATGATTTGGTCCTAATAGCTATATACTGTCCTGATCCTTAAAGGAGGAGAGCTATCAAACCCTTCATAGAAACATAGAATTTGATGGTAGATAAGGACCGCTTGGCACACCTAGTCTGCCCATTTCCCTACCTAACAGATAAGCTGCAGATCCTAGTTAACCAACAGCCTACTTCCTTCTACCCCCCATTAGAATTGCCTTTTATCTGTCTTTAAGAGAGAGCAAGTTAAAAAACCATCCCCCCTCTCGTTTTTTTTTTTATTTATTTTTTTTGAATACTGAAGGTATTCGGAAGGACTTCGAGATGTACAGTGTGTCCTGTTGTGTGTTGTGTTCGTTGGGCTGGCCACCCACAATCTTTTTTGTTTATGTCTTTTGTTGTGTGTGACCCCCCCTTTGTGGACATTGCGGATCTCCTTCCAAATGCTAGCAGCGTTAATCCTTGGAAACCATGTGGGAGACAGAAATTGATTTAGAATAAAAAAAATTATAGTTTATAAGTCTCCATTTGATTTGTTTAATTTCCTCATTGGAAGGCGGGCGTTGCGACAGTCGGAGCGTTTTAAGAAGTCTGCTCAAGCACTGCACTATCGCAGAGTAGGAAAAGGCTCTGGAAGTAATGTTTAATTTAGTAAATCTGTCCGCCTGCATTACAAACAGAACGGAAAAAAGAAAACACACTGCAGTGAAGTAAAGCCTTTCCTTTTATGGGAGATGCGGAAAGTTCAGACCGCTGCTGTTTAAACTCCGCTGGCTCTGCCTTTGCCATTTAAGTGGCAGTCTTTAGAAAATTAATTATGCCGCCTGAAAAGTACTGGTTTTGGGCTATAGTCTTATTTGTAAGTGATTTCATTTAGTTAAAAATAAATTCTCCTTTCAGGACATAGAAGGAGTTCACCCTTAGAAAGCGCTATTAAAAGAGGGTGTTGGTAATGCAAGTAAACTTTGTTTGTGTGGTATGTGTGTCCCTGCTACTTGCTTAAACACTTGCATTACCAACACCAATAAGAAGAAACATTTTGGCTGTGCTGAAAAGGAACTAAGTGAAACTTGGCTTACCTTTGAATGAAACTTAAAGAATGTGGAAAAAAGGTAGCCTTTTTTTTTTTTTTATGAAGTTTCTGTGTAGCCAAAACGCTGCTGTTTTGGATGCTTCCTGCCACACTATTACTTATGAACCGGCCAGCCCCAGTTCCCCTATTTTTATCCCTTTCCAAGAGGAACTTCCCTTTTGAAAAAATTAAAATGTTAAAACAACTCATAAATTCATTAAAACCAAGTTTTGGATACTAAAGCGTTTATGGAATGTTAATTTATCTTTAAATAAAATAAAATACTTTAATTTTGGAAAAGATTGAATGGCTAAAACTTTAGAGGTTGAGCAATGAAGTCACATGTCTAAAGGGACTACTATTTAAGTAAAACTGCCTAGGAAGCTAGCAGTGTAAGGGAGAGTGTGAAGCTGTCAACACCCAGTCCGGAGATAGTCAGTACTACCTCTGATGTGTAAACTATGGACTTTATGGCTTGGTTTATTATTTTGTCATTTCCAGTCCACTCTAGGTAATAAATTTTTAAGTTTATTCTGCTAATTTTGTCCGAGCATTTTTGTTTATCCCACACCATTTCACATTTGGTGTCAGAAGTGGGATGCAGGTTCGAGGAGGACCTGTTGGTGGATCTGAGGGCAGATTCTGAGTGTATGCAGTCGGACAAGGCAGGAGAGTGGACTATCCCAGCTACAAGGTCATTTATATTAGCCACACAGTTGCCTTTATTGTCTGGGCTGGAGCCGACGGTTCGAAGAAAAATGGCTAAGGTGACAACGGAAGGAGATGCTTTGAATATGGAAATGGATAAGGATACAAAGGCTATTGAGAAGGGTGCACAAGCAGCTGAACCAAAGGAAGAAGAGCCACCAGAGAGTCCCCATGAGTTATTACGATGGTTGTGCTTGAGACAGACAGAACTGGAGCGAGAAAGGGAGAGAGACCGAGTTGAAAGAGAGAGAGATCGGGCAGAGAATGCTGCTAGATGGACTGATACCCTACGTGCTATTCAGGTACTCGGTTCCACAAGGTCTCCTTTAACACCCCTGGTGGGCCAAAAAGACATAAGGTTAGTCAAAATGACCGAGTCAGATGATATAGAAGCCTATCTTTTAACATTTGAAAGAGTAGCCATTGCTTGTGCCTGGCCTAGAGACCAGTGGGTGGTCAGGCTGGCTCCATATTTAACTGGGAAGGCACAATTAGCCTACAGTCATACAGACCTTGCCCACATAAATGACTGTGATTATGTTAAACATGCCATTTTAAAAAGATATGACATAAGTCCCGAAACTTATAGACAGCGTTTTAGAACATATAAATTCCAAACGACAGATACCCCTCAAGATCTGTATACACATCTGAAAGATTTATGTCATAAATGGTTACAACCTAACACAAGAACAGTGATACAGATTATAGAGAGCATTATTTTGGAACAATTCCTCTGGGTCTTACCCCAAGATGTGCAGTTATGGGTTAAGGAACATCGCCCTGAAACCTCAGAAACCGCCATAAGGCTAGCAGAAGATTATCTGACTGCCAGACCACAACGGCCTAAAACTTTTATGAACTCTAGAGGCCAGACTACTACAATAAAACCTAGTGGCGATGTGAGATCATTTAGTCCTCCTATGTCACAACCTAGTGGTAACATTGGTAATAAGAACTACAATAGACCAAGTAAAGGTTTCAATCACGATATAATATGCCATGAATGTAAAACCAAGGGCCATATTGCTCGGTTCTGTCCAAGAAAAAAAGGTTGAATCAATTCATCTAGTCCTTGCTAATTGGGGCCATTATGTTACCACTGTAAAGATTGGAGGAAGGACAGTTTCTGGCCTAGTAGACTCTGGCAGTAAACAGACACTGATTCACGCTTCATTGGTGGATAAGCCAAAATTAGGAGAAACAACCACCGGGGTTAAATGCATCCATGGAGATATTCACTGGTACCCTTTGAAAGAAATGGACATACAAATAAATGGGATTATGCATAAAATGAAAGTAGGCATAGTACCTTCTTTGCCTGTGCCAGTTATAATTGGACATGATTACCCTTTCTTTGACTCTTTGTTATCTATGAATATTGGTGCAGCTGCTACACAGGAGAAAAAAAATGCAAGAGATAGAACTGGGACATATATTTCCTTTTGAGGACGAGGTATTTGGAACCATTGGCAAGAGTAGAAAAAGCAAATCACAAAGACAGAAGGATAAAAAGGCTTGGAACCAAAAAGACACTGGACTAGAGACATTAACAGAAAACTACATGTTACCTAATAGAGAGTTTATAAGTGTACAGAAAGCTGATAAAACACTAATCCCTTTCTTTTCACAGGTAGTGTCAACAATACCTACTGAATCTCATCAACCATATTTTGTTATTAAGGATGAATTATTGTACAGGTGGTAGGTACAAATTCTACATGGGAGGTGGTAGAACAACTGTTGGTCCCTGTCTCTTTCCGAGAAAGATTACTATCCCTTGCTCATGACCCTCCTATGGCAGGTCATCTGGGTAAGACCGAACATTACAACGTTTGTTATACGGTTTTATTGGCCCAGAATACATGAACAGGTGGCTCAATACTGTAAAAGTTGTCCTGAGTGTCAACAGGTTGCAGCAGTAGGCCAAAAGGATAAAATACCCTGTTACCAATGCCTTTGGTTAACAATGCATTTGAAAAGGGTTGCAATGGATATTATAGGCCCATTGCGAGAAGTACAAAAGGAATTGCTTCATATTAGTGGTGGTAGATTATGCTACAAAATATCCTGAAGCGATACCTCGCACTGCCACCGCCACCGGATAGCAGAGGAATTAGTAAAAATTTTGGGCCGTATGGGGATTCCAAAAACCATCCTAACTGATAGAGGCACTAATTTTTGTTCAGAGTTGTTACAAAAATTGTACCAAGCTTTAGTCATTAAAGCAGTTTTTACTACTCCCTACCATCCACAAACAGATGGGTTAGTTGAGCGATTCAACCAAACTCTGAAAAGAATGCTCAGGAAATACGTGACAGAGGAAGGTAATAAATGGGACATTTACCTACCCTATTTGATGTTTGCATATAGGGAGGTACCACAGGCCTCGACGGGGTTCTCTCCTTTCGAGTTATTGTATGGACATAACCCAAGAGGTCCATTGGACATTATTAAGGAAGAGTGGGAAGACAGGAAGGGGAAACATAAGATAGAACCTTTAGAATATTGGCAACAACTAAGACAAAGGTTAACAACCTATGTAAAGAAAGCACATCAAAATAATTTACAACAACAAACTAAACAAAAAGAATACTATGACAAAGGAACAAAGTCCAAAGAATTTATTGCAGGTGATAAGGTTCTACTTTTATTAACCTCCTCTGAGAATAAGTTACTTATGAAATGGCAAGGGCCATATCAGATAGTAGAACGTAAGGGCCCAGTAACTTATTTGGTGGCCTGTCCTGAAAAGAAAAATAAATATAAAGTGTATCATGTCAATTTGCTAAAACCCTGGGTGGACCGAACTTCTCCCTCCTGTAACTATGTCTGCCCTGAAGCATCTGAATTTGAATCTGAATTAGACATAGCTTATAAAAGGCTAGAAGGTTCGAGTAACCTCTCAGAGGTACAAATTAACCCACATTTAAATACCCAACAAACATACACTTTACAAAGTATGTTAGAGCCTTATAGAACACTATTTACAAGTTTACCCGGAAAGGTTACACATGCTGTACATCATATTATGGTATCTGAAGACACCCCTATTAGGCAAAAAGCATACAGAATTCCAGAGAGATTAAGGGAAGAGTAGTGCAGGAAATCAAAAAGATGCAGGACCTGGGGATTATAGAACCATCACATAGTGAATGGACTTTTCCTATGGTGATAGTGGAAAAAAAAGAAGGTGGAATCAGGCTTTGTTTAGATTTTCGACATTTAAATGCCATATCCAAATTTGATTGTTACCCAATGCCCCGGATTGATGATATTATAGACCGCCTGGGGGCAGTCCGTTATATCAGCACCTTAGACTTAACAAAGGGATACTGGCAGATTCCACTAGATCCAAAGGATAAAGAAAAAACAGCCTTCAGTACACCGATTGGCCTATACCACTTCACAGTAATGCCATTTGGCCTGCATGGGGCTCCCGCTACATTCCAATGGGTAATGGATAATATTCTGCAACCACATACAAAGTGTAGTGCGGCTTACCTAGATGATGTTGTGGTTTTTAGTCCCTCATGGGAAGAACATCTACAGCATCTCCAGGCTATATTATGTACCCTGTCAGAAGCCGTGTTGACACTAAATCCCCCTAAATGTTCATTGGCAATGCAGAAAACAAGGTATCTAGGTTTCCAAATTGGTAATGGGCTGGTAAAAGCAGAAATTACAAAGATAGAAGCAATGGCCAATACCCCCCAACCAAGAACAAAAACAGATGTAAGATCCTTTTTAGGACTAGTTGGCTACTACAGACGATTCATTCCTGATTGTTCCACAATAGCAGGACATCTAACTGACCTCTTAAAGAAATGTAAGCCAGACAAGGTAAACTGGACACCTGAATGTGAAGAAGCATTCAGCAAACTAAAGGCTCGGGTATGTTCTTCACCAGTCCTACACTCCTGATTTTAACCAACCATTTATAGTACAAACAGATGCATCTAACTGTGGTATAGGGCGTACCTACCAATTAATACAGGGAGAGGAGCATCCAGTCATATTTATAAGTCGAAAGTTACATGAGAGAGAAAACATTATTCAGTTATTGAAAAGGAATGTCTAGCAATCAAATGGTCAATAGAAGCTTTCGCTTTTATTTATGGGGTAGGAATTCGAGTTATGGGTGAGACCACAACCCTTTATGTTGGCTTCACGTGATGAAAGATAAAACCCTTGTATAATGCGATGGTACCTAGCAATGCAACCCTACAGGTTTTCGATAAAATATAGAAAAGGATCAGAGCATAAGAATGCAGACTTTCTATCTAGATATGGAGCAGAAACTGTACCTACCTATCTTCAGGCCTCGGAAAAGAAAGATAGTGATTATTAAAAGAAATAAGTATAATGAAAGTATCTGCAATAGATAGTTTATTTTTTTGGTAGTTTATTTTTTTAGGGACCCGAGGTGGAACCTTGTGAGGTGGGCTATGGCTCCATCTCTTAAGTAGAGATCTGAAGACAGGTACAGTAGTAGCTCTTGTAAACCAAACGTAATTTGTTTGGTTTTGGGTGGGAGGAATGTAAGAGAGCAAGTTAAAAACCATCCCCTCTCGCTTTTTTTATTTTATTTTTTTGAATACTGAAGGTATTCGGAAGGACTTCAAGATGTACAGTGTGTCCTGTTGTGTGTTGTGTTCGTTGGGCTGGCCACCCACAATCTTTTGTTTATGTCTTTGTTGTGTGTGACCCCCCTTTGTGTACATCGCGGGTCTCCTTCCAAATGCTAGCAGCGTTAATCCTTGGAAACCATGTGGGAGACAGAAATTGATTTAGAATAAAAAAAAAATTATAGTTTATAAGTCTCCATTTGATTTGTTTAATTTCCTCGTTGGAAGGCAGGCGTTGCGACAGTGCGGAGTGTTTTTAAGAAGTCTGCTCAAACGCTCGCACTATCGCAGAGTAGGAAAAGTCTCTGGAAGTAATGTTTAATTTAGTAAATCTGTCTGTCTGCATTACAAACTGAACGGACGAAAGAAAACACACTGCAGTGAAGTAAAGCCTTTCCTTTTTATGGGAGATGCGGAAAAAGTTCAGACCGCTGCTGTTTAAACTCCCGCTGGGCTCTGCCTTTGCCATTTAAGTGGCAGTCTTTAGAAAATTAATTATGCCGCCTGAAAAGTACTGGTTTTGGGCTATAGTCTTATTTGTAAGTGATTTCATTTAGTTAAAAATAAATTCTCCTTTCAGGACACAGAAGGAGTTCACCCTTAGAAAGCGCTATTAAAAGAGGGTGTTGGTAATGCGAGTAAACTTTGTGTGGTATGTGTGTCCCTGCTACTTGCTTAAACACTCGCATTACCAACACCAATAAGAAGAAACATTTTGGCTGTGCTGAAAAGGAACTAAGTGAAACTTGGCTTACCTTTGAATGAAACTTAAAGAATGTGGAAAAAGGTAGCCTTTTTTTTTTTTTATGAAGTTTCTGTGTAGCCAAACGCTGCTGTTTTGGATGCTTCTGCACACACTATTACTTATGAACCGCCAGCCCCAGTTCCCTATTTTATCCCTTTCCAAGAGGAACTTCCCTTTGAAAAATTAAAATGTTAAAACAACTCATAAATTCATTAAAACCAAGTTTTGATACTAAAGTGTTTATGGAATGTTAATTTATCTTTAAATAAAATAAAATACTTTAATTTTGGAAAATATTGAATGGCTAAAACTTTAGAGGTGGAGCAATGAAGTCACATGTCTAAAGGGACTACTATTTAAGTAAAACTGCCTAGGAAGCTAGCAGTGTAAGGGAGGGTGTGAAGCTGTCAACACCCAGTCCGGAGATAGTCAGTACTACCTCTGATATGTAAACTATGGACTTTATGGCTTGGTTTATTATTTTGTCATTTCCAGTCCGCTCTAGGTAATAAATTTTTAAGTTTATTCTGCTAATTTTGTCCGAGCATTTTTGTTTATCCCACACCATTTCACACTGTCCCATGCATTTTTAATTCCCCCACTGTTTTTGACTCCACGACCTCCTCAGGAAGGCTGTTCCATGCATCTACAACACTCTCCATGAAGAAATACTTCATCACATTACCTCTGAATCATCCCCCTCTATTTTTAAGTTTTGCCCCCTTGTTCTTGCACATCTCTTTTTCTGAAAGATGCTGCCCTCTTGGACTTTGTTGATTCCCTTGAGGTACTTGAAAGTTTCTGTCATGCCCCACTCTTCCTTCTTTCCTCGAGGCTATACATAGTAAGCTCTTTTCGTCTTTCTTCATATGTCTTCTTGTGCAGACCCTGTACCATTTTGGTTGCCCTTCTCTGGACAGCTTCCACCCTGTCTATGTCTTTGTGGTGATGAGGTCTCCAGAACTGCTGCAGTACTCCAGATGTGGTCTTACCAACTGTTTGTACAGAGGGACAACAACTTCCTGTTTTCTTCTGGTAATGCCTCTCCCTATGCATTCCAGTATCCCCCCAGCCCTCCTTACTGCCTTCTCACATTGCTTGCCCACCTTTAGGTCATCTGATATAACTACCCCCAAGTCCCTTTCCATTTTTGTTCTTGTCAGTATCTCACCCCTATTGTGTTCTCTTCCCCTGAGTTTTTGTTTCCCATGTGCATTACTTTGCACTTCTTTGCATTGAATCTAAGCTGCCATGTATTTGACCATTCCACCAACCTTGCTAAGTCCCTTCTCATCCTTTCCACCCCATCTTGTGTATCAACCCTGTTGCAGATCTTTGTGTCATCTGCAGAGAGACATACTTTTCCTTTCAGTCCCTCTGCAATGTCACTTATAAAGACATTAAAAGGGACTAGCCCCAGTACTGAACCCTGTGGTATCCCACTAGTAAACCCCCCCTTTCTTTACTATGGACTCCATTTACTATTACCCTCTGTGTCCTGTTGTCCAGCCAATGTTTTACAGAGGCTAACACCCTGGAACCCACTCCCAGGCTGGCTAATTTGTTTATTAATCTTTTGTGTGGAACTGTGTCAAATTCCTTGCCAAAGTCAAAGCAGCCATGTCCATAGCCTCTCCCTGGCCTACTACTTTGGTCACCCAGTCAAAGAAAACAATCAGATTCATCTGACATGACCTTCCTGCTGTGAATCCATGCTGCCTTTGCTCCTGTTTCCCACTGGTCTCTAGGAACTCAACAATTCTTTCCTTCTGAAGTGATTCCATCATTTTCCCCACCGCTGAGGCCAAACTGACATGTATGTAGTTTCCTGCCTCTGATTTGCTCCCACTTTTGTGAAGGGGAATCACATCCACCCTCCTCCAGTCTATCACACCATCCTCCCACGATTTATTAAAAACGGTAATCAGTGGTGCCACTAGTTCTCCCTTAGTTCTTTTAGAATTCTTGGGTGAATTCCATCAGGCCCCATTGCTTTATCCACCTTCAGTTTTAAGAGTTCTTTCAGAACCCTTTCTCCTGTGAAAGGACTGATATCAACTCCCCTGTCCAGAGTGCTTCTATTGACTGGATTAGGTATCTCTCCCTCCTCTTCCTTGTGACTACTGAGCCAAAGAATTCATTCAGTATCCCTGCTTTTTCACTGTTCCTCTCTGCCCAACCACCCTCCTCTTTATTCAGCCTCAGTATCCATGCCTTAGTCTTTCTTTGTTCCCTAATGTACCTACAGTATAAAAGCTTTTATCCCCCTTCTTAATCGGGTTGGCTATCTTTTTCTTGGTTTGAGCCTTTGCTATTCTGACTGCCTTTCCCTCTTCCTTCTGCTTTAACTGGTAAGGTTCTCTGCCCAGCTCCTTCTGTGTTTCCTTATACTTCCTGAATGCTATCTTTTTCTCCCTAACCCTCCCCGCCACTTCTTTTGAGAACCATAGTGTTTTTTCTTTCATTTTAATTTGTTTATTTGCTTCACTAAAGGCTTGCTGCCTCTGTGATGGCAGCTTTGATGTTTCCCCATTGTTGCTCCACCCACCTTCTTGCCTCTTTGCTAGTGCTTTTCTGAGGCACTTCCCATTTTGACAAAATCAGCCTTCCTGAAGTCCAGTACCTTCACTTTTGTATGACTTGACTCTACAGCTAAGTTTATCATGAACCACACTGTTTGGAGGTCATATGTTCCCAGATGGCTACCCACTTCTAGATCTGAGATCCTCTCTCCATTGCCATTTGAGAGTACCAGGTCTAAGATTGCTCCCTCCTGAATGGGTTCCAAAACTAGCTGTCTGAGGCATGCCCCCTGTAGGGAATTGAGAATGGCCCTGCTCTTGGATGTGGCTGCAGCAAAGGTGCTCCAGTCAACATCTGGCATATTCAGGTCCCCCATCAGCAATATCTCCCTTTCTCTGCCATCCCAAAGATGCCTTCTAGCATTTCCTTGTCTATGTCCTCCACCTGAGATGGGGGTCTGTATACAACCTCTGTGTGGATTGTGGTGCCATTTCCAGTCTCCTAGGTGACACACAGTGCCTCCTCTTCTCCTTGTTTACCATTTAGTTCAATTGCTTTGATCCCTTCCCTTACATAGAGAGCTCCTCCTCCTCCTTTTTTACCCTCCCTGTCCTTCCTGTAGATTGTGTACCCTGGTATGTTGACATCCCAGTCATGGTTCTCTGTGTATCATGTTTCTGTGACTGCCACAATATCCAGCCAACCCTCTTCCATCAAGGCCACTAGTTCAGGGAGCTTGTTACCTAGACTATGGTCCTTGGTACTCATTACCCTCCATTTTTTGATGGCCTTATTCCTTTTTGCCCCATCCTTGTCCTTGCTGCCTTTGTCTTTTTCTCCAGTTGCCCCTGCCCTTCTCCCTATTGACTGCTGTATCCTGGTGTTTACCTCACTAACTACCCTGATTTTTTTTTGGGGGGGCTAGTATTTCCCTTCTTCTTTTCAGTGCCTCCCCCCTTGGCTAGTTTAAATGCTTGCCAAAGAAGCATTTAAACCTATCACCTAGGATCCTGGTTCCCCTCCTGGATAGATAAAGACCATCACACCAGTATAGGCCTGTATCCTCCTGATGGAGCCCCAGTCACCAATGAAGCCAAATCCCTGAGCTCTGCACCAGTTTTTCAACCAGTCATTGAATCCCATGGTGTGGAGTACCCTAGCCTCATCCTTGCCATAGACAGGTAGCACTTCTGAGAAAGTTACTGGGTGTGCTACTTATCTAAGGCCCCTCCTCAACTCCACAAACTCCTGTTGCACTGCTCTGATCCCATTCCCAGCCAGGTCATTTGTCCCTAGGTGGATAATGACATCCAGCTCACTTCCACATGCAACTGCTCCGTGATCCTGAGGATTCATTTCCTGTCCCTCCACGCCATGGCACTGGGCAGGCATCTTACCTCCCTGTCCCCTCCCTCCCTCCCCAGTTCTACCCCTAACAATTGAGCCCCCACCAGGAGTTGCTTCCTTCTCCTCTGGGGTTCTGTACCAGCCTCCTGTGGGTCTCCATTGTCAAGGTTCTCAGCATGGTCCTTGGTCTCCACTGCAGGTGCCTCCATAGAGGAACTATGCTCCACCAGAATGGCGAATGAATTGTGGAGATGCATGACTGGAGGGATGCACCTCTGTTCCACCACCCTCACCCTCCCTGAGCCCACTGTTGTCCATCTGTTTCTCTTTCTTGGCAACCTCTGAGATAGTGGTGGTGGTCTGGGTGGGAAAGCAGGTTTTCTGAATCCTTGCCAGGTCAGCATGGAGACGAGCAACCTCCTCCCTCAGATCAGAGAGGTGCCTGCAAATAGGGCAGCAATGCATTCTCCAGAATGTCTCCTGGAAGACTGCTGCTCCACAGCCAGTGCATTGCACCACTTCCCACATGTCTGTCTCCCTTCCTGTTTAAGATGTTTTTCTTTATTTGCTTTTGTTTTAGTGTGTGCATGCTTGTGAGTGTCGTTACCAACTATTCAGTGTGCTGTGCATTTAAGGATATGAACAGGTGTATGTCCTTAGCAGTTTGTAGGAAGTGATGTCAGAACCCCTGATATAAAGGAAACTATGCACTTGGGGTGGGTGGGGTGAGGTGCAGGGTAGGTGGGAGCAAACCCGTGCCCTCCAGAAATAATCAACTACTACTCTGATCCTCTCCCCCCCCCCCGGGGAGTGCCTTCCTTCATTTCAGACACCTATTTTACGGAGGTTAAGTAACAGGTCTAGTCACAAATGAATGCAAATATTTCCCAGCTAGATTTCCTCCCTGGCAAATAAAAGTTAAACTAAGAAAAGTCAACCCCCAAAAACAGAGAATCAAAACGCTGACTCCTACTTACTTACACAGGCCCAGAAATTAATAGTTCAGTTCAGTGTAGCCTATTAAATTATCTCCTTGATTTAAGGAAGCTGGTGGCTGCTTTCTCTCTCTCGCTCTCTTAGCTAAAACAGAGTCCACAAATAACACATCTTTTACATCCACAAATGTTAGAACAATTGTGCTATAGTGTTTGGTGGAATCCAGTTGTGTATGGAAATCCATACACCACAAAAAGTTGTTCTGCTGCAGTAGTGATGTCCTCACTAATGTAGAATGGCTTTTCATTCTGCATTAGTGAGGACAACATAATACTAGGGACTCTAGCAGCAGTTGTGATTTGTCCCTTGCAGTGGGAAAGTGGCGCGAGCAGGTGTGCTGACCAGTGACAGTTGTAAAGCAAGGGCTGTCATCAGAGCTAACATAAAATATGTAAAAGTGAGTTTTTTTTTATTTTGTGGTCATTGTACATTATCGAGAACAGTGTATGATTACCCATACACTACTTGACTATTTTGTCATATGGATACAATGCCGACTTGGAGACCTCTCGAGCTTCACTCTCGAGATCATCAGTTGACATTGTATCCACTCGGTGGAAGAATAGCCTTGTAGTGTATGGTTACCCATACACTATCCTTTATGCTGTCCATCTTTTCAAAGTTGCTAAAGAGGCAAGTCCATCAGCAGAGCTAACTATAATTATTTTGGAAAGTACCAATTACTGACCACTTATCAGTATGGTTTTAGTTCAAGATGTTTCAGAAACACCACACTAAAATATTTCACAAATATATAAGGAAGATTTGTCAGTAGAAAGCAGGTTGGTGCAGTGTTTGTGGTCCTATCAAAGGGTTTTGATCTGGTGAACCATTCCTACTTAATGGAAAGGCTGAAGAGTACTGGAGTATCAAAAGGCATTCTCTTGAGGTTTAGAATGGACTTTACTGATATAGGCATAGCAAGAGAGTTAAGGTGGAAGACAAAATATCAGGGCCATGTATGTGGCCTCTTTAGAGGAACACCTGAGTTTCAATATTGGGTTCTGTAATGTTTCTGTTGTTTGTAAATAGTATACCAAATAGCCTAACATTTTCAGAAATTAGACTGTATGCTGATGATATGGTCCTAATAGCCAAGGCTTGTAAAAAAAAAAAAAAAAAACTGAATGTAGGGTTAGAGAGGAATAAAAAAAGAGAAAAGCTGTACTATTTTACTGTAGTTCCCAGGTCAAGATGCATTCAGTGGATGCCCTCAAAACCTCCTTGGCCAAAACCTCCCAAGGTGCTTACATAGAATATAGAAAACAGTATTAGTATGCGGGTGTTATTATCAATGAAAACCTACAATTGGCAACCCATATCAATCATCTAACTGAAAATGAATGTAAAAAATTGGCCCCTTGAGAAGAGTTGTAAATCATGAACATACAAAGGAAAAATGGAAGAAGGCTTTTAGTCTTACATTTGCCTTCCTTATGTGCTTATTCAGATCCTTCCTGAAAGTTTCTAAATTCTGAACATTAGTAATACAACTGAGTAGGGCTTTCCAGACAACTTCTGTGACAAAAAAAAAAAGAAAAAACTTGACTCAAGGTCTAAGTTCAAATACTGTTGCCAGGATTTGAAAATGGGGTTATTATAAATAGATATCCCTCAAGTTCATTGCTTTTCAGGGGGCTACCTGATGGCCCAACAGGTGGTGTGTTGTGCTCCCATGCAGGTGACCTAAGTTCAGAAATGAGCTTGAGGAGCCAGCTGGACAGCCCAGAGGCTGGGGAAGCATCTGGTTCCATCACACTGGTGACCCCTGTGGTGGGCCAGGAAGCTCACTTCTCTGTAGGGACACCAGTGCTTGTTGAGGCCTAAAGGGCTATGCCTGACATCAGGAGAGGTAGACAGGGAGAAAACATAAAATGTAGGGAAGATTTAATGAAACCCTACCTGCTCATCTCCAATCTGTGCCATTGTTTGGACCAACTGCAGAGTTGTACATGTATGAAATAAACCCATGTATTCACTGGGTCCTTCCAGGAAGTTGATATATGACAGGATATTTGAGGTGGGCTTGTGAAATATTGCATTTATCTTTTGTAATGCAAATTACGTGTGTATGTTTCATTTGTGATAAACAGTGTGAGCAGATGATAGTCTGCTTTCTTTGGATAACTCATCTTATGTTTGCCTTGTTTATTACTAAGGTCTGCTGCTTAACTGTCTTCTAAAAATGTTTTTGTTACTTATATGTGAAACTGTGACCAATGCAGGACAACTTTGTAAATAGGTCTCTTTGGGACCCCTAAATTTGTATCCTGTTGAAAAATAAAGTTCATACTACTTTGGATTGGGACCCCAAGGGGGGGGAGGTACAGAAAATGGCCCTCTCCCTCTCCCTCTGGTCCCATCACAAGAAGGGGGGCAATCCATAAAGGGTTTGTTAGTAGGTAAGGCCCAGGGAGATGGTGGCCAGTTGGAAGGCAACGCAGTTAGAGTTGAAAGCCACCTGACACCTTGGGAGATAAAACTGTCAAAAAAGGCACTAATCACCATTAAAATTGGCTGCCATATAGTGTACAATGGTAAAGTTTGTATTATCCTGTTCTTTTTTTTTTAACACGCATTATTAAACGCATGTGGAGTGAAATTGGCTTCTGTTAGACATCAAAAGAGAAAAAAAAAGCTTGGTTCCAGTATGTGTTCAGGATTATTAAACTAGATACCCCTAAGTCATCGAGGAGTTTGTTAGTCTCTTAGGTTTCTCATTATCCTTGGAGAGATGTGTATGACAGAAATCTATTTATTCCAAAAGTGAAAACAAAATATGAAGAAATGAATATTTAATATGGTGCACCAAATCCTGAAACAGACTTTCTGCTGAAGCCAGAAATAAAAAGACAGTCAAGGAATTTCAACAAGCTTTATATAATGAAATTACTTATTATAAATGTACATATTCTTAAGAAATTAACTGCACATGTATAGTAGAATCTGACTTAAGTAAGCCATGTAGATGATGACTGTCATTAACAGTTTCACTCAGGTAATAACATCTTTTGTAACACGTCAGTTTCTGGCTGAAAGCATGATACAGTGGTAGCCAGTGACATGGCTCAGAATATCCAGGTATGTCACAG
This sequence comes from Neoceratodus forsteri, assembly GCA_016271365.2. Lineage (NCBI taxonomy): Eukaryota > Metazoa > Chordata > Ceratodontiformes > Ceratodontidae > Neoceratodus > Neoceratodus forsteri. The sequence continues at coordinate 71,542,551 of JADMNL010000026.1, read as the reverse complement.
GACATTTCAATTGGATTTCCTCTGATACTTCCCAAGATATCTATATATATAGCTCTTCCTGTCACTGACTACCACTATATCAGCACCATCGATTTCATGTCTTTTCAGATACGACTGGGCAGCCAGTTGTTATTTCAGGCACAATCCTACCATGTAGACGATGATATCCCATTGAGTTCTTACATCCTATTTCTGGTTATGGGGTGTCACTTGTGTTGTCTGCAAGATGACATTTAGAGCCATCTGTGAGCTCATAGAGTGGGAGAAGTGACCCACACCTTTTTAAACTGTTCAGATAATATTGTGTGCCTGGCATTTCTTGGACAGCAAATTAGAGACTAACAAATTCAGACAGTGTGCAAAGCATGGCATATGTGTGTAATTGCCCTCAGAATTCTCTCTGGCTATATTGCTCCTACTGTCAATTAACAGAATCCCTGGTTTTAGAGTTGGTGAAGTGAGCCAGCTGTTGAACTGCTCCTGCAGTGCTTGCAATATGTTTTCATATGTGTGACCATTTTAAAGCCACTAACACAAAGGGTTGTCTGCCTCCTGTAAATTGGATGACTTATTTGGAGATCCTGCTTTCTGGGATGGTGTGGAATCTGTGGATTGCTGAATGACACCCAGAGTGATGTCACTGCCATATAGTCCAGGAGCTGCCCACTGGTCCACATGTCAGCTGTAATTTGAATTCTGCACATGCAAGACGATGTTATCAAAACACAGAGAACTTCGGCACACCCTGTCTCACACAGCCATGGTATAGTAAAATGGGTACAGAAGTGTCTGGAGGTTACTGTGCACTATGATTCCACAGTGGACACGAACTCCTGAACTGACACAATAAAAAAGGGGAGCAGACTTTTAGCTATAAATACTGATACAGCATAATTGATTTCCAGTGTTTAACTATGATCACACCCCCTAGTTCACTGTAGCACTTCAGGATTAATTTCTGTGGCACGGTTTCTAGGATTTAGTAGTGGCAATTGTGCATTTCTGCTGCATGCATTACCTATTTATGTGGTAGAATACAGTGATGCCTTTGGCTAAAATATATGATGACATCAATGAAATCACATCAGAGCATGCATGGGGGCATCAGGACAAACAAGGAGGGTATGGAAGCCAGGTGCTATAGAAAACTATAAATGAAAAATCATCAAGTGTAAGGAATTCTGTGGCACTATATATATATATATATATATATATATATATATATATATACATATACATACATATTCTGTGGCATGATGCAGATTCTGCAGCCATGGAAACATAGGAGTCCGGGGCACTGACTATGATTCACAGAGAAACATTTGTGGCAGGATCTTATAAGATCTTCAGGGACCTCATGACATGATTGTGACACAATAGCAGGATTTACGCTTGAAAGTTAGACTACCTGGTGGTCTAACATGCATCCAGATTGACACATACTGTACCCCAAAAATTATACAGGCATCACTAATCTTATGCATGTGTCTTTTTTTTTTGCATAAAATGGGGAAAATGCAATAATACTGTCCAAACCTTTGAAATTAGCATTCCAATGGTTTGTACATGTTTGCCGTGATGCAGGCTGCATCAAAAACTGCTCCAGCGTCATGTCTTCAGAAAATCCTGCCCTTGATGTGTTGTAGTTTCCTGTAGAGCTGATTGCCAAGTTGTTTCACCTTAACCAAATGCTATGGTATTGTTGACACATGTTTTGCATGATGTTGCATGTCTTTGATGTGGGTTCAATGAACTAATAACATTTTAAATTTGCAGAGCTATAGAAGTATGGGACTAAACATTTTTAAGTTTTGAAAATCTATGATTCTAGTAATAGTCTTTAGTAACTGGATAAATTCCTGGAAGGGGGGAATTTTCAAAAGGGTCGGACACAGGTGCAAATGCATGTTGCACATATCTGCATCCATCAGCTTGCATCCCAGCAGCCCTGCTATTTTCAGAAGCTGAGTCCATTAGTGAAAAAAGTCACAATTTTCATTAGAAAGCAGACACAGTTGTGAGTTGTGTCCAGTTTGGACACATTTCTCTCTGTTTTTGGATGCAAACTTTGGACACTGCTGGACAATCTAATCAATGGTGTAGCAGGCCTGGATGCATTTCTGTTTTCAAAATAGGGGCAGTCACATCTTGCATGGAACCTTTTGTTGAAAATCTTGCCCTTTGTTATTATTAGGCAAGCCCCAGGGGTATGTAGTCAAAACCGCAAAGGAGGAAACACGTGGTCAAAACTCGCGCTGACAATACAGCGTGTGCAGTTTCAGAGTTGCTTTATTTATGTTAGTGTTGGTTTTGACCACACCCATTTTCTGGTGTCCACGCACAGTGTGTTTTTACTGCACCATTCTACATTCACAGTTTTGACCTGGACCCAGCATCGGGTACAATGCATTACCTAATTTTCTGTTAGGTACTAGAAATTATTTATTTTTAGGTTCATCAAGTCACCAGAAGTGATTTCCTTTTATACATTAATTTTATGGTACTTTTATTATCTCTTAATCCCAATGATCTGTGGTGTGTCTCTGTGAGGCATTTCTGCTGCTTTTCTTGATTGTCACTAATCTTTATGAATGCAATGTGATGGGGTATATCCAGGAATGACTAAAAAGAACGTTATGCATGCCCAGCTGCACTGCTAAAGCATGCTACACTCCCAAGTGGGAAACCTTGGTTCTTAACATGAGGAGTGCTAGACAAGATTTTTATTATGCTTGTGACATTGAGCAAAACTGCTGATTTTACATTTGTGCAGTTTTCAGGAAATTGCGCCAAAATCTGACATAATTTAATCATTGCTTTTTTATTTAATTAGCACAATTATTTCTCACTTGGTGATTTTTAAAAATACGAGTTCTTAAAAATGTTTCATTTTGGCAAATAGCACTATTTACAACAAGTGTATAATTTCAACTCAAACTGACCGTTTTAAACATACAATTCCAGTTCAAGAAATTATATGGAATTATGCAGAATTGGACCCATTTTGTGAAAAGTACCCAAACTTTCGCTTGGCACTCATCATGAACTCATCCCACTACATTGCACAAGGAAAGCCTAGGAAATGCTGCAGAAGCAGTGTTTTTGATCTACGGGGGGGGGGATGGTGGCTGTAGGCTGTAGCATCTTTCCTACTGTAGCACCTTCTATCAGAGTTAGGAATGACTAAGGACATTGTGAGTGACCATGCAATATGCTGCCTCCCCCAGGCTGGAATTGAAAGATGCTCTGGCCAGACTGCAACTGGTGGTGAATAGGACCACATAGGACCACATAATGGGAAAAATTCTGAGTCATGGTCATGTGCGAACAATGCTGCAATGCCTACTGCCATTCACCTACCCCGGAAAATCACCAGTCCTTCCCAATGTTGAAGCTGAATGAGACAATGCCTGGGAAGACCCTCCCATCTCTCTGGGGCCCACAGCAATGGGCCCTCCTTATTGAGTACATCTGGATTGGTAGTGTGGCACTGGGACTAAGGATGAGCCAATAGCAAATTTGTTTTCAGTGACTGTGCTGGAATTTGGCACCTTTATCTTTGATTTGATCCAGTCAAATTTTTGGGCTACTTCAGATCACTTTGACCATTGTCTACATAATTAAATGAACTGTAGCCTTTCCATGTGGCCAGGAAGAGTCCTGTGGCCTTCCCTTTCCACAGGCTAGTCAATTTTATCCTTTCTCCCTCCTCCCAAGGCACATTTTTTTATTCATTGCAAAAAAAGAAATCATTTGTGCAGTAGTTTGGGTTGAACCAACAAAAGTAGGGAAATGTGGCATTAGGGTTTCAAACCCTAACACCTCACTCCAACCCTGTAGTCAGAAACAGGAGAAACAAGTATGATTTTCACTCTCTTGCATCTTCACAAATCAGGTGTGTGGTGTGCCTTGGGGTTGTCAACCCTACTTCTCACCACGTTCCATCATTAAAGAAGTGCGAAGTACATGCTAGTAGGGTGAGAATTAGGGTTGACAACCCCAAGGCACACCCTACACCTGATTGGTGAAGATGCAGGAGAGGGAAAACCATAATGGTTGGTGAAGATGCAGAAGAGGGAAAACCATAATGGTTTCTTCTGTTGCTGCCTGCAGGGTGGCGGTGAGAAGTTAGGGTTAGAAACCCTAATGCCACATTTCTCTACTTTTGTTGGGTTAACCCTAACTAGTGCATTAACAAAGTTTTTTTTTTCCAAAGAATGTCCTTACTTTTTGAGATAGCCGAATCATATCCTCATTTGCCTGTGGGAGTGCAGGTCCCATCCCTCCACAGATACATACATGTATGTTGCTGTGAAGGACCCTGCTCTTACATTTCAGCCAAAACAGCAACCAAATTGTCAGCATAGCCTTGTCATTACCCCACCTCATGAACCCCATACTGAGAATTTTCAAATCCCACAGAAATATTATTCCACAGCATGAAAACGTCATTCAACATCAGGTGTGAAAACACGTTTTGGCCAGGATTTGAAAAATGACAGTTGTCACATTCATGATGTGGTGTGAAAAATGGCTATGTTGAAAATTTGGAGTCAAAATATTTAAAATTTCCAAAGTTACCAGCCAGCGTAGTAAAATTTCAATGTATAAGGATAACTTTGCCATTTTTATATATTTTGACCCGAAATTTTCAACATACCCTTCTCATGACACCAGCTTATAAACAAGGGTGGGGGAAATGTTCAGATCCTGCTGGAAAGGTGATTTTGCCAAGTAACCACAAAAATCACATTTTGAGCCAGATTTGTGTAATTCCAGCACCACTGTTCATGAGGTGGGGTCTCAATAAGGCCATGTTGAAAATTTGGTGAAAAAAATATGCAAAAATGGCAAAGTTAGGCATTAAAGTTGAAAACTCCACTGAAATACATTGAACCGCACTTACCTTACTTTCTCATACAGCAGTCGACGTTTCCAGCTGCAAGATGCGTCTTCCATCAGAGAATGGATCTTCACCCTGGAACCTGTTCAGGTGAGTGAGGGTGGGGGTGGGGGTGCTGATGAGTGGGAAGTCGGATGGGTGTGTTGGATCAGTGAGAGATTTTTTTCTTTTTACTGGTTTAAAAAAAGACATCAAGGGACCATTTTTCTTTATTTCAGATAGGACAGCAATTGGAGGGTGGAGTGCCAGTAGACACAAGGGAAAGCAAAAATCTCAATGGGGACAATGATCAGAGAGTGAGGAGTGCCACTAGACACCAGGGAAAAATACCATAATTACAGGGCCAGTGATTAGAGGGTGGGGAGTGCCACTAGACACCAGGGAAAAATTAAGTCATTATGGGGACAGCCTTCAGAGGGTGGGGGTGTCACTAGACACCAGGTAAAAATTATATAATTATGGGAACGACAATCAGATAGTGTGTGTGTGTGGGGGGGGGGCCACTAGACTCCAGGGAAATGTTGAATAATTATGGGATGGCAATTCATATGAATATTTTTGTATGATATTGTCATTTGCACTAAACAGATAAGCAGAAGCGAGTCACAAAAAAGGGTTTAAAATGTTTAAGAAGGGGTGCTGATGAGCAGCTGAAGAGATAAGAAGTGTCTTTACCTCACTTCTCCTCACCGGGGATATTAAATATAATTAAATAGCTATTCACTTTCAATGTTGGTTGCTCTTCAGTTGCAGTTAGCAGTTAAAACAGAGCAGTGATTGACAATGGATGAATACTTGACCACAAATGCGGGGAAAAGCCAGAGGACAGCCGGCAAAGCGGCAAAGAAAAATGCTGCCTGTGTGTAGCCTGAGAGCCAGAATGCGGTTTCCTTTTCTGCCAATGAAGTCAGTGCCCTTGGCCGAGAGCTCACGGGCCAGGTACTGGCTGCTTTGTAGCCATGCTTTTGCAAACTAGAATCAAAAATTGATGATAAATTGCAGGAGGTACTCACCCAGCAGACGTAGTAGACCACCCGTATCACAGAGGCAGAGGACAGGATCTTGCAGCTGGAGGATGATACCCCGGGAGTGCCCGGGCAGATTCTTGCACTACAAAAAGAGCCGGAGGAGATGAAGGATGTAGCAGACTACCAGGAAAATTACCACCGGAGGCTAAACTTATGCCTTAGGAGTTTCCCTGAAGGGACAGAAGGTGGAAGTGCTTTGGAATTTTGTGCAGTCTCCCTGCCAAGTTACTGGCTCTTGATGTTAAAAATGGGACGCTGAAATTGGGATGGGCACAACACACAGTTATGCCTAGCCCACTGGCAGGGCAACACCCGCACCAAATTATCATGAGGTTTCACCACTTCCAAGACAGGGAAGCAATCTTGAGAGCATATAGGGAGAAAGGCAGGTTGGAATGTGAGGGCCACAGATTGTTCCTATTGCAGGATTATTCGGCAAAACTTCTTAAGAGAAGAAAAATGTTTAATGACGTTATGGCTACTCTACGAGCTGCAAAAGTGGAGAACTTCATGGTATATCCTGCAGCCTTAAAGATCAAACATGAGGGAGCAGTGTTCTCATTTTGGGATGCTGAAAAGTTCATAGAGGAGCTGCGGAAGAAGATAGGCTGAATATTGTATTGCTGCTTCCACACCGGGATTGGGCTTGCACCTAAAAAATTGCTGACATCTGAGTGCAGTATTAGGGGAGTGCTGTACTGCTGGGGTGTGCCATCCTTTGGATGAGACATTAAACTGAGGTCCCTTCTACCCATCCTGGTGTTGTCCTGGTGGGTGTCCAGGTGGAGTAAAAGAACCCAGGGCACTCTTCACAAACAGTAGAGGACATTCCCATTGTCCTGGCCAACATTCCCCTTCCCATAAACTGGTTCATGCAATTATTCAGGCTGTGTGTGGGTGATGATGTGTGATATGGCCACCACTACACATTCAGTCACTTCACTACCAGTCTAGCATTGCTTGTAAAGTGCTTTGGGATACACTGTGTATGACAAGCACTATATAAATGCTGATTATTCTTCTTCTTTTTGCTGTGCTATGATGTGAGCCCTGAAAAGTCAATGGGCTCTATAGATCTGCACTTGATGTTAAGTTACATTTCAGTTGCTGTATGTACCCAGACCCCGAATGGAAAAAGAAGGGAAAAATCTCTGATTGGACTGGTACTTTAGTATTTTTCTTTTTTTTTAATCCCCAGTATAACACCAGGAGATACAGCGGATTAATGTCTGAGTTGCATGGACATTTGTAAGACCACGAGGGGAGGTTTGGGCCTACTGCAGCTGGGATAGCTATGTCATTTGTGGAATGTCACTTTGTGGATGTGTAATTATTCAGGGGGTGCTCTCCAGCATTTTTGGAGCACTTACTGGTATGGACTGTTTCCTTTTCCCATGCTCCAATTTTAGAGGCACAGGAAGCCATCGATGAAGCTATTGAACAATCTGTACTACAGTAGCAGGAGTTGCAGGGGGAATCCGGGGCCTGCAATGGAAAAATATCATCCTAGTGGCATGGTGGTAAACACTTGACTTGCTGGGGCACCAGCAGTTGGTAAAGAGGAGGGGGGCAATATGGTGGTTGGAGTGTTGATGGATGGATCTGAACCTCTCGTCATCTTGTTAACTACATCTGGCAGTGCCTCAGCCCTCCTGGAGGGCCTCTTAAGCTGGATTGTTGTCTGCCTTCCCACGATCCGCTCTCGGCAGTGCAGGGGGATACTCATGAAACCATTGGCGACGGAGGTGGGGAAAGGGAAATGGACTCAGAACTCTACAGGGTGACTGTGCTGTTGGCTGGAGAGGTAACGGGAGGAATGGGTGGTTGTGGGTGGAGAGGAGCACTGCACCATGGGTGGGGGGCTGACCATGTGGGTATTGGAGATAAAAACTTATTGTATATTGGGACTGCTGCATAGGGGTCTGGGCACTATCATTGCTGTTAGTTTTTATTGTTCACTGCTTTTGCTAATATAGGGTAATTACTCTGGATTTGATATCCTGAAAATGTTTCAGCAAAGTGCCAGGAAACCTGGGGGGGGGTAAGACTTGGACTATTAAGGGGAACTTCTCTGACATTTTTAGCGAGTATTGCAGTTTGTGTCTAAACATGTGGGACAAGAAGAATGGGATTGGGTGGGGGTCACTGGGACTGGGTTTCAATATGGAATGGTATTCTGGGAAACAAGGGAGAGTGGATGGTACAGAGAAAATGAAAGGGAAAAAGGGAATGATGAGTAAGAAAGGGAAAGTTGGTATAAGAATGTGGGGGGTGGGGAAGGCAACAAGAGCTGGTAATGAATTTGGGGGGTTTGTTATTAAGGTTGTTAAAATGTTGTTGTTTTACTGTTCAAATATCTGTTCACATGTGTTCACATCCAAAGGTGCTTAGTGTTACAGGTTCAATGGTTAGCTGTGGGGACTATGAAAAAGGATCTGCCGGGGCATAATTGCGTGGGAGAGTCTCTTTAATGAAGAAGGATGGGAAACATGGAAAGTCTTTACTGTATTTAATGGCTAGGAGGCAGGATCTGACTACATGCTCCTGGACTGTGTGAGGGATAGCAACCTCAGTAAAGCGTACAAGTCTTCTGATGGCACTCAGGAGGCAGGGAGTGCAGGTAGCCATGTTATAGGAAACACACCTCACGGCACCAGAGAATGGGAAATTGGTACAGGGATGGGTGGAGAAATGCTTTGCAGCATCTTATAAGGCTCACAAACATGGGGTCACTATCCTTCAACACAAACATCTCCCATTTCAAATGCAGAGGGTGGTTAAAGACCAAGTGGATGGAAGGTATGTGTTCATGGTGGGAGAGCTGTGGGGGGAACAAATCACATTTGGAAGGGTATATGCCCCAGAAGTATATGAATCAACTTTTTATGGTTCCCTCCTCTCGCTTCTGGTCAGGAAGCAATTTCTGGGGCTTGTTATGGGAAGGGATTTGAACTGTACTCTGGACCTGCTACTTGACCACTGTCAAGGATGTGGCCAGAAGAGTGAAGCAATATCCCAATGGAAATTGGAAATGGTAGATTTGGGGCTGATAGATGGGTGGAGAGAGACAAATCCAGGGGTTAAAGAATTTACATTCTATTCCAACCCACATGGTACATGGTCACAAATAGACTATCTGTTCATATTGCAGGATTGGTATGGGAGAGTGCAAGGGGTATGGCATAGTCCCATTCATATCTCTGACCATGCCATGATGATCTTATCACTGAGCACGAATGAGCCAAGGGAAGAAACCCCCACTGGAAATTTCCGATGTACCTTCTAGGGGACAAGGGATTTAAAGAATATCTGGAAGAGCAATGGAAGGCCTATATGGCAGCAAATGCAGACTCCCCTACCTCCAAGGGCATTATTTGGGATGCAGGAAAAGCATACATGAGAGGGATGATAATTAGATATGTGGCTGGGCTAAAGAAATGGAAACAAGAAAGATGGTTGAAATTGGAGGCCAAGGTGAGGGAACTAGAGGGGGGGGCTGAAGGAGGGGAGATGGGGAGGTACGGATTAGCCTGAAAGAGGTAAAGGAGACCTTAAATGCCCTGCTCAGTGGAGAAGATACAAAGACATAGACATTTTGCAAGAAGCAGCTTTATGAGTGGGGCAACAAGCCGGGTCCAATGTTAGTTAGACTAAAGAAGGATGGAAAGTGCCCCACGCATATTACTGCAATCAAAGACCGGGAAGGAACTTTGCATTAACAGCCACAGAAGATAAGGGAGTGTTTTAAAGAATTTTATAAAAGACTATATCAGATGGAGGTGGGGTGCAGGGATGTTCTGTCAGGCTTTCTGGAAAATTTTAACCTGACCAAAGTGGCCAGAGAACAAAAGGAAATGTTAAATATACCCTTTACAAAAGCAGAGGTGCTGCAGGCAATTCAGAGATTAAAGAGTGGGAAGGTGAGTGGTCTGGATGGCTACCCAGTGGAATACTATAAATGTATGGTGACTCACTTGGTTGGCCCTCGCTCCGAGACCTTTTAGCAGACTGAAGGAGAACCCCTGGAGCTCCTGGGTACCTTATCAAATGCTGTGATCTGTTTGATCCCGAAGGCTGGAAAAGATACTATTGACTGTGACGCATACAGACCAATATTGCTACTGAACTGCAATATGAAAATTCTGCCAAGATTTTGGCGGGAAGGTTGGAGATGGTGCTGCCTGATATTGTCCACCCAGACCAGACTGGGTTTATAAAGGGGCGCCTGTCAAATCATAATGTCAGAAGATTACTGAATGTGATATGGAGGGCAAATAGGGAAAAGGAGGACACCTGTACCATTTCTATAGATGCAGAGAAAGCTTTTGATCATGTGGAATGGGGATACCTGTTTGAAGAACTAACCTGGTTTGGTCTGGGGGATACGTTTGAGGGATGGGTTAGGCGAGTGATAGATAGTTCCCCTCAGGCAAGGGTTCTAGTCAGTGGTACCCTTTCTGATGGATTCAGGCTAGGCAGGAGTACAAGGCAAGGATGCCCACTTTCCCCATTGCTGTTTGCTTTGGCAGTGGAACCACTCGCAAATACAATCCGGCAGAGTGTGAATATCCAGGGGGTGTGGGGGGTTTCGGGGCAGCAGCATAAAATTGTGACGTGTGCTGCTTTTTATTACAGATCCTGTGTCCTCTGTGCCTGCGCTACTGGGGGTGGAGGGGACATTTGCTCAGTTTTGGGGGTATAAGCACAACCTTGACAAATCAGAGTTAATGTGGCTACCAATGGATTCAGGTCCTGGGCAGGTATGGGGCCTTAAGAGGGTTGAGAACAGTTTTACCTATTTGGGGATAAAAATAGGGTGAACCCTGGGAACACTGTATGATTTGAATTATGCACCGCTACTTAAAATAATAGAAATGGATTTAAAAAGATAGGCAGCCCCCCCCCCCAATCTCCTGGTTAGGCAGGATAAACTTGATTAAGATGAATATTCTCCCCAGGTTGGTGTATATTATGCAGATGATGCACATTGGGTTAATGAAGAGGGATATTAAGAAAATGGAAGGAATGTTCTCTACGTTCATTTGGAAAAGGAAGTGGCCTAGGGTGAGTCTGCAAAGACTTAAAGCAGAAATGGGGAAGGGTGGATTCAATTTTCCAGATTTGAGGAATTACTATCTGGCAGCCCAATAGAAATATGTTAGTGATTGGGTTCACCTGCCTAGGGTGGCTAGTTGGGTGGACCTTGAACAATGGGGTTGCTGAGCTAGGCTTTCAGCCTACCTAGATAGACAGGGTCCTAGAGCCCTTAGGGTACAAGAAGGGCAGAACCCTTTGGTTGTTGCAGATTTGGAAAGCTGGGGTAAACTCCTAAAGCAACAGAATGTAAAAGATGTGGATACATATTTGGTCCCTGTGGTGGGGAACCCTTACTTCTTGTAGGGTTGGGAGGATCATGGGTTTAAGTTGTGGGAGAAAATTGGGATAAGGACTATAGGGGACCTCTGTAATAGGGGAGGGCTCAGCCCATTTGCAGACTTGCAACAGAGATTACACCTGGGGGCAGGGCATTTATTTCGATTTTTTCAAGTCAGGGCCTACATTACAAGGTTGACTAGAGAGGGACCAGGGCTGCAGGAAATGAAAAGAACAGAATCATTTGTTCAAACAATGAAACAGGACCCCAAGGGCTTCATAGGGAAAGCAGTGAAGAAGAATAGGCAGTGCTTTCCAGACCTCTTCCTCAGGGTGAGGAGACTTTGGGAGAGAAATTTGAACATTCAGATACAGGACCAGAACCAGGCACTACTACTGTCTACGTATATGGGCCTTTTGATTGTAACAAGTTTAAGAAGGTTTTCTATAAATTCAATCATAGGGTTTACAACCCATCTGCCATATTCCATAAATATCACCCTGCAGTATCTCCCCAATGTGGAAGATGGCTTGAGGAGGGAAACTATCTCCATTGTTTTTGGAGGTGCTCTGTTCTCCAGGGGTTTTGGGGTGTGGTGGGTCAAGAAGTGGGACGTATGTGGGGCAGGGCACTACAATTGGACCCTATGTTGTGCCTGTTTGGGATAGAGGTTGATGAGGAAGGGGAGTGGGACAGCCTCCCAAGGTGGGTTCGGGTCCTCTTCAGCCTGGCCAGGCACTGTATCCAAAATACGTGGGTGTCCTGTGTAATGCCCACAGTACAGTGTTGGTGAACCCTAGCATTGTGGATGCTGGCACTGGAAAGGCTGACCCTTCTAGTAAAAGATAAAGTAGAGGGCTTTACTAGAGAATGGACTCATTTTTTTACAGCCCTTACTCTACATGCTTCTCTGGGAAGGGATGGATAATTGAGAAAATTGAATGAGTGTAATGATCTTAAACACTTTATGTACTGTATAAGAAACTGATTGACTATGGTGAACTATGTCTATGTATTGGATATCTGATGTTTTTGTATGTGGCTGTGAACTACTGTGTGTTTGTTTACAATAACACTTTTATACAAAAATTAAGAAAACACATTGTGGGGACATTTCTCCAACAGTTAAGTACAGAATCCACCTAATGGAGATCCATTGGGCAAGATATATGTCTTGGTCTCTCTGCAAGATGTCATGGGTTTTGAAAGTTTTTTTGAAAACAAGATGTCAGCAAACAAAAAAGGATTTTTCCCTCCCAAAAAAGGATTGGCCCCATACGATCATTATGTTTGCTTGCACACATGTGCAAGAAACATAGTGCCATCATCCCAGTTTTCGGAGGTGTGGCAGCCCTCTTCCAATTCAGTCAGTGAGTTTGCAGGTGCGGCCGCAGTTCTCCAATGCCTGCTCGACCTGTCTATGACAGCTCCAAAATGCAGTGGCATACAGTTGAAAGGGGGAGCTACGCTTCAGTGAGCAGCGATAAGATATCGCCTGCTCATGCTCGCTCCCCCTACACACACACTCACACACACACACACACACACACATACTGCATGCTCACCCCCCCACGCACACACTGTGTAGCCACAGGGGGGTCAATCCCCCGTTGGCTGTGCTGCACGCGCCCCCAAAACAGTGTTCCATAAGCCACGCTGGGTGCCCACCCCAGCATGGCCACTCATCGTATAGCTGACGGGGGTGCCCAATCCCCCATAGGCTCCACTGGTTCCACCCCCCCAGAATACAGGGTGCCATGCTGGGAGCCCACCCTAGCGTTGCGACATATGCTATCACCGACGGGGGTGCCCAATCCCCCATCGGCTCCACGCCTCCCCGCCCCACCAACCGTCCTTGTGCCATGCTGGGAGCCCATCCCAGCGTGGCAAATGTCCCGCGTCATCATTTTTAAAAAAACAAAACCTGAAACTGAAAAAATGGTCAATCGCAGTCTCTGCCCCCACCTGCGTCCACCCACTGGGCACCCCGCCTCCCCACACCCCCCTTACCCCATACTTACCTCCAGACTCTGACGCGACGATCTTTGGTGGACCACGAACACATCTGCACTCTTCAAAGCCGACCGCAAACTGAGGAAATGCCGGTAAGCTGTATAATGGGATAGATAGAGTTTTTTCAACTTTGCTGCATATCTCAGGCATTTTTTGGAATTATTGCACCAAATTTTCAGCATGGGGTTTTTGGGACCCCTTCTCATGAATGCTCTTACTGTCATGGCATTAATCAGGCCCGAAGGGTGATTTCACAGTCAGTGCGTGAAATCACCTTTTGGGACCAAGTAATGAAATGACACTGCCACTGTTCATAAGGTGGGCTCTCAAAAAGCCTATGTTGAAAATTTGGTGGAAAAATTCCTTAAAATGACTGTTTCACGAGTGTGCATTGCACAGTTCCTATGCACGCTCCTAAGTTTGCAAATTTTCAATATTTTCACTCCAGATTTTCAACATTGACATTTTATTACACTTCCTTATGAGCAGTACAGCTGTCATTTTTCACATCTTGCCCAAAACGAGTTTCCACCCATGTAGCGCGCAATGGCACAGTCGGTGTGCAAAATCAATGTGTGGGACACATTAAGAAAAGCACAGTGGCATTGTTCATGAGCAGAGGTCTTAAAATGGATATGTTGAAAATTTGGTGAAAAAATTCCTAAAAATGACTGCTTTACGAGCGTGCGTTGCGCAATTCCTACGCACACTCGTAAGTTTGCGAATTTTCTATATTTTCACTCCAGATTTTCCACATTGCAATTTTATTACACTTCCTTATGAACAGTACAGCTGCCATTTTCCACATGTCACCCCAAATGTGTTTCTGCACATGTAGCGCACAATGGTGCAGTCAGTGTGCGAAAGCAATGTTTGGGACAGATTAAGAAAATCACAGTTACACTGTTCATGAGCAGAGGTATTAAAATGGCTATGTTGAAAATTTGGTAACAAAAACCCAGAAAATGACTGTGTTATGAGTCAGCATTGCGCAGTTTCCACGCACCCTCGTAAGTTCATGACTTTGTAATATTTTCAGTCCAGATTTTCACCAGTGGCATTTTTCCACACTTCCTTATGAACAGTACAGCTGTCATTTTTCACAACATGGCCGAAATGTGTTTTCACACTTTCAGCGAGAGATGCATGGTTGCTGTGGGAAATCATTGTTCAGGACAGATAAAGAAAATCACAGTGACACTGTTCATGATCGGAGGTCTCAAAATGCCTGTGTTGACAATCTGCTGTAAAATCCCCAAACTAATTTACACAGGTGTATGCTGTACAGTTTCTATTCACGCTCGTGACTTCACCAGTTTTTTTAATATTTTTACTGCAGATTTGCAACATTGCCATTTTTTACACCTCCCTATGAACAGTACAGCTGTCATTTTTCACATCCTGTTCAGAATGTGTTTTTGCACCTGTGGTGCTAAATGCCATAGTCGCTGTGCATAAGCAGCTTTCGGCTAACAAACTCATATTGCCACTGTTCATGAGGTGGGGTCACAAAAAAAACATGTTGAAAATTTGGAGTGAAAATACCAACGAATGCCTGAGGTGACAGGGTTTCCAACCATAACGCCCCACCCTGTAGAGAATGACAGGCATCAGGGGTGTGACTTGGGATTCTTGCCTGTAATGCTCATACCATTCCACACCCTGCAGCCAGTGAGAGGCATTGAGGTATGCCTTGAACTCTTCGGCCCCAAAGTTCACCCTATTCTCCTATACCGCACCCATCTCACCATATTTCTGATGCAATGGGTATAAGGGCCAAAGACCGCACACCGTGACACTTGTCAGTGTCTGCAGGGTAGGGTGTGGTGAAATGGTGTGGCCGTTATGTCTGATGACCGAAAGACACACCCCAATGCCTGTCACTGTCTGCAGGGTGGTGGTGGGGTTGGCTTCAGTTCAATACTTCACTGCCATTTCTATTATGCAGCTCTGTAACTTCTACCCTACCAATGCCAGCAAGCAAACATTCAGCATTGACAAATGCTTGTTTTATACAGCTATTTTGAAGTGCTTTCTGAGCATGCTCAGAACTGAAATTTTAAAATTGAATAACTTTAGAATGGATTAATATTTTTTTACCAAACCAGCAAAATGCACATTTGTGGGCCAAGCCCTTTCTACCCTGAAAATATCAGACCAAAAATTCCAAACCATCTGGGCACAAGGCATTAACAAAAGAAAAATAAAACAGGAAAAAAAATGGTGATTTTTTTAATGTTTTTTTCGCTATCCGCATCTCGGGATCCACACATCTGACTGAAGCAAAACTTGGCATGTCAAGTGATCTACCCAACTGGGCATGTAACATTTTGTGCAAATCTGTTGAACGATTGTAAAGATATTAAAGTGCTAAATTTGAGGTTTAACATAGAAACACCTACTCAGCCCTAACTATAGTGGCGCGACCGTGCCTCTATAATAAAAAAAATGTCTGATCAATGATGCTGTGCCAGGTGCGGACTGAGTTACCTTTACAAAATCGGATGGGAGGAATAGGGGATGGTGGAGGAGGCTGAGATTGACTGGAGTGGATGATGTGTGGAGGAGTGACTCTTACTCCTTTTTTCAGCCTGCTTGGTTCCTGATTGAGGGTGAGATTCTCATTTGGATTACTGCTGTACTTACAGAAATAAATGGTGAAAATTTTATTTTGAATTCAATCTAAACTTTGAGAAGTGTATTTTTCTTTACTGGTAATTGTTGCACTGTTACAAGGAACTAGGCCCTTCCATACCAAGAACCTTAAGTGCCTTTGGATGAAGTATCGAAGCTGAATTGAAAACAGCAGGTCCAAAATGAAGCCAAACTGAAGTTTCTCATTTTCACTGACACTCACCCTTAATCAGGACTGGAACCCAATATCCTATAAGACTAACAGGCTGAGGCATTGGAAGGTTAATAGAAAAAGTAGAAAGGTAAGCATGGCAGAGGTAAACAAGTAATTGTCAATGCCAAATGTTTGCTTGCTTGCACTGGCATTGGTAGTGCAGGAGTTAGAGAGATGCATAATAGGAATGGCAGTGAAGTATTGAACTAACGTCAACCTCCACCCCCACCCTGCAGAGACTGGCAGGCATTGGGGGTGTGCCTTTGTGTGTCATCAACCATAATGCTCACACCATTCCACCTCACTCCACCCTACAGACTCTGACAGGTGTCGTGGTGTGCTTTGGGGTCTTCAGCCCTCATGTTTACCCCAATCCATAAGGAAATAAGCTGAGATGGGTGCAGTATAGAAGAATGGGGTGAACATTAGGGACAAAGATTCCAAGGCATACCTTGATGCCTGTCACTGGCTGGAGGGTGGGGGTTGGGATGGAAAGGCATGAGCATTATAGCCGATGACCCCAAGTCACACCCCCGATGTCTGTCAGTCTCTACAGGATGAGGTATTAGGGTTGGAAACCCTAACGCCCCAGGTGTTTGTTGGTATTTTTGCTCCAAATTTCAATGTGGGCTTTTTGGGACCCCACCTCATGAACTGTGGCACTATCATTTTATTACTGAATCCCAAAAAGTGATTTTACAAAGCAACTATGCCATTGTGCGCCACAGATGGAAAAACACATCTTAGGCTAGATGTCAAAAATGGCAGCTGTACTGTCCATGAGGAGGTGTGAAAAAATGGCAATGTTGAAAATCTGGAGTGAAAATATGAAACATTTGTGAAGTTATGAGCGTACATAGAAACTGCGCAATGCATGCCCATAATGCAATCATTGTTAGGAATTCTTTCACCAAATTTTCAACCTGGCCAATTTGGGACCTCCCCTCAAGAACAGTGGCACTGTGATTTTGTTAATCTGTCCTGAAAGTTGATTTCCCACAACAACCATGCCATTCTGCACCACAGGTGTGACAACATGTTTTGGGCAGGATATGAAAAATGACAGCTGTACTGTTCATAAGCAGGTTTAAAAAAATGGCAATGTTGAAAACCTGGAGCGAAAATATAAAAAATTAGCAAAGTTACGAACGTGCGTAGAAACTACGCAATGCATGCTGGTACTGCAGTCATTTCTTGGAGTTTTTTCACCAAATTTGCAACACGTTTTTTTTTGGGAGCCCACCTCATGAAAAGTGGCACTGTCATTTCATTAATCAGTCCCAAAAGATGATTCTGTGCAGTGACTGCAAAATAAGCTTTTGTGACCAAGTAATGAAATGACAGTGACATGTTCATGAGGTGGGGTCCCAAGAAACCCATGTTGAAAATTTGGGGCCACAGTTCCTAAAAATGGCTGAGATATCAACTTAAAGTTGAAACCCCCATTGACTCCCATTATACAGTGCTTACCCAAGTTCTTAGTTCAGAGTTCGGCTTTGAAGAGTGCAGATGTGTCCTGGTCCAGAGAAGATCACTGCTCCTGTCCTCTGGAGGAAGTATGAGTGGGGGGGCATGAGGAGGTGGGATATCAGAGGGATGTGGGAGGAGTGAGGGGTGATTGGGGAGATGATGGTGGACCGTTCTCTTTTTTACAGGTAAAAAAAAAAAAAGACACTTGGGGGACAGTTTTCTTTCTTTTATAGGTTTTAAAAAACAAATTTCAGCACACTGGGGTCAGTCTTGTGTGCATGGTTTTCACCATGACTGATGGAGACTAACGACCCTTCCAAACTGTCCACTAGTTCGGCTAAGTCAGGGTAGAGTTTCATCGGAGTTGCAATGCAAAGTGCTGGCAAGGCATGTCCTGCATTGTGGTCCAAACCCCCAGCTACCACTATATTATCAGATACTTGACTGACCAGGATTATTTTGTCTCGGTCCACAAATGTACTGTGTTTGTTATAGTCTAATGTTCCCTTATGGGCATGGTTGGACAGCATCTGACAATCAGCTTGTCCTAGCTCCTCAAATATTCTTACATTACTTTAAAGCCATCAGTCTGTTTATGTCTAGGATAATCATATATTTTGCACATGTATTTTTTATCAGAATCGATTAGGCACCAACTCAAGTATTTATGCAGAAATTCTTTACATGCCAAGTCTGCACAGATGGCCATATGGATATTACTAGGAACAATAATTTTTATTTTGCCAGCGTGCCCTATAAAGCAAAAGTCCAACTTTGGCTTAGTTTTTAACTTACTACCTTCTAAATCATATTCCCTTAATTTTATAATATTAAATTGGGAATGAGGAACAAAAGAATCAGGATTCATGTTTAAAAGTTGTTTTTACTTGCTGCTATTTAAGATTCAAGAATTACAAAGACGTTTTGGCATTAATGTAAGTAGGCAATTACAATTCAAAGTCACAATTTTCCTGAACAGCAGTACAAGCAAAATAATTTCTCTGATGCCACCAAAATAGTTGCAATAAAAGAAATAAACATAATGCAGGCATATGTTATCCCCAAATCTATGTCTGAGGTGCAGGCAACAAACTTACCCACGAGTACCTGCTGATGTCCACTTGAGAGCCCAGGAGCTAGGATGACTCAGGGTTCTCCCTTTGAGAGCTCTTACCTTGACTTGGGTTGCTGTAGATTTATATACTCTTGTCAAGGCAGGGAAATAAATTGTTCGGTATTTTGGTAGCAGTCTTAGACCAGCTTTTGCTGACCAGGTGACCCCTAGTCAAAGATTAGAAGTTAGAAAGCTATCAGTTAACTCAAAACATCTAATTAATAGGGGAAAAACATTTGGCTTGACATCATGGAATTACATCTGAGATGGCATGGGGAATTTTTTTTCTTTAATACAAAAATACGTCTGTGTCCTTGAGTGGGACATGCAGCCTGAGTTTAAGCAAAAGGTGTTATGACCCACATGGACATCTAGCAGTTTGTGTGGTTAGCTGTTTTCAACAATATACAAGATTGACCTCCAGTTGATCTTTTCGTGGTCAGGCTTGACATTTAAAAATATACTGCCTTGCGGTCACCAGAGGAAAACATTTGACAGCTGACAGTTCATATTTAGTAACTATGCTGCTCAGAGCCAAAGACTGAAAAGTTAAGAGTTTAAAAGTTCACACTTAGTAATTAATTTTGTTCAGAATTAAAGAAATAAAATCAAGTGCCTAAGTTTTGAACTTGGCTATGATCAATGTCAAGCACACACTGAAATTCATGAGTAATTATCTATTGTAAATTATTAATTATATTAATAGAAATCAGATACCCAAGCAGCAAGCTTGGCTATAATGAATATTATACACACTGAAACTTATAGGCAAAAATTAATTCTTTAATCAATAAGACAACATATTGCTAAGTGTTCAGCTTGGCTGTGTTTCTATACTTAACAGCCAGTTGGTGGAATCTACTTATGGTGGCCTACCAAAGATTCTGGGAGGAATGTTAGCAACAATCCATCTGGCCACCACGCTCCCAAGTTCTGGGTTCATTTCTTCATTAATGGGGCTAATGGAGCAATGTAATGTAGCAATGGAGTAATGTAATAATGGGACAAGCAACAGTGGGACTAGCCTACCCAGTGATGGGGCAAACAGACTCAGTAGTAGAGTAGGCAGAACCAGGGGGGCAGGCAGACTCAGTGGGGCAGGCAGAGCCACTCTTGGTGAGGTGGAAGGCAGAGACACTCCTGGTGAGGGGTCAGGCAAGGCCAGTGAGGCTGCATAGGATTGCAGACAGTGCAATTCCCACTGTTGTAACAAAAGTGCACTGGAGGATAGAAGAGAGAATCTACTGGCTCATGTAATGGGTAAATGGTTAATATATCTGCTAAAAGACAATCATGTCTATCACATTCAAGTGTTAAGCAGTCATGCAGATCTAGATGTTGGACCAGCATGTGTTTCCTAAGTTGAGCAGATATTCCACGTTGAATGGAACTTGAATATATCAAATGACAAAGGACACACTGGGCTCTATCACTGATGTAAGGTTGAATGAACAAGGCCGTGGCTGAAACTACTCACTTTCCCACATCAAAGGAGGGCTTCATTTTATGATGTCTTAAACAGGACAGAGCAGATTTGAAGTAGTGGGGGCCTCTGTTCAAACTAGCCATCTGCAAGTTAATAGAAAAGACTTGTGAAAGTAAGGGTATAGTTTATCGTCTGCAACAGCACAGTAACATAATGACAGCAGTAATTCCCAATATTACCAATATTATGTGAAATGGTGATGTCAGCCTACCCAATAGCCATTTTTTCCAATTTACTGGATTTAGCCAATCCCATGCTCCTTCTTCAGTTATACCCCCAAATATTGACTGAAGGGCATAAGTGAATTTGCGCTTCCAGTTGGAAAACTCCATTTCTGACTGCTCCAGTTCAAGTTTTATGACTTGTTCTTGCAACATGGTTATGTCTTTTTGTAAGGTGGATATGTTTTCCTGCATTAGGTCAATGGTTTTGTTAATTGATTGTATGTGTCCTTTTATTATATTGATTGTATATCTCCTTTAATTATAAGTATGTCTCCCTAATTAACTGTATATCCTCCTGCAGTGTAAGTATGTCATTTTTTTATCACCTTTATGTCTCTTTGCACAGTGTGTATTGTATATCTAAGTTTATCTATTTCCATTTTGACTATTGTCTGTTGAGTTTGTAGGGTGACTCTGAGAAACTGCATAGTGGCAAGGACTGTATTTAATCTAGATATTGAATGTTGGATACATCTTTGTTGAGTGCTGGTATATGCGTGAGATTGTAAAAAAAGAGAAAAGGTTAGCTGTTCAGCAGTACAGTTATAGTACATTATGCAGAAGTCTGTAGTAGCTCTCCAGAAATCAATCAATTAATCAAAATCTTTATCCAGGTGAACATCATTGAGCAAGGCTCATTTGCAAGATGGACCTGGGTAGAAAACGGTCAAAGTAGACATACAGGAACCATACATATGTATATATACAATAAGACAAGGTAATACAAAAAACATCAATGTTCAAGGCATAGACCATAACACATATGAACATATAGCATAATTTATATACAAGTTGCAACAATATATATGCATAACAATATTGTGGAGGTAAGTAGAGCGCATGGTTAAAGTCAGAAGAGGTTGAATTTTTATTAATCAATCAATCAATCGAATCTTTATTTATCCAGGTGAACATCATTGAGCAAAGCTCACTTGCAAGATGGACCTGGTAAGGTCAAGGTTCAGTTACATAAGACATATAGTACAATTCAATGAACACAACACAATGAGGAAGCAGATTATACAGGATATAATAGCACTGAGTATACCAATACATAGATATATACAACTGTGCAGGATCTATTAACAACTGATTACATATTTACATGAAATAATGAATAGGCAGCGCATAAATTTGGTCATAGAGTGAGAATATGTGGAGATTGAGGTATGAAGTATAGGGTATAAGGGGGTTTGTCAGAGGTGTAGGAATGGATGGTGTGCGGTCTGGGTGGAAAGAGGTGGTTTTTACAGGGAGAGGTGAGTCGGAGGGTTATTACAAGGAAGGCTGGGTGGCAAAGGAGATAGGCGGTATTGGTGGCTTTAGCAGTGACTGTTGGCAGGACTGATAGACAAAGAGAGAAGGGTGGGGTGCAAGTAGGCAGTGAAGGAAGATGGATGCCGGTAATGCGGGAGTGAGGAACGTGACGGGGGGAATAGTGCAATACTATATGGATGCATAGTAAAAGAAGAAAGAAGACAGAAAAATGAGAGGAATGTATGAATGCAGAATCTGGGGAGTAGCGGAGAGGCTCGGAGGATGGGACATACTAGGAGATGAAGAAGAGGGAGAGGATTATTCTCTACTGCTGCCAAAAACAGTTACATTTTTCCTTGATAAGCCTAGAGTACAGGTATTTGAAGGATGTAATGGATATAGGTTTGCTCACTTTCAGTATTTTTTGCATAGTGTTCCATAGGGAGGATAGCACAAAACTAATGGCAGATCTTCCAAAGAGAGAATTGAGTTTGGGCACTTTAAGCATGATGAAACTGTAGTTTCTTAGGGCATATTTACTTGAGGTGGCTTGTGTGAAGCAGTCTGAAACATATTTTGGTCAGTTCTTTGATATGGCTCTGTAGAGCCATAGTGTAGTGTTTCTTTCCCTTCTAAAGTGCAGCGAGGTCCATCCAACTGCGGCATAGAGGGAGCAATGGTGGGTGTTGAAAGGGAGTTATGTGATGAACCTCAGGGCTGTATGGTACAGTGTATCCAGTTTTTCCAGGTATGAGATGGGGCAACGACTATATAAGAAATCAGCATAGTTGATTACTGAAAGAAAAGAGGCCTGGACCAGCTTTTTTCTAGCCTCGCTTGTGAGAAAGTGTTTTATTCTGTAGTAAAGTCCAAGTCTTTGTTGAAGTTTTTTCAGTAGTTCTTCCAAATGTACTATGAAGGAGAGTTTACTGTCTAGCCAGACACCCAGGTATTTGAATTTTGTGATAATTTTAAGGTTTTCACCATGGACAGTGGATACGTGCAGGAGAGTGCTTGAGGTAGAATATCCTACATGTGTGTGGGGAGAGAAAAACATTGCCTTTGTTTTCTTTGCATTGAGCAGAAGTTTTTTTTAGTAGTTGGTGTTGGAGTAGGTTGAATTCTGCTTGTAGATCTTTGCAGGCAGTCTCAGGAGAAGGGTCACTGACATACAACACCGTATCATCGCCAAAAAGGTCTACAGTGGCTTTGGTGAGGTTATTGTCAATACTGTTGATGTAGATGGCAAAGAGGATCGGATTGAGGAT
Source organism: Neoceratodus forsteri (assembly GCA_016271365.2). Lineage (NCBI taxonomy): Eukaryota > Metazoa > Chordata > Ceratodontiformes > Ceratodontidae > Neoceratodus > Neoceratodus forsteri. Next base: position 71,519,566 of record JADMNL010000026.1, on the reverse strand, counting down.
GAAACCTTGGGGTACTCCTCTTTGCAGTGGTTTGAGTGGGGACAGTTCCCCTTTGGCCTTCACCTGCTGGGTCCTTCCCATAAGGTAGTTGTTGAACCATCATAGGGAGTTTGAATTGAGTCCAATGGATTTCAGGAAGGAAAGGAGCAGATCGTGGTCGACCATGTCAAAAGCCTTACTCAGGTCTAAAAACACAGTGCAGACACAATTTTTTTTATCCAATTCGAGTTGCCAGTCGTTGGTTACTTTTGCAAGGGCTGTTATGGTACTATGTTTGGCTCTAAATCCAGATTGTGCTGGGTTTAAGAGGTTAGCTGATTCAAGGTATTCTCTCAATTGTGTGCTTACGATCTTTTCCAGCAGGTTGGATAGCACAGGAAGGTTGGAAATCTGTCTGTAGTTGTTCAGATCTGAAGGGTCCCCTGATTTCAATAGTGAAATGACTTGAGCGGTTCTCCAGATCGATGGGATAGTTCCTAGTTGTAATGAAAGGTTAAATAAGTGTGTTATCGGTACTGCTAAATCTTGTACGGCAATCTTTAAGAAGTAGGGGTCGAGGGAGTCCACACCTGCACTTTTCTTGATGTCCAGTTGGGATATTAAGTCTTCCACTTGCTTCAAAGTGGCTGGTTTGAAGGAGAAGGTAGAGTTAGTTACCAGTGTTTCAGAACTTTGTATGCCTAATTGAGATCATATTAGGTTAGCAGGAGAGTTGTCAAATGCTAGTCCTGCAGTCATAAAGTGATTGTTAAAGGACTCCAGAACTTCCAGTCTGTCGCTGATGATGTTTATGCCGGTGATTATCTTGGCTGGGAGTGAATTACTTGGGTCATGTCCTGCTATGTCATTTATAGTGTTCCAGAACTTGGCAGGGTTATGGAAGGAGGAGTCTAGCTCAGCCCAATAGTAAGCAGCCTTTGCATCTCTGACCTTCCTGGTACATATGTTTCTGGCCTTTTTGAACTGCCCCTAATCTGATGGCGTTTTAGTTTTATGTATCTTTTTCCATAGCATGTCTCTCTCTAGGAGGGTGGATTTAAGGTCTGGTATAAACCAATGACAGGTTTTGTGTTTGACATGCACTTTAGATACTGGTGCATATTTGGTAAGGGCTTCTGTGATAATATCATTAAGAATATCATATGCTATCTCCACTGTATTTGCTAAGTAATATGCTTGCCATCATGTGGAATACTTTATCTCTTCTAGGTGTGAATGGATGTTAAAATTCTGCTTTGGTCTCCTTGCTGTGAACTTAGTGGGGGATGTAGGTTTATGGGATGTTCTTATGCTGGCAATGAGGCAGTGGTCACTGATATCACTGAAAAGGACTCCAATGTGGGAGAATAGGTGAGGCTTGCTCACTAGAATAGCATCCAGAAGTGTGCTGTTACTTGGTGTCTTTCTGTTGATTCTGGTAGGCTCATTGATGAGTTGTGTAAGCCCATATGTGTCTCAGAATGATATTAGGAGGGTAGCTGCCTTGGAGAGCCAGTTTAGATTTAAGTCTCCAATGATTATAGTTTCTACAGACCTCTTTTCGATTATCTCACCTAGATGTGATAATAGTTTGAGACCAGCAGAAGGAGGCCTGTAGCAGCCTATTACGCGGAACAATGTGGTATGTGAGATAGCCACTTTAAGGAATAGGCATTCAAATTCTTGCACCATGGAAGATGAGGTGAGACAGGTTGCAGTTAGGTTGTCCTTTACATATATAGCTACACTTCCTCCTCTAGATTGTTGGTCAGCTCTGAAAAGTCAGTAGTTGGGTACATTTACATCTGTCAGCTGTGGCAGGCTTAAGCCATGTCTTGGAAACCACCAGTATATCTGGTATGGTTTGGGTTAACCCTAGCTTGGATCATCGTGATCTTTTTCAAAAGGCTGCACACATTAACATGGAGGAGGCTTAATCCTTTAATCTTGGCTAGGTCTGAGGGTGCAGAAATAACCTCTGGGGGCCCTGGATTAAGTTCCACATTTCCTGAGCATAATAGTAGTAAAATCAGCAGTTTCATGATTGCAGCAAGAGATAATTTGTATAGTCTTGTTTTTGCCCACTTTTTTTGTTCTGATTTGGCGTTCTGTGATATCCAGGTGAGACGCTTTGTCCTCCTAGTAGAGCAGTGATTAATACTCTGACAGATAGGAGCAGTGAAGATTTTACTGTATAGAGGGGGAGATGTGTGTCGGGCAGCAACAAGACCGACTGTGTCCCTCCATAACAGCTTGACCATGGGTGAGGTTGTAGTAGGGGGAAGTTATATATAGATACCCAGTCTCTTGATGCTGTTGAGGTATTGCAGTAGAACAAGGACAACATCCAGTCCTCCTGTGTAGTATCCTGTGATTGGTTGCAATGTCCGCAGGGATCAGAATATAGAAGGAGTACCAGGAGGATCCACAGGTTTCTCCCCATTGTGAGTGATGTGGGGAGGGTAATATATGTTCTAAGGCTTTAGGCCTGAGCTGTCAAAGTGATGTGGGGAGGATAATATACGATATAAGGCTTTAGGCCTGTGCTGTCCAGTGCACAATGATGTGTTCATCAAAGTGTGTTTAGGAATGACCACAATGTGTTTATGAATGACCCCAATAAGTGTCCACAATAATTGTCATATCTAGAAATGTCAAGAAGAATAGATCTTGAGGCAGTGTGGACCAATCCTTTTTGAGTGAGGAAGGGTGGAGTAGCGCTTTAGGGAGACACCTAGAAGAGTAATTTATCAAGCACATGCTCGAGCGCAATCAATCGCAGGGTTCATGTACAATGGGATGACCAGAGTAAAAAAAAGCCATTTAGGGAACTGGTTATTGGTTGAAGCTAATGTGATGGAGTAGAGGCCATAGTGCAACAAGGCACCAGGGGCATGACTATTGGTGGAGGCAAGAAAGGGTCTATATAGAAATGACAGGGGGGAAGGGTGGGTGGCGCAGTGCGACTTTGCCGTACCTTGTGAGGGGAGCTAGTCTGGGCTGGTGGGTCTGAGCAGTGGCTGAGGAGGCCGACCACCCGCTGGTGGAGTGTAGCCCCAGCACTCGGCTTGGGGGGCACTTCTAGGAGGTCTTTGGCTGAGGAAAGAGGAGAGAGGCACTTAGATTTAAAGGCTGTCCAGAGACAAGCATCAGCAGTGCAGCAGGGGGACTGAATTAACACTTGAAAAGGTTTGTAAGTGGAGCTTTGGTGCCTAAGTGTCTGTCCAGATCACAATATACAATTAACTGCTATTTGAGTGAGCCAGGATATATGTTTGGTTAGAATATGGAGGGGGTGCCATGATGATAATGGTAGTGAAGGCGGAAGGGGAAAGAAAATCTAAAAGAGAGGGTGAAATAAAAAGGAAAAGCTACTGGGATTGGGGGTAAAAGTAGGGATTGGAAGGTGACCTAGTAAATGCAAAACAAAGGGGGAAGGGGACAGGTCAACAACTAAAAGTCAAAGAACCTCTGTGCGCAAGTACTGAGGCAATGGTTACCCCAAAGGTCATTTGGCTGGGAAGCCAAGTTTCAAAGAAATACAAAATCACACATGCCACCACAATGCAAAGCATCATGGGCTGCATATGCAAATCACCACAGAATATTATGCTGGTTCAACTTTAAGCAGAAATGCATGGTGCAGAAAGGTCTCTCACACAGTTTGCAAAGGGTGCCAACAGAAGACATAGACACGTGTTTCGTCCTACCAGAACTCATCAGTATGCCTCACCTATTTGACAAAAACTAGGACAACTAGCAGATGCAGAGAACTTCCACCCTATAGTACCGGATAGTAGTGTTAGGGAACAGGTAGGTAATTCAAATGAGGAATGATAGGCAGAGAGAGGAGGAAGGTGTAAGTCATGATGCCTAGTCATCAAGTTATGAGCCAAGCAGCATAGGTGATACAGTGGGTGTTGATTAAAACTAATGAAGTGGGAAGCACTTGCATGGTTCATTAATTAGATGAGAGTATAAGGTCCTAAATGAAGTAATGCTGACAGGTATATTCAGTTTCAGTGTTTTCTGCAGTTTGTTCCATAGAGAAGGCAGCACAAAGCTAATGGCTGCTCTACCAAAGGGTGAATAGACTTCAGGTATTTTCAATGAGATAGAAGAGTAACTTCTCAGGGCATAATTGCCTATTAAGCTTAGCGAAAGGCAGTCCGAGATATATTGAGGACATTTTGGGGAAAATAGCTCTGTAGGTCCATAGAGCGGCATTTCTATCCCATCTAAACTGAAGGGAGGTCCAACCACTGCTGTGTACAAGGAGCAATGATGCGTAGTAAGGGAAAGTCCCGTAATAAATCTCAGTGCTCTATGGTAGAGCGTGTCCAGTTTTGAGAGGTAAGAGATAGGGCAGTGACTATATAAGAAGTCCACATAGTCTACTAGGGAAAGGAATGTTGCTTGGACCAATCTGTGCTTGGCAGCACTTGTAAGAAAGTGGCTGATCCTAAAGAAAAGACCTAGTCTCTATCGTAACCTTTATAGCAAATCCTCAATGTGCTCTGTAAAGGAGAGTCTATGGTCAAACCACACTCCCAGGTACTTGAATTTCGTGACAAATTCTAAGTTTTCTCCAAGGATTGTAGAGATCTGCAGGACTGATCCTGTAGCAGCCGGTTTGCAACATGTAAAAAAGGAGAGAGGAGCATTGCTTTAGTTTTTTTTGTGTTAAGTAAGAACTTTTTGTTTAGGAGCTGATTTTGAAGCAGGTTGAATTCAGTTTGAAGGTCCCTACATGCGGCTTCTGGCAATGGGCAGCTCCAGTACAGCACTGTATCATCAGGGAATAGGTGGGCATTCATCCTGTTTATACTGTCATCAATGTTATTGATAAAGATTGCAAACAGTATGGGACCTAGACTAGATCCCTGAGATATGCCTCTTAGCAGGTGTTTGAGAGGTGAGAGTTCACCTTCAGCCTTGACCTGCTGGAGGCAGTCAGAGAGGTAATTTGTGAACCACCTTAGCAATAGCGAATCCATACCTGTAGACTGCAGGGATGAGAGGAGCAGGCTATGGTCGACAGTGTTGAATGCTTTACTTAAGTCAAAAAACACAGCACAAATAAAGTTTCTATTGTCCAGTTCTTTCTGCCAATCATTTGTCACTTTTTCAAGGGCTGTAATAGTGCTATGGTTAGCTCTGAAGCTGGATTGGAAAGGGTTTAGAATAATCATAGATTCTAGGTATAATCTCAACTGCTTACTTAAAATTTTTTCTAATAGTTTCAACAGGACAGGAATAAGGGAAATCAGCCTATAATTGTTGAGATCACAGGAGCTCCCTGATTTAAACAGGGGTATGACATGTGCTGTTTTCCAGATGGATGGGATGATCCCTTGTAACAATGATAGGTTTAATAAGTGTGTTATAGGTACAGGTAGTACATGATAAGCAATCTTTAGAAAGTATGGGTCAAGGGAGTCAGCACCAGCACTTTTCTTTATATCCAGGTGGCATAGAAGGTCTTCAACCTGTTTCAGAGCGGCAGGTTGCAGGGAGAATATTGAGTTTATAGCACGGGCTTCAATATATTGAGTGCCAAGTTGGGAGCACAGTAAGTTCAGCAGAGAGCTGTCAAATGCTAAGCCTGCAGTCATAAAGTGGTTATTAAAGAAGTCCAAGACCTCAGACCTGTCACTAATGGTATCATTGCCAGAAATGATCTTAGGTGGATGAGAGTTTCCAGGCATGTGGCAAGATAGGTCCTTGATGGTGTTCCAGAATTCCGATGGGTTCTTGGAGGCAAAGCCAAATTCAGAGCAATACTAAGCAGCTTGTGCATCTCTAACCTTCTTGGTGCATACATTTCTAGCCCTCTTAAACTGATCCCAGTCCAATGGGGTCTTAGATCTACATGCTTTTTTCCAAAGCTTGACTCTCTCTAACAGTGTGGATTTGAGTTCTGAGGAAAACCATCAACAAGTTATATTCCTTACATGCACTCTTAGTAAGGGGCATATTTATTTAAAGCCCCTGAGATTATTTCATTGAGGACGTCATAAGCCAATTGCACTGTTTTTGCCAAGTAGAAATCTTGCCAACGTATGGAGTATTTTAGTTCATTGAGGAAGGCAAATGGGTCAAAGTTCCACCTTGATCTTTTAACAGAGGACTTTGATGATGATAGTGATTTGTTGACTGATCTTACAACAGCAAAGAAGCAGTGATCGCTGACGTCACTGAAAAAGGTGCCGGCATGGGAAAACAGATGCAACTTGCTCACTAGGATAACATCCAGCAGTGTACTGTTGCTAGGGTTCTTTTTATTAGGGTGTGTTGGTTCTTCAATAAGTTGCGTTAGTCCATTAGTATCACAAAAAGATGAGAGATGTGCAGAGGCCTTGGATAGCCAATCAAAATTAAGATCCCCTAGTAGGATAGTTCCTAGATACTCTGTACCTATAGCAGTGCCTAGATACGTCAGAAGTTGTGGACTAGCAGATGGGGATCTATAGCACCCTATAACACACACGATGAGGTCTGCGAGATCACAACCTTAAAGGATAGGCATTCAAATTCATTCACAATGGTTGCTGAGTCAAGACAGGATACCGTGAATTTGTCCTTGACATAGATGGCCACCGCCCCACCTCTAGACTATCAACCCTAAATAGTAAGTAAGTAAGAAATAACCTGAAATAAGGATGGGAGTATCAAGGTTACCTATGGTCCTACTATCTAGTAGAATGTTGTTTGGCAAAATGTTATATGGGTAATATATGGTGCTGAAACCCTGTAAAGGCCAACACCACTGAAGTATTGAGGTGTTTGTGGATTGTGGAGCACAGATAATAGGTTGTGTGAGTAAAAACGGGTTAGACTATAGGGGTATTGGTGGAATAACATGTACTGTGCCTGCATATGAGTGGATGGTATGAGTGATCTTGGTTACTTGGAGTTGGTATTTGACTGGATCAAAACAAGCTTGTTCTCCGTCTGGACAGTCTCCTCTTAAAAGGGGATACAGATGCATATTGGTTGCTTCATTTAAGTCTTCTCCCAGATTCAGTTTGTTTATTAGTTCCATATGTTGATTACTTAAATGTGTAATCAGGTCCTTCATATTTGCCCCCAGATGTTCTAGAGTTTGTTGATATTCTCAGTTAGTTCTATGGTGCGCTGATAGGAGTATGCTAATGACCACTTGTGGCATTTCAGTCTTGGTGATTTTACTTCAGGACACCGTAACATTCTGTATCCTAATCCATATTCATATATATCAGCTTGGCAGGCATCCGTGTAATTGGTATGCTTACAAGAAAATAAATTTGTAATACGTTCCAAAGGTTTTTGTTGTGGGGGCATGTTTAGTCTTCCCACATCTTGAATATCTGTTTATTATACCATGTTTTCACTGGTACTTGTATGTTGATTATGGGGGGGGGGGGGGCAGCCTTGGGTACAGTTCCAAATCCTGCACATTGCATTATTTGGAGGTGGCTGATCACAGGCTGCAGTTTCTTTGCAAGGCATAAACATGAGGTGGGGAACAAATCTATATATCTGAGTTGATGAGAGTGTTGATGCTCTGGTGTAATCTATTATGCAGTGGACTCCGTATTTGAGTAAGTATCTATTTATGCTGACATTTTATAGTAAGTTCTTTGGTGTCTGGTAACATTGGCACAGTAGTAGATCTTTGGAGTCTTTGAGCTTTCAGTTGATTCACTTTCTGATGTATGGTTATGACATGGCATTTCAGTGTTGCTTCCTTCCCTTGCAATATACTGACAGTGATGCATAAGTCTATAATATTGTCAATATTTTTTGACAAATCCCCTGATATGAGACAGATGAAGAATCATGGAGTAGTTCTTTGGGCAGTCCTGGTGTTGCAGAGGGTCTTCAGTTGCACTTTTATGGGTTCGTGCAAGATAGTGTATTCCAGAGTATTCTTGGAACCATTTTGATGTAGAATTTTTGCTGACAAAGTTACACAGATAAGCAGTTAAATTTATTGATATGGCTGGCTGATCTTCAGTCTGTTTGGAACACAGGTTACAATGTACTTTCACTATTTTTAAAAATGCTTGCAGTATCTTGAGCAAAGGCAAATGGTATTGAGGTGTCAAGTGGTCCATATAAGTTGTCAGGTCCATGCTGAGGTTGTACTGGTACAGGTGAGGCTTAATTGCTACAGGCATGCATTCAGGATATTGGCTTTTCTTTTCACCAGTATCTTGACTTGACTTGTTGGTTGTGCCTGCAGGGGTATCATTTGTGTGTTCCTGGGTGTAAGGCATGGATGTTGTGTTGGCATTAGTATAGTTTATTGAGTGTGTCGTGGAGAGGGATCAAACCTGTTTGGCAACCTGAGGTTGGGCTGCATCATTGGTAAATGCATTGGATGACAAGGTGTTATGGGTCAATAAGACATTTGGGCTGGTGTTGTGTGGTAAATAAGAAACATAAAACAGATATACCAGTATAGCAAGAAAAAGTGATGCAGAGATGCTCTTTTGCAATATTTTACATGTTGGGTGTTTCTTTTTCCTTATGGATTTGCCTTTACAAGATGCCACATGAGCCTTGACAGGGTCAGTCGGCATGATGTAAGACTTAGTGGTCTTTTTAGAAATTGCTTGGATTCACCACATTGCACCATATCATACTAGAAGTTATAAAAACTGTTAAAAATGCAGTATTTTGCTAAATGCAACAAGATTGTCATAAATGAGTATGTGAAGAATCAGTATGTAAATAGATCTTGACAGAGCCCCCTGGAGGTTTCTCTCAAGAATTTGTTTTTTGCAGTAACCTAATCTGGGTGTTGCTTTCCACCTAGGGATTTTGCCTGTTCTATTGCAGGTTTAAAACTTTTTAAACATTTACTTGAACACTCTAACAAAGGCAATTGCTAATTTTAACTGGGACCTCTATTCCTGTCACTGCTGGCTAACCCAAGATTGTATAAAGTGTTTTTTATTTATAGGCTGAGAAATTGAATGGGTAGTTTTTGAGGGGCAGTACTGTATGTGTGGAGCCTGAATCAATAAGCAAAATTTCCTTGACCTCTGCCTTGGTTGTTGCCCCAGTAGGGTCGATCCCTGTCTCTATTAAAATGTTCATGGGGGTGAAGACTATACTCATATTCACGTGAATTTTGTGATCTGGAACTGTGTTGATTAGATTGCTCTCCCAATGGGGAGTGCTGTGGTGGTGATTGTCAAGGGGTGCCTTCCTTAGAGGACTGCTGCACTGGGGTTGAACTTTGTTCTCTGGTTTGTTTTTCTTTATGAAAGGGCTGCTTTTCTGGCTGATTTCATTTTTGATTTTTGGTGCAATAGTTCTAATTTTTTAATTGCCTCATCCCATGGTAAGTCTTGTTTACTATGGAGGTCAAACTGAGTTTGGAGTGATGGGTTTAAATATAATCACAAGGCATCTGCTTCCAGGTCATCAACCTCACAATTTAAATGATATAACCAGTCATGGAAGTCTTTGCTTGGTGTTAGGGCCATCCTAGTTGCATGTTGTATTACGCCCTCTGTTTGTAAGTCATATGTATGGTGGAGGCAGTAAATAATGGATTTGTTTGCATCATAGTTGTCTTTGAAAAGTTTATATTTGACTACATCTAAGCTGTGTTTTAAGGCTTCCAATAAAATGTCTTGGCCATATTCCTGGGAAAATTCTGTGAGTTGAGTTACATGTTTATGTATATTCTTTAGGGCAACACCCTCATATAGGTGCAGTTGATCTTTAAGTAATTTTATCAATTTTATTTTTTCTAATTTGGCTGATGGGAGGAGGGGCACCATGGGAGACTGTCTCTGAGGTGGTTGCTTGGGAGATTGGCCTTCTGCAGTTGGAATGGGAAATTGTCCCTGTTGAGGCTGCATGGATGGGTGTATTGGAGATTGTGTGGTCACAGGGGTGACATGGTGAATTGTTGTTGAACAGGTATTTGATCTTGTGCAGGCGGAACAGGTTGGATTGTTATTGGTGGTGGTGCTGAATTTTGCTGATAGGCAGGCATAGGGTTGTGAATCATCACTGGATTGTGAATGGCTATAGGATGATGGGGCAAAGTTTGTGGTGCCAAACTGGTGGACTTAAACTGGGGGGGGCTGGGGTGCTGAAAAAAAAAATGATTGTGGGAAGTTAGATGATGTTTGGGTTGGTGCTGGTGATTGGCAATGTGTTGGCAGAGGTGAATTCCCCATCTATTGTAAAATTAGATTTTACAGTGCTACTTTTTTACAATCTTCGAGTAGATGTTCAAGAAGTGTCATGTATAGTGCCAGGACTCAGGGAAAATGTACTTTGTTTCCTTGTATAAGATCATGGAAGGCAAGTCGCCAAGCCTGAGTTTGTCTAATTATTTGAGATACCGCAGGATCATATTGTATTTCTTGTTGCAGGTGTTTGAGTAGGTGTCCTTGTATTTGTGGCAAATAAGGTATAATGTCTAATAAAGTAGAGGGCATGGGGATGTTTGGGATTATACTGGTGACTATGTACATACAAACATATGACTGTGCCAGCAGAAATAGACCACCTGGTCTATCTACATCTGCTCGAGTGTGCAACTAGCACGCCTAGTTTGCAGCTGCCCCTCCCCCTGGTAAATAGCAGTGATTTTGGGGGGGGTTGGGGGTTTGATCAGGAATTGGAACTGGTTGAGGCACTGAATGTCTATGAGGAAATGGTTGGGGAGTTTGACTTGGAGTTTGATTGGATTATTACTGGGGAGGTGGATGCTTATGTGGGGAAGGGGGGGTTTTGACTTGAAGTTTGAGTGGTTTGTTGCTGAGGTGTTGAATGCCTCTATGGGGAAGAGGGTGTATGTTTGGAAGTTTGGCATGCCTGGTTGTGAGGTGTATTGTTGGGGGTGTGCGGAGTGGTCATTATAATCAATATCAAAACCTGAATCTGAGTTATCAAATTCAGTGTCTGAATATTGTTGAGGAATTTGAAATTCCTCAATTGGGTCAACCTGTGGTGCTCCATCAGCCACCTGTTTAGGGGATTTATGTTTATGTTTTGCTAAGTTTTTAAGTCCTGAAACTATTTTAGAGCCTGTTTTTGAGACCCAAGAAGTAGGACTAGGGGTTTCATCTTCTGAGTGTTCCTGTTCCTGTTCTTTATATTGAATGTCAGGGATGGATGACGCACTTTTTACTCGGCATAATCTAGGTTTGTGTCTATGTCTGTGATTATTTAACTTTGGTTTCTCAGTTTAGGGTCTCAATATATTTTTTTGGGGTACTAGAAAGATATTTGGAGTTACTATTAGAGTTCTGAGGGTCCTTATATGAATGTTGAGGGTCACTATTTGAACATCTGGGGTCACTATCTGAAGTGCTAGGATAATTTTCTGACATCCTAGCATAACTCCCTTGGTCAGTCTTGTGTGCATGGTTTTCACCATGACCAGAGGAGACTAATGACCCTTCCAAACTGTCTACTAGTTTGGCTAAGTCAGGGTGGAGTTTCACTGGAGTCACAACGCAAAGTGCTGGCAAGGCATGTCCTGCATTGTGGTCAAAACCACCCGCTACCACTATATTATCAGACACTTGACTAACCAGAATTATTTGGTCTTGGTCCACAAATGTATCGTGTTCATTATAATCTAATGTTCCCTTGTGGGCATGGTTAGACATCATTGGATAATGTGCTTGTCCTAGATCCTCAAATTTTCTTACATTGACTTTAAAGCCATCAGTCTGTTTATGTCTAGGACAATCATATATTTTGTACATGTTTTTTTATCAGAATCGATTAGGCACCAACCCAAGTATTTATGTAGAAATTCTTTACATGCCAAGTCTGCACAGTTGACCATAAGGATATAACCAGGAATGGTAATTTTGTTGTGCCAACACGGCCTATAAAGCAAAAGTCCAAATTTGGCTTCATTTTTAACTTACTATGTTCTAAATCATATCCCCTTGAATTGATAATATTAAATTGGAAATGAGGACCAAAAGAATCAGGATTCATGTTTAAAAAAGTTGTTTTTACTTGCTGATATTTAAGATTCAAGAATTATAAAGCCGTTTTGGCATTAATGTAAGTAGGCAATTACAATTCAAAGTGACAGTGACAATTTTCCTGAACAGCGGTATAAGTGAAAATAATTCCTCCAATGCCACCAAAATAGTCACAATTAAAGAAATAAAAATAATGCAGGCATATGTTATCCCCAGATCTATGCCTGAGGTACAGGCAACAGAGTCACCCACCAGTACCAACTGATGTCCACTTGAGATCCTAGGAGTTGGGATGACTCAGGGTTCTCCCTCTGAGAGCTCTTACCTTGATTTGGGTTATTATAGATTTATATACTCTTGTCAAGGCAGGAGAATAAATGGTTCAGTATTTTGGTAGCTTTTAGTCTTAGAACAGGTTTTGCTGACCAGATGACCCCTATTCAAAGGTTAGGAGTTAGAAAGCTATTGGTTAACTCAAAACATCTAATTAATAGGGGAGAAACATTTGGTTTATCATCATGGAATTATGTCTGAGATGACCAGGGGAATTGTTTTCTTAAATACAAAAATAAATCTGTGTGCTCAAGTGGGACATGCAGCCTGGGTATAAGCAAAAGGTGTTATGACCCCCGTGGACATCTAGCAGTTTGTGTGGTTTGCTGTTTTCAAGAATATACAAGATTGCCCTCCAGTTGATATTTTTGTGGTTAAGCTTGACATTTAAAAATATACTGCCTTGCGATCCCCAGAGGAAAACATCTGATAGCTGACAGTTCACACTTAGTAACCGTGCTGCTCAGAAGCAAAGACTGAAAAGCTTAGAGTTTAAAAGTTCACACTTAGTAATTAATTTTGTTCCGAATTAAAGAAATAAAATCAAGTGCCTAAGTTTTGAACTTGGCTATGATCAATGTCAAGCACACACTGAAATTCATAAGTAATTATCAATTGCAAATTATTAATTATATTAATAGAAAGCAGATACTGAAGCAGCGAGCTTGGCTTTAATTAATATTAAACACACACTGAAATTTATGGCAAAAATTAATTGTTTAATCAATAAGACAGAAGATTGCTAAGTGTTGAGCTGAGCTGTGTTTATATACTTAACAGCCATTTTGTGGAATCTATTTATGATGTCCAACCCAGGATTCTGGGAGAAATGTTTGCAGCAATCCGTCTGGCCGCCATGCTCCCAAGTTCTGGGTTCATGTCTTCATTATTGGGGGGTAATGGAGCAATGTAATAATGGGGCAGGCACCAGTGGGACTAGCCTACCCAGTGATGGGGCAGACAGACTCAGTAGTGAGGCAGGCAGAGCTAGTGGGGCAGGGAGAGCCTCTCCTAGTGAGGGAGCAAGCACAGCCACTCCTGGTGAAGGGGCAGCAATGGCCATGCCTGGTGAAGGGTCAAGCAAGCCCAGTGAGGGCTGTATAGGATTGCAGACAGTGCAGGGACATGCTCAGTAAAGCATCTGCAACACTGACACATGTCTGAAATGTGGTACTGTCGCAAGATGTTTCTTGTGCGTGAGCAAACATAAAAAGTAAATCCAAAAAATGATATGTAAAGAAATGGTTTAATCTCCTAGGGCCAGATACCTCAGAAGGGTTGCGGATGGCGCAGCACAGTTGCACCGCGCAACCCACTGATGCGCCCCCAGCACGATATTCAAAGGAGATTGTGCATGGCAAAAATCCCGATGCGCCGGAGGACATCAGTATTGTATGCGGCGCAGGTAGGGAGGCGTGCCCATGCATACTCTGCACATCCCAATATTCAGCTCAGGATGTGCTGAGCCCATGCATGCACAACCCCTACCTGCGCTGCACACAGGTAAGCCAAAAAAAAGGATCAACAGCTGGCCATCCACAGGTGAGTTGCCGTATTGCAGGGCACAACACAACAGCTGCCACCTGAGGGTGGCCACCCGAGCTCCGGCTGCACTTTCGTGGTGGTGTCCCCCCATGCCCAATTGTGGGCATACATAGAAAACAAACAATCCTACATCCCTGGTGGTCCAGTGGACTGCTCGCAGCCCAATTACAGGCAAGAGTACATTTCAAATTCCCCTTCTATATCCCTGGTGGTCCAGTGGACTGTGTCCAGCCCGATCGCGGGCAGAAGTATAAACAAAACCCTTCCAATATCCCTGGTGGTCCAGTGGACCACATCCAGCCCAATCGCAGGCATCAGTAATACAATATCAGACACCAAGCCATCCCTGGTGGTCCAGTGGTACCCCTCCCCACCCGCCCACTGAGCCCCACCACCCCATTCCCCAGGTCAGCGGCAGGTGGCAGCTCCCCACCCACATGCCGCCCTGCTGCCCGCCGACTGACACCATACAGTAGGGCTGTACGCCCATTGGTCCACAGCATGGGCCAATGGGCATGCAGCCCATACCGTACTACACAGTCCAGAATTGTGAATGAATCCATTCAGCAATGCCATCACATAGCACCTGGGAGTTTACTGTTTGATCCACAGCTGTGCAGCAGTTCAGCATGCAGTAGCCCAGCTGGTTGCTGGCACCTCCTGGTCTGAGCTTATCACACCAGTTCTCTGTGCCTTGCACTGGCTGCCAGTGTGGTGGTGCATCAACTTCAAGGTGTGCTTGTTTCCTTAGAAGGCCCTGCATGATTTGAGTCCTGGCTGCCTAAAATACATCCTGACCCCCTATGCTCTGGTGCACTCTCTTTGGTCAGTGAATGCAGTACTTCTTCCTGTTCCAAGAGCTCATGTAAAATCATTGTGGAATAGGCATTTAGAGTGGCTGCCCTGCAGCTCTGGAATGCCCTTCACCTGGAGGTAAGAAGTGCCTCTTCCCTGACCATTTTTAAATCTAAGCTCAAGACGTACTTGTTTACCATCTGTTTTGGGGTATGATGCAGTTATTTACTTATTTTCTTAATATTCTGCAGTGTTTATTTATTACCTGATTTTATTATTAATTGTATTATTTTGTCAATGTGTTTGCTTCTGTGAGGTGCCCAGAGCTGGGACTGTGTGTCATACTGTATAAGTAAAATTGCCTTGCCTTGCCAGTCAACTGAAGTGCTCTGCTGTCTTTCACAACTCGTAGACTACTGTGAAAGGATAAAGGATTAAAAAGTATAACTGCTAACCTGGCTTTGTGGAACTGGTGGAGTGTGTCACATTCCTATGAGGGTGAGTCAGGCTCATGCTATAAGCCTCTGGGCTGGTGGAATCTCAAGAGCACTGGAAAGGCTGTGCTGCAAGGTCTGGGGAAGTGAAGTGCCAGTGCACCACTTGAGCATCTCCTGTGGATGGGTTGGGGAGTAGAGCCAAGCAGAACGTGGAATTCTGCCAGCAGAATTCATGCAGAATGGCAATGCTACTTTCAAGATGCTTTTTGGAATTTCTTTTTAAATACCATGGAATTCCGAAAAGCAATTCTACATAAACCGCAGAAGAATATTTAGTGGATCATGTAACCAATGGAGTATTATTCCGCAGTCTGTGGAAAATAAATCTGCAGTTTAAACCATGCTGTACTAATCTGCAGTGTTTTTTTTTTATTCTGGTTTTGGAAGTACAGAGCTCTACTTGTGAGAGCATTCCATGAAATTAGGAGAACGTCTAATGTTCTACAGACTTCTGGTTGGATGAGAATTTGGAATTTCCACACTGCTCCATTGAGGAGGCATTGGATGTTCCAGGTCACCATACAGGGTTCTGCTGCCAGGCCAGATGTTTTCATGGATAGGCCATAAAAATGAGGGTAGTTTAAAGTAAAAAAAATCTACACCATAATTGGTCCATTTGGCCTATGATGCTACAGGCTTCTCCCACATCATTTGCCCCAGCGTCTGCCACCGAATCCTCCCCAAAAGGCCATAAGCTACAGTAAGCCTGGTGCCCACTGTGAGGGTCTTTCTTCATAGGGTGAGATTCACCTGAAAGATCAGCATTGGAAATGAGAGGACAGTGCTGGGCGGCCAAAGGTCATAGAGGCTGGTTAGCTGAAAAACAAGAAGGAGGGCACTCTGTGGTAAGGGGATATGACTGGAAGCCCCACCAAAATTAAGTTTAACTTAAAAAGCCTCCAGTCTGTATAATTCTCTGTGGGCAAAATTCCTTCCCGATCTGTGGAGCATAATAGATGCACTGGTTAGAGTAGACTCCGACACTTAATCCCCTTAACACCCTAGTTGTCCCATTCTCATCTAATACAACTTTTATGTTAGTGCCATATAGGGCATTACATAATTTTACTTTATTTTTATTTCATTGAAATCTTTGGAGATTGCCTTTGAGCACATGTGCTTATTTACAAAGGTTCCACATCAAATGCATATTCATAAAGAACAGAACAAGTACAATAAGCAGTTCCAGAAGAAATGCAGTCAAGTCGGGCTGAAAACATTGAGGACAGAACAATTGCATGCAGTTTAAAAAATGCATACAGATTGTTGTATAAAAAGTCACAGGATATGTACAGAAAGAAACAATGAAAGTTTAACGGTTACAATTGCATTGGACTGCAAGGGCAGACTGCAAAGATCTCTTAAACTGATTAATCCTTGGGTGTTTTAATAGTGTATCACGCAGTTCATTGAACCAGTTAGTGGCCCTGACAGCAAATGACTGCATGTCCTGCTGAATACCCTGGAAAGGAGACTTGATGGCGTTCCTGGCCATGTTCCTGGTATTGTATTGGTTGGGGATGGTACAGAAGCAGTTTGTTAAAGCACAGGCTGTTAGGCCCATGAGCACCTTTTTGATTAGCAAACAGGTCTGGTGCTTTATTCTGCAGGTTAAAAGTAACCAGTTAGTGAGTGCGCAAAGGGTACAGCTATGAGTGCAGTTATCAGCAACAAGTACAAAGCAGAATGCCTTATTACAGATTAGCTTTACTCAATTTAGCACCATGTTACAGGCAGCTGTGAAGAAGACAGAGGCCATGATCTATAAGTGACAGAACAGAGCTGGCAACAGTAAGGTGCCTGGCATCTTCAGTGAGATTGTTCCAGTTACAGTACAGATTACCCATTCTTCTGTTAACTATGGGCACCAGATTACCAACATGGGGGTCAAAAGATAAGGTGTCATTCAGAGTTACTCCAAGGTATATGAACGTCGCCACCTGTTCAAGGTTTTGTAAAAAATTGGAATTTCCTCTTCTGTAGGTGGCTAGAGAAGAGCATGGTCTTTGTTTTTTTGGTTTTTGTTTTGTTTTGTTTGTAACTGAGGGACAGTTTGTTGTTGGAGAACCAGCTTTCTAGTGTCCAGAAGTTACTTTTGAGAATGTGGTGAGGTTGTCAAGGTCTGGATTTTTGGAATAGATAACAGCATCCGTGACATAGAGGAGTATGTTGGCTGTCTGACAAGCACTGGACAATTTATTTAAGAAGAGGACACACTGAAGTGGGCCGAAGATGGAGCCCTTGGGGACACCAATAGATACTCCCCTAGTGTCACATGAGGATTTATTAATCTTCACACGCTGGGAGTGATTGGTGAGATATCTGTGGAACATAATATTATGTGATGAAACAACATTCATGGAGTGACTAATGTGAGATATGAGTAGTTCCTAAGGGCTAGCATATTTGACATACACTAGTTTTCTCCTGGACTTTTCTATATTAGTTTACCCAGACTGTCAGAAATGATAACCTTGATAAAGTGAATAAGCCATTTGTTAACAGTTATAATGAATCAAGTGTGCTGTTTCGTTAAATGATTACACATCACACAATAAAAATGTGCCTTTCATAGCAACGTTAGTCTCTCTTGACTCAGTGCTTCCTCCCACCTAATTCCATAAAAATAAAAATATCATACAGATAAACTGAGTCATTACTAAACAATAAAGAAATCTTAAACTGCTTAATTCCCACAACATTTGCTTGCATAATAGTTTTATTACACGCACAGTAATTTTTATCCATGAGATATGAATGACTGTTCATTTAGCCAAAGTTCCTTGAGCGTATTCAATTTCCAGTTTAATACTTTGAGCTCAGTCTCTCTGTGATTGTTAAGAGTTTTTCTGCAAACGGACAGTCTGGATTAGTGGACAGTTACTGTGTACCCAGAGAACCATAAATAGTGAAGGGCCATAGTCCTTCTGGAGGATTTCTCTAAACAAGCCAGCTTGGCTCAATGAGCTTTCCTGGGCAAATATTTTAAATAAAGAAATTAGTACATACAGTAACATGTCACTGATGTTTGGGTATCTGCATGGATTGGATTCCATGTCATAATAGCGAAAATGGAATGGCAACTCGCACAACAGCGAGTACATTTTGCCAATTCCAAAATAGGCTACTCACCGATTACAGCATTCCCCTTTGCAGTGACAACCTGACACAATATAATCTAACATTTAATGTGGGGATATACCCCCCGCACCCCCATATCAATATAATCAACTCTGGAGGGCATGGACACAGATGAAAAGGGGAATATACGGGAAGGGGGCTACCACCACTGGGACACCACAGTCAGGGAAACCAGGGGATCGCATACTTCCCCAAAAAATAACATCCATCAAGAACACACAAAAAATATATATACCTGGGTGGGGGCAGTCCCAAACCTGGAACCACTGGTATTCTGAGCAGTGGCAGTATCAACCATTTCAGGCGACTGGCTCTGCAGCAGCAGGCCTTTTCCCCTTATTCAACCCACATGACTATACCATCCCTCCTGATTTGTTCTCTCTGTTCTCTCACTGGATACTCACTATTCCTACACTTCAACATCCTGACACAGTAGCTATTCCATCAGGTGACCAAACTGAGTCATTCAGATTCAAGTCGCTAAATGTGGTTTGCCAGTATCAAGGGATGCCATGTCCCAGCTGAGGCACTTACTTCTTTCTCACCTTTGTTAACATAACATCAGTGCTGGTACTATCAGGAAACTGCTCACAATCAGGAGACAGCTTGCTCTCCAGTTATGGCACTTTTCAAGGGACACACTCACTCCTGAAATTTTCTTTCATGTATCAACACAGTAGCTGTTGAATTGCAACTGGTGAGGGATGCAGCATGATTGGGGGTCATGAGGAGAAACAGAGGGGGCACAAACTAATACATGGGGCACAAAACTAGCAGTAATACCGGGGGGAGGCACAAACTAGTATAGCAAACTACTACAAAACAAACAAAACTATATACTGTAACACATAAAATATGGGTGCCCATACACAACTCGCCTTGTGTTTCCATCTCGGGGTTGAAATACCCGCAAGCTTCACTCTTGAGGTCCATACACTGGTATTTCCACCCCTCAGTGGAAACACAGGCTCATTGTGCATGGGGGCCCATACATTATTCCTTATATGTTGATAGTACTTGATACAAAAACCCTAGTCCCCCTGAGGCTACTCTAGATTCCATTTGCCACAAACATCAGAATAACTTTAAAAAGAAAGGTCCTTCACAGCATTAGGTGATCAGGTTTCTTGAAGTGGAAGCATATCATGATCCATAATAAATTGATACCAAGCACTAAATGAAAATGTGTTAATGATGCACAACAGAGTGTTTCACAGTATCTTTAGTTTACCTTTTCCATTGAAATGCCTTATTTTATTTTATGTTATTTTGTTCTGAGTATTATTAGTGAATTGTGGAGACAATAGTTTCTCTTCATATTGGCGATCTGTCCCTTGGGGAGAAACCAAGAAACATCTTTATAAATGACAGAAACATTAGCATACCTGGCCCGCTGAACACTATACATTGGCAACCCTATATGATCAAGACCACTGATTTACGGTGATTAAAACAATTAAATTCCATTTTCAAGATTTAAGATTCCGGAATTTCACCGGTGATTGTTACTCTAATTTCCAGATTTTACTGGGATTCTGTTATCATTCTTTTAGTATGTGCATAAATAATTAGAATTAAAGAAGGCATAATATACAGAGCATTAAATAAAGTAAACTGAAAATAATACAGGAAGGAATTAAAAGAAAAACAGACTTTTTTATAGATTTACTGATCTGATAGAAAATGCCAGATTCCATGAAATCTTCATTTTTACTGGTTTTCAGGCAGCCCTAATTCCGGAATTTTACCAGATTTTCCGGTAAAAACCGAAAAACAGTGGCCTTGTATATGATCCTTGCTTTCAAGAGAAGCATTCATGCATAGTAGCCCCATATTTGAAAGCCCATACAAATTCCTTTGAAGTTAGGTAATGGGTTTAAATATTGCTTGCAACAGTCAGGAGATATACAGTACAGGACTAAGTTTGTTCAGTATTGATGGTACAAGCTACTATTTTATTGAACATCATGGTGGCATACAGGAAACAGCTACACCTTATTATATGTAAATGCACTACACAACAAGAACTGAATGACACTACTGTAACACAATTTATGGTGGTATTAATTGGATGGATTGCATTGTAAACTTCAACTTTCTAGTTACAATACATAGAGGATATACAATGGCCTGTGTTCAAATATGCTATTTATTCCCATGAGTGAGGGGGTGGGACCAAAACTCATGAGTGGCAAAGCCACGAGTGAGTTATGAAAGTCCTGCCACCTCACGAATGGAAATTAATGGCATATTTGAACACAAGCCATTGTATGGTCTATGTATACAATGTCAATGTTCTGTGTGACAATTACTGGCAGATTCCTTGTGGAATTGGCAGAATGGGCTGTCAATCAAGTTAACTGTGATGTAGGCAAGTGAAAAATAAACAGTGTTATTTACCCAATGGGTAAATAACTATTTACCCATTGAGTAAATAACATCATTTATCTTTCACTTGGGTCAGAGTCTTGAGAAAATAATGCATTTATTTAAGTAGTGGAATCCCTACATACATTACATACAAGCTAATATGATAAAGCTCATATATGAAAACATCAACCTTTCAGGTACAGTGAGAATTATTATAATATGCCTCACAGTAACAAGATATGTAGCATGCAATTCACTGTCAGTAATTGAGAAAAAAAATATTGTTCCTTTATGATGAAGTGAGTCATAGTAGTACTACATCAAGTAAACAAACATCCACCTATACTCATAGTCCAGCAGGGGGTGCTCTGTAAAACAATTTCAAGGTAAGTGTGAACAGCACACAAATACAGAGCACTCCAATGAAAATAAAATATGAATAAACAGTATACAGTGCAAAAAAACTTTAGTTTGTGTGTGTGGACTAAAATCCTGATGCTTCGGGTTTGATGTGGCCCTTCCTCAGGGGGCAAGGCTTCTACACTGAGAGATGCTGTTCTTTTGTAATACAAAAATTAAAGGGATATGCACATATTGTGTAGCTACAATCAGTGGAAAAAAGCCCCAAACAGCAAAATGCCCATCTAACAGACACATTATAAAAACACCCCAAAGTGAATGGGTAAATTAAAAACAATGCAGAAGAATAGGATAAATTGAACACATTATAGAGATGCAAGGCTATCTCAAGAAGATAAATTGATAGTCCATCATGATAGATAGCAATAACAATCACAATGTAGATTTACATAAACTATGACTAATGTCAAGGGAAAACATTTAGGTACAGACATTTTTTTTTATACTGAAGAAAGTTAATGTGATAATGCCCTGTACAAAAATGTACTGTACGGAAATTTCTAAGCAAAATGTAAACTTAAATAACAAAAACACACACACACACACAAATGAAAATACATTTTTTTCTTCCTTACAGTACATTTTTGTACAGATCATATCACATTAACTTAATTTTCTCAATATAAAAAAGCTAGCACCTAAATGTTTTCCCTTGACATTAGTCATACTTCATGTGTATCACAGTTTATGTATATCTACATTGTGATTATTATTGCTGTCTATCATGATAGCCTATCAATTTAACTTATTAAGATAGCCTTCCATCTCAATAGTGTGTTCAGTTTGTCATATTCTGCATTGTTTTTAATTTATTCATTCACTTTGGGGTGTTTTTATAATGTGTTTGTTACACAGGCGTTTTGCTGTTTGGGGCTTTTGCCACTGATAGTAGCTACCTAGTACATGCATGTCCCTTCAACTTTTGTATTACAGAAGGGCAGCGTCGCTAAGTGTAGAATCTACAGTCCCTGAGGAAGGGTCATGTTGGACCTGAAGCACCGGGGTTTTAGTCCACACACTTGAAATAAAGTTTTCTGCACTGTATGCTGCTTATTCATGTTTTATTTTCAATGGGGTGCTCTGTGTTTGTGTGCTGTTCTCACTCTACTACTACATCATATTGCATATACCTATAACTAATATATTGTAATATGTCTCACTTTAGGATCTGCAGGACACAAGTCACTGTCACTAATGCCAATAAAAAAAAATGCTTCTCTGTGGTCAAGTCACAGTACTTCTACCACTATAGTTATAAACTGCTCAAACACAATACAAATATGTCTTTTTTTTATGTTTTTATTTGTTTTATATTACGATACAAAAAACTGAAGGCTGATGGTACCAGTGTTCAGTTCCCAAAGTGCTAGCTAATTACTGTGCTACCAAAACTACTGCAACCTGTGGCCCAGGAAGTTGTTCCCTGTCAGCAAAGAATAAAGCTGCACACATGTTATTTCACATTTAATATAAGTTTATGGGTCCATTTGGAGTGCCTGTTATGGATATAATAGAGTCACCTTGCATGTTCTTGAAACCAGAGGACTGCAAAAAAAAGGTGGGCAGTTCTGTGGTCCTATGGACACAAGAGGTGACACTCTTGGATTCATAAGAAGCCCCCAAAAGGACCCATAAAATTAGGATAGATTAACAGTATTACATTTAAAATCTCCTTTTTATGTTTGCTTGCATGCATGTGCAAGAAACATAGTACCATCATCCGAGATTTCGGAGGTGTGCCACCCCCTCTTCCAATTCAGTCAGTGTGTTGGCAGGTGCGGCCCCTGTAATCCAATGCATGCTGGAGCTGTCTATGACAAGCTCCAAAATGCAGTGGCATACAGTTGAAAGGGGGAGCTATGCTTCAGTGAGCAGCGATAAGATATCGCCTGCTCATGCGCAGCTCCCCCTACACACACACACACACATACAGAAACGCACGCATACTGCATGCTGCCCTCCCCCCCACACACGTATAGCCCACGAGGGTGCCCAATCCCCTCGGCTTGTGCTGTGCTCTCCCCAGCTTCCACATGCCACACGGGTGCCCACCCCAGCGTGGCAACTGATAGAATAGCCGATGGGGTGCCCAATCCTCACGGCTCCACTGTCCTCACCCCCGAGACTGGGTGCCACGCTGGAGCCCACACCAGCGTGGCAACTGATCATATGGCTGACGGGGTGCCCAATCCCCGCTGGGCTCCACAGCCCCAGCCGTCCTTGATGCCATGCTGGGAGCCCACCCCAGTGTGGCAATGTCCCATGTCATTTTTTACCTGCAAATAAAAACAGTCCCACGGGCGCTCTCCCAGCCCCCACAACCCGCACCCACCCACTGCACACCCTGCCTCCCACACCTCCCTCACCCCATACTTACCTCCAGAGCTCGGCGCGACGATCTTCGGTGGACCGGGAACACGTCTGCACTCTTCAAAGCCGACCGCGAACTGAGGAAATGCTGATAAGCTGTATAATGGGCTAGATAGGGTTTTTCAACTTTATTACATATCTCAGCCATTTTTTTGAATTTTACATGAATTTCAACATGGGTTTTGGACTCTTTCATGATCGATCACTGTCATGGCAAGAGTCGGGCTCCAAAGGGTGATTTCGCAGTCACTGCGTAAAATCACCTTCAGGCCTGAATAATGCCATGACAGTGACATCATTCATGAGAAGGGTCCCAAACCCCATGTTGAAAATTTGGTGCAAAAATTCCAAAAAATGACTGTTTTACGAGAGTGCGTTGCGCAGTTCCTACGCAGGCTCATAAGTTTGCGAATTTTCAATATTTTCACTCCAGATTTTCAACATTGCCATTTTACCACACCTTCTTATGAGTAGTACAGCTGTCATTTTTCACATCTCACCCAAAATGTGTTTCCGCCCATGTAGTGCACAATGGCGCAGTCAGTGTGTGAAATCAGTGTACAGGACAAATTAAGAAAATCACAGTGACACTGTTCATGAGCAGAGATCTTAAAATGGCTATGTTGAAAATTTGGTGACAAAATTCCTAAAAATGACTGTTTTACGAGCGTGCGTTGCGCAGTTCCTACGTACACTCGTAAGTTCGTGAATTTTCAATATTTTTACTCCAGATTTTCAACATTGCCATTTTACCACACCTCCTTATGAGCAGTACAGCTGTCATTTTTCACATCTTGCCCAAAATGTGTTTCCGCCCATGTAGCGTACAATGGCGCAGTCGATGTGCAAAATCAATGTATGGAAAGAAAATCACAGTGACACTGTTCATGAGCAGAGGTCTTAAAATGGCTATGTTGAAAATTTGGTGAAAAAAATTCCTAAAAATGACTGTTTTACGAGATGCGTTGCGCAGTTCCTATGCATGCTCGTAAGTTTGCGAATTTAATATTTTCACTCCAGATTTTCAACATTGCCATTTTATTACACTTCCTTATGAACAGTACAGTTGCCATTTTTCATATGTCACCCAAAATATGTTTTTGCACATGTAGCACACAATGGTGCTGTTGGTGTGCGAAAGCAATGTTTAGGACAGATTAAGAAAATCACAGTTACGCTGTTCATGAGTAGAGGTCTTAAAATGGCTATGTTGAAAATTTGGTGACAAAAGTCCATAAAATGACTGTGTTACGAGTGAGCATTGCGCAGTTTCCACGCACTGTGAAGTTCATGACTTTGTAATATTTTCAGTCCAGATTTTCACCAGTGGCATTTTTCCACACTTCCTTATGAACAGTACAGCTGTCATTTTCACAACATGGCTGAAGTGTGTTTCACACTTTCAGCACAGAGATCGTGGTCGCTGTGGGAAATCATTATTCGGCACAGATAAAGAAAATCATAGTGACACTGTTCATGATCGGAGGCACCAAAATGCCTGAGTTGACAATCTGCTGTAAAAATCCCCAACCTAATTATATTACGGTTTGCGTTGCACAGTTTCTATGTACTCGTTATGTCACCATTTTAAAATATTTTTACTGCAGATTTGCAACATTGCCATTTTTACACCTCCCCATGAACAGTACAGCTGTCATTTTTACATCCTGTTCGAATGTTTTTGCACCTGTGAAGCAAATGCCGTAGTCGCTGTGCATAAGCAGCTTGCTAACAAACTGATATTCCCCTGTTCATGAGGTGGGGTCACAAAAACATGTTGAAAATTTGGAGTGAAAATACCAACGAATACCTGAGGTATTAGGGTTTCCAACCATAACGCCCAACCCTGTAGAGAATGACAGGCATCAGGGGTGTGACTTGGGATTCTTGCCTGTAATGCTCATACCATTCCACACCCTGCAGCCAAGTAGAGGCATCGAGGTATGCCTTGGACTCTTCGGCCCCAAAGTTCACCCATTCTTCTATATCGCACCCATCTCACCGTGATTTCTAATGAAATGGGTGCGATAAAGGCCAAAGACCCTAAGGAACACCGTGACACTTGTCAGTGTCTGCAGGGTGGGGTGTGAGTAATGGCATGGCTGTTATGCCTGATGACCCAAAACGCACACCCCAATGCCTGTCACTCTCTGCAGGGTGGTGGTGGGGTTGCCTTCAGTTCAATACTTCACTGCCATTCCTATTACGCAGCTCTGTAACTTCTACACTACCACTGCCAATGCCAGCAAGCAAACATTCGGCATTGACAAATGCTTGTTTTATTTAAAATGCTGATAGCATGAGCGGTCAGTGAGAAGCCTGCTACAGTGGCTCAGTGCTTGAGGTACTCTTATGGTAATAAGAATACCTGATGCACAGTGGAAGGGAGGGCTGTGATTGGTCAGGGACACTCCCGTGATCTACAGTAAGACTATAGTGCTGCTGCTGTAAGCCATCCAAACAATTTGCACATTTTAGGCAGTTAATGAGACTCCTTGTTCTGTCCCTCACACTGAGCAAAGAAGCATTTTGAAACAAGCAGCAGACAAAAAAAATGAAAAGTAGCAAAAGTATGCATGAAACAAACTAGCTCCTATACCTAGAAATACCCTTGTTGATGCTTCACAAAGATCTTTTCAATGTTGCTATTTCTTTCTGGCTGTTTTTGAAATTAGATTAGCAAGAGCTAGCATAAAAAGGTATTTTTCTGTGTCTCTCGCTCATGAGTGGCAATTTCGATGTTGCTGTGAGCTACAGTAGCTTGTAAAATTTGCCTTGGAAATGGCCCAGGAAATGCATTCACATATCTCACTTTGACACATGCAAACCCCAGGGCATTGTAGCCAGTTGTCAATTATTCTGGTTTAATAATTAAGTGCTCTGGAAAACATTCTTTGGGGTCAACCCAGTCCAGACAAAGAAGCAAAGTATGAGGATCACGCTATCCCAAAACAATCATGGAAGATTCATACATCTCTAGTAAGCAAGTTAAAGGAATTTGATTTCATATAGTGCCTGTCACACTGAATGTATCCCAAAGTGCTGTACAATGCCAGGGAAGGAGGAGGGATAATGTTCTCAGTTTTTGTGCACAGGGAGATTCATAGAGCACAGAGGTAGATGAGAGAGAGGGAGAGGGGGATCATGTAACTTTCTCAGGGTCACACAGTAAGTGGTGGTTGTGGAACTTAAATCCAGGTCTCAAGGTTCATAATTCTGCTTTTTAACCACTAGACCAAACTGCCTCCCTAGTAGGTTCAGATGAGCCTTGCAAATCCATTGTGACATAGTAGTCTCATCTACCTTTGTGTCTCCTGGGAGGCAAAACAAAACCAACAAAATGTGGTGATCCTCAAGCAGACAAACACGATGCTCTCTCTCCATGTCCACATAGAACTCCATGTGATCCAAACTGGATCTTCCCCTTTCTTATGCTGGTTGTGGCCACCTTGTTATTTAGTTAGTTACTTACTTACTTACTTACTTACTTAGTCTTTGTTGACCGGATAGGTACACTAGCTCTAGATGCCTTTTTCAGGTACGACTGTGTACCACAAGTAGGTATATAGAAACAGAATTTGACAGCAGATAAGGACCGCTTGGCCCACCTAGTCTGCCCATTTCCCTACACTTCCTCCTACCCCCTACTAGAATTGCCTTATGCCTGTCCCATGCATTCTTAAATTATCCCTGTTCCTGACTCCACAACCTCCTCAGGAAGGCTGTTCCATGCATCCACAACCCTCTCTGTGAAAAAATGCTTTCTAGCATTACCTCTGAGCCATCCCCCTCTGTCTTCAAATTGTGCCCCCTTGTTCTTGCATATCTCTTCTTCTGAAAGATGCTACCCTCTTGTACTTTGTTAATTCCCTTGAGATACTTGAAAGTTTCTATCATGTCCCCCCTCTCCCTCCTTTCCTCAAGGGTATACATATTAACCTGCTTTAGTCGCTCCTCATATGTCTTCTGGTGCAGACCCTGCACCATTTTGGTTGCCCTCCTCTGAACAGCCTCCACTCTGTCTATGTCTTTGCAGAGCTGGGGTCTCCAGAACTGCACGCAGTACTCCAGGTGGGGTCTCACCAACTGTCTGTACAGAGGGATAATAACTTCCTGTTTTGTACTGTTGATGCCTCTCCCTATGCATCCCAGTATCCCCCAGACTTCCTTACTGCCTTCTCACATTGCTTGCCCACCTTTAGTTCATCTGATATAATTACTCCTAGGTCGCTTTCGATTTTTGTTGTTGTTATTAACTTATCCCCCATTGTGTACTCTTCCCCTTGGTTTTTGTTTCCCAGATGCATTACCTTGCACTTCTTTGCATTGAATCTGAGCTGCCACATATTTAACCATTCCTCCAACCTTGCCAAGTTCCTTTTCATCCTTTCCACCCCACCTTATGTATCAACCCTGTTGCAGATCTTTGTGTCATCTACAAAGAGACATACCTTTCTTTCCAGGTGCTCTCCAATGTCACTTATAAAGATATTAAAGTACCGAACCCTTCGGTAGCCCACTAGTTACCCTCCTTTCATCACTGTGGACTCTGTTTACTATTACCTTTTGCATCCTGTTGTCCAGCCAGTTTTTTATCCAGGCTACCACCTTGGGACCCACTCCAAGGCTGGCTAACTTGTATATTAATCTTTTGGGTGAGACTGTGTCAAATGCCTTGCTAAAATGTAGGTAGGACACATCCACAGCCCCTCCCTGGTCTACTATTTTGGTCACCCAGTCAAAGAAATCAATTAGGTTCATCTAAGATGACCTTCCTGCTGTGAAACCATGCTGCCTTGGGTCCTGTGCCCCACTGGCCTTTAGGTACGCAACAATTCTTTCCTTCAGAAGTGATTCCATCATTTTCCCTACCTCTGAGGTCAAATTAACTGGTCTGTAGTTTCCTGCCACTGCCCTGCTCCCACTTTTGTGGAGTAGAATCACATTTGCTCTCCTCCAGTCCTCAGGTACCACCCATCCTCCCATGATTTGTTAAAGAGAGTAGTCAGTGGTGTTACTAGTTCTACCCTTAGTTCTTTTAGAATCCTTGGGTGAATCCCATCAGGCCCCATTGCTTTGTCCACCCTCAGTTTCAAGAGTTCTTTCAAAACCCTTTCTTCTGTGAATGGACTGGTATCAACCTCCCTAATCAGAGTTTCTCTCTTGTTTGGTTTAGGTACTTCTCCCTCCTCTTCCGTTGTGAATACTGAGCAGAAATATTCATTCAGTATCCCAGCTTTTTTCTCTGTTACCCTCTGCCCACATTCCCTGCTCTTTATTAAGTCTCTGTAACCCTCCCTTGATCTTTCTTTGCTCCCTAATGTACCTATAAAAGGTTCTATCCCCCTTCTGAACAGAGCTGGCTATCTTCTCCTCAGTTTGTAGCCAATTTTCCTCAGTATACTGTGAGGTGGGCTATCCGCAAGTGGGCGCCTACCAAAATGGGACCCACTTGCAGCACAGGAATGGTAGGGTGAGGGTGTGAGAAAGGCAACAGGATGGGGGAGCTTCATGCATATAGCAACAGGATGTTGCTATATGTATATGCACAGGGGGGAACGAGCGCAACGAAAAGGATGGAGGATTGGCCTGGTGTGGGTCACGTGGGGCTGTGAGCTGTCATCATAGTGTGGTCGGTGGGTGGTAGCCTAAAGCTGCAAGGGTTCCTGGTTTGGGTCCGGGCATGCCTACATTTTAGTTCACCCGGCCCGAAATTTCTTTTTGCCCCAGAATTTGTACCCCCCAACACGTACCCCCTGGAGTTAAGAATCCTTTAGTAGGGGGTGTGTGGTGGGTGCAGCCCTCCACATTAACATTAAAAATTTAAGTCCCCAGTGCCATTTTCCTGTGCACCTGGGATATACCCTCATCATAATGATGGTCACCTTTCAGCAATCACCATTATGACATAGAACCCCACAGGTACAGTGCGAAAGCAGCAAAGCTGTGATGCAGTACCTGGTACAGTCTCATACTCCTGACAGGACTAGCTGCAATCCCAGGCCCAGGCATGGAAGGGAAGCTGTGAGCACTCCAACAAGAGGTCAGGTGGCAGTATAGGAAGCTGTATGCTAGCTCTTTTGGCAGTAGAAGAGTCTGGCATTGCTGGAAGGAGTTTTAGGGGGTGACAGAACATGGCACTGATGAGTAACAAGGAAACAGAGAATAAAAAACTAGCAAGAGCAGTATCTAGAAGTTTCACTAATCCCTTGCTACTAATAAGGACAGTAACAGAAATATTCAAGCAGAAGGAGTAAAAAATGGATCCTGTCATGCAGGGACTGAGGTACTATCTGCTTATATAATGGTTCCAACATGATAGAAACAGCAGAGGTGTAATTAAACATACTCAGGTAATGCAGCACAAACATCATCTTGATCAACATCCAAGGGACAGTTGGGTTATCTGGTTGTGATTCATTTCTGCTCTGCCCATATTCCAAGCAATTTTATCTGACTGAATTGGGTCAGACCCTCCTAACTTCATCTAATTTTATGTAACACCTTCCATACATGCTGTTTTGCAGAAGCCAGAAGACCTGGAAAGAGAATATCTGAAATCTAATATTTCTTGTGGATAATGATGATGATTAATAATATGCAACTATGTCAAAATAATGGATACTTCATATTTATTTTTTAATTTATAATTTTTGACCAGGAAAGTATATGTATGATATATCTAGGTTCAAAGTTGTTCAACTAAACAAGTTTTAATTTTTTTACAAGACTTACAGTGGTATCTATCCTAATCTTTTGCTTTACCTCAGAACAGGTTATCCCAGTAAGGTACTGCAAAACAGTACTTCACTCTTACTTCATTAGCATTCAAGATACCACATGAGCTGAAGTGTTACCTCATTGTGCTTAGTCTGCACAATAAAGTAATACTTCAGCTAATATGGTACTTTGAATAATATTGCCATCAGGAAAAGTGCTGTATTGCAGTTCCTCAATGTGGTAACCTTTTCTGTGGTAAAAGTGGAAGATTAGGATTGATACCACTGTATGTTATTCACAGACTCTCAAAGTAATAGCTGCAATATAATGGGTATCCCTTGATATTAGGGAACCAAACTGAGTGGCTCAAATTTGAGCCACTCAGTTTGGTCACCTGACGGAACAGCTACTGTGTCAAGATGTCGAAGGGAGGGAATAGCAAGTATCCAGCGAGAGAACAACAAGAGCAAATCAGGAGGGAGGGTATAGTCATGTGAGTTGAATAAGTGGAAAAAGGCTGCTATTGTTGAGCTGTTGCCTGGAGTGGTGGATACGGCCACCGCTCAGAATGCTAATGGTTCGGGACTGCCCCCAGGTATATCTTTTTTGTGCTTGTTGTTGATGGGTGTTATTTTTTGTTTTTGTGTATGCTATCCTCTGGTTCCCTCGACTGTGGTGCCCCAGTGGGAGTAGCCCCCCACCTTGTAGTCCCCTTTCTCCGAGTGTCCACACCCTCTGGAGTTGATTATATTGGTATGGGGATGTGGGGGACTTACCCCCTGCAAAGGGTGGTGTGGGTGGCATATCACCCCACATTAAATGTTAGATTATGTTGTGTTGGGCTGTTGCTGCAAGTGGGTATGCTGTGGTTGGTGCATAGCCTATTTTGGAATCGGTGAAATGTACTCGCTGTTGTGCAAGTCACTATTCCATTTTCGCTATTATGTCATGGAACTGAGCCGCATATTTTATTTATTTATTTTATTTATTGAAACAATCGGAATTAATACCTTTGAGTAAGTGACTCCTTTACAAAGGCTCCACGTCACAGAAAACAATACAGAACATACAATGTACAGACATTACAGTATAAATAGCGGTGTGGGAGAAAACACACCTAACGATTGATACAGAGTATTGTACATCAGGTAGAATGTGGTACAGAATAATTACTACAGTCATAGACAATGCAGTACAGAGGCAAACAACACATCAAATACATTATCTACAGGGGTAATCATACAGTAAGATGATGTAGAAAAGTATTTATAACTGAAATGTGCAAGCAGTGCAGTCCAACGATTGTCAGCTCATCAGAGGCTAGGGTCAGACCGAGGCCAGGGATAGACATCCTAGAGGCAGGAACAAGCAGATCCATTGTCATGGCACAGATTTAGGTCATGGGTAGTTCAGGTATAGTCACAGATGGAGTCATGCAAGATGTTGCTATGGAGAAGGGATTTGAACAGTCCCAGGGTAGGGGCCTGGAGTACTGGTTTGGGCAGTGAATTCAGCCAACTGGGGGTGCGGTATCTGAAGGTTCTTTGCCCCATGGAGGTTTTACAGCGGGGAACCTGGTAGGGCTATTTATCAGCACAGTGTGTGCATCTGGTGCTGATAGAGGGGAGAGCATTGCCACAAGAGCAGGAGGAATGAAGCCAGCCATGATTTTCTTGACAAGGAGACAGGTCTGGTCCTTTAGGTGATCATCAAAATTAAGCCAGTTTATACTGGTATAGAGCATACAGGTGTGTGTGATCCGGTCACATTCAGTAGCCAGTCTACAGGCTTTATTCAGGGAATCCCTAATTTTGTTGAGGGAGGTGTTGTCGGCTGCACCATAGAAATAATTCCTTAGTCAATGAATGACAGGACAGAAGAGGTGATGGCTAGCTGTAGGGCTTCAGGGGGGAGACGGTGCTTGTAATGGTGGAGCAGACAAATGTGCACATTTACTGCCATATTGAGCCAGCGGATGTGTTTGTGGTAGGTTAGCCCAGAGTCTAGGGTAACCCCTAAATATTTAAAAGTAGATACTTGTTCCAAGGTCTCGTTTGGGAGTTATGGATAAGTAGGGGGTGTCTACTGAACTTGTTTTGGGCGTGGGCAAACAGCATGGACTTTGTTTTCTTATAGTTTAGAACAAGTCTATGGCCAGCAAACCAGGATTTGGCCTCATTAAATGACCTTTGTAGGGCTACTTGGAGGGCAGCAGGGTAGGTGTGGGTGCTAAATAAAACCGCATCATCTGCATAAAGGTAGGAGACTCCCAGAGCAGGCCTTGGGCATGGAGTTAAGGAATAGAGTGAAAAGTAGTGGGCCAATAATTGACCCTTGAGGGACCCCGGATGTAACCCTGAGGAGGGACGATAAGGTTTTCCCTAGACTGACTCTCTGGGTTCTGTCAGATAGGTAGTTTGAGAACCAAGTGGTGGTATTCTGTAAGAAACCTATTTGGGTTAGCGAGGTTAGGAGATGTGAGTGGTGGATGGTGTCAAATGCTTTGGAAAGATCTATATATACAGCAGCAGTAATCTGGCCTACGTCCAGGGCCACATGGATAGTGTTGGTATATTCCAGAAGCGCGGTTGTGGTGCTATGGTTTTTTATGGAAACCGTGCTGTTCAAGACAGAGGAGATTGTACTGAGCAAGGTAATCAGTGACTTGGGAGGTGACTATCTTTTCAAGAACCTTGGAGACAGGGAACAGAATTGAGATAGGCCGATAATTACGAGGCTTGGTCCAGTCACCACTCTTCAGGAGAGGAGTGATAAGGACAGTTTTCTACATGGAGGGGAATTGACCTAGGGCAAAGGAGTGGCTTAGCAGTGTAGTGAGGGGGTAGAGTACTTCAGGGAGGGAGAGCCTTAGTATTTTAAGATTAAGTGTGTTGCTGCTGAAGTGGGATTTGCTGAGTGCACTTAGCAGAAGGGAGGCAGCATCACACTGGGAGATAACCTTGAAACAGAAAGGGGGTACATGGATAGGTGTCGATGTTGTGGGGAGGTGGGTGCCAAAAAGTTGGCAGGAAGCACACCGCTGAGGTCTGAGAATGAGGAGTTCAGTGCATTTGCTATAGCATCAGGGTCCATTGAGATACCACCATTTACCAGTATCTGGGGGGGGTATTAGAGATTTTGCCATTAAGTTCTTTGAGGGAGTCCCAAAAATTGTGCTACCTCCCCCAGGAGGCAGTGAGGGCTGCTCTGTAGTAATCGGCCTTTGCCTGTCGTACTTGCCAGGTGCAGCGGTTCCTGGCCCCACGGTAGCGCTGCCTATCAGCAGGCCTCCCAGTCTTTAAGGCTATGTGCCAGAGATTGTCACGGTGGCCCATGAGATCCAGAAGGGACTGGGACATCCAAGGGGTGTCAGCTCCTTCAATGACCAGTTTGCAGAAAGGTGCAAAAAGGTCACAGGTGGAATTGAAAGAATTGACAAAGAACTCCAGTGCTGAGTCAATAACAGGTGAGGCAGCAATGGGGAACCAGTCCCAGCTGATGAGGTGGTGTTTCAAAGACTAAAGCTTGCCTGGCCTGAGTATTCACTGAAAGCTAACTTTTGGAGGGGCCTTTGTAGCCAAATAGGACCAGTGCCCGAGTACTGGTGAGTGGTCACTCAGTGCGTCTGGTAGCACAGAGACCTGGGTGCATTTGTGAGGGCGATTAGTAAGAATTAGGTCAATGAGGGTCAACAAGAACAATTTTACAAGGGGTATGTCAGATGCTGTTTTTTGTGCTATAAAGCAATTTTCTTGTTCCTCTATTTACTTCTGTCTGCCTGACATTTCTTTCAAAGAAACAGCAGCCAACATTTTGTTTCCTTTCAGGTTGAGTCTGAATAGTGCAGTGTTGAATGAAGGTGAAGAGCTGTGAACAAAGACAATATTTGATGAGAGACAGAGCAAGCTTTACTGCCAGTGAAGTTTAATTATAGAATGTGCACAAAAACATTTAGAATGTACAACTTTTAAAACATGCACAACAACTTTTCAGCAGCCACTGATTTCTATACATAATAGGCCAAGTCATATACTATAAAAATATAAAGGTATTAGAAAATAGGTAAAAGTAATTCAGCCTTCTGATTGGCTGAGGCACTTTTCTAGCTGGGCATCTATCAGACAACAGATGCCCAGCTATTAAAAGTACTAGCCCAGCCAACCCCATTACTAGAATCATACTGCCCAGCCTGATCTGTAATTGGGTAAACCCCCGTATTTCTTTTTTAAACATCTGCCATTTTTTTCTCTCGCTTAGCGAGAGACACTGACACACAATGCCATGGATTAAAACTACATCCTAGACTGTAATCAGTGCCTGTCTTCCTCGTTGTCAGCATGTTTAATAAAAAAAACTTCCATTTTATTACTCCCGACACCATGTTCTAAAACTCAGCTCCACTGCTCAGCTGTCTTTAGTCCGTGGTGCCAAATGTAAATTCAAACTGGATGCCCGCCCCTGCCAGACAACAGCCGTCTCTCACACACCCTGTACAAGCAGATCATCATTGTGCCTGCAATCTTTGCTTCCTTCTTACCACTGATGTGATCACATTCCTTCTCCATCATGACTCTCTCAGTATGCAGGTAATGAAAATTAACTAAACGGAGCAGGAGGAGTGAGGGCTGCTTCTAAAGAACAAATGCTATAGTTCATTTAAAAAATGCCACAGTTAAAATGATACTCCCTCCCTCTGCAACATACCTCTCGCTGTTCCCACAGTCTTTCACACTGCTTTCCCTGAAAGCATCAAAAACAACATAGGACTTAATTTTCTTTCAAAGATATTGCTTTCCTACTTGGCAGAGCAGTAACCTGACTGCGCTCCATCTGAAGTGACCGTGGGGTTTGTAAACTGGGGCTGGAGACATGCTTACATTTGAAATTCTGCTCCTAACACAATACATAGCCCAGCAAATGTGCCCGCTGCCACCAGATTGGCTTCCCTTTGTGTTCAGTTACCTGGGCATCACTTCATTTAAAAGAAAATCAAGCAGATACCTTTCTGTTGTAGAAAAGCATAAAGCCTACAAAAAAAAAAAAAAAAAAAAAAAGACTCGTGATTGTAGGATCGGCCAATGGCCAAGCACTCAGTCTATTAATAGGTATGTAGGCAGGCAGCGTGGACCGCTCTTTCTCCTCCTGACTGCAACTGAAACTGCAAAAAAGCATCAATAATACAACAAAAGAAAAGTGGAGACGGTGTGTGTGTGTGTGTGTGTGTGTGTGTGTGGTGGGGGGGCAGTGAAGTAACAGCCTACTGTGGAGGTGGCAACTGCACAGTCTACTAGGACTAAAGGCCTAATTGTAAAGTAGGCGGAGGAACTATTTTATTACAAATCTTATTTTAAATTAATTTTTTAACAACATTTTTTATTAAACTTCTTTTCTTTTAGAGTGCCCATTTTCTAAGTGCTATAATACCCTCCAGGGTGGGTGGTATTGTGCTATACTGGACATTCCAAGGGCTATAAGGCCCTCCGCCTGTGGCGTTAGGCCTCATTACACCCCTGGGTGGTCCAGTATAGCACAATACCACCCACCTTGTTGGGTATTATTGCTTACATAATGGAAACGAGCTTTCATATTGGCACTGTTTGCTGATTCAGCTGTAGACTACAGAAAGCATGACAATTCAAAATATTTCTATACCTCCAGTTGTATCCAGCTTTTATAAAGTTGAACTATGGGCCGAAGTAAACAAAATGATTATGATGTTGAACAAAATTCCCCCTTTCCAGTGTTAATAATGTTGGGAGATTTTAACACATGTATGAAATTTATCCGGAGGACAAGTAGCTTGAATACCATGAACATTTGTAGACCCTTGAAATACCAATAAGGCAATCAAAGTGTGTCAGGAATTAAAACTTTATAAGTTAATGGCTCCCCATGGCCTTTTCATTTAAATGAAGAACCATAGGAGACCTAGAAGGCAAATTTACATTTAACATAACCAGGAGGTAGTATGTTGAAGTTATACCACATGGAAATGGCACATTTTAACGTACAAGATGATATTATGGTATTACACAGGTTGAATAGGGATAATTTTCTGATACTGTATGAAGAACATTGATCTGCTGTAAAATTCCTTACAAAACAGTGCTGTACTGCCAGTAAATTAACAGAATTGGAAATAAGAAACATAAATGAACAAACATTCAGCATACTAAAAAATAAGGAAATACAGTACTGACACACTGACTTAGAATTGAAACAAGGGATACAAGAAGCTGCAGAAGGGAAGGAGACTATAGATTAATCCTCATCTCTTTTACTGGCAGTGTATGATGTTATCTCTAAGCATCTTTTTAATAATGTAACTTGTTCCTATATAAAAACAATAAAGATTAAACACAGTAAGAAAAAAAAAATATTTTATATGATAAAAATTGTGAAAATCAAAAAGAAAGAAAGTATATGATTATGAACTTTATAAAAGAAGTAACATGAACACAAAATACATAAAAACCCACTATTGCTAGAAAACAATATGGACAATTGTGGCCAGCCCATCAGTGCAGTGGTAGCACTGCCACTTTTGATACCAATGTCCCAAGATTGGGACCAGGCTCGGGTTATCAGGGAACTCTCCGGGGTGGGGGTAGATCTAGCATCTCAGGGTATGTTGTCTTCCTCTGGGGGGTAGGGTTGCCACTGCAAAACTGCCAACTGGGAGACCACTAGTGGCAGTGCCATGCCAGAACAGCAGGGAAGTGGGATGTTGCCTGCGCTGTGCTCTGCAAGCTCTTTTTGCATTAATATTGAGCTCTGTCTGTCCCAACATCCCAGGGGCAGGGACCAAGAACAAAGAACAAAGCCTGTGTCATGCTGGATGATCCCAGGCAAACTTGGGCATTGACCCACGCCACTGTTTGCTCCTCACCTTATCCCAGTAACTCCTGCCTTTGCATTCAGGAAGAGGAGGGGGGTTGAAAGGAGAGGGGAGGTAACTGGCAGAGACATGACGGCATAAAGCAAGGTCCAACCTAGGGGAAAGGGGGCCGAGATGGTAAAGGAGCATAAAATGTAGAATATTGGAAAGTTGTAAAGCAAAACATTTGTATGCCAAATAATTCAATGACAGGAGTTAGAAAGCACAAATATATTTAAAGATAATAAGTCATTTTGATATTTGGTTGTGAAAGGGATAAAACAATCATCAATGCTTTTAGATGCCCCTATCCCTAGAAATACCATCTGTGGGCATAAATACAAGCATAACACTCCAGCAATATTTTTATAAATATAGAAAAGCAATTAACCTAAGATCAGAATAAATTAAATATTAGATACAATTTTGCCAAAATTCACTAACGAATAAGTTTAATAGGGAAACTGCAAAAGGAACTGTCCCAGGTAAAGTTGCAGACTAACTGACATCTACAAAACATGTCCTACACATTGGGCCCCACTGTTTGACAAACATTTTCCATACAGAAATTTTAATTGTCAGTTGAAAACTTTGTGGTGCCTATTGTTCCACTATAAATGTTCATCACTGCAGACACAATAGGAATACAGAAGGAATGATACTGTAGGGGTACAGATATGTGGCAGTAAGAGTGGCTAGTGCTGTAGTAGTAACAACAGACAATACTGTTTGCAACAAGCAGGAAGGTTGGTCTGGGTCTATTGATGGCCTAAAGATAAAATAGCAAATGAATTGATGTTTTATTTTCACAAAAAGGGAAGTAGCTAAGGGTATTAAAAATATAGAATAGAATAGAAAGAATAGAAAATAATCTGTTTTTTAATTATGCCTTTCATATACTGTGCATGTATTATTGTAAAGTACTTTGCAAAGCAATCTGCTACTGTAGATACTAATAGGACAGGTAATGCATGGACAAAAGTGCTGCAGCCATCCAGAAAACAACAGCATGCGAATGTGTAAACCATTGCATTACAATATGTTTTTATTAGAAACATAGAAACATAGAATTTGATGGCAGATAAGGACTGCTTGACCCACCCAGTCTGCCCATTTCCCTACCTACCGGATAAGCTGCAGATCCTAGTTAACCAGCAGCCTACTTCTTCCTATCCCCACCCCCTAGAATTGCCTTATGACTGTCCCATGCATGCTTGAATTCCACCACTGTTTTTGACTGCACAACCTCCTTCGGAAGGCCGTTCCATGCATCCACAACCCTCTCTGTGAAAAAACACTTCCTTACATTACCTCTGAGCCGCCCCCCCCTCTATCTTCAAATTGTGCCCTCTTGTTCTTGCACACCTCTTTTTTTGAAAGATGCTACTCTCTTGGACTTTGTTGATTCCCTTGAGGTACTTGAATGTTTCTATCATGTCCCCCCTCTCCCTCTCTCTTTATTAAAAGGATATTGACCGGGAAGACACTTAGGTTTGTCCCTACTTGCAAAAATTGACTTTTTTAAATTCCATACGACAAACATAGGATCATTTCGATAAACAACTCATCTGAAGGACATCATCTCAGACAATGTAGAACTACCCAAGTAATGCATTGCAAGGCCATCATTCAATATGTGAAGTAATATCTATATTGGTTATGACACTACAGGCACAATATTGAGAGCCAGGCACAATCACAGCTCAGCCTTTTGCATTGCACATGCAATAGTACATGGTCAGCTCTGAGTGATATTCAGGTGGTTAGCGGGCAATATTAGTGCAGCACTAAGTGGATTTGTGCTGTGTTGACATGGATCAAGACTGCATATCGCCCACAGGATATGGTTCTGCCCCAAATGGGATAATGCCAGGTCTACTGTGGGTCATATTCAGCCCAAGCATGCAAATTAGCTCATTGGACATGCAAGGCACTAAGAGGACATCTGCATGCCCACTATAGGTTAATTTGCATTTCATGCAGAGGACCACTAGAGCATCAGTAGCAGAATACAGTCTTGGTGGTGTAGTGGTCCCCCCACCCTCCTGATCACCCATCCAATCTGTTTCATTCAGAACCCTAATAGTTTAATGCCCCCCCCCGATCACCCATCCATTCTGTTTCATTTATAACCCTGGTAGTCTAGTGGTCCCAGCACCCCCGACCACCCGTCCAGTTTGTTTCAATCAGAACCCTGGTGGTTTAGAGGTACACCCTGATCATCCATCCAGTCTGTGTAATTTATAAGCCTGGTAGTCTAGTGGCCCCCACCAACCCCCATCTGATTATCAGCCCCCCACCTGACCACTAGCTGAGATCCGCTGATCGCACCCCCACTTACCCTAATCCCCACTCACTGTGTGTACTGGTGCTGAGCATTAGCTGGCACAGCCCTCCTTTTGCCTCAGCTGGCCACCATCTCACAGTCATGGAGCATGATCATGTATGTGGCGGGCCAGTCCCGTACTATTCTATAAGAAGTTGCAAACTTATTGAAGGTGTTCAAAGAAAATATACTAAAAAGAATACTTGATTTGTTTTCAAAAGAAAAATACCAATAAAATGATGAAATTGCAAAAAAAAAAAAAACAATACATGGGAAGTAGGGCCCCAGCTGATAATGAGATGCCACACTTCAGCTGGGCAACCCTGGATCAAAAAGACTGCAAGAAAAAGGATGGCTTTGATGAATATGCTTATCCTTAGCAGCTTTGTCACATTAGGACTGCACACCAGGTTTCTCAGAACTAGTTCTTGTCATGGCAGTTACTTAGCTTTTATATTAGTCAATTCAAGTAATAAGGTAAACAATTTTGGCTGCACAGGAAAGGCTGTCTACATGTCTGCCCTTGCAGGAGAAACTTGCGTATCTAGAACTGAACTTGTCTGAAACATTGACACATGCACCAGCAGAAAGAAGCTTGGTCTTGACAGCTCACTCCCTGGTAAATCGTTTAGCAGCAAACAATTAAGCTTCAACAGTTTAGAGTATACAGAGTTATTAAAACCGTTCAGCTCATGTTCATTAGCTAGCTCATCTGATCTAATCAGACTAAATATTTCAGCTCACCGTTTAAACCTTTCTTTGATATAATGCCACCTGATATATGCGATTATTTCTGTCAGTTCTAACACATACATTCAACTGTATTCCTGTGTGAGTGGTGGAAGCCATGGTACCCTCTTGTGAAATAAACCAACTGCTGTTAGAGTTTGCTGCAGGAAAAACAAGTAAAGGAAATCCAGTATGTTTTTGATAAACATTTGCTATTCTTATAAATAATTCTACATTGCCTTTTAAAAAGCTCTGCAACAGTTGTCCTGACGTGCTGAATGCTTTCTCAGTGTGTTCTTTTCAAATACAGCCACACCTGAGTTCAATAAGAATGGATATACTCCTGATATTACCATGTAAATTATAACTCCATGATAACAGTAATGCCTAGTACAACTAGATAATGCTGCAGTGATTCTACAAAGATTCCAGAGTAGGAGAAGAGGAGGTAACTATACTTTCCACCTTATGTTCCTGTTATATTTTCTGCGGTTCTCTTTTTGGAAGAGTTCCATGGGACAGCCCCCCTCCCCCCAAGGAAGGTCTTATGTAGACCAAAGTGCTAGAGTAACTATTGGCAGTCTCCTGCATACCAGTTGCACTGGTCCTTGTATGCCATTCATGTAATGTAATGTACAGTAATGTAATGTTACAGTACGTGTAGTACTAATGCTGTTTCATCTACTCTTGATTTAATAAATTGATTGAAACTGCAGTACAGTGGGAGTCCACCAGGATCCAATGCAGTGTCACAGGGGGGCACTGCATAACATAATATATTAACTGCCATTGAAATTGCCTTGTTTCTTGCCATAACTCTGCTGCAGCATGCTGTGGTGTTGCATTGCATCCTGGTGGCCTCCACAATACACCTGTCTCTGCTTCTTTAATAGTTTGACTGCTATCACTTATTGCCTTGTTAGAAGCTGTGGAGCTGGTCACTTTATGTAGTATGCATCAACCATGGCACCACATGCAGATCATGTGGGATTCTTTGGCCTACCTGATGCCAGATGAAATTGAGGTCAGATGGGTTGGAATCCACAACAAACTGGGGCATGCTATTGTTTGGGCATGTTAGGGAGGGGGTGGGGACAATACATAATGGGAGTGTTGGTTATTGGGAATGATATGTAATGGGTGGGTTGGGGTAGGGGAAACTGTGCATAATAAGTGAATCAAGAGGGTCCACACCAGGACAAGCTGTTTTTGGATGGATCAAGAGTTGTGTGAACCTGACAATAGAGAAGCAGAGTTATGTAACTCTACACCATGCACCCAGTGTGCCATGTCTAACAAGGGCATTGTTTTTGCATTCCTTCACTGTAATGTCAGTGGGTAACATCCCCAAATGTCTGAATCAGAGATTGTCTCTTACAGATCATCTACAACAGAGGGTTGTTCTAGAGCTGAACTCATAGAAGGGGACCTCCCACATCACTGTCTCCAGAGTATTGCCAGACTGCATCAGTGATCACTGTGCCACCTACTGTCTATGGTCGGCCCAGTGCCCCCCCCCCAGTTCATCTTCTCTAGATGCTGGACAAATAACTCCACTGAAAATATTACACATGATCTCAGCCTTGTCGACTGGTCATTCACTGCTGCACTAGGTAACCTCGACTCTGTCCGTTACAGATTCTCTACCATCCTCAACAGTGTTTGTGACAAATACGCCCTTCTCAAAAAAATTAGAGTTAGGGGACGTGTTAATGAATGGGTATCATCTGACATCATTAAATTGATGAATACCAGAGACGAGGCCTGGGCCCATTACACCAAGCACAGAGATCCTGACTACCTCTCCCTCTACAAAGCACACAGAAACAAGTGCAAATCAGTCATCAGAAAAGCCAAAACTGACTTTTTCCATAATAAACAACTCAGTGAAACATCCGACACCTGTCGACTTTGGGTTACACTCAACTCACAACACGGGAAACATAAGAATACTGAACCTATCACTCTGATCCATGGTGGTAAGCAGAGCAATGACCCCTTAGAAGTAGCAAACATTTTCAAATCATTCTTTGGTGACTTCTATAAATATAAACCCTCTCCCTCCTCTCCCCCCCATCCATGCCCTACCCCACCTACCCCAATACTACGTCTGAGCCCAGCCTCAGATTCTATTTTAGGGTCATAAAACCCTTGGACACCATAAAGCTCATCCGAAGTAACAACCCTAAACCCAGCAAAGGGATGGACGGAATCGACTTTAAAATCCTTAAACTGGCCATGAATTCATTAGCAGTCCCCATCACCAACATACTAAACCACTCACTCTGCTCCAGCTATTTCTCTAGCACCTGGAAAACTGCCACCATCAAACCATTGTTCAAGTCAGAGTCAGAAATGAAGTAGGGAATTACCAACCTATCTCCCTCCTTGCTCCCCTCTCCAAAATCATTGAAAATGTTGTTCATACCCAGCTCACCACCTTCCTTGACCATCATAAGTTGCTCTCTGTTGCCCAGCATGGTTTCAGATCTGGACATAGTGCTGAAACCACCCTGGTCAGGTTCACCAGTGACATCCTCAAGGCAAGCGATAAGGGCCAGTACACAGGCTCTGTCTTTGTGGACCTGACCAAGGTGTTTCACCTGGTTGACCATTGCCTTCTCCTGGACACCCTCAAGGGCTTGCACATATCTGAAAACATTGTCAAATAGTTTGGAAGCTACCTCTCTGGCAGATCACAGATAACTAATATCAACGGTCATTTTTCTGCTGAATATACAATTAAATATGAGGTACCCCAGGGCTCCATCCTGGGCCCACTCCTGTTCTCGCTCTTCATCAATAACCTCCCTTTCATCTGCCAAACCACCCAACTAGTCCTTTACACTGATGACACAGCCCTTTACTGCAGTGACACTAACCAGGACACACTGTTCAGTAATTTGCAGGCTGATTTCAGCAAGCTACACGCTTGGTTCTCTGTCATAGGCATGGTTCTCAGTTCCAAGACGACCAAGTTTATGATCTTTTCTGACCCAAGAAAAGCCCCAGTCATGGGTCGATCCCTCTCAGACAATCTTGGTAACATCATAAAAGAAGTCTATGAATTCAAATACCTTGAACTGTATCTAGACCCTCATCTGACCTACAATATCCATTTCACCAACCTTGTCAAGAAAAT
Organism: Neoceratodus forsteri; assembly: GCA_016271365.2. Lineage (NCBI taxonomy): Eukaryota > Metazoa > Chordata > Ceratodontiformes > Ceratodontidae > Neoceratodus > Neoceratodus forsteri. The sequence continues at coordinate 71,476,365 of JADMNL010000026.1, read as the reverse complement.
CCATATGAAGCTAGGTCTCTAATACTGAATCAGAAAGTTCGTTATCCCTGTCTCCAGACTACACCTCGTCAGCTCTCTCTTCTCCTGCTCTATTTTCTACTCCCCCCCAACACATCCCCCATTTTCTCCAAACTCAGGGCTACATACAATAATATCGCTTGCTTCGTGACCAGCCTCCCCTGGATGACCCATCACTGTACCCTCTATGCCTTCCTCAACTGGCTCACCCTTGAAGGCAGGTTCCAACTTAAAATGCTCTCTTTTCTACACAAAGTTCACTGTAACCTGCTGCTGATCAGTATTAACTCCCTTTTCCCCTTATTGGTTCCCAAGCACAGTACAAGAGGGGTCGCCAGCCATATCTTCGACACCCCTTTTTACTGCACCAAGCATGCACAGAACTCCATCACATACAAGGGCCCTATGTTTTACAATAAACTGCCCCCTTTCCTTGGAGTTTATATGTATCTGTATATTGGCTCTATTGTTGTGTGCTCTGTATTTTTTTTCTAATCTAGATGCTCCTGTCATATACACTGTTCCGTATCATAAATACTGTAAAATCTTGCAAATATTGTTTTTACCTTTTCCTCTATATCATTGAATTTCTGTACCACTGGATGTTTGTGAAAATGGGCAATTTTGCTTACCTACTTTCCAGTATAAAAATAAAATTGAATTGAACTGAATTTCCAAAACTGGATGTAGGGAAAATGTAGGCTATGCACTTGCACATTTTTTTATGGCTTCAGAATTTCAGCAAAGGTAAGCTGTGTCTTGTACTTATTTAAGAGTATAGTGCTCTGGGCCTGTGCTATAATGCCATTTGGGTTACTGTGTTTTACCTAATCTTTTGCAATGCGGATTTCAATGCTATACGCACCGAACTGGTCAATTTAAGTTTGTTTGAGTGCCACAAACCTTGTTCTGGTTTATCATCCCCAAATGTCTGGATCAGTAGAGGCTTGTTCTAGACTGAAATCATAGAAGGGGAATTTCAAAACTGGATGTAGGGGCAAATGCAGGCTATGCCTACATCTGCCCCCCCGCCACTCACACACAGATTGTGTGAAAGCAGCACTGCTGCTCTTTTAAAAAGATGCATCAATTTGCAACAGAATATCATGATTTGTGTTAAAAAAAATTAACACAAATTTGAATTGTGTCCTTTTTTTGTCAAAGTTGTGTCTTTTTTTGGACATTAATATGGATGCTGTTAGACCACATTCTACATGTTCAAACAGTTTGAATACAGTGTCAGCTTGGAAATGTCTGTGGATGTAGTTCCAAGGGATCCTTTTCAAAATCTGTCCTGCCATAATGTCCTGCTTCTGACATCACAGCCATTTCCACAGGCTGTGATGTCATTAGCAGGGCATTGTGACTTCAGCTCCAGAAAAAACATCAGCTATATAAACATATAGAAACACAGAAGTTGTCGGCAGATTAGGACCCCTTGTCCCCCCCCTGGTCTGCCCAGCTTTCCCTGCCTACTGTGCCACAGCAGGCCCTACTTGATCTCTGGTTGTCTCCTCCCCTTGCCTTACTGCCAAGGTCCCTTTGTATCTGTCCCATGCATGCTTGAATCCCGTCACCATTTTAGCATCCTCCAGCTCCTCTAGAAGGCTGCTCCAGGCATTCAGCACCCTCTCCATGAAGACGTATTTCCTCACATTTCATCTCAGCCTCCACCCCTCCAACTCCATAATGCGGCCCCTTGTTCTTGAGCTTTTTACCTTATAGAAAATGTTACCTTCCTGAGCCTTATTAGTACCTGTTAGGAATTTGAATATTTCTATCATATTCCCCTTTCCTTCCTCTCCTCCAGAGAGTACATATTCAGTTCCACGAGTCTCCTCATAGGACTTTTGATGCATATCCTGCACCATTTTGGTAGCCCTCTTTTGTACCGTGTCCACCATATCAATGGCCTCCAGAACTGGACACAGTACTTGAGGTGGGGTCTTACCAGTGATCTGTACAGGGGTAATATTACCTCCTTCCTCCTACTGGTGATACCCCTCCCTATGTACGCGAGCATCCTGCTAGCCTTCCCCACTGCCTTGTCACACTGCTTGGCTACCTTCAGGCCATCAGAAATTATTACACCCAGGTCCCTTTCCTGTTTGGTGGTTACCAGTACTTCTTTTCCCACTTGTTACACAGCCCTGGGTTTCTGTGCCCCAAGAGCATGATTTTGCATTTTTATTTAATTGAAACCTAGCTGCCAAAGCCTTGACCATTCTTCCAGCCTTTTAAAATCATCCCTCATTTTTTCTATCATTCCTAGTATGTCTATTCTGTTGCAGATTTGTGTCATTCATGAATAGGTATACTTTCCCTTTTAGCCCTTCCACAATGTCACCAATAAAGAAATTTTTTTTTTCCAATTGTTTAACCAGGTGAGACACACTAAGCTGAACGCTTGTTTACAGGTGCAACCTGGGAGCACAGGGAAGTTAAGTGACTTGCTCAGGGTCACACAGTATGCAAGTGGGGGCTGTGGGGATTCAAACCCAGGTCTTCAGATTTGCAGCTCAGAGCCTTAAACCACTGTGCTATACTGCCTCCCTCAGGATAGGGCCTAGTATTGAGTCCTGAGGCACCCTGCTGGTCACCTTGCCTTCTCCAGAGTGGACACCATTTACTACCACCCTCTGACTCCTGTAGCTTAACCAACTTCTTACCCAGTTTATAACTTTTTAACATGCTCCCAGACAGGACAGCTTGGTCACCAAGAAGTAGAGGAGTTGTAAAGGATAAAGCTTCCATTTCTGTGTAACCGCCCCTTAACAAAGACTGGAATGGCTTAAAATTACTTTTGGGGGAATAGTGTGTAATGGAGTTCTGCTGAGGCAAGCTGTGGTTGTCACTGCTGGTGGCCATAGACCCACTTTCAAATGCTTGTTGCAAGAACTGCTATACATAGCCCTAGACTCTACTGTAATTAAAGGGACCTCTCAGTTCACCTGCTTAAATGCTGCAGGACCCTGAGGCCCTGGTTAAGAAAATCTACTAAAAATAATTTCTTGAGTCACTTACTTTTGAGAAATTTTACATTTTATCTGGTTGATCCTGCATCCCCCCACCCACCATACAGCCGAACTAAATGTCCCAGTGACCCTTGCGGAAAAGGAAAAGAAAGGATATAATATTGAGACAAATACAAATGTGTGGTGTGGTGTGGTGTGGTGCAGTGTGGTGTGGTGTGGTGTGGAAGGGTTGGCTTCATCTTCAGCATCCTCTGGTGGGATCAAAATAGAAATAGGGATGAATTTAAATGGGCTTACACACTGCTACTGTTTACTACTGCTACAGGAAAACTGGAGAATTGGTTACACATTATTTTAAGTGTCCCTTTCAATGTAATTAATCTTTAATTATATGCAACAGAGTAATTACACTGCAGTTACGTGTTTGTTGCATGCAACTACACTGCAATGCAATTACAGTGTAAATGCTTAAACAATTTTTATTTTAATGAATTTCTGGCCACTTGCATTCACCAAGATTTTGTGACTTTTTGACACATTATCAGGATTGTGTTCCTATGTGTTAAAGCAATAAAAATGTTAACATAGAAACACAGAATTTCTCAGTGGGTAAGAACTGCTTGGCCCATTGAGTCTGCTCAGTTTGTCCCTCCCTATACTGTCACTGCAGACCCTACCTGTTCTCCAACTACTTATCTCCCCTGCCTTTCTACTAAGATTCTTTTGTGTCTACCCCATGCATGCTTGAAGCCCACCACTGTTTTCACTCTAGCCACCACTACTTGTAGACTTTTCCAGGCATCTACCACTCTTTCCGTGAAGTAGTACTTCCTCACATCCCTTCTAAACTTCTCCTTTCCAGCTTCATTGCATGCCTTCTTGTCCAGGTTCACATTCTCTTCTGAAAAATAGTCCCCTCCTGTACATTGTTCACCCTTATGCGGCTTTTATAGATCTCTTTCATATCCTCCCCTTCCAGGGTGTATGCCTTGAGATTCCTCAGTCTGTTCTCATAGGGCTTTTAATGCAATGCCTGCACCATTTTTGTTACCCTCATCTGAACTGCCTCTACCCAGTCAATGTTCTTCCTGAAATGTGGTCTGCAGAACTGGACATGGTATTCCCATGTAAGGTCTCAGTAACAATCCTTACAGTGGCAACACCACCTCTCTCTCCCTTCTGCTGGTGATTCCCCTCCGTATGCACCCTAGCTTCCCACTGGCCCAGTCTACTGCCTTGCTGTACTGCCCCGCCACCTTGAACTCATCCGATATCATAACCCCAAGGTCCCTTTCTTCCTCTGTGACCACCAATATCCCCCATTTTATACATGGCCACTGGGTTGCTGTGCTCTAGGTGCATGATTTTGCACTTTTTTGCCTTGAAACCCAGCTGCCGTACCCTCAACTACTCCCTGAGTTTTCCCAGGTCTCTACTCATTCTTTCCACCCCCTCCAGAGTATCTGTCCTATTGCAAATTTTGTGTCATCTGCAAAGAGGCATACTTTCCATTCCAACTCTTCTGAAATGTCATTTATCAAGACATTGAAGAGGACTTGTCCCAGCACTGAACCCTGAAGTATTCCACTGGTCACTCTCCCCTATTTAGAGTGGGTGCCATTTACCACCACCCCTGTCACCTATCCATCAACCAGTTATTTACCCAGTTTACCACCTTGGGTCCACCCCTAGACTTCCCAGTTTCCTTATAAGTCTCCTATGTGATACAGTATTGAAGGCCTTGCTGAAGTCTAAGTAGGCCAAATCCACCACCCCACCCTGATCTATTTCCCTGGTTAGCCAGTCAAATAAATTAATCAGATTCATTTGACATGACCTCTATGCCCCCATGAATCCATGCTGCCTTGGGTCTTGTAACTCACTCGATTCAAGATACTCCACTAGCTTTCATTTTAAAAGTGTTTCCATTAACTTCCCCAACACTGACATTAGACTGTTCAGCCTATAGTTGTGTAACAAAAAGGATTCATGCAGGGCTGAGGTGTTAAGGATAACTTAAACATAGTACATTCACAAACAAATCCAGCACTCATCTTCTTCTTGAGAAAAAATGCAGCTCGCAGATATAAATAATACTGTGCCAATTTCATTAATAATAATACTGTGCCTATAATTGCCAGCTTCCTCTGTTCTGCTGCTCCTATTAAAGGGGCACTGTCAGCTTTTCCCCTCAATTTGTGCTCAATTTCCATCTGATATTCTACAAGCACATAAGAGTAAGTCTGTGACTGTAGAATGCATCCAAATAAAAGCAAAAGTAAGCAGCTTACCAATTTTCATGATTTTAACATTATTTTCATTACTGGCGTCCCGACTTAAAACCTCCATGCCCCTGAAAGCAGTTCCGTGCAGAGAGCGTGCATCTACCGGGACCGTGGTCCCGAACAGCACATTTTAACATTGGCATGCCAAAAAACATTAAATCCACAAGAGAAGGGTAATCTTAATTGTTCAATGTGTTTGCGATTAAAAACCGAGGACTCGTTCTAGCACAGAATACTTTCAAAAGCTAGTGCCCAAATCTCACGCATGTGCAGTGGTGGCTTGGAAAAAGATCCTGCGCATGTGGCAGGATAGTGCCGTGACTGCGCATGCAGCAGAGTTTGGGCACCAGCTTTTAGAAAATTGTAAAACAGAACATCACTAATTGTCATGCTATCGAGCTAATTAGATTACTCCTCTCTAATAATTAATATTTTAACATGTAATAAATGTGCTGTTAGTTTTCATGATCCCAATAAATCTACGTTCTGAAATTTCTTCGAGGTTATGGAAATTTTAAATAGGATACCAATAATGAAAATAATATTTCATCATGAAAATTAATAGCTTCTTTACTGCTTTTATTGATGCGTCTACAATCTGAACTTCTAATGTCTTTAGAATATCAGAAATGGAACTGGTCGAAAAGCAGACAATCTTGCTTAAATGAGACTGCATCTGCCCTCCTCCAGCCCTCTGGAAACACTGCTGTTTTCAGTGAGTTGTTGAATAGAGCTATCAGAGGTCCAGCCAGAACCTTCCTAAGCTCCCTTGCCACTCTTAAATGTTCTCCATTCTGCCCAATAGCCTTGTCCATTTTCAGATTTGCAAATTCTCTCAGAATTCTTTCCTTCGGTATGTGAATGGATTTGTTTCCACCTCTCTCCCCCTAGTGTTCCTGCTGCTTCTACTGTATATGGTCTGTCCTCCTCTCCCTTCACTGTGAAAACTGAGCAGAAGTACCTGTTTAGGATTTCTGCCTTTTCCTGGTCCTCCTCTGTGCAGTCTCCCCTGCTTTTTTATCCTCACAATCCCTCCCATTTTTCTCTTTTCACTTATACATCTGAAGAAAGTCTTTCCCCCATTAGCCACCCCTTTGGCTGTCCTTTTCTCTGTTTGTGCATTTACACCCCTTACCACCTTCCTCTGCTTTATCTGATTGGTTTTTAATAGTTTATGCAAAGTTTTTATAATAACATAAAATTAGGAAATGAGAACCAGTTTTGATCCTCAGAGTGTTAATATTACCCTTAGATATGAAATTGCCAAGTCAATGTACAGCTTTTCTTTTGTCAAAGTTAAGTTTATGGTAACTGGTCAATGCAAATAAATATGTATTTTGGGGGTGGAATTAACTTAACAGGTAACCCAGCTTAGTATTCTTAGCTCGGAGGAGATATGGTGGCTTTCACACCTCCCCCATTTATCCATATCAAACTTGAACTTGAACCATATGTAGGAATAATAGCTCATTGCAGGTACCTGAATTTGCATTTTATACTGTTTATGTATTTTGTATTATAGTATTAAATGTTGTAGAATGTGATTATTTGTTGCGAAATGTTTCTTAGCACTACAGTTCACTTTAAAAAGTGTGTTGTGATTAGTGATTAGCACAAATATGTAGAACGAAATGCTTTGTCTGTTAATGATAGTGGATAAGTTGTTACTGACTTTAAATTAAACTAAATCACAATACATGTAGAAATATCAATTTATCAAGTATTTTATGAGACCAATAACAAGCACCTGTAGCTCCTTGAAAAATCAGTAGAGAACTGTAAAGTGCTGGGATTTTAGTCTGTGGCTGTAGAATCCTGTGAACTGAGATCCTGTCTTGACATCAATGGAGAGGTTAACAAAACAGTTTTCTAATCACACTGCACTTATATTGTTATTGGTATTTCACACGGCCTGTTAGAAGGGTGCACTGGCGTTCCCAGGTGTATAATTGTAAGAAAGCCTTTTGCTCAATTAATTTGTCATGGCTCAATAAAACTGAAATGAGATGCTTAGAAAGTTAAAAAGAAATTATTACTGACAAAGTTATTTTGATTGTTAAATACAGTAATTAGTTTGGTCACTCAAAGTAGTTTAATAAATTGAATAGCATTTGATTTTTATTAACACTGAATGCTGCTGGAAGAGGTAATGGATTTCAGCAAGGCTTTTCATTCTGTGCCACACAGAAGATTGCTAAAGGAACTGGGGAACTCTGGGTGCAGCTAGGGACATAGATAGATAGGAAACTGGTTGAAGGAGAAACAGCAGAGGGTGGTGGTAAATAGACTCAAATCAGTAGAGAGAGTGGTCATGAGTAGGGTGCTGCAGGGATCTGTCTTGGGCCCTGCCTCTTCAATAGATTCATCAGGGACATTAGAGAAGGCATCTGGGGCAACTAATGTCTCTTCGCAGATTACACAAAGCTCTGCAGTAGGGTAGATATCAGGGAAATGCAGAGAGATCTACAAAGGTTAGAGAGGTGGTCTAAGGTTTGCAGTTGAAATTCAACAACACAAAATGCGTTGTTATGCACCTATCAGGAAAATGGGATGAGGAACTGGATGGGATGGCTCAAACTGAACACTACAGCAGAGGAAAGGGACCTGATAGTCATCATTAGAGACTGCCACAAACAATCAAGCCAGTGTAACAAGGCCGTTATTAAGGCTAATAGACTGCTGGGGTGTATCAGAAGCAGTACTTACAGCAGGATAAAGGAGGTACCACTATCTCTATGTAGGTCAATGGTAAGGCCACACCTACAATACTGAGTTCAGATATGGAGTTCTCACCTAAGGAAGGACTGGGACAGGTTGGTGACAGTGCAACGTAGGGTGGCTAAGATTATTCAGGGCCAACAGGGCAGATGTTACAAAGATCTTCTAAACGCACTGAATATGTACTCACTGGAGACCAGGCAAGAGGGAGGTGGATATAATAGAGAGACCTTCAAGTTCCTGAAGTGAATAAACAAGGTGAACAGCAAGGAACTATTTAGCATGAGTATAAGGCTGAGAACCCAAGGTCATGATTTAAAAGGGACGTGAGGAAGTTCTATTTATGAAAAGGGTGGTGGAGACATGGAACAGTGTGCCAGAGGAGGTGGTGCATGCCAAGACCATACATGGTTTCAAGCATTGCTGGTACAGGGTGAAGGGTCTGGGGGTTCTCAGGTCAGTAGCAGTAGGAACGGGAGCAAGGGGGTGGATGTGGATTCAGTGATTCACTAAAATACCACCAACAGCTTAATCTGGCTGTGTAAGCCAGTTGTCTCTGTATCTTCCCCTTCCCTGGGACAAGGTTGAAAATAGCCTGAATTGCCTAATACTCCTTTTCCAGTCAGCAAAATATGAATAAATAAATAAATACATACATACATACACACACACATACGTACATACACATACATACATACATACACACATACATACATACACACATACATACATACATACATAAAAACCCTGTGTGGACAATAGGTCCCAGGGCAGATAGGGAACCCCAGGCAGACTAGATGGACCTATGTGTTTTTTTTTCTCTGCTGTCATTGTCTTTGTTTCTGTATTACTTTGATATTTCAGATTTCTATCTGCTGAAAGCTGATGTTTCTCTACTGAAGAAGCACATCCTTGACAGTGGCTCGAAGTGGTGGCAATTTTTTGTCTAATCATTATTTTGTGAGGAAAATCCTATTGAGGTGAAGGCTGCTTTTCAATGAAAACTGGGTCAAATGGCAGAAGAGAAACTTTAAAGTGATAGTTTGCTTATGTAACAAAACATCGCATTAACGGATTACTTACACAGAGTGATCATTTAAGAGAATGTCAATCTTTTGCTTACAAGCGCAAAATAATTACACAAGTTTAAAGAGACAGTAACAACCATTTTTGCATCATACTATTTCTAGGTAAAACCCCACATTTTATGATTGCTTGCCTTATCTAAAATTCATTGATGTTGCTGGTTGTTTTATCTGCCTTCTTGCCTATTGGAACTGAAATGCATAGTACTGTATAGTTATACCCAGCCTTGTTTTGCTTTAAAATCATTGAACTACACTCGTTGCATACTTCCTGAACATTAGAAACACGCTCAGACAGTGCAGTCAGTCATGATACAATAGTGTCTTCTACTCCCACTGCATAATGAGTGGCTAGGTTGTGTTGAGGGTATTCCTGTATCTAGGAAAGATACAATGAGAGTTAGTCAAGAAATGTAAACAAACATGTTTTGGTGTGGTAACACCAGTATGGTGGGCACTCAGTTTTTCACTTTTTAAAAGAAAAAAAGGAATCCAAAGCAAACTACCAGCTGTATCACAAGTCTTTATAGAATACAAATAGTCATAAATATGTTTTTTAAACTAGGGATCCTTTGAGGCCTAAGTGGGTTGACAGTGTCCCTTTAAGACCCTTCTTCTGTATGTCTGATAGCATGACTAATGACCTTTTAGCCTACCTTATTTACCCCATTTACCTAGTAAAGTATGTTTTAAATAATTGAAAATAAATAAATTCAGAATTTGTGCTGGACATCTTTTCGTGTCAAAGTTACAAGAACCTCCATGAGTAAGTACTCTGGTAAACAAGTGCTGCATTTGTTAATGGCAGCTTGTCCCTCAGAAACAAACAGAGAAAAAAAAACACTGTTAGTTGCACCATTGCGGGGTCCTGGGCAACTTAAGCAAGATACAGCACTGATACGGAACATAAAGGTATCTGCTTTGTTTCTGTTACTGGACTGGTCTGTATGAATGAATAAGGCAGTGTTTGTTGTGGTGATTTCCCTAATTGTAAGGCTGCAAATTATGCTTTTCATTCTCTGAACCTTCTTTACTATCTGTATCATAGGCTTCCCTTCTTTCCATTCACAGATGATTTAATAATTTTATTTACATACTTGTTTTAGTCCAACACTTTATTCATTATTTGAAAGCCTATGCCTGCAGTTCAATGGGCAAGCAACCAGCCACTCCCCTTCCTGAGCTATATAAGCAGTTCCTCCCAGCTTCTCTCTGAAGCACTTTTTCTTTGCCAGCCAGAGGCTCTGTTGCTCTATCTTCTCCCTTGGGGCCTGCTGGGGCTTTGCCCCTCCCCCAAGTGTTGCTGGTTTTGAACCCTGCTTGGTTTCTGCTGGACTTCTGTTTTTGTGTTCTCCTGCTTTTTGGTTAGTACTGCGTGCCTCTGGCTACTGCATGTTTTTTGTGTTGCTTGTTTCCTGTCCTCCTGTGTTTGTGTTTTTGTTTTGCATTTTTCTTCTTGGGGCCTTTTTTTTCTAGCATCCTGTTGCCCTTTTGTTTGTATTGTGCTAATCTTGTGCTTGTGCTATTTGGCTCCCAGCTACTCATCAGGATTTCTACAAACCCTCAGTGCAATTGAAATTGCTATCTGTATGTTTCAGCTCAGTTGATGCTTCCCTGCTTTTACTATCTCAGTGTTTATCCACCTTAATTGTTTACACTTGGTCTAGGCTTACTCTGCAGAGCTAGGCCATGGGATTCAAACCTGCCTACATGCAACTGTACAAAGCAATTATTGCTGTTGTTTTCAGTGCATTGCCTCTCCTTTCAATTCTTATGTTTATTCAGCTTAGCTAGTTCTAGAAGCTATAACTAATGCTGCTGGATTCTGCTCAACTACGTTTGTACACTGCTTCATTATACTCTGGAGGTCAGCTCAGATACAGCTGTTGCTGTAAACTAATTTTAAAATCTGCATGTGGGTCATGGCACTTTACCATGGCTTCTTTGTTTTTCCTATGGCGGAGAACTAGGGGGTTATAGTGGAGAGTCGTGGCCCCGTGTGGTTCAAATACAGCATGTTTTTAAGTACTGTCTTCCTGCTAAAGTCCTCTGAGTATTTATGTCACCTTTATTTGGCTTCCTTAGTGGAACTGGTTGGCTAGCCTCCCTGCAAGTCATGTGAATTACTGCCTCACAGACCTATGTGCAGGTCTGATCATTTCTTACACTGACATTGGAGGTTTAGTCTGCTTTGTGCTTGCTATAAAACATGTATGCTGTACTTGAGGGTCTACAGTGCACACACTTCCTTTCAGCTCTCCTACCTATTTTGTCTCATCCATAA